>CM040121.1:351959936-352583942 GCA_022559845.1 Amorphophallus konjac
CCAAACCTCACAGGTTCTTATCACAGCTGAGTCCTCTCCACATCATTCCGAAACTCTCGGACTCAACTAGGCCTCTTGATAATATAGACCTTGCCATGGTCGATCACTCGGCTAGTCTCGCTAGCCGCTCATAGGTACCAACGCTACGATCCGTAATCATCTGTCGGAGATCACACCTCAGGAACCATGATCTTATTCAAGGACACAGCTTCCAACACGTGTGAAGCACCGAGCTTACCGACTCTGATCGCATCCTCGACCCCTACCAGGCTGCCATCTTATAACCTCCATCCAAGCCTAACACTCAACGATGGGCACAACTTCCAACGCAAGTCAGGCACCAAGCCACCGACTCTGACCATCACATTCTTGTCCTCTGTCCAGCGATTCCTCAGCTACCCCATCCGGGTTCAGAACCATATGCTTGACACGGCTTCCAACAAAGGAACATGGTACTCATGCGGCAACCTTGCCGACATATTTTCCCGATTCTCCATCCTGCCAGTGCCACGAACCACAATGCCTCCAACAATGGCACGGCAACCAACATGGCTCACATAGCCATAGACAATCTCAGACCGAGGAACCAATCCTCCGATGCTCCACACAAATCCTTGGGAATTAGCCCATAGCAACCAACGCTACGATCTTGGGCCTACAGGGTTATAAGTCCACCAGGCTTCCACTGCACACTCTGATCTACGCACGTAAAAACCATAGCAACGACTAGGGATCCGCCACCCCGACAATCCTCAACTCGGCTGGCTAACTTTGGAGAACATGGTGAGGAAAAGCTCCATTACCTCGAACCCAGAGCGCAGATTCTCTCTCTTAATCTGGCAATCCTCTGCAACTTTGCAAGCTCCGGTCCAACACATCGGGAACTACAACACCAGCTACGAGTCTTCGTAATCACCGCCCAACTGGCACACATCCCTTTGGAATAATGCCAATGCCCTTACGCATCAAGGGGAAAAGGGCAACGCTTCTCACAGGCAACCTCATTGCCAAAATATAGGACGCGTCTTGCACAGACTTCATGGCATACAAGAGAGGCCAACCAATCCGACCACATAATGCAAGACAATGAACTTGGCAAAATGCAATCTCTCCAACCAAGGAGAAACCAACATACCTCCTACAAATCGAGAGATCTCCACGCTTGACCTGACCTCAAACCTTGCATACGCTGGGAACAACACCTTCCAGCACCCGGAGAATACCATTGTCTCTTGTCAGTTCAGCTCCTCCGACAACACTCGCCAAGTGTTCCATCGGACCACGATCACAAGATCTCTCGATGCACCACCGCTGCAATTCCGAGAACTGCAACTCGCCACGCCTCGAGCACTGACTCTGCTGATCGCCAGCCACACACTGCCATGGCAGTTGAGCTAGCCGCTACCACACACTACTCCCCTAAGTCTGCCTCTAATCTCGGAACTATTAACACGCCAAAACACTTACCAAGGAGCGAAGAAACCACGGACGTTGCCAGGCTCGAAGGCTGCTACCTCTCTAGCCACCGGACGTCATTCCCTCAAATCTGTCAGTGCTAACATCGATCCATCCTCGATACTCGGATCATCAAAATATCCATATTCTGGGCTGCCACCGCACGGACCACCACACCAAGAGCCATGACACGAACCACTATCGGCACTTCCCGACGCTCATCCTCCGTCCCAAATCTATCGCGAAACCTTCACATCTCGCATGCAATCTCGCACAGCGCGTCTGTCACGTCCCGATGCGGAATATCGGACGTGGCAGTTATATATATTCATGATAAAAAGAGAAATAACGGTATTAAAAAAACATAATCGCAATAGAGAAGAAACAATCTAAAAGAAAAACACCAACTGATGTATAAACATGAGAATAAAAATGTTTCGACATCCATACCTTCTTACATCACGACTCAAATAAAAGATAAAGAGAAGATTACAACTCGAAATGACTAGTCAGAACTGACAACATACAACGACTCTTCAAAGTAACTACACAACCACATAGACCACTTCCTATGACACCAAACAAGTCCACCCCCGCCAGGGTTCACTCCGGTCTTTACTTTTGCCCATCCCCATCCATTTGTGTTTCATCACTAGAGCTACCTGAAAGGGGGAAAACTGAGTGAGCGAACGCTCAGTAGGCAGTAGCAGGCAAGTTTAAGTAATTAACCAAATTGAGTTAGATGTCAAACGATTAAATGAAATGGAACTAAATAATCATAAAACATGATGGGAAAAAGAATAGACAGAATAGAGGTATATCAATTTCATGAATTGGCCGATTAAGCACGCAAGTAACAAGTCGAGTATTGATAATATTCCAAGAAGGAATCAATTGTCAATGGCAAAAAGAAAAGAGTAATGAATGTCTTAGACAACATGCTAGTCAAGTACTCGGTGTAATACCTCACCATGTCATTACAACTCCCTGGGGCACTAATACTTTTCGGGCGCTCCTCCCAGGACCAGATCGGGCCCTTATGATGCGTTGGCATTGATTTGGTGAATCCATTATCCCAAGTAATATCTAGACATTCATTGGAATCGGCCAAGGAATTCCAAGGTCAAGCTACGCAACTTATCTCTAGGATCAAAAGGAATTTCCATAGTCACATGAGAAGGCATAAGATTATAGCTGGTAATGTTAAGGATAGTCAGGGTGAAATGCAGCACAAGCCATCCATGGCTTGGCCAAAGAAGCACACACAAGAAACTTGCGTAAAACATGGCTCTGGAAGAGTAACGGTCATGCACGGATCGCAATCATCATAGAAACGGCCTATATTGGACTGCCAGGAAGTATACTGGGCCAAGGCACAAGCCCAGTGCCAAGGAGATAAAACGGTCCTCAATGGGCCACTAACAGATTAAAGACGGTCCCCACTAGGCCGCTTCCAAATGGGAGACGGTCTATAATTGACCGTTCAAGACGGAGGGAACTTACTGGGCCATAACCAAAGGAAACGGTCTCCAATGGACCGTCCCACACGAAAATGGTCTGGATAGGGCCGCTTAGTGGTAAAGACGGTCCAGGAACGACTGCAATGAAACTAGGCCCAGCAAGACTAAGGAGTCGACCTAATGGGCTCCCAGCCCGCCGAAGGTAAGGTGGGACCGAACAAGAGTCAGCCCAACCTTCTCAGGTCAAACCAGAGGCTATTAGGTCAATTAGACATGTCTAGGTCAACGAAAGTCAAGGAAAATGACCCGTAGGACCTCGCTCGTGGGCCAGAAGGAAACGGTCATGACTGGACTGCTTAAAGCACCAGGCGGTCTAACCTGGGGCCACTGCCGGACGGTAGTGGTCCTGGAATGGCCACTGTTAGATCAGACAGCCCCGAACTCTGGCTGTATGTCAAGCGATTCGATCGAGTAATTGGGTGTAGGTCTTGAGGGTACAACCCGCCTGGCGTCCTAGTGGGAATCCCAGGCTCGCAGGGTCTTACGGAGGTCTCATAATGGAGGTCCTAGTCCGACGGAAGGAATATCCGGCGGAGTGTCCCAACCATTACAAGATTGAAGGGTTGATAAAATATCAAAAAATGGTATATAATCGGTCAGTCAGTACCACCGGAGTGGAGTGACTGTCAGAACAACCCTAGATAATTTTTCCACATTTATTTCACCATAACCATTGTGACATGTTGATAAATTTCAAATTTTATAACCAAGATCATGTTGGAGTACGTAATGTGATAGAATGGAAAAGTGAGTTTAATCATGAACAGAGTAAGATCAGTTCCTTGAATCATATTCCATAAATTTACCAATTTCCTTGTGCGGGTTTTTGTCCTACACATGCAGTCTAGCCAAGGTAATCAATATAATCAAAACATACCCAAAAAGAAATCGCGATACGAGACGGTCTATATAGGACCGCTAATAGAGGCTAGCGGTCTGTCGAATGACCACTTTGGGTGGCAATCAACAAAACTAGCAGATAGGTAAAAATGGTCTGTCAAGTGACCGCTGGTTACAATGAAACGGTCTATCGACCGATCGCTAGGGTCCCGAGGCAGTTCCTGTTACGACCGCAAATAGGTCGACACGCCCGGTCTCCGGCGATCTTTAATAGACACTAATTCCATCACTAAATTCAAACGGTCTATAGCACATAAATTGGGCAAAATAAATCTAACGGAAAGAGGACATAAAAATGCATAACATGTCAAGATTAATTTGGATTTAAGCCTGCCTCCACCGAGCATTGACTCGATCAGAAGATGCTAACATGGACGGTGCCCTAACTGGACATGCTGTGACTAAAAAGGGTAATACGCATGCTACAGGATACAATAATTAGGGCTTTTCATGCCAGTAAAAAGAGGACTCCATGACGCTTCTAATGGTATATTTTATGATGGATTTGTGCTACGATTGCCTACCTTAATCGAAGGAAGAAGATGGACACCTGTAACCCAAACCGTACGAGGAACACCTCGCTCTCATCACCGAATACTCCCACGTCCTCGCTCCTCGCCGACAGCCGCAGCAAATGTTGATACTAGGTCGGGCTAGGGTTAGTTTTATAGGGTCAATTGATTCTGGAAGGGTCGATTGAAGAGGATAGAGTCCCACACACGCGGGTCGAGCGTGATTTGTGCTTGACCAAGTCCCGCCACTGGAACTCGCCCAATTTGAACTTTAGGGCTAGGGTTTTGTCGAGAAACGTGAGGGCTAATGGGCTTCCGATCGAGACCGATCTAATGGGCTTGATTTGGGCTCAAATGATCACGATTTGGGCTCTAATTAAGCAATCTAAGGTACGATTACTTAAAGGTCAGATTTTAGCCTCAATTCCTTAATTCGGCTTGGTTAGAATTTTAATTAGGGTTTGACCCAGAAGGATAATAGTCTAAACGTTTCTTCCTTTATTTGATTATAATTTTTTTCCAGATGTTTTTTTATAAATTAGTTGAAATTTAACCAAAAAGGGGTTTCCAATCAGAAAATTTTGAAATAATTAGACATTTTGTTTAAATAAATTCTCGGGGTGCTACACCCTCCCCTACTTTAAGGAATTTGGTCCTCCAAATTCACCGCACTTATCGAATGGGGATAGTAAGATAGCTGACCTTAGAATAAATCGTGGTATTGCCTTTGGATAGCATATTCAGACTCCCAAGTCGCTTCTTCGGTTCCACGCCTACTCCACTGAACCTTGACCATTGGTATGGATCAATTTCTGAGTTGTTGTTCCTTCCGATCCAAAATCTTGATGGGATTCTCCTCATAAGTCAAATCTTCATTTAATTCCAGATCCGCATGTTGAATGATGTGAGTGGGGTCATAAACATATTTCCGTAACATAGATACGTGAAAAAAATTGTGCACTCTAGATAATTGAGGTGGTAGAGCTAATATGTAAGCAACTTCTCAAACTCTCTCTGAAATCTCAAATGGGCCAACGTATCTCAGACTTAGCTTGCTACGAATGCCAAACCTTTGAATTCCTCTCATAGGTGAAGTCTTCAAGAATACATGCCCGCTGACTTGAAACTCCAAGGCTCTCCTTCTATTATCAGCACAACTTTTCTGTCTCGATTGTGCCACTTGCAAACGATCTCGGATAACACGAATGTTCTTGGATGATTCTGAAATGAGATCCGGTCCCAGCCATTACTTCTCTCCTACCTCATCCCAACATAATGGTGATCGATAACTTCTTCCATAAAGAGCCTCGAACGGAGCCATCTGGATACTGGACTGGTAACTGTTATTGTAGGCGAACTCAATCAAAGCCAAGTGCTCATGCCAGCTGCCTCCAAAGTCAATTATGCAAGCCCTTTGATGAGGGCATCCCTTGCCCCTCCACATTTTCTCCGGACTCGGATTGTTCGTCAGCAAGCGCCATTATGTTAGTCATGTATTTTTGAGTCTAGTCATGTAATCTTCACATTTTCTTTGAGTCAATATCATGTAATTTTCCCTTTATTTGAGTCATGTACCTAGGTTGTTGAGTCATTTTCCTAAGTATTGAGTCATTATGTTGGTTTGATACGTTAATGGGCCCAATTCATTGGGCTAGGCCCAGGGGCGCCCCTCCCTTAGACTGTTTGGTCATTAGTTAGTTTGTCAGGGTCAGTTTGGTCTTAAGAAAAGTGTGGAGTCTATAAATAGTCCCACCCCTCTCTCATTTGTAATAACTTATGCTTGAATAATGAATCCAGAAAATTTTCACACCTTCTAGTTCCCTCTCAATATCTCCCTCTCTCTCTCTCTCTTACTATCACTCTCTCTAAGTGGGTTGTGCCCCCTCTCTCTCTCCTCCCCACCCCAATTTCGAAATTCATTCTCTCTCCTCCCCATTCACCCCTCATTAAGGCCCCTTCCCCTTCCCCATGCACTCATTCAATTCCCCCTCCAACCCCTAGGTGGAAACCCCTTCTCCTAGGCACCTTTCCACTCTCCCAAGCAACCCTTCCTCTCCCCAAGGTTGAAGGGGCTCTTCCCTAAGCCCAAATTTGAATTTCCCTCTCCCTAGGGCTGTGCCCTTCCATCTCCCCACCTCCTAAACCACCCTAGGTCGAATTCCATCTCCCCCCAACAGCCACCATCTCTCTTGTGCACCTCCATCTTCCCCCCACCACCCTTTGCAGCTCCAGCTCTTCCTCCACCCATCCCTGCCCCACTAGACCTCTTGGAAGATCCTAGCCACGTCCCTCCCCCCTCCACAAACCATCAGCCATCACTCCCAAGCTATGCTACCCTCTCTCCCATTCGCTTAATCTTGCTGGTTTGCAGTTTCAGATAGCAGGTCGCAGGCAGTAGAGTTGGGTCCTAAAAGTTGCATCAGATCCGGCCTCTCCCTGGTCCTTCTGGTGTCAAGGGCTACATCTCTGGAAAGGTCGTCCAGAGAGATTTCAAGGTGAGGTGGTTTCGTCGACATCTGAGTTCCGAGCTGCCGGTAGGAGCGATTCTCCCTCGACTGCGCAGGACCTCTCAGGTAGGGAACCAGAGCGAGAGTGGAAGCTCAACCACGATGAACCTTTTGGAATTCAGATCAAGTGTTCTTCAGCAAAAATCTTCCCTCTCAAGTCCTCTTTCATCCTCAAGAAGCAGAGCTGCATTTGGACATCGGCATCTAACGTTAAGAATTTTCTACTCCAAGTGTGTCAGGTCAGTTTATAGAAGCCAGAACCGACACCCCTCTACTCATCTAATCATCCCAGTCTTCTCCGACATCTTCCGACCATGCTGTTGGTGCTGACAGAAATAAGACTCGACCACGGTTCCAACGGTTCAGGTCTCGTCTCAATCAGAGCTTGGTAGAGATCGTGGCACCCTCTGCAACCAGCCACATTGTTCTGCACCAGATAGAGGCAGAACCAATTAGTCCGGTTCCAGACTCTGTCCCGGCCAGCAACGACTTTACCAAGCACAGAAAAAATTCAGAGGTCATCCTTGGTCCGTTGGCAAGCTTTTGGCGCAAGTCTCATCAAGTTCTGAGCTCTGTGGAATTTTTGGCAGCATCATCACCGCCCTACTGTCTAGCAACTCTGAAGATTGGCAGAACCGGCAACGATACGAACGTCGGGTTTTCTTCATAACTCTCCCACCCCGCTTGGCCGGCTGAAGGCCCATCCCTGCGTGGAGGTAGTATTGGATGTAATAAGATTAATCCCCACCCTAAGATCACCCCTCCTGAGAGAGGCGTAGTGGTGTAATGTTGCCATTTCAGGTTGAAGCGACACCGACGTGGCGTGCGGGTGTATACCCTCGCCTCCCCGCTCGCCCCCGTCTCCGGCCGGAGTCGGCGTCTTCACGCCGGCTAGGTGAGCTCCTGAACATCTCTCATTTCTGTAATGGACTTGCTTAGCTTAGTATTGCTATAGTTACTCCGTCGGCGGTAAGAGAGTGTCCGATCTTAAATTGCCACCAAATTGAGTGACCACCGCGGGCGAGTTGTGAGAGCATCCACTTAACCCACACCCTTGGTGTGTTGGCCGCTCATGATTTGGGCATCCTAGGTCTATTTGGGGTTCTCCCCAAGCTAGCCAACCATTGGAGTCTCAAGGTCCCACCTCGGACCCTCTCCAACATCGCCTAGTCGCCATCGGGCACTAAGTGTGCGCCATACGGGTGAGCTCGCTAGTGTGAGTCCGCTGCTCAAAACTTGAATGCTTGAAAAATAGGTCCATAGGTCGGTTTTACATCAAGTGGTATCAGAGCAAGTTCACAACTTGTCTCTATCAAGTTGGTCCTAGGGCATGTCTATACATTTAGAGTCTTCAAGTGCATCACTCTTGTCCCCTAGTATGGCCACCTCATATCGACCTTACCAATCGGCCCACTCCATAAGTCCAAGCCACCAAGAGATGCCTACCACTAACACCCATAACTTCCCTGGCCATGTCAACTACTTCATGAAAGCCTTGACCTATGTCAATGAGCGGCTTGATAACATATCGGGCCGACTCAACCAACTTGGAGAAAATAGGCCCGCCCCAAGGACGGACGATAGGATGGTCCCTTTCCCACTTCCCACCTTTGATGGAACCTCTCCTAGAGAATATTTAGATTGGGAAGCTACAATGGATCAATACTTCACTTGGTATCCTATGTCCGAGGATGAAAAGGCATGGGTTGTCAAAATGTAACTTACCAAACGGGCAGAAACTTATTGGATGCAAATTGTCGGGCTAAAGGTACTTAGAAGGAAAACTCCCATCACCACTTGGAAGGACATGAAGGAGCAACTTAGGGCAAAATATATGTCCCCTTCCTACCCAGGTTACCAAAGCCCAAGGAGCACTCCCACTCCCTCAACCCCACCCGACCAAAACATCACCCCTAAAACCCAAGTATCTAAGGCCTCCACCTCCTCACCCAACCCCATAAGGTCCCCCACACCCTAACCAAAACCCCCTCCCCTAACCTACACTAGTCAAGCCCCTTTAACCCCCACCTCCACCCCAAATGATCCCAAGGGCAAGAGACCCTTAACCGGCCCGATTCCCTCCATAAGGACCACCACTCATCCAACCTTCACCACTCAAACCCAAGTGGACCCCATGACCACCCCTCCACCTAGGCCCATAATGGCCATCACCCCCCAACCCAAAACCCCTCACCCAACCCACCTCCCGCTTCCTACACCAATCTTTCCCCAACCTAGGCCTCCTCTACTTCCCCTTCCTATCCAAATCCAAGTCCACCCTGGCCCACCACCCCAAGTGCACCATGCTCCAGCTATCACCAATTCTCCCGCATTAGACCTACCCAACCCATTAACACTAGGAATTGAAACCCACACACCCATCCACATGGAAATAGATGCTAGTCCCGAACAAAAACCTACCCTAGAGGAAATCCAAGAACCTTAACTTCCACCCACCTCTCC
Organism: Amorphophallus konjac; assembly: GCA_022559845.1. Lineage (NCBI taxonomy): Eukaryota > Viridiplantae > Streptophyta > Magnoliopsida > Alismatales > Araceae > Amorphophallus > Amorphophallus konjac. Next base: position 351,969,294 of record CM040121.1, read on the forward strand.
TAGTCCGGATCATCAAAAGCCACACACCTTCACCATGAATGAAGTCATACTCCAATGGCTCAAACAAGGACCCACCCTTCCTAGCTCACCCCCACCTCCCTCACCGTTGGGATACCCATCCCAAATTGCCCCCCTCTACTCCTATCACACCACAATACAATCCTACTATGAGGTAGAAGGTTGGGATGATCTCCTCAAGGGTTTAGAATGGCAACTAGGGTTAACTTGCTTATTGACCTTAGGAAAGGCCCACCCAAAAAGTCTTAGTCTAATCCACCCATGTGATGGTTCTATCACCTCGGGCTTCACCATTGGTTGCTACACTAGTGACCTCCTTCTCATTCTCCCTATGGATGAAAAACCCATCATGATCCACCCCACTTCCATTGAGATCCCAAGTACCTTGATCGACTGGCCCACTAACGACCTTGGTACCTTGAGGGAGGAGGACCCACCGTGTGAAGACCATGTGGGCATAGAGTCTCTTCTTCTAGAAAACCCAGTCCATGACCCCTTTGATCCCTTCCTTTGGGAGTATGGGTACCCACGTGACCCACCTACATCACCCACCACCCACCCTTTCCTACCCCCACACACCATGTTGGGCCAAGCCCACCTCATCCATGACCCAGGTTACACCATAGAAATCATGACCTTAGGCAACACCCGCCTAGAGATCAAGAAAGTGCCCCACCCCATATCCACCTACCTAGATCCCTTTGACCCTTTTGAGTGGAAGCTCAAAGGCCACCCCACCATCCCACATGAGGAAGTCATCTTTGGGAAAGGAATTCATATGTCTTGGCACATCACACCGCTTGGCATGATTAGTCCGTCGGGTACATTCATCCACATCACTCACATGTCAAGTAGGAAGCATAAGTGGACCATATTTGGATGTAATGGTCCACCCTCTTTCATCATGAGTCATAAGCATGAAAGGAGCATACATGGATGTCCGGGTCCCCCATCATTTGTCACCACCATGCCTACCTATGGATGCCCCGGTCCTCCCAAATCATTCAACGTCCTCATAACATCAATGCATGATAGGTCTATATGTGGTTGTCTTGGACCACCTTTGCATACCATACATTGTCAACTCACATCGCATCATAGTGCATGGCATATGCATTCAAGCAAGTATCAAGCAACAAGCGGTGGGATTCACAAGAAGCGAGCACAAACTCCTAAGCACCACTTTGAGTTCCAAGTTGACAACTTGGTGATGATGGCTTTGGAGTGGCTCTACTTTAGGGTCACCTCCAATCTGAGGGCACGAGGACTTGGACCTTGCCAAGATCTGAGTGGCTTTGGCAACCCAGCTTATGGGTTGGACTTTCAAATGGGTTTTGGGATTCACCCCACTTCCCATGTGGCGGATCCGGCACCCTCTAAGGGCACGGCAGTGGATCCTAGTGAGTGCCTCGAGCTTACACCTACCCTTGTGAGAGACACCCTCGGAGTGCCACCACAAATAGCTTGAGAGCCCGACGTGAGCACACGGCGGCAATACCAGGCAAGCAAGATCCTATCGCCAGCATGAGGGTATGACCGAGCCACTTTGTCGAGCTGAAGCGCCGTTCCCCGACTATGGTCGCAGGTTGAGTATGGAGATCGTGGATCGCCCAGAGCCGCAGTTCGATGTACTACTTCCTTGGTGGACCCATACTCGACGAGGTCGAGTTTTCCCCACCTCGGGGGTATGATGAGGGCATCCCTTGCCCCTCCACATTTTCTCCGGACTCGGATTGTTCGTCAGCAAGCGCCATTATGTTAGTCATGTATTTTTGAGTCTAGTCATGTAATCTTCACATTTTCTTTGAGTCAATATCATGTAATTTTCCCTTTATTTGAGTCATGTACCTAGGTTGTTGAGTCATTTTCCTAAGTATTGAGTCATTATGTTGGTTTGATACGTTAATGGGCCCAATTCATTGGGCTAGGCCCAGGGGCGCCCCTCCCTTAGACTGTTTGGTCATTAGTTAGTTTGTCAGGGTCAGTTTGGTCTTAGGAAAAGTGTGGAGTCTATAAATAGTCCCACCCCTCTCTCATTTGTAACAACTTATGCTTGAATAATGAATCCAGAAAATTTCCACACCTTCTAGTTCCCTCTCAATATCTCCCTCTCTCTCTCTCTCTTACTATCACTCTCTCTAAGTGGGTTGTGCCCCCTCTCTCTCTCCTCCCCACCCCAATTTCGAAATTCATTCTCTCTCCTCCCCATTCACCCCTCATTAAGGCCCCTTCCCCTTCCCCATGCACTCATTCAATTCCCCCTCCAACCCCTAGGTGGAAACCCCTTCTCCTAGGCACCTTTCCACTCTCCCAAGCAACCCTTCCTCTCCCCAAGGTTGAAGGGGCTCTTCCCTAAGCCCAAATTTGAATTTCCCTCTCCCTAGGGCTGTGCCCTTCCATCTCCCCACCTCCTAAACCACCCTAGGTCGAATTCCATCTCTCCCCAACAGCCAAGTTCGCCCCCCACCTCCTCTCCTACTCACCATCTCTCTTGTGCACCTCCATCTTCCCCCCACCACCCTTTGCAGCTCCAGCTCTTCCTCCACCCATCCCTGCCCCCCTAGACCTCTTGGAAGATCCTAGCCACGTCCCTCCCCCCTCCACAAACCATCAGCCATCACTCCCAAGCTATGCTACCCTCTCTCCCATTCCCTTAATCTTGCTGGTTTGCAGTTTCAGATAGCAGGTCGCAGGCAGCAGAGTTGGGTCCTGAAAGTTGCATCGGATCTGGCCTCTCCCTGGTCCTTCTGGTGTCAAGGCCTACATATCTGGAAAGGTCATCCAGAGAGCTTTCAAGGCGAGGTGGTTTCGTTGACATCTGAGTTTCGAACTACCAGTAGGAGCGATTCTCCCTCGACTGCGCAGGACCTCTTAGGCAGGGAACCAGAGCAAGAGTGGAAGGTCGACCACGATGAACCTTTTGCGATTCAGATCAAGTGTTCTTCAGAAAAAATCTTCCCTCTCAAGTCCTCTTTCATCCTCAAGAAGCAGAGCTGCATTTGGACATCGGCATATAACGTTACGAATTTTCTACTCCAAGTGTGTCAGGTCAGTTTACAGAAGCCAGAACCGACACCCCTCTACTCATCTGATCGTCCTGTCCTTCTCCGACATCTGCCGACCACGCCGTTGGTGCCGACAGAAAGAAGACTCGACCATGGTTACAACGGTTCAGGTCTCATCTCAATCAGAGCTAGGTAGAGATCGTGGCACCCTCTGCAACCAGCCATATTATTCTGCACCAGACAGAGGCAGAACCAATTAGTCCGGTTCCAGACTCTGCCCCGGCCAGCAACGACTTTACCAAGCACAGAAAAAATTCAGAGCTCATCCTTGGTTCGTTGGCAAGCTTTTGGCGCAAGTCTCATCAAGTTCTGAGCTCTGTGGAATTTTTGGCAGCATCATCACCGCCCTACTATCTAGCAACTCTAAAGATTGGCAGAACCGGCAACGATCCGAACGTCGGGTTTTCTTCATAACTCCCCCACCCCGCTTGGCCGGCTGAAGGCCCCTCCCTGCGTGGAGGTAGTATTGGATGTAGTAAGATTAATCCCCACCCTAAGATCACCCCTCCTGCGAGAGGCGTAGTGGTGTAATCTTGCCATTTCAGGTTGAAGCGACACCGACGCGGCGTGCGGGTGTATACCCTCGCCTCCCCGCTCGCCCCCGTCTCCGGCCGGAGTCGGCGTCTTCACGCCGGCTAGGTGAGCTCCTGAACATCTCTCATTGCTGTAATGGACTTGCTTAGCTTAGTATTGCTATAATTACTCTGTCGGCGGTAAGAGAGTGTCCGATCTTAAATTGCCACCAAATTGAGTGACCACCGCGGGCGAGTTGTGAGAGCATCCACTTAACCCACACCCTTGGTGTGTTGGCCGCTCATGATTTGGGCATCCTAGGTCCATTTGGGGTTCTCCCCAAGCTAGCCAACCATTGGAGTCTCAAGGTCCCGCCTCGGACCCTCTCCAACATCGCCTAGTCGCCATCGGGCACTAAGTGTGCGCCATACGGGTGAGCTCGCTAGTGTGAGTCCGCTGCTCAAAACTTGAATACTTGCAAAATAGGTCCATAGGTCGGTTTTACATCACCCTTAGCATATCTTCAACAATCTGGTTAGTTCTTTTGGTCTGCCCGTCCGTCTGAGGATGAAAGGCAGTGCTGAAATTCAGACGGGTTCCCAAGGACTCTTGCAGTCCTCTCCAAAAATACGAAGTAAACCTGGGGTCTCTACCTGACACAATGCTTACAGGTACTCCATGAAGTCTTACTACTTCCTTTATATACAGAGCGTCCAAAACATCAACTGTCCACTTTGACTTAATGTATAAGAAATGAGCAGACTTAGTCAGGCTATCGATAATGACCCATATCACATTAACTCCACCACGAGTTCTAGGTAGACCCATGATAAAATCCATGCCGACGCTCTCCCATTTCCATTGTGGTATAGCGAGCGGCTTTAACATCCCAGCAGGTATGAAATGCTCAGCCTTTACTTGCAGACATACCAAGCATCTATTCACAAATTCTGCCACTTCCTTTTTCATGCTCAGCCCCCAAATGGTCCTTTTTAAATCCCGGTACATCTTAGTACCTCCAGGGTGAATAGTATACCTGGACCTATGGGCTTCTTCTAAGATCTTGCCTTTTACTTCGGCCACATCAGGAACACATGTTCTTCCTCGAAACAACAACCTGCCGTCATCAGCTAATATAAAATCTGGTCTATTGCTCATACTTTCTTTGATCTCTACCAACATTGGATCATTTCCTTGCAGGGACTTAATTTCCATCAAGAATTCTGGACGAAGCTAAAACTGAGCGATCATGACCCGACCCTCACTAACATTGAGGTTTAGGCTAGCCAACTGTTCCAGCAGTTTCCATTCTTGCAACATGAGACTTGACAACTTTGCTATCGGCTTGCGGCTCAAAGCATCAGCCACCGCATTACCTTTTCCAGGATGGTACTCAATAGAGAAATTGAAATCTTTCAAATACTCAAGCCACCTTCTCTGCCTCCTGTTAAGTTCCTTTTGAGAAAATAGGTATTTAAGGCTCTTATGGTCAGAGAATACAGTAAAAGTCTCTCTGTATAAGTAGTACCTCCAAGTTTTTAGGGCAAACACCACTGCAACGAGTTCCAAGTCATGGACGAGATAATTCTCTTCATGCTTTCTCAGTTACCTAGAGGAATAGGTGATCACCCCGCCATTCTGCATAAGCACACAACCCAAGCCAATGCTCGAAGCGTCCACATAGACCTCAAATCCTCCTTCTCCAGAAGGCAAAGTCGAAACAGGGGCAGTGGTTAAACAGTCCTTCAGAGTTTGGAAACTCCGCTCATAATCTTCCGACCACTCAAACCGATTCTCCTTGCGGGTCAATCTGGTCAGGGGTCTCGCAATCTTGGAGAAATCCTTAATGAATCTTCGATAGTAACCTGCTAGGCCTAGAAAACTTCTTACTTCAGTTACATTTGTAGGCCTATCCCAATTTCTTACTACCTCTACCTTCGAGGGGTCAACAGAAATTCCTTCCTTAGTGATAATGTGTCCCAGAAAAGACACTTCCTGCAACCAGAAATCACATTTACTAAACTTGGCATACAACTGATGATCTCTCAATAATTCCAATGCCATCCTCAAGTGCGCAGCATGCCCCTCCTCACTCTTAGAGTATATCAAAATATCATCAATAAACAGACGACCCACTGATCTAGGTAGGGCCGGAACACACTATTCATCAACTGCATGAAAGCTACAGGAGCATTCGTTAGTCCAAAAGACATTACCACAAATTCAAAATGTCCGTACCTACTACGGAAGGCTGTTTTAAAGATATCATCATCCTTGATCCGCAGCTGATAGTATCCCGATCAAAGATCAATCTTAGAGAAATATTGGGCTCCCACTATCTGATCGAACAGTTCATCTATTCTCGGCAATGGGTACTTGTTCTTGACAGTAAGCTGGTTCAATTACCGGTAGTTAATGCACAGTCTCAACGACCCATCCTTCTTCCACACGAACAACACTGGGGCTCTCCATGGGGATGTACTCGGACGAATAAACCCCTTCTCAAGTAACTCCATTAATTACCTCTTTAATTCTCTCAACTCTGTAGGAGACATACGATACAGAGCCTTAGAAACAAGGGATGCGCCATGAATTAGATCAATAGAAAAGACTACCTCTCTTTCAGGCGGAAGTCCCGACAATTCCTCAGGAAAAACATCTAGAAAATCTCGAACAATAGAGATATCCTTAATCTCAAACTCCTTTTTATTGGTTAAAGAAACCAAGGCTAGAAATGCATGACATCCTTTCTTCAATAACTTCTCAGCTTGAAGAGCCGAAATAAGCGACACAGACTTAGTGTGCCTAATCCCAACAAAAGAAAGCTCGGGGTGTCCAGAAAAAGACACGGAGCTTGTTCTACAATGAACACTGGCCTCATGTCTAGCCAACCAATCGACTCCTAGGATTACATCATAATCCTTCATTTGCATGCAAATCAAATCAGCTGGCATATTTTGCCCACTAATCAGAATCTTACTAGAAGGGTAGTAATATTTAATTGCTGAACCCGAACCAATAGGGGTTGAAATTTCCAATAGAGAATTCATTAACACAGGTTCCACAGATAACGACTTAGCAAAACTCTGAGAAATAAAGGAATGCGTTGCTCCGGTATCAAATAGAACAAATGCTGGCTTATCAGAAACAATAAGTGTACCTTCAACAAGTCCACCCTCCTCGGTGGCTTCAGTCTCGGTTTCCTGTAGGGCTTGGAGCTTGCCATGCCGCTCCTGGCCTCTATGCGGCTTATTTGGAGTAGCTTGATCTGACAGGAGGGGACACTCAGGAATACGATGGTCCCGACTCCCACAACAAAGACAAGCGCCTAGCTTGCGCCAGCATTCTTCCATCTTGTGACCCGGACAGTCACAATATTTACATATGGCTTTTGATGGTGCATCCGGACCAGACTTCTTCTCATCGCCTCTCGGTTTCTTGTCTTTCGATGAACTAGACCCGCCAGTGGACCTCTTCTTATTGTTGTTGGGCTTGAAACTGACGGACTGTCACGCCCCGAGCGCGGAAGATACCCGGAGACGCGTGACGAGTTTATATCAATCATGTCAATCAGAGTGGTCGTGTATTCGACACAAAGATAGAGATGCGCAAAATAGCAAGATAACCCAATCCTTTATTTCATAATAGACTATTACAAATCCAATACTCTGTTTAATAAAAAGAAAAGTACATAGTTGACTCAAGAAAATAGGAAAAAGACTAGATGACACTTGGACAAGCTCTAGCTCTTTCACTCTTGACCATTCCCATCCGATTGACTTCCATCGTCGTCGGACTTACCTGAAAAGTAAAAAGGGACAAACGGAATGAGCGAACGCTCAGTAGGAAATTATATCTCAAGTACTAGCAAGGGGTTTAAGTGATTACATTTTTCATGAATGCAATAAAGCTATGCATGCTCGCATAAAACGACAAGATAGAGAGAATGTAATATCAAGGAAATAAGATGGACTAATCATGAACTTTCAACAAGATAACAAGTTTATTCAAGATATTCAAGCAAGTACGTTTAACAAGTCATGTCAAGAACTTTGGCTATCATGTATCAAGCAAGTAAATTACCCTTTTTCGGGCCACGCATTTTATGTCAAGTCAAGTACGATTTCAAGTACAAGATGTGTGTGGAATGTCCAATCAAGCAAGTCAAGTACTCGGTATAATGCCAGATACCTTATCATTTTAACTCCCATGGGCACAAGTACTTTCGGGTGCTCCTCCCAGGACCAGATCGGGCCCTATATGCGCAGGCAATTATCATGTGTTTTGACATCCACTCTTGTTTATAGCCAACATAGAATTTCAATAATCAAGCTTGTAGACACGTACGACAACTTTGATAGAATAGAGTCCAAAATATGACAAAGGACATAGATTGGTGATAATAATGGTATAATCACGATTATCGATGAAACTAGGTAGAATATGGTTCCCTTAACTAGGGTACCATGACAAATCAATATGGACATTCTATATATAGAATTTAGGTCCACATGAACAGTATATCAAAGGTAAGATACCCTCATTCTTATCATAGAAATGAGGTTTACAAGAATGGCATGATATCATCATTCCATTAAGAATTTCTTATGATATACTCTTTGTATAGCATAAGGGCCGGTATACCATGTTTCTTTAGAGTGACATGGCAAAATAGTGTAATGGGTTTTTAGGGTACAACCAGCTCAGTCGGCCTTGAGGGAATCCAAGGCTACGAGGAGTCTTACGGAGGTCTCTATGACTAACTCGCTAGTCCAAAGGAACGGAATGTCCAATGGAGAGCTTGTAGGTCAATGAGAGTTGAGTGTGATCGATAAAACAATCGTGAAAAGTGGGACTATACTCACGGAGTGGAGAATAGTGCCGATATATATATTATATAACATATGAAACCATCGGTTAGCAAAAACAGTGAAAATCAGTTTACAGTAAAATAACGACTTAAGTAAAGTCGTTTATCAAGTAATTAACGCCTAACAGAAGGGCGTTTACATATGTTTACATATTGGCAGAATTTTCAATAATTTAGAAATTTATCTAAAACGCGCCCTGGACAGGGGCGTTTCTTTTCAATGAGACGACTACAGTAGTAGGCGTCTTTTTATTTATAATATTTTACAGAACATATTTATTTTCAGAAATTATCAAAAACGCGCCCTTGGCAGGGGCGTTAATCATTAAATTCTTATTTTCACAGAATATATTGTTCGGGATTTTAACAGAAACGCGCCCTAGTAAGGGGCGTTTATTTCAATTCACGCCCTGTGATGGGGCGTTAACACATGGAAAACGACCTAGTCTAGGTCGTGAATTCAAGAAGTACCAGGAAAGCAAGATTTGCACGATAATCAAGGATAACAATCGTATAGTCATGACAGGAAAATTGGCAGGAATTCAGATGCAGTATATTAGATTTGATGTTTCATGTTTATTGACTTTTAACCGTTAACAATTATTGATTTCATGTAATTTCATGGATAATCAGTTCTTAAGATGGGTGATTAACGGTTTAAAGAAATTAACGCCTGAGTACAGGGCATTAAATATGAAATTAACGACCTGGGAAGGGTCGTTTCATGTGAATTAGCGCCCTTCACAGGGGCGTCTCTTTCAGAATATTGCAGAAAACGCATGGAAACTATAATAACCGTATGCATGACATGCTTATATATATATCTTGCATTAATTTCATTTGGGCTACAGTAACTTGAGAAAACCTACCTTAATAACTGTCTGAAGCTGGACGAATGAAGGTGAAAAACTCTATTTGTTAACAGAGCCTTCTCGGAAGGAAGGAAGTTGAGTTTTGTCAACCCAATATCCACAGTAGCAAGGTCAGATGGAGTAACCGGTTGATGAAGAACAAACTCCCTACACATAAGAGAAGATCAATACATGATCGTATAGTAGGAAATGATGAGGATTTAAGGAAGAAAGAACATCACCTAGTTCTTTCGTAGGAGCTTCTTAACCTGTAAGAAGGGATGAAGAATCGTTAATTCTTCATGTGCTACGTACATAAGAAAAGGGAACAGAACAAACAAGGAATAAGAAGAACTATTGGTTCTTCACGTACCTCTGCAGTCGATTGGTCAAATAGGTTTAGGTTTGGATCGAACGTATTATTTATAGGATTTAGAATCCTAACAAAGGTAGTGGTTAATTGAGGGTAATATATCCCTATTAGAGTCCTTGCCCTATTAAACACTTACTAGATTAACATGATCCTTCCCTGGATAAGCTCTGGGTTCGAACGGTTCACGAATGAAATTAACGACCTAGGTCAGGGCGTCGATTCCTGAATTGACGACCTTGTTCAGGTCGTTTCTTAAGAAGCGCCTGATATGAAGGCGTTCTTTGTTTTAAAACACGCCCAAGATAGGGGCGTTTCTTGGCCTTACCCTTTTTGACGTTGGAAATTTGACGCCATTTGGTGAGGGCGTCACTTTTTGAGTCACGCCTTAACTAGAGGCGTTTTTAATTTAAATAGCGCCTTTATCCGATGCGTTATTTTATATTGCTTTATTTATCTAATTATTTAATTTATTTTAAAATATTTATTGTTATTAATATTTTATCAGGGTTGCTACACCCTCCCCCACTTAAAAGAATTTGGTCCCCAAATTCAATTGCATAATATGTATATACTTGGAGAGTGTAGATCATATACCTCTTAGAATAACTCGGGAAATCGTTTCTTCATAGATTCCTCGGTCTCCCATGTCGCTTCGTGTTCAGTATTCTTATTCCATTGCACCTTGTGCATGGGAATAACCTTATTCCTTAGAGCTCGTATTTCTCGATCTAAGATCTTCATAGGCTTCTGTTCATAGGTGAGATCTTTCTGGATCACCAGATCTCCATGTTCAATAATATGAGATGGATCGTGTACATACTTCTTCAACATAGATATAGGAAATACATTATGTACCTCGGACAATTGAGGAGGAAGTGCGATGCGATAAGCAACCTCGCCAACTCTTTCGAGTATCTCAAAAGGTCCGATGAATCTTGGCGTAAGCTTGCCCTTAACACCAAATCTTCGTATGCCACGTCCAGGCGATATTTTAAGAAATACATGATCTCCAACCTGGAATTCAAGATCTCTTCTTCTTGTATCAGCATAAGCCTTTTGTCTGGTCTGAGCAACTTGCAATCTTTCTCTGATTACTTGTATCTTCTCAGTTGTATCCCTTACCATGTCTGGACCTAATAGTTGTTTCTCTCCAACCTCGTTCCAGCATAAAGGCGATCGGCAACTCCTTCCGTATAAGGCTTCGAAAGGTGCCATTTGGATACTAGCTTGGTAGCTGTTGTTATAAGCAAATTCAACTAAAGGTAAGTGGTTATGCCAGTTTCCTCCAAAGTCAATAATGCATGCTCTAAGTATATCTTCAACAACTTGATTAGTTCTCTCGGTCTGACCATCCGTTTGTGGGTGGAAAGCAGTACTAAAGTTGAGCCTTGTTCCCAACGAATGTTGTAATCCCTTCCAAAAATGAGAAGTAAAACGGGGATCTCTGTCAGACACGATTGAGACAGGAATTCCATGTATCCTGACTAATTCCTTGATGTATAGTGCAGCTAGCACATCAATTGACCATCGGCTTTTCATTGGCAAGAAATGTGCCGATTTAGTTAATCGGTCAATGATAACCCAGATTCCATCATGTCCTCCTTTAGATTTAGACAAACCCATGATGAAGTCCATACCAATATCCTCCCACTTCCACTTAGGAATATCTAGAGGATGAAGTTTACCAGCAGGCTTTTGGTGTTCCGCCTTGACTTGTTGGCATGTGAGACAGCGTGATACATAGTCCGCGATTTCTCTTTTCATATTAGGCCACCATAAGTTCCTCTTTACATCTTGGTACATTTTGGTTGATCCTGGATGAATAGTGTACCTTGATCTATGAGCTTCATCTAAGATCTTCTTCTTTAATTCTGGGCAATCTGGTATACAAGTTCTATCTTTAAACAATAATCTTCCATCAGAAGTTAGTTGAAAATCAGATTGTCCTTCTAATCTGCCTTTGATTTCCACTAATATAGGATCATCATCCTGAAGTGCCTGTATCTCAGATAATAAATCTGACTGTATGCTTACATGAGATAATGTGACATACCTAGCTTTCGTGTCCATGCTTATATTGAGCTCGGAGAACTATTCTAGTAACTTCCATTCTTGTATCATACAATTGGCTATCATTGCTCTCGGCTTTCGACTAAGGGCATCAGCAACATAATTACCCTTTCCGGGATGGTATTGTATATTGAAGTCGAAGTCCTTGAGATATTCTAGCCAGCGTCTTTGTCTCATGTTTAGCTCCTTTTGTGAAAATAGATATTTGAGACTTTTGTGATCGGAGTATACAGTAAACTGCACTCCATATAAGTAGTGTCTCCATATCTTTAGGGCAAATACCACCGCGGCCAGTTCTAAGTCATGGACGGGGTAATTCTCCTCATGCTTTTTCAGTTGACGTGAAGAGTATGCTATGACCTTTCCTTGTTGCATTAAGACACACCCGAGGCCAATGCCAGAAGCATCGGTGAAGACCTCGAATTTCTCTCCTTCTATTGGTAGAGCTAACACCGGTGCTGTAGTGAGATGATCCTTGAGAGTTTGGAAACTTCTTTCACATTCCTCACTCCATTCATATCGGATCTCCTTACGAGTTAATCTTGTAAGTGGTACGGCGATCTTAGAGAAATCTTTGATGAATCACCGATAATAGCCTGCAAGACCTAAGAAACTTCTAATCTCGCTAGCATTGGTTGGTTTTTCCCAGTTTCTAACAGCTTCAACCTTTGATGGATCAACAGATAGACCATCCTTGGTTATCACATGTCCGAGGAAAGTCACTTCTTCAAGCCAGAATTCACATTTGCTGAGCTTTGCATATAATTGATTTTCCCTCAATACTTGCAATGCGATCCTTAAATGCTCCTCATGTTCTTTCTTAGTTTTGGAATATATCAATATATCATCAATGAAGACTACTATGAATTGATCCAAGTATGGCCTGAATATGCTATTCATTAACTGCATAAAGGCAGCAGGGGCATTTGTTAGTCCAAAAGGCATAACAACGAATTCATAGTGGCCATACCTGTTTCTGAATGCAGTCTTATGAATGTCATCATCCTTGATCCTTAACTGATGGTATCCCGATCTAAGATCAATCTTCGAAAAATATTTGGATCCTGAAATTTGATCAAATAACTCATCGATTCTTGGCAGTGGGTACTTGTTCTTGATAGTAAGATGATTCAACTGTCGATAGTCGATACACAATCTCATGGATCCATCCTTCTTCTTCACAAATAAGACTGGTGCTCCCCACGGGGAAGTACTTGGTCTAATAAACCCTTTTCGAATTAGTTCCATCAACTGCTCCTTCAACTCTTTGAGTTCCGCAGGGGACATTCTATAGGGTGCCTTTGAAACTGGACCAGCACCAGGGACTAAGTCAATGGTGAAGGCCACTTCTCTTTGAGGGGGTAATCCCGGCAATTCTTCCGGAAATACGTCTGGAAATTCTTGCACTACCTGAATGTCTTCTATCTTGGTTTCCTTAGCTTCTTTAACAGTGACAAAAGTAAGGAAGGATACACATCCTTTCCTGACGAGCTTGCTTGCTCGAAGAGCCGAAATAAGAGGGGATTTGCTCCGACTCTTGGGGCGAGTAAAGACTAATTCTGGAAAATCTTTGAAAGCAATTTGGCTATTGCGGCAATCAACCGTTGCCCGGTATTTGGATAACCAGTCCGCTCCCAGTATAACATCATACTCCTTTAGATCGAGGCATATGAGATCTATAGGTAAATTCCTACCTTGAACTATTACCTCACAGTTTTGGTAGTGATGAGTAATATCATTTTCACTTCCAAGAGGAGTAGTTAGAACTATTTCTATCCATTCTGGTTCTAACGGTAACGGGTCGGCAAACTTCTTAGAAATAATGGAATGCGATGCACCCGTATCAAATAAGACATAAGCACTTTTGGAACAAACTGTTAGTGTACCTTCTACCAATCCACCTTCTTCTTGCTCGGTCTCCTTTATTGCATGAAGTCGAGCGTTCTTTGTCACCGGGCGTTTACCATCACTGGCTTGGTCATTCATTAATGGACACTCGGGAATCCGATGTTCGCGACTCCCACAACGGAGACAAGCTCCTAATTTTCTCCAGCATTCTTCGGTCTTGTGACCAGCCTTGTCACAATGATTGCATACTGTATTAGAAGGTGTAGTGGTGATAGAGAAGGGCTTGGATTTCTTGAACTTGGAATCTTGAGAGGATGAAGCTCCATTATTGGGCCTCTTCTTAAAGTTGGGTTTAAAAGAACCCGAACCTGTGACTTGCTCCTTCTTGTCTTTTCCACGGATCCTATCAGATAGTTCCGTGGCATCTTCAAGTAATTGAGCTCGGCGCACGATTTCGGAATAAACTTGGATATCCATAGGCGCCAGCTGAGTAATATAGTGGGGCCTAATCCCATTAAAAAATCTACGGGCTTTCATCTTCTCCGTGCTAATAAGATGCTTAGCATATCTAGACAACCTGGAGAACTGAGCTTCATAATCTGCTAATGATAAAGATCGTTGCTTTAATGCAGCGAATTCTGCAGCCTTCTTTTCTTGGACTCGGTCCGAGAAATATTTAGCATTGAAGTATTCCACAAATTCTTCCCATGTTACTTGAGTAGGATCGATGGTTGCTTCAATAGACTCCCACCAGCATCTAGCATCTTTCTCTAACTGGAATGTAGCTAATAGAACTTTGTCCTGATCCGTGCATTACATGACACGGAATATGCGTTCTGTTTCCCGAACCCAATGCTCGGCATCGTCCGGATCGGTCGATCCCATAAACTTCGGGGGATTCATGCTCTTAAAGGCTTGGTGTAAGCTTCCAGCTCGTGGAGCATCACCCTGTGCTACCTGTTGTAGCACTTGAGTCATCCCTTGGAGGGTACGCTGCATGTTGCGCCATTGAGCACGTTCGGCAGCCATTATCCTACAATTACAATAGCTACGTTAGTATTATATCACTGTGATCTTATTAAAAGACTTATTGACTCTTAACCCTTGGTTCTACCCAATCTCACTTGGTTAAACGTTCAACTTATCCTTGGACTTGGGTTTTTCCTAGGAATTGAATACCCTAGGCTCTGATACCACAAAAACTGTCACGCCCCGAGCGCGGAAGATACCCGGAGACGCGTGACGAGTTTATATCAATCATGTCAATCAGAGTGGTCGTGTATTCGACACAAAGACAGCGATGCGCAAAATAGCAAGATAACCCAATCCTTTATTTCATAATAGACTATTACAAATCCAATACTCTGTTTAATAAAAAGAAAAGTACATAGTTGACTCAAGAAAATAGGAAAAAGACTAGATGACACTTGGACAAGCTCTAGCTCTTTCACTCTTGACCATTCCCATCCGATTGACTTCCATCGTCGTCGGACTTACCTAAAAAGTAAAAAGGGACAAACGGAATGAGCGAACGCTCAGTAGAAAATTATATCTCAAGTACTAGCAAGGGGTTTAAGTGATTACATTTTTCATGAATGCAATAAAGCTATGCATGCTCGCATAAAACGACAAGATAGAGAGAATGTAATATCAAGGAAATAAGATGGACTAATCATGAACTTTCAACAAGATAACAAGTTTATTCAAGATATTCAAGCAAGTACGTTTAACAGGTCATGTCAAGAACTTTGGCTATCATGTATCAAGCAAGTAAATTACCCTTTTTCGGGCCACGCATTTCATGTCAAGTCAAGTATGATTTCAAGTACAAGATGTGTGTGGAATGTCCAATCAAGCAAGTCAAGTACTCGGTATAATGCCAGATACCTTATCATTTTAACTCCCATGGGCACAAGTACTTTCGGGTGCTCCTCCCAGGACCAGATCGGGCCCTATATGTGCAGGCATTTATCATGTGTTTTGACATCCACTCTTGTTTATAGCCAACATAGAATTTCAATAATCAAGCTTGTAGACACGTACGATAACTTTGATAGAATAGAGTCCAAAATATGACAAAGGACATAGATTGGCGATAATAACGGTATAATCACGATTATCGATGAAACTAGGTAGAATATGGTTCCCTTAACTGGGGTACCATGACAAATCAATATGGACATTCTATATATAGAATTTAGGTCCACATGAACAGTATATCAAAGGTAAGATACCCTCATTCTTATCATAGAAATGAGGTTTCCAAGAATGGCATGATATCATCATTCCATTAAGAATTTCTTATGATATACTCTTTGTATAGCATAAGGGCCGGTATACCATGTTTCTTTAGAGTGACATGGCAAAATAGTGTAATGGGTTTTTAGGGTACAACCAGCTCAATCGGTCTTGAGGGAATCCAAGGTTACGAGGAGTCTTACGGAGGTCTCTATGACTAACTCGCTAGTCCAAAGGAACGGAATGTCCAATGGAGAGCTTGTAGGTCAATGAGAGTTGAGTGTGATCGATAAAACAATCGTGAAAAGTGGGACTATACTCACGGAGTGGAGAATAGTGCCGATATATATATTATATAACATATGAAACCATCGGTTAGCAAAAACAGTGAAAATCAGTTTACAGTAAAATAACGACTTAAGTAAAGTCATTTATCAAGTAATTAACGCCTAACAGAAGGGCGTTTACATATGTTTACATATTGGCAGAATTTTCAATAATTCAGAAATTTATCTAAAACGCGCCCTGGACAGGGGCGTTTCTTTTCAATGAGACGACTACAGTAGCAGGCGTCTTTTTATTTACAATATTTTACAGAACATATTTATTTTAAGAAATTATCAAAAACGCGCCCTTGGCAGGGGCGTTAATCATTAAATTCTTATTTTCACAGAATATATTGTTCGGGATTTTAACAGAAACGCGCCCTAGTAAGGGGCGTTTATTTCAATTCACGCCCTGTGATGGGGCGTTAACACATGGAAAACGACCTAGTCTAGGTCGTGAATTCAAGAAGTACCAGGAAAGCAAGATTTGCATGATAATCAAGGATAACAATCGTATAGTCATGACAGGAAAATTGGCAGGAATTCAGATGCAGTATATTAGATTTGATGTTTCATGTTTATTGACTTTTAACCGTTAACAATTATTGATTTCATGTAATTTCATGGATAATCAGTTCTTAAGATGGGTGATTAACAGTTTAAAGAAATTAACGCCTGAGTACAGGGCGTTAAATATGAAATTAACGACCTGGGAAGGGTCGTTTCATGTGAATTAGCGCCCTTCACAGGGGCGTCTCTTTCAGAATATTGCAGAAAACGCATGGAAACTATAATAACCGTATGCATGACATGCTTATATATATATATATCTTGCATTAATTTCATTTGGGCTACAGTAACTTGAGAAAACCTACCTTAATAACTGTCTGAAGCTGGACGAATGAAGGTGAAAAACTCTATTTGTTAACAGAGCCTTCTCGGAAGGAAGGAAGTTGAGTTTTGTCAACCCAATATCCACAGTAGCAAGGTCAGATGGAGTAACTGGTTGATGAAGAACAAACTCCCTACACATAAGAGAAGATCAATACATGATCGTATAGTAGGAAACGATGAGGATTTAAGGAAGAAAGAACATCACCTGGTTCTTTCGTAGGAGCTTCTTAACCTGTAAGAAGGGATGAAGAATCGTTAATTCTTCATGTGCTATGTACATAAGAAAAGGGAACAGAACAAACAAGGAATAAGAAGAACTATTGGTTCTTCACGTACCTCTGCAGTCGATTGGTCAAATAGGTTTAGGTTTGGATCGAACGTATTATTTATAGGATTTAGAATCCTAACAAAGGTAGTGGTTAATTGAGGGTAATATATCCCTATTAGAGTCCTTGCCCTATTAAACACTTACTAGATTAACATGATCCTTCCCTGGATAAGCTCTGGGTTCGAACGGTTCATGAATGAAATTAACGACCTAGGTCAGGGCGTCGATTCCTGAATTGACGACCTTGTTCAGGTCGTTTCTTAAGAAGCGCCTGATATGAAGGCGTTCTTTGTTTTAAAACACGCCCAAGATAGGGGCGTTTCTTGGCCTTACCCTTTTTGACGTTGGAAATTTGACGCCGTTTGGTGAGGGCGTCACTTTTTGAGTCACGCCTTAACTAGAGGCGTTTTTAATTTAAATAGCGCCTTTATCCGAGGCGTTATTTTATATTGCTTTATTTATCTAATTATTTGATTTATTTTAAAATATTTATTGTTATTAATATTTTATCAGGGTTGCTACACGGACCCACTCGTCTATTCTTTCTTGATATTTCTCCCACGGATTCGCTCCATCATCTCCATTGTATCCTCCAGGACTTGCGCTTTTCTAACGATCTAAGCATAGTTACAGATCTCCATTGGGGCCAACTTATTTATATACTAGAGCTTCCGTCCATTCATAAACCTTTGGGCCTTCATCTTCTCGGTGGATACCAAGTGAGGCACATAACGCGACAGTCTTGAGAACTGTGCTTCATATTCTGCAATGAGTAGATTTCTCTGCTTTAGGGCAGCAAATTCTGCCGCCTTCTTTTCCTGGACACGATATGAGAAATACTTACTATTAAATTACTCCTTAAATTCCTCCCAAGTTGCACACCTATTGCCTAGTGTGGCTTCCACAGATTCCCACCAAGCACGCGCATCGCGCTCCAACTGAAAAGTCACCAAGAGGACTCGCTCCTGGCAACTACACTGCATAACTCTGAAGATTCGGTCCATCTCCTTCAACCAATGTTCGGCCTCGTCTGGGTCTGCTGATCCACTGAACCGTGGGGGATTTAAACCACGAAAATTCCGGTGAAGGTCATTAGCCCCATGATGTGGCACACCCTGGGCCACTTTCTAAAGGGCCTGGGTTAAACCTTGCACAGTTCGTTGCATCTCTCCCCACTGCGCACGTTCCGCCGCCATTGAATAGATTGCCTACATGTAGGAAAAGTCAAGTTAAGAATGACATAACAGAGTCTCTTTTAGAATTAATTTAATTTACTCAACCCCAGTCTCTACCCAATCTCACCGGGTTGGACCCTTAGACTTTTACCAAGGTTACAGGTTCTACGACATTACTTAGAAACCTAGGAACTTAGAAAACCTAGGCTCTGATACCACAAAAACTGTCATGCCCCGATGCGGAATATCGGACGCGTCAGTTATATATATTCATGATAAACAGAGCAATAACGGTATTAAAAGAACATAATCGTAATAGAGAAGAAACATTCTAAAAGAAAAACACCAACTGATGTATAAACAGGAGAATAAAAATGTTTCGACATCCACACCTTCTTACGTCACGACTCAAATAAAAGATAAAGAGAAGATTACAACTTGAAATGACCAGTCGAAATTGACAACATACAACGACTCTTTAAAGTAACTACACAACCACATAGACCACTTCCTATGACACCAAACAAGTCCACGCCTGCCAGGGTTCACTCTGGTCTTTACTCTTGCTCATCCCCATCCATTTGCATTTCATCACTAGAGCTACCTGAAAGGGGGAAAACTAAGTGAGCGAACGCTCAGTAGGCAATAGTAGGCAAGTTTAAGTAATTAACCAAATTGAGTTAGATGTCAAACGATTAAATGCAACAGAACTAAATAATCATAAAACATGATGGGAAAAAGAATAGATAGAATAGAGGTATATCAATTTCATGAATTGGCCGATCAAGTACGCAAGTAACATGTCATGTATTGATAATATTCCAAGAAGGAATCAAGTGTCAATGGCAAAAAGAAAAGAGTAATGAATGTCTTAGACAACGTGCTAGTCAAGTACTCGGTGCAATGCCTCACCATGTCATTATAACTCCCCGGGGCACTACTACTTTTCGGGCGCTCCTCCCAGGACTAGACCAGGCCCTTATGATGCGTTGGCATTGATTTGGTAGATCCATGATCCCAAGTAATATCTAGTCATTCATTTTAATCGGCCAAGGAATTCCAAGGTCAAGCTACGCAACTTATCTCTAGGATCAAAAGGAATTTCCATAGTCACATGAGAAGCCATAAGATTATAGCTGGTAATGTCAAGGATAGTCAGGGTGAAATGCAGCACAAGCCATCCCTGGCTTGGCCAAAGAAGCACACACAAGAAACTTGCGTAAAACATGGTTCTGGAAGAGTAACGGTCATGCACGGACCGCAATCATCATAGAAACGGCCTATATTGGACCGCCAGGAAGTATACTGGGCCAAGGCACAAGCCCAGTGCCAAGGAAATAAAACGGTCCTCAATGGGCCGCTAACAGATTAAAGACAGTCCCCACTAGGCCACTTCCAAAAGGGAGACGGTCTATAATTGACCATTCAAGACAGAGGGAACTTACTGGGCCATAACCAAAGGAAACGGTCTCCAATGGGCCGTCCCACACAAAAATGATCCTGATAGTGCCGCTTAGTGGTAAAGACGGTCCAGGAACGACCGCAATGAAACTAGGCCCAGCAAGACTAAGGAGTTGACCTAATGGGCTCCCAGTCCGCCCAAGGTAAGGTGGGACCGAACCAGAGTCAGCCCAACCTTTTCAGGTCGAACCAGAGGCTACTAGGTCAATTAGACATGGCTAGGTCAATGTAAGTCAAGGAAAATGACCCGTAGGACCTGGCTCGTGGGCCAGACGGAAACGGTCATGACTGGACCGCTTAAAGCGCCAGGCGGTCTAACCCGAGGCCGCCGCTGGACGGTAGCGGTCCTGGAATGGCTGTCTTTAGATTAGACATCCCCAAACTCTGGCTATAAGTCAAGTGATTCGATCGAGCAATTGGGTGCAGGTCTTGAGGCTACAACTTGCCCAGCGTCCTAGTGGGAATCCCAGACTCGCGGGGTCTTATGGAGGTCTCATAATGGAGGTCCTCGTCGCACGGAAGGAATATCCGGCGGAGAGTCCCAACGATTACAAGATTGAAGGGTTGATAAAACATTAGAAAACGGTATATAATCGGTCAGTCAGTACCACCGGAGTGGAGTGACTGTCAGAACAACCCTAGATAATTTTTCCACATTTATTTCACCATAACCATTGTGACATGTTGATAAATTTCAAATTTTATAACCAAGATCATGTTGGAGTACGTAATGTGATAGAATGGAAAAGTGAGTTTAATCATGAACATAGTAAGATAAGTTCCTTGAATCATATTCCATAAATTTACCAATTTCCTTGTGTGGGTTTCTATCCTACACATGCAGTCTAGCCGAGGTAATCAATATAATCAAAGCACACCGAAAAAGAAATTGCGATACGAGACGGTCTATATAGGACTACTAACAGAGGCTAGTGGTTTGTCGAATGACCGCTTTGGGTGACAATCAACAAAACTGGCAGATAGGCCAAAACGGTCTATCGAGCGACCACTGGTTACAATGAAACGGTCTATCGACCAACCGCTAGGGTCCCGGGGCAGTTCCTATTACGACCGCAAACAGTTCGACACGCCCGGTCTCCGACGATCTTTGATGGACTCTAATTCCATCACTAAATTCGAACGGTCTATAGCACATAAATTGGGCAAAATAAATCTAACGAAAAGAGCACATAAAAACGCATAACATGTCAGGATTAATTTGGATTTAAGCCTGCCTCCACCGAGCATTGACTCGATCAGAAGATGCTAACATGGACAGTGCCCTAACTGGACATGCTGTGACTAAAAAGGGTAATACGCATGCTACAGGATACAATAATTAGGGCTTTTCATGCCAGTAAAAAGAGGACTTCAGGACGCTTCTAATGGTATATTTTATGATGGATTTGGGCTACCATTGCCTACCTTAATCGAAGGAAGAAGACAAACGCCAGTAACCCGAACCGTACGACGAACACCTTGCTCTCGTCACCGAATACTCCCACGTCCTCGCTCCTCACTGGCAGCCACAACAAACGTCGATACTAGGTCGGGCTAGGGTTAGTTTTATAGGGTACATTGATTCTGGAAGGGTCGATTGAAGAGGATAGAGTCCCACACACGCGGGTCAAGAGCGATTTGCGCTTGACCAAGTCCCGCCGCTGGAACTCGCCCAATTTGAACTTTAGGGCTCGGGTTTTGTCGAGAAATGCGAGGGCTAATGGGCTTCTGATCGAGACCGATCTAATGGGCTTGATTTGGGCTCAAATGATCATGATTTGGGCTTTAATTAAGCAATCTAAGGTCCGGTTACTTAAAGGTCTGATTTTAGCCTCAATTCCTTAATTCGGCTTGGTTAGGATTTTAATTAGGGTTTGACCCAGAAGGATAATAGTCTAAACGTTTCATTCTCTACTTGATTATACTTTTTTGCTAGATTTTTTTTATAAATTAGTTGAATTTTAACCAAAAAGGGGTTTTCAATTAGAAATTTTCAAAATAATTAGAAATTTTGTTTAAATAAATTCTCGGGGTGCTACAGCGTCCCAGGCAGTGCATAATGGCCCTAAATTCCACAATCTGGGCCAAAATCAAGCCACAACCACACAATCTCGGACCCAATCCAGGACTAAGATAGTCCATTCACGCACAGAAACGTAGGACTTAGAGCTTCCTGGGACATCTCTACCCAATCCTATCTCGAAATTCGTAAAATAATCGGGACCGGCATGGCATTTCTAACGCCACAGAGCATGACAAGAACGTCGGGCTCGACAATCAACATCTCATCCGGAAGATCCTCCGCTCATCTGAGCACATCGCTTGACCAGAACACCCGTTCTGCCACCTCGAACCACGCTCTTAGCACCTCAGGGGATGGATAAGCCTCAAATTGGGGTGGCCAAAACGGCATTAACTCCCTCGGAGCACACTCATGGTCACTTAACCACAGACAATCCTTGCCAGCCACCTGACCTCGCTACAAATTCCTCGGACACAGCATCGCAACAACGCGCCTGCCGGCAACTCTGCCCAACGTAGCACCACCGGGGCCACTAGCCATCGGGAAGAAATCTCTCTATCTCATTCCTCAATGTAGATAGTTTATATCTACCCCGCCCCTAAACTAATAAACATATAAGCGTGAAATAGCATGAAAGGAAAAGGGGCGATGGAAATATGAATGAACCGTGATCACCACTCAAGAATTAGCAATAGGAAGAGATGCTACAATGAATGAAAACCTACTGCGTACCTTGGGAAAAGAAGAAGAAAACCGCGGCCAAAGGTGACCGCTACAACGTGATCGCGTCAGAAAAGGGATGCGGGGAACCTTATGGGATAGCACCTCCTCGCCTTCCAGCAGGCTAGAAGAAGAGGGCCTCACGTTCTCTTGATCTCCTGCCAAACAAAAATCAAACACAAGTCCATTAGAACTATGCATATGTAGCATCCATCCCGATGTTGTAAAATAGCTTGAATAAAAGGGGGAGAACGCACCAGGTGAGGGTTTTTAACCCCTGTGAACGGGTGCAAAAGATAGGTGTGTGTATTGTGATGATAATAAAACAAATAAGAGGATTTAACACGTAGTATAACTGCGGAAATCGTGCATACAAAAGTGGAAAAAGTGCAAAAAATATGAATTTGTGATGAAATTGAGGATTGGAGGATGAATAACTGAGAATAGGATGAACGAAATCGAGCCCTTGACCATGGAAATAAAAGTTAATACTTCCCTGGATGGGTTGAGGTCGAAGAGAAGACTTGACGGTGCAGCATGGCTTCGCCTCGAACCTGAGAAAACACCCCCCGTCACGCACTGCGAACTGGGCAGTTTATATAGAGTTGCAGGAAGCCCTAGGGTTTAAATCCGAGATAAACACCCAATTTCGGGGATATATGTGATTAAACTCGAGATAATAATGAGGATACGAGTCCTGGAATGATTAGAATTGAAGTGGAGGGCTATCCTCATTGAAATCGGTGCAAGATAGGGCTCCCAGAGAGTCCTCGGGTGAAGAAATCGGAGCCACGGGCGTTCTGGACTCTATTCGAGAATGCTGTCAGTCGCGCGACCGTGACCTCATGGACGGGGTCATGCGCAAACTGCGACTATGAAGGGGTCAACTGGGGTCGACGCAGGAGGCCCACGGGGTCGACGCAGCTACGGACGCCCGGGAGAGGAGTTTTGAGAACGCGGTTTGTCTGAAACCGCGGCCATATGGGCACGGTTTCACTCAAACCGCGGCAAGGCCATCATTAAAATAATATAATAAACAAAATACAAAAATATAAAAAATAAATAAAAATGAATTTGAGAATGCAGTCGGGTATGGGACCGCGTTCATAAGAACGCGGTCTCCTATCAGACCGCTTCTAGGGCAAATTTATTAAGTAAAATAAAAAAAGAAAATGGTGAACGTGGTCTCCTTGGAGACCGTGTTCTCATGAACGTGGTCTCATAGGAGACCGCGTTCAGAGAAGCTACACGGGTTTCTTTTGGACTCTCGATCGACCCTCCGAACGGCCCGAAACGGATCCGAAAGTGGGGAAATCGAAGATGAAAGCCTCCAAAGCTCAATGGGCTCAAAAAATGATCAAGAAATGAGCTCGAAATATGCTCAAGAATGGTTCCAAAATAATGGATAATTCGAAGCATTATAAAGGAGAAATAAGAGAAGTTACTCAACTTGTAGGCTAAAAACGGGTGTCAACAGATGGCCCTCCTTGATGTCCGCTTTGCAAGGGAACGAGCGAAAGCGACGTGGAGCTGAAATGGAAAGGAGATGGAGCAAAAGCGACAACAACGAGAAATGGAGATGAAGAAAAGCGGACATCAAGGCAAAAGACACCCGTCACAACCAACAAGCGACATGAATTCTCCCGAAAATGCCAAACTAACCACAAGGAATGGATGACGCGGATTAGACATGTCTGGAGAACTAACTAAGGGAGAAAAAAGGGAAACACGATTGACCTCATCGGGGACACAATCCACGGACAATGAGGGCATCGGAAAGAGCACATCTGATAAGCTAGAAAATAAGGAGGTTACTGAGATAAAATCCAGATAGGAATCACGCTAGCCAACTAGACCAAGCGGGGAGATCAGAGAAAATGATCAAACTCAGAGTGGAATAAGGATTTCTTATTCAAGAGAAATAAGTGCAATTAACCATTGCTGAGGGGAAACCTTGAAAGGATTACAAGACGTGAGCGCTCAAAAATGACATGATGCATGCTGGGCTAAAATAAAGAAAGCATCAAAACGAATACAAAGAAAGATAAAATAGAAAGTACTCAAGGATAATATTGCTAGACTGAGCAAGACGGGGTCAAGAGTCTTCTTGCAACCACGACGTGCGAGACAGAGTCGTCCCCCACGACATTACTATTACACCAACTTATGTTGACATTAATTTCTAACATGTAAATGTTAAAATAAATCCCCCTTTATGACATAATCCATGACCTCATTTATTCAATTAGGTAAGAAATTACATCATCCACTAATTAAGATTTAATTAGAGCTAATAATTCTCTCTTAAATCGGATGCTACAGTACTGCTACAGTACCGACGTCTTCGCCTTCTCGGAATCGTGCCGCGAATCTTGTCGTTCATGTTAACACGTGGCATAGGATTCACATTTATATATTCTACACTTTAAAAACATAAAGAAAAATATTTATCATTTATTTTATTTTCATCTTTCATTATTTTTATTTTTGCATATAAATGCATATATAAAATTTTGAGTTGCTATATCTTCCCCCGCTTAAAAGAATTTGGTTATCCAAATTTACATCACGTAATAATAATATAAAAATTCAAATGGAGGGTTCAAAATTCTAACCTGAGATCAAATCTGGATTCTTCTTCTTGATTGACTCTTCTAATTCTCAAGTAGCCTCCTCGAATCCACGCTTACTCTATTGGACTTTTACCATCTGTATAGCCCTATTCCTTAGCTGGTGTAATTCATGATCTAAGATCTTGATCGGTCTTTCTTCATAAGATAAATCCTTCTGTAGCTTCAAGTCATCGAATTGAATCACATGCAAAGGATCATACATATATTTTCTAAGCATGGATACATGAAATATATCATGGACACCAGTCAATTGTGGAGGCAAAGCCAGCTTGTATGCCACTTCACCGATTCTTTCTAGAATCTCAAAAGGGCCAATAAATCTTGGACTCAGTTTTCCTTTGACACTGAACTTTTTGATTCCTCGTGTGGGTGAGATCTTCAAGAAGACATGCTCCCCCACTTGGAATTCAATGTCTCTTCTTCTATGGTCGGCATAACTCTTTTGTCATGATTGAGCAACTTTTAGCCTTTCTCGGATCAACTGGATATTGTGAGTTGTATCTTGAATAATATTGGGACCCACAAATCCCTTCTCTCCAACCTCACTCCAGCATAGAGGTGATCTACAACACCGACCATATAGTGCTTCAAAAGGTGCCATCTGAATGCTAGACTGATAACTGTTATTATATGTAAATTCAATCAATGGCAAGTGTTCATGCCAACTTCTCCCAAAATCTATCATACAAGCTCTCAACATATCTTTGATAATCTGATTCATCCTCTCAATTTGTTCATCTGTCAGAGGGTGGAAAGCCGTGCTAAAATTCAGCCTAATTCCCAAAGATAATTGCAAACCTTTCCAGAAATGAGAGGTGAATCTCGGATCTCTATCCGAAATAATAGAAGTTAGAATACCGTGCAGCCTTACGACCTACTTGATATATAGGGCAGCTAAAACATCCACGGTCTATTTGGTCTTGATGGGTAAGAAGTGAGCGGACTTAGTTAGTCGGTCCACAATCACCCATAGATCATCAAATCCACTTCGGGTCTTCGACAATCCAACAATAAAATCCATGCCAATACTATCCCATTTCCATTCCGATATTTTGAGAGGTTTTAGCTTACCAGCCGGCTTGAGATGTTTGGCTTTAACTTGTTGGCAAACCAAGTATCGGCTCATGGACTCGACTACCTCTCTTCATGTTAAGCCACCAAAAGGTTCTTTTGAGATCTTGATACATTTTTGTGGCACAAGAATGACTAGTGTACCTTGATCAATGTGCCTCCTCCATGATTTTGCTCTTGATCGTAGAACAATCGGGCACACAGGTTCTTCCTTGGAAAAGCAACCTTCCATCATCCTCCAAAATGAAATCTGGCTGTTGATCTATTTTCTCTTTAATTTCAACAATCAACGGAACATCATCTTGCAACTCTTTAATTTCTGAGTGTAACTTGGGTTGGAGTCTAATATTTGCAATCAAGACTCCTTCTCCCTTCTCGTCTACATTGAGGTCTAAGTTTGCCATTTGCTCTAACAATTGCCATTCTTTAATCATTAGGTTCGATAATAATGCCATCGGCTTCTGACTACTGCTACAGCATTACCTTTTCTTGGATGGTACTGTATAGAGAAATCAAAATCCTTCAAGTATCCCAGCCACCTTCTTTGTCTCATATTGAGTTCTTTTTGAGAGAATAAGTACTTGAGGCACTTGTGGTCGGAATACATAATGAAAGCCTCACCATAGAGATAATGCCGCCAAATCTTCAAGGCAAAGACTACAGCCCCTAGTTCTAAGTCATGCACGGGATAATTCTCCTCGTGCTTTTTCAATTGCCTTGAAGAATAAGCGATTACTTTGCCATGTTGCATCAATACACAGCCTAAGCTAATTCCGGATGCATCCGTTTAAACATCAAATCCTCCTCCTTTCGTAGGCAACGTGAGTATAGGGGCAGTAGTCAGATAATCTTTTAGAGTCTAAAAACTTTTCTCACATTCCTTGGACAGTATATAAGGGGTCTCCTTCCTTATTAATCTTGTTAACGATACCGCAATCTTGGAAAAGTCCTTAATAAATCTTCTATAATATCCTGCCAATCCCAGGAAGCTTCGAATTTCGGTCATGCTAGTAGGTCTCTCCCAATTCTTTACAGCTTCGACCTTTGAAGGATCGACCGCAATACCCTTCTGAGAAATTATGTGTAAGGCCCCAGAATTTTTATAAACTATTTTTGGTATATTTAATTATTTTCTGGGAATTTTAAAGACCCAAAATAGATTAATAAATAAATATTAGATTAAATAAATCATTATAAGGCCCAATTTGTGTTAAGTAATTAATGTAGCTTTGATAAATGAAACCCAATAGGTTAAAGGACCTAGCCCAATAAGTTTGGCCCATATTCTAGAAGGTTATTTAGCCTAGTCACATATTTTAAGGATAAATACTATTTTTATAGATAATTATATAGGATAAACGAGAAAAATAGTTTTAATAAATTGAAACTCTGTACACGTTTGGTGTAACGGTCTATCGGGCGACCGCTACAAGCATGTAACGCACTAGTCCTGATACGTCACACCCTAGTAATTCCGTGAGCTGAAGAACTTGCAAAAAGATTGGATTTTTGCTAGCTTATCTCTTAGGGATCGAGATGGGAAGACTAATAGAGGTGTTACGGACTCTTAGAAGTTGATCTAAGCTTTAACAAGAACTCTAGAATCAATCTAATCCTCCAACCCTAGCCAAAACCCTATAAATAGGACCCAGTTCTGAACTAAGTAACCCTTACTTTTGGCTCGTGAAGAAACAAGGTAAAGAGATAGAATTTTAGGTAAGTTCTTTAGAAGATTTTGTTTATAATACATTAGACTAATAGCTCTCCAAATTTCGTGCTAGGAGATCAACCAACCAAGGAGATAGAAACTTGCAAAGTTGCTGGTCGGACCTTAGCAACCCAGGAAACTGAACGCAAGACCCCTGAAGATCAAGAGATTAGGACGTCTAAACGAGGTAATTAGAGTTAAATCCTTTAGATAGAACTTTTTGTTCACCTTAGTTTCAGCTTCTTACCCTCAAAATTTCACGTCCTTAGGTCAAGACGCTGAGGAGTTAGAGCAGTGTGAAGTTGCTGGAAACTCACTGGAAAGGGAGAACTAGGGCACGACTTTCAGACTCAAATTAGAAGTTTAAAGCCCATTTAATTGGTAGGTTATCTCCTGATTGGCAAAAATATCTTATTAGGGATAAAAGCCCTCTGATTGTGCTTGATTTCATGCATTATAGACTATGAATTTCATGTTTTAGTGGGTTCATGCATACATACATATCCTTAGCCCTAATCAAAGATCAAAGATATTATATTGTCAATTCACTGTAACCTATGCATCTAGATGACCTTTATTTCGTTTTGTCATGATTGGGGTAGTTAAATCTTCTCAAAACATGACATGGTTTCAAATCATAGTCTTTTTATTTCTTTATACTATTAGCAGGGACTCTAACGCATCATACTTAGACCGTCACAACGCTGAAACGGCCTTACGATAAGCCGTCACACCCTCTATTACATTTCAATTACTCTGTTGTCTCTGACGCACCATAACAGGAGCGTTACACTACTATAACGGCCTCTCGATAAACCGTCACAAGTACTGTGATGCGCCCTTGTTAGACCGTCAGACCCCTATGTTCTGTCAGCCCGAGGCAGAATGGTAACCAGTTAAGTTTACTTATGAATAATCTTAGATAGCTAAGTTTGGACATGTTATCATGACTTTAAGTTTAGTTACTGATTCATAATCGAAAGTGCATGATTAAGGTGTCTTAAGTTATTTTAAGTTATGTTATTTTCATGTGCCAAAATTCTATAGTTTTGTATCTAAATCATAATTTTCAATGATGTATTGATGGAGTTTTATCTTGGTTTCACGTTGTTACACATTCTCTCTCTATCAATAGAGTCATTTTCTTTAAGTACATGACGCATATTCCGATATGTTGTCCATTAGTTTACACTTTACACTATAGAAACATTATCTTGAACATGAGGACCTCTCTATTGGATATTCCTTCCAATGGACTAGGAAATCTTGTTTCAAGACCTCCGTAATTCTCTGCGAGCCTGAGATTTCCACTAGGACACCGAGTTGGTTGTACCATTAAAACCCAATTAGTTAGAAAGCACTATCGCTGTTTTCTGGTTCTAGCAATGTAACGGATCTATATTGGACCGTCAGGACATGTAACGGCCCAATATACAACCGTCACATTTAACTGAGTCCAATTATTATTTCTGGATTCAAGTTGTTCTAACGGATCAAGGCTCGACCATCACATGAATGTAACGGCCCAGTCTTTGACCGTCACAATGCTTGAGCTAGTTAACCCGAGGTTTGACCCAATGGTTGATATTCTAAAGTTCCTAGATGGCTTGATAATGGTCTAGGACTTATCATATCGATCAAGAAACTTAATATAATGAATGGAAGTTAAAGAAATGTACCGTTATGCTGCCGATTTGTTTCCATAAGCATAACATTATCTAAATTCATTCTTGATCTCTCATATTCTTAATTAAAGCATTCGTTCTTTGATAATTGTTGTCATAAGCTTATTGATTGAACTTATTACATTCTTGGCCATACTTTATTGTTACACTCATAGAAGTAGCTTGATTTATATGTGAAGATGCAGTTCGGGCGCTGATTGTGTCCAAGGGCTCTATGCTAGTCCCCTCGGCTGATTGCCGAAAACATACTATTATAAACCATAGGGTATGATGCTACTGGCATCGCATTGCGCTGGGGGTACTTTCTTTATAAATAAGTGAAATCAATGAGCACTCATGAAAATCTAGTGAATTGCTACATGATTGACGTTCTCGTGCGTAACCTTTATGATTATGAATGTGAAAAGTGAAAGTGCATTCTTGTTCATGAAAGGCCATGATACATTCTTGATCATACTTGTTACATTCTTGCTAGTTCATTCTTGCTCTCATTCTATCTTACATGATCATCTTGTTACTTTGGTTTAACCGCGTGATTGACCGCATTTACATGATTTTACCATATTTCTCTAGAGCTAAAATGTTAATTACTTTAATGATACCTTCATGTTGATGCGAAGATACCTACTGGGCAAGTGTGCTCATTACCCATTTTCAATCTTTTCAGGAGATGGAAGTGATTCGAATTCGGATTCGGGTTATACAAGTAGCTGGTCCGAGAGCGAATGAAAGTGTTGTCAAGATGAGAGTGAAGACCTAGGAAAGTCTATATTGTTTAGATTGAGTCTATGTAATTTTCCTATTTCTTGAGTCTGATAGGTTGAAAGAAGTTGAAAGTTATTGTATTTGAATATTTGATTATCAATTAAATAAGTTGGAGTTTGATTAAAATAATGTGCAATTACATTTATGTGTGTGATTGTCTCGCGCTCTGATCATTCTTGCTTGTAAGAGACTTATCATGCCGACTGTTCACGTTTCTCTAGCGAGTCTTCCGCTGTCATAAAGGCTCGGGGCGTGACAGTTAAGTTGGTATCAGAGCCTAAGTCTCAGGACTTATGGAAAAGAGTCATGTCCTAGGATAAGTCCAAGGTTTAAGGACCCATACCTATGAACTAAGGAAGAAATTTCTATACCCATGTGAGAATTGGGTAGAGCTCGGGATGAGATAGTTATATAAAAATTATCTTAGGATAAATCTTCCTGACTTTAAATAACTAAAATGTCCATGATTCTCAGGTACCTTGATTCTCAATGGCTCATCGTATAAACTGGGACGAGATGCAGCAAACTGTTGCGGGACTTACTCAAGCCCTACAAATAGTGGCCCAAGCCGGTGGAAGGACTGGCGCGGGAAACTTGCACGGTAATTTTTGAAGTTTAAATCCTCCACGATTCTCTGGATCTTCTAACCCGGATGAAGCGAAAAACTGGATCGATGAAATGAATCGAATATTCGATGTCATGCAATGCACTGACCAGGAGAAAGTTCGACTTGCCACGTTCCAACTCAACAAGGATGCTCGTACATGGTGAAAATCCATTCCGACGCCACCTGCTGATGCACCTCATACGTGGGATGGCTTTCTCACCTTATTCCATGCCAAGTACTTCTCCGAGCATGTAAAGAAAAGGAAGGTTATGGAATTTGCCTCCTTAAAATAAGAAGCGATGTCCGTGGCAGAATATGAATTACAATTTTCTCGACTAGCACCTTATGCTCCTCACTTGGTAAGCACAAATTTATTGAAAGCCAACCGATTTATGGATGGTTTAAGACCCGGATTTATCCAACAACTTGGAACCCAGAATATCCGCACCTATACAGAGATGGTTCAAAGAGCGCATCTATGTGAAAGAACCATGGAGAAGGTGGAGAGGCTTCGAGGAGAAAGGTCAAGCCAAAAACATGATAGGCAAGAAGAGAAAGAAGTGGATGAGGATGAAGATCGTCACATTAAGAGGTTCCGTAATGGGAACGGTAATGGAAAAAGGAATGGAAAAAGAAATGGAAAGAACGAGGAAGTTAAAGAAGAGAAGGAGTAAGCCGTGGCACCTTGCTCATTTTGTGAAAAGTTTGGGCACTCGGCAGAACAATGTTGGAAGCGTCTCGGCGCTTGTCTCAAATGTGGAAGCCGGGAACATCGCTTGCCCCTATGTCCTTTCATCAACGGACAATCATCAAGGGATAACAACGGACGCGGGAAGCGAGGTCGATCAAATGCCATTCTTGACGAGGGAGGTGAGATGATAAAAAGTACTCTCTTAACCCATTCGCCTTACGTTAAATTTTAATACATTAAAATACATACACTCTCCATAAAAAAAACTCATATATTGAATTTGGGGACCAAATTCTCTTAAGTGGGGGAGGGTGTAAGGCCCCAGAATTTTTATAAATTATTTTTGGTATATTTAATTATTTTTTGGGAATTTTAAAGACCCAAAATGGATTAATAAATAAATATTGGATTAAATAAATCATTATAAGGCCCAATTTGTGTTAAGTAATTAATCTAGCTTTGATAAATGAAACCCAATAGGTTAAATGACTTAGCCCAATAAGTTTGGCCCATATTCTAGAAGGTTATTTAGCCTAGTCACGTATTTTAAGGATAAATACTATTTTTATAGATAATTATATAGGATAAACGAATAAAGGAGTTTTAATAAATTGAAACTATGTACATGTTTGGTGTAACGGTCTATCGAGCGACCGCTACAAGCATGTAATGCACTAGTCCTGATGCGTCACACCCTAGTAATTCCGTGAGCTGAAGAACTTGCAAAAAGATTAGATTTTTGCTAGCTTATCTCTTAGGGATCGAGATGGGAAGACTAATAGAGGTGTTAAGGACTCTTAGAAGTTGATCTAAACTTTAACAAAGACTCTAGAATCGATCTAATCCTCGAACCCTAGCCAAAACCCTATAAATAGGACCCAGTTCTGAACTAAGCAACCTTTACTTTTGGCTCGTGAAGAAACAAGGTAAGGAGATAAAATTTTAGGTAAGTTCTTTAGAAGATTTTGTTTATAATACATTAGACTAATAGCTCTCCAAATTTCGTGCTAGGAGATCAACCAACCAAGGAGATAGAAACTTCCAAAGTTGCTGGTCGGACCTTAGCAACCCAGGAAACTGAACGCAAGACCCCTGAAGATCAAGAGATTAGGACGTCTAAATGAGGTAATTAGAGTTCAATCCTTTAGATAGAACTTTTTGTTCACTTTAGTTTCAGCTTCTTACCCTCAAAATTTCACGTCCTTAGGTCAAGACGCTGAGGAGTTAGAGCAGCGTGAAGTTGCTGGAAACTCACTGGAAAGGGAGAACTAGGGCACGACTTTCAGACTCAAATTAGAAGTTTAAAGCCCATTTAAGCGGTAGGTTATCTCCTGATTGGCAAAAATATCTTATTAGGGATAAAAGCCCTTTGATTGTGCTTGATTTCATGCATTATAGACTATGGATTTCATGTTTTAGTGGGTTCATGCATACATACATATCCTTAGCCCTAATCAAAGATCAAAGATATTATCTTTTCAATTCACTGCAACCTATGCATCTAGATGACCTTTATTTCATTTTGTCATGATTGAGGAAGTTAAATCTTTTCAAAATATGACATGGTTTCAAATCATAGTCTTTTTATTTCTTTATACTGTTAGCAGGGACTCTGACGCATCATACTTAGACCGTCACAACGCTGAAACGGCCTTACGATAAGCCGTCACACCCTCTATTGCATTTTAATTACTCTGTTGTCTCTGACGCACCATAACAGGAGCGTTACACTACTGTAACGACCCCTCGATAAACCGTCACAAGTACTGTGACGTGCCCTTGTTAGACCGCCAGACCCCTATGAACTGTCATCCCGAGGCAGAATGATAACCAGTTAAGTTTACTTATAAATAATCTTAGATAGCTAAGTTTGGACCTGTTATCATGACTTTAAGTTTAGTTACTGACTCATAATCGAAAGTGCATGATTAAGGTGTCTTAATTTATTGTAAGTTATGTTAATTTCATGTGCCAAAATTCTATAGTTTTGTATCTAAATCATGATTTTCAATGATGTATTGATGGAGTTTTATCTTGGTTTCACGTTGTTACACATTCTCTCTCTATCAATAGAGTCATTTTCTTTAAGTACATGGCACATATTCCGGTATGTTATCCATTAGTTTACACTTTGCACTATAGGAACATTATCTTGATCATGAGGACCTCTCTATTGGATATTCCTTCCAATGGATTAGGAAATCTTGTTTCAAGGCCTCTGTAATTCTCTGCGAGCCTGGGATTCCCACTAGGATGCCGAGTTGGTTGTACCATTAAAACCTAATTGATTAGAAAGCACTATCGTTGTTTTCTGGTTCTAGCAATGTAATGGATCTATATTGGACCGTCAGAACATGTAACGGCCCAATATACAACTGTCACATTTAACTGAGTCCAATTATTGTTTCTGGATTCAAGTTGTTCTAACGGATCAAGGCTCGACCGTCACATGAATGTAACGGCCCAGTCTTTGACCGTCACAATGCTTGAGCTAGTTAACCCGAGATTTGACCCAAGGGTTGATATTCTAAAGTTCCTAGATGGCTTGATAATGATCTAGGAGTTATCATATCGATCAAGAAACTTAATATAATGAATGGAAGTTAAAGAAATGTACCGTTATGCTGCCGATTTATTTCCATAAGCATAACATTGTCTTAATTCATTCTTGATCTCTCATATTCTTAATTGAAGCATTCATTCTTTGATAATTGTTGTCATAAGCTTATTGATTGAACTTATTACATTCTTGGCCATACTTTATTGTTACACTCATGGAAGTAGCTTGATTTATACGTGAAGATGTAGTTCACGCATTGATTGTGTCCAAGGGCTCTATGTTAGTCCCCTTGGCTGATTACCGGAAACATACTATTATAAACCATGGGGTATGATGCTACTGGCGTCGCATTGCGCTGGGAGTACTTTCTTTATAAATAAGTGAAATCAATGAGCACTCGTGAAAATCTAGTGAATTGCTACATGATTGACGTTCTCGTACGTAACCTTTATGGTTATGAAAGTGAAAAGTGAAAGTGCATTCTTGTTCATGAAAGGCCATGATACATTCTTGATCATACTTGTTACATTCTTGCTAGTTCAATCTTACTCTCATTCTATCTTACATGATCATCTTGTTACTTTGGTTTAACCGCGTGATTGACCATATTTGTATGATATTACCTTATTTCTCTAGAGCTAAAATATTAATTACTTTAATGATACCTTCATGTTGATACGAAGATACATACTGGACAAGTGTGCTCATTACCTATTTCCAATCTTTTCAGGAGATGGAAGTGATTCGAATTCGGATTCGGGTTATACAAGTAGCGGGTCCGAGAGCGAATGAAAGTGTTGTCAAGATGAGAGTGAAGACTTAGGAAAGTCCATATTGTTTAAATTGAGTCTATGTAATTTTCCTATTTCTTGAGTCTGATAGGTTGAAAGAAGTTGAAAGTTATTGTATTTGAATATTTGATTATCAATGAAATAAGTTGGAGTTTGATTAAAATAATGTGCAATTGCATTTATGTGTGTGATTGTCTCGCGCTCTGATCATTCTTGCTTGCAAGAGGCTTACCATGCTGGCTGTTCATGTTTCTCGAGTGAGTCTTCCGCTGTCATAAAGGCTCGGGGCGTGACATTATGTGACCTAGAAAAGAAACATCTCCAAGCCAGAAATCACACTTGCTAAGCTTAACATATAGTTTGTGATCTCTTAATAATTGCAAGGCTTTCTTGAGATGTTCTTCATGCTCCATCTTTGACTTGGAATAGATCAAAATGTCGTCAATAAAGACCACAACAAATTGATCAAGGTATGACCTGAATACACTATTCATCAATTACATAAATGCGGCAGGTGCATTGGTTAGGCCAAAAGGCATAACAGTGAACTCATAGTGTCCATACCTACTCCTGAATGCCGTTTTATGAATATCCCCTTCCTTGATCTTCAATTGATGATAACGAGATCTAAGATCAAGTTTTAAAAAATATCGAGCTCCTGAAATCTGGTCAAATAGTTCATTAATCCTCGACAATGGATATTTATTCTTGATTGTGAGTTGGGTCAATTGCCGGTAGTCAACACACAATCTCATTGACCCATCCTTCCTTTTGACAAATAAGACAGGGGCTCCCCATGGTGAAGTACTCGGTCAGATGAATCCCTTCTCCAATAACTCCATCAGTTGTTCTTTTAACTCTTTTATTTCGATAGGGGACATCCGACACGGAGCCTTAGAAATAGGTGCAGCTCCCGGAATTAAATCAATAGAGAAGACCACTTCTCTCTCCGGAGGAATACCAGGCAACTCGTCTGAGAATACATCAGAATAATCCCGAATAATAGGAATATCCTCTAGATTGGGTTCCTTATGCTTGGCCATAGTCATAGAAACTAAGAAAGCTGCACAACCCTTCTTCAATAATTTATCAGCTTTAAGGGCCTAAATATGGAATAGGTGTCTAGAATGCCTGACACTAGAAAATAAGAGGTTGGGGTACCCACTAAAGGTCATCATACCCAATTTACAGTTAACACTAGCACCATATGTAGATAACCAGTCAGCTCCCAAAATAATATCATATCTTTCCATTTCCATGCATACTAAGTCAGCCGGTAGGTTGTAACCGTTGACTAGAACTTCACTAGTAGGGTAGAAATATTTAATCTCCGATCCCGCTCCAATAGGAGTAGTAATAGTAAGTTTGGGTTTTAACGGGACATGCCTCAATGGCAAAGTATCAGCAAAGCTCTTAGATATAAATGAATGCGTGGCTCCAGTGTCAAATAAAATAGAGGCGGGCTTTGAGCAAATAGAAAGAGTACCTTCCACAATGCCTCCTTCTTTGGTAAGTTCCGCATCCCTAAGAGCTTGAAGTCTACCTTACTTTTTGATAGAAACTGGAAGTTTTTCCGGCATAGCTTGCTCGTTGAGGAGTGGATAATTTAGGATTCTATGATCTCGACTCCCACAGTGAAGACAAGCACCAAGTCTTCTCCAACACTCTTTCGCCTTATGTCCGGGCTTTTCACAATGTTTGCATAGTTCCTTTGATGGGGTAACAAAAGGGACAATTTATTTATCATTCCATCTTGGCTTCTTGTCCTTTTGGAAGTTACGCCCATCTTTAAGGGAGTTACGCCCATCATTGGGCCTCTTCTTCTCGAAGGAGGGCTTAAAGTTACAAGTGCTAGTTATTTGCTCCTTCTTGGCATCTCTTCCCCGGATGTGATCATGTTGAGTCTCTCCAAGTGATTTTGATGATAACAAAACCCTGGACTTAGTTTTCGTCTCGTGCCATGTCGAAGTGATCAAGAGTGAGCTTTGAACGTGATTAAGTCCAATGTGTGGATTGTCAAATGCTCAAATGTTTAAAGCCTTCCAAATGCATAAAACAAGGTTAATCAAACCCAAGATGAATGAAACAAATGAGAACATAAAGCTCTTGTCATATGGATATGTTTTATTGGGCTAACCATCCATTTTTACAGGTTTTCCAGAGTTCGGTCGACCAATGGGCATGGTTTGGTCGACCAATTTTTCTAGGGATCAGAACTCTGTAAAAGTTATAGAGTTCGGTCAACTAAAATTTCCAGGGATGAAAAATCTACAGGGTTTTACAG
Organism: Amorphophallus konjac; assembly: GCA_022559845.1. Lineage (NCBI taxonomy): Eukaryota > Viridiplantae > Streptophyta > Magnoliopsida > Alismatales > Araceae > Amorphophallus > Amorphophallus konjac. The sequence goes on from CM040121.1 coordinate 352,006,862, forward strand.
TTCGGTCGACCGATCGGAGATTTCGGTCGACCGAACCCCTCGAGGCAGCAATTGTTGACTTTTAAATTCTTCAACGTGGGAAGCCTTTTCCTTTTGTTTCCTTAATCCTAAAGTCACCAGACATGCCCTAATTTGTGGATCTGTGTTTTGGCATGTCCCTTGACCACCCAAGTTGTATAAAAACATCTCTTTGGGGCAAGAAATCCTAATCACCTAAGTGAGATCAAAGGAGGTTGTCAAGGAAGAAAGAGGGTTGCAGGAAGAACTCCGTGAACAGTGTTTCGTCCAAAAATTCTCCATCCAAGATCAAGGTTTTCAAGATCAAGCTGAGGCCATTCAAGTGGAAATCAATAGGAGATTCAAGCTTCGTCCAAAATCTACATCACCTACTCAGGGGGAGCCTAAATCAAAAGTTTTTCATTTATGTTTCTTCTTCTAAATGTCATGAGCTTCATGTGTGTAATATTATAAATCTATGAACATCAGTGTGTGTGTGGATCATTTCAGATCTACACTTGTGTGTGTGTGTGGATTTACCCAGATCTATGTGTGTGTGTCTTGTTTCCTTCAGATTCGTGTATGCTTCGGTGCGTTTGCACCTTCGTGGGAGTTCCTATCTCCTTACGAGTGTGTGTGTGTTTTGATCTTGTAACTGTTTATAAGATAGTGTGTGAATCCTCACAGTCTGTGTGGGGTGGACGTAGGTTGCCGTCGTTGTATCCGAACCACCTAAAAATCTCTGTGTCTTGTGTGGTTTGATCCTTCTCTTCTACCCCCATTCTGTGCCAGCATGCAGGCATATTACTTCTCTTGATTCTGTCATTCAGAACGAGTATATTTTATTACTTTCACACTAAATCCTTGGTATATCAAAAGGTGGGTTCGGATTGATAAGGAAATCCTTGTCAAGAAGATAACACCTTGCATGAGAAGAATCTTCGGATTTACATCTCCACCTTAGTGCCAAAGACCCGCTGTGTGTGATAGATTTTGTTAGATCTAATAGTTTCTATAATAGATCTGAACTTCCTTGTTTCTATTCATTACATTTGTTTAAATCGGCTAAGGTTTTATTAAAACTTGTAATCACCCAATTCACCCCCCCTCTTGGGTGTCATTGATCGCGGGACTTCAATTGGTATCAGAGCTAAGGCTCTACATTTTTCAGATCTAATGATCTCGAGTCAAATCCAGATCAATGGCCAACAAGGGAATGATGCCCGAGGGTCACTCTATCCACCCTCCTCCATACTTTGACGGCTCGAATTACTCCTATTGGAAAAATAGAATGCATATTTTTCTAAGAGCCCAAGAGTATGAGATCTGGAGGGTGGTGGACAAGGGCCCATATGAGCTTTCCAAAAATGAAGACGAGTGGACCCCTGAGGATATTAAAAAATCCATACTAAATTTTAATGCTATGAATATTATGCAATGTGCTATTCATCCTAATGAGTTTTATCGTGTATCCATGTGCAATTCAGCAAAAGAAATGTGGGACAAGCTGCGACTTATCTATGAAGGAACCTCCGAGGTCAAGGAGACCAAAGCCAACCTACTCGTCAGAGATTACGAGCTATTCAAATTGAAACCCGAAGAAACCATCTCTGAGATGTTCGCAAGACTGACTAAGATCACTAATGGTCTCAAGAGTCTTGGAAAGGAATACACCAACTCCGAGCTTGTGAGGAAGGTGTTAAGATCTCTTCCACCCGCCTGGCACACAAAAGCCACAGTCATTGAGGATTCGAAGAATCTGTCCACACTCTCCTTGGACGAGCTCATAGGGTCACTCATGACCTATGAGATAAACATCAAAAGAACTGCGGAGGTGGAATCCAAGAAGAAGAAAACCGTGATCTTGAAAGCCAACTAGTCTGATGATGACTCCCAAGATGAGGAGTCCAGCGAAAGGAGTAATGAAGAAGAATACTTGGCTATGCTGACTCACCAAGTGAAGAAATTTTTGAGAAGAAAGAAGAATTTCCAAAAAAAATTCAGAAAGGGGCAAAGGAAGCCCGTTCAAACCAAGGGCGAGCCGAGCAAGCCTAACAATGTTAGTTGCTATGAATGCAAGAAGCCCGGGCACATGAGAGGAGAGTGCCTAGATTTGAAAAGAAAGTTCAAGAAAGAAAAATTCAGAAAGCCAAAAGCCATGGTTGCCACATGGAGCGATGAAGAGGACGAACAGTCCGAAGAGGAGCTACAAGAGCTCGTGGAAAGCTTGTGCTTTATGGCACACGAAGATGATTCAACTAAGGTAAATTCTGACCTTGACTTTATCTCAAATGAACTATGGGAATCCGAGTATGAAAAGTTACATGTGAAATACAAGAAAATCAGATCGGAAAATAAATCCCTCAAGAAAAAGATCGAAGATCTCACACATGAGGATTCTTCTGTTAAGTTTGAAAAACTTGAGCAAGAATGGTTTGAACTAACAGAAGAAAAAGAAATTTTGTCTCAAACAATTTCAGATATTGAAAAATCCAAAGAGAAATTATCATGCAAGATATTTGAAATAAGAACAATTTCTGAGAACTTGAAAAGTGAAAAAGAAGTTCTGATATCCACAGTTTCAGAACTTGAAAAGAATAATGGAAGTTTAAATAAGGAAGTGACTGACTTGCAGTCCACTTTAGCTAGGTTTGTTAAAGGCAAACAAAACCTAGACAACATATTGAGAGTTAAGGTTAACTTCCAGAAAGAAGGGTTGGGGTACATTCCCCAAAATAAAAAATCTTTTGAGCACTAGATCACAACTTCTTTTGTTCATGAAAAAGAAAATAACTGTGCATCATGTTCACACTCCAAGCCAAAACATGCCCAACCTAAACCACGCCAATTCCAAAGGAGGTTTTCAAATGTTAACTACTTTCACTGTGGTAGATTTGGTCATGTTATTGCTAATTGTTGGTTCAAATAAAGCACTCAAAGAAATCATGCTGCTTGGACCAGAAAAAAATATGTGCAGAATTGGACTAACTACTATGGACCCAAATTAGTTTGGGTACCAAAAATAATTGGATGAGAATGTTACATCTTGAAGATATACCTTGAAGCCAGGGGGAGCAAATGGTACCAGGGCAGCGGCTGCTCAAGACATATGATGGGAGACACGAAGGTGTTCTCGACACTGCAGGACAAGGATGGAGGCTTTGTTGCCTTTAGAGGAAAGGATAAAGGTAAAATCATTGGAATTGGCAACCTAGGTAAGAATTCTGAAACCTTGATTGAGAATGTTCATTTGGTGAGGGGCTTTGGAGAGGGGGATTTCTGTAGCCCAATTAAGAGTAGCCAAACTAGGCCCATCAGGACCGAACGAGGCTCAGCTCGCCCAAGTGACAGCCCTCTAGGGCCCACTTCGGTAAAAAAGCCCAATAAAGATCACTCGGGATCCCATCCTTCCTCGGCGGCCCTTAGGCTCGGAAGGCCCGAACGTCAAAACAGAGGAAGGCCCACGCCCGAGCTACCCCTCCATCGGGATAAGGGCGAGCGCTCCGCGCCCACTCTGACCTGACTGCATCCGAGCTATGCCTATCGCTCGGACAAGGCTGGCACTTCTTATGCTCGGATCGACTGACAAGTGTTTATCCATGCAGCCGTTGAAAGCCCTTTATGAGCAGGAGTTTAGGGGGATAAGGGAGCCACGATCCCTCAAGGCCATGAAGAGCCCACGATGAGGACGTAACGATCCCACGATGAGGACGTAACGATCCCATGATGAGGACATAACTCCCGCCTAAACTCCTCAGCTTACGGGACTCATCAGGTTAGCTCGCTATATAAACCAGGGACTCCCTTCAGCGGAGGGTAAGGCCAAGATACGCCTAAAACTTCCTGAGCAAGAACCACTTCACCATCTTGGTGTTGGGGGATCTCGTGCACCTCTTTCCTACCTCTCTCAATACCTTCCACCATTGCTCTACTGACTTAAGCATCGGAGGATTTTCCCCAGGGAACCATCCCTGGGCCTCCTGATTCGTTTCCCTTTCTTTGCAGTTCACTACTAGGTGATCATCCTCTCAGCTCAGGACAAGCGCGAGATCACGCCCCTTCAGGCTTGAATCATAACCTTTTGAGTATAAGCTAATTGTGTGACAAGGACTTTAAAATTATTTTTGATGAAACTCACTGCCTTGTCTTGAATAAAATCTCAAATGAAATAAAATTCATTGAAAAAGGAACAATAATGTATACACCATTGGTCTTGACGATGTTTCATGCGATGATGTGTGTTTGGTAGCTAACAACCATGGAAATGCATGGCTATGGCACCGAAGACTAGGTCATGCTAGTTTTGGAGTAATCTCCAAATTATCTAGACATGATTTGGTGAATGGACGGCCAAAATTAAAATTTAAAAGTGATAAAATTTGTGAGGCTTGCACAAAAGGCAAGCAAACATGCATTTCTTTCAAAAATAATAATATTGTTTCTACCGCTCAGCCTTTAGAACTATTGCACCTTGATCTCTTTGGTCCGACTAGGACATCCAACATAGGAGGAAAATCTTATGGATTTGTAATTGTTGATGATTACTCCAGATTCACATGGGTATTATTTCTAGCAAATAAAAATGATGCCCTGATGGAGTTTCAAGTAATTTGCAGGAAAATCCAACATGATAGAGGTTACCTCATCACCACAATTCAAAGTGATCATGGTGGTGAGTTTGAAAACCATGACTTCAGCAGTTTTTGCAAGGAGCAGGGATACACACATAACTTCTCATCACCAAGGACGCCTCAACAAAATGGAGTAGTGGAGAGAAAAAACATAACCTTGATTGACGTGGCACGGACCATGTTAAGTGAGAACTCTCTAACAAAATATTTCTGGGCTGAGACGATATGTACGGCATGCTACATCATCAGCAGGGCAATGGTAAGGCCCATTTTGAAGAAAACTCCATACGGGCTCTACAAGGGTAAGAAATCAAATATTTTTCATCTTAAACCCTTCGGATGCCCTTGCTATATACTGAATAATGGTAAGTCAAACCTAGGTAAGTTTGATGAGAAAAGTGATAAAGAAATCTTCCTAGGTTTTGCACTTAATTCTAGAGCTTATAGATTGTTTAATAAGAGGTCTTTGGTTGTTGAAGAAAGTCCTCATGTGATTTTTTGACGAATCTGAACTAAAACTGACAAGTCAACTAATTTCAATTGTGGATGCAGATGAAGCTCCCAAGCGCTCAAAAGATGCTAAGGCTAAGGATGAACCAACTGAAGGGACCTCCAGCAAGGGTGAAAAGGATGAAGATCCGTCAATTGAAACACTTCAAGAACAGCAAGTGTAGCACCCCGACTTGCCTAGTTCCTCCACATTCTTGAAAGATCACCCTGTTGAAAATATTATTGGTAATCCTGAAGATGCGGTAAGAACTAGATCGTCACTAAGGCAAGTGGAAGAAGAGGATTTGATGGCCTTAATCTCTCAAGAGGAGCCTAAGGATGTACTAGAAGCTCTGCAAAATGAATCCTGGATCCAGGCTATGCATGAAGAGCTGCACCAGTTTGAAAGAAACGAGGTGTGGACTCTTGTGTCGCGTCCTAAGAATCAACTCATTATAGGAACCCGTTGAGTTTTCAGAAATAAGTTGAATGACACGGGAGTGGTTGTTAGGAACACGGCCCGACTTGTAGCCAAAGGGTATAGCCAGGAAATGGGTATTGATTTTGATGAGTCATTTGCCCCAGTTGCTAGATTAGAAGCAGTCAGGATTCTTTTGTCCTATGCTTGCTCATCGAAATTCAAATTATTTCAAATGGATGTTAAATCTATGTTTCTAAATGGGTACATCAAAGAGGATATTCTTGTAGAACAACCTCCAAGTTTTGAAGGCCCAAAACATCCAAAGTATGTGTACAAGTTATAGAAGGCCTTGTACGGATTGAAGCAAGCTCCAAGGGCATGGTGTGAAAGGCTCACATCATTCCTGATTGAAAATGGGTTCAAAAGAGGTAAGGTTGACCAAACACTCTTCATGAGAAAATCAGGTAAAGATATATTAGTAGTTCAAGTCTATGTTGATGATATAATCTTTGGAACTACTAATAATGCCTTATGTGATGAGTTTGCACAGATAATGCAGGGTGAATTTGAAATGAGTCTCATGGGTGAACTTACATTTTTTCTTGGGTTGCAGGTGAAGCAAACGTCTAAAGGCATTTTCATAAATCAAGCCAAGTACACTTTGGAGCTGTTAAAGAAATACAAGATGGCAGAAGTAAAACCCATGTCAACTTCGATGGCCACAACCACGAAGTTAGACAAAGATGAAAATGGTAAAACAGTAGATCTCACACTATTTCGAGGTATAATTGGATCACTACTGTACTTAACAGCATGGCGTCCTGACATTCAATACAGCATATGTCTATGTGCTCATTTTCAGTCATGTCCTAAGAATCTCATTTGTTGGCTGTTAAACGGATTTTTTGGTATTTAATTGGCACACTAGACTTCGGCTTATGGTTTCCCATCGGTAGTTCATTTGATTTGATTGCATACACTGATGCGGATTATGCCGGATGTATTGTTGATCATAAAAGTACTAGCGGGTACTGTCAGTTTCTTGGTGGGTGCCTAGTTTCGTGGGCCTCCAAGAAACAACATTCAGTAGCTGTCTTAACGGCCGAGGCTGAATATGTAGCCGCCAGAAGTTGTGGAGCCCAAGTACTTTGGATCAAAAATTAATTGCTTGACTTGAATGTTGAAGTGAATTCAGTTTCGATCTTGTGTGATAATACAAGTGCTATCAATTTATCCAAAAATCCGGTTCAACACTCTAGGACCAAACACATTGACATTCGGCATCATTTCTTGGGAGATCATGTAGGCAAGGGGGATTTTGAGTTAAAATTTGTTGATACACATAATCAATTGGCTGATATCTTCACAAAACCCTTAAACCAGGAACAATTCAATAAAATCAGAAAAGAACTTGGCATGTGCAAGGGTGAGAGCATACATACCTAGGTCTGCACTAGGATGAGTGTTGCATTTACATAAAATGTTAGAAGCATGAAGGGTAGATTGTGTGAAATGCATGCATACGTTGTGTGTATTTTTTATTTTTTGTGCATGATATCACCTTGTATGTGTGATTGTATATATATATATATATATATATATATATATATATATATATATATATATATATATATATACATCCTTCCTTGAAAAATTTCTAAGACCAAATACTCCTTGATAAATAAATGTGGACTAGTGACCTGGGGATTCTAGGCGGTCACTAAGGGGGAGGTTCAGAAAAATTCCTTAAGTCAATTCGTGTCAGAGGTCAATCTCATTCCATTTCCTGCCAAAGTAAAAATAAAAAAAAAGGGGAGGCATGGTGAAGTTCAAAACAAAAAAAGGGGGGGGGGTCGACCAGTTCGGTAGACCGATCGACCTCCGACGGTCGACCGAAACCGACGAACCGGGCCGGTCGACCCTCGTCCGAACCCTCTTTTAAGAGGGTTCTCACCTTCATTCTCTCATTCTTTATTCTCCCAACTTCCTCCTAACATCTCCTCAAACTGTAAAACACTCCACCTCTCCATTTCACACCCAAAAAACCCCTCTTTCTTCTATCTGCACAAGATCCGGCCAGTTCGTCAACATTTCGGAAGAAATCTCTGGAGTGGCTTGTGCAGCTCCAACTCTCCTTCTTCGGCTTCCAGGTTGTGGGGAAATTCTATCCACCACCGTTGGTGTGTCCCTCTGTGTCTCTCTACTCCCAAGGGAAGAGATCGGTCCATTCAAGAGTTTCTACAGTGGATTTCTTGTCTAGATGGCGTCTAGAAGAAGCTCTCAGCATCTCACCTGTTGGACACCCTGAGACTGCTAGATAGCAAAGATACAGATAGGATCTAAAAGGGGGGATGAATAGATCCTGTCAAAGGGAAATTAAAAATGCACACCCCAAAATATTTCAGACTAAGAGCATTTTAAATCAAATTAGAAATGGAAGATACGATACACACACACTCAATACCAAAGGTCTGCTAAGACCTTCCAAAGATAAGCTCAACACAATATCCGACACCACATACTGAAAGACTATATGCTAGAATGAGATGGTGATTCACATAAACCATCTAGCACATAGTGCACAAAATATATAATGACGAAATAGCGCAACACAATAGCCTGAAGAGATGACAAGAACAACCAGATAATCACAAGCGCAATCACACAATGAGACACTCAGATTTTTAGGTGGTTCAGCTGACCCAGAGTCAGCCTACGTCCACCCCTCGCTCCCACCAAGCGAGGATTCCACTAGCACAAGCTAGAAATCAAAGCAGACTCAGTCTACAACAGGATGCGGCCTAACAGCTTGAACTCTGAGGGAGACAAATCCCTCAACCTGATCTTGCTTCCCACAAGACCAGCACTCTAGCTCTGCTACCCACATAACTAGAACCGGAGGATGACCTCCCTTCCTCTGAGTCCTCAGAGGGAACCATGAGTGACACCCTGTCACTTACAACCGGAGACACCAGTCTCCCATCTCCTATTCGTACAAGAGGAACCACAAGCAACACCCCGTTGCTCACCAACCAGAGGACATGTCCGCTCTTTCTCTGACCAACAAAGGGAATTACCGAAGATTGCTCTCCCTTCTCCTGAACACACAGGAGGAACCCCAAACTCCAAACAGAGTATCGGAAGACACTAAAGAAATGGAAAAGGACAAACAAAAACCAAAAGGAAAAACAAAAAATAGATATAGCTCAAAGGAGCACAATGACTCTGGAATTGATCCACAAGTCAATACATGAACATATCTTCAATATTAGCACTGGCTGCACTGGATATGGATCTGACGAACTGGGTCTACTGGATTTGAGAAAGCGGGCTCTCACTCTTTCTGCTTCTCTCTTTCTCCTTCCCTCTCGAACTGTCGCAGTCTCTCTTTTCTTCTTCTTCTTCTACTCTTCGAACTCTCTCTCTTCCTTTGAACTCTCCTCACTGATTTTTCTCTTTGGCTCTCTCTTCTTTTTCTTCTCTTTTCACGATGGCCTCTCTCAACGTTAGTAATGGCAGTAGCTTCAGCCCTCTTTCTATTTAGAGGATGGGGTGACTTTATATAGAACAGAGCCTCCAGAAATGGATGAGGCAAATACCTTGCAAAATCTCATTGGTCTAGCTGGCTATAGAATATTATCGAATCATGTGCCACTTTATCGTTGGAGCGAGCTACCCAATCGGGTCCGATTTTAAGTTAATAACCTGGAGTTTGGATCTTCAGACTTGTTAGTGTATGAACATCTACATTGACCTGCTTACTTAGGCTTGTATTTATGCATCGACCTGAGTGTTGTTAGATGATACTGATGCATCGAGGTAGTGTCTTAGACTTAGCTTCTTTTACCATTACTGTGTCGAGGCAATACTCAGCTACATCAACCTGATCGAGGTTAAGATTCAAAATGCATCGACCTGATGCACGTGTAGATGCAGGGTGCATCGACCTTTCTCTTCTCAACATACAGACATGGACTTCAATTCTTAGATGCATCGACCTGATCAACTGCTGCTTCAGTGCATCACCCGGATGAGTAGACTTCAATTCTTAGTTGATCTCCTTAGTGTGTCGGGGCGTGTACTCAGATGTGTCGAGGTAGAACTGTAGCGCCCCAGAATTTATATATATAGTTTTTGAATTTTAAAATAATTTTCTATAAATTATAAAGGCTTAAATAAATTAATGAAGGGGTTATTAGATTAATAAGTCATTATAAGGCTCAATTAGGCTAATTAGTTAACCTAGCCTATCTAATTATTATCCAAAAGGTTTATGGACCAAGCCCATCAAGTTTGGCCCATATTCTAGAAGGGTAATTAGCTTATTCAAGTATTTTAAGGATAAATACTATTTATATAAGATAATTATGTGGATAAACGAATAAAAGAGTTTTATTAAATTGAAACTCTATACACGTTGAATGTAACGGTCTATCGGGCGACCGCCACAGCCCTGTAACGCACCAGGCTGGATGCGTTACACTCTGTTAGTTCCGTGAAAGGAAGAACGAGTAAAAAGATTAGAACGTTGGGATCTTATCTATAAGAGATCGACTTAGGGAAGCTTATAACATTACTAAGGACTCTTAGGGATTAGGTTCTGGCAAATTAAGGACTCTAGAATCGATCTAATCTTTAAAATCCTATAAATAGGACCTAGTTCTGAACTGAGCGACCCTTACTTTTGGCTCATGAAGAATCAAGGTAAGGAGTCATAATTTCGGGTAAGTTCCTTACGACCTTTTGTTTATAATACATTAGACTAATAGATCTCCAAATTTCGTGCTAGGAGATCAAGCAACCAGGGAGATAGAAGCTTCCAAAGTTGCTGATTCAACCTTAGCAACCTAGGAATCTAAACACAAGTCCCCTAAAATTAGGATGTCTAAATGAGGTAATTAGAGTTCAATCCTTTAGAACTTTTTGTTCCCAATAGTTTCATCTTCTTACCCTCAAAATTTCACATCCTTAGGTCAAGAGGCTAAGGAAATAGAGCAGATTGAAGTTGCTGACTTATCACAAGAAGTACAAGGGACTAAGGGTAGCACGTAGCATCAAATTCAAAGTTTAAAGGTTTTAGAAGAGGTAGGTTATCTCATGATTGGCAAAAACAACTTGTTAGGAATAAAAGCCCTCTGGTTGTGCTTGATTTCATACATTATAGACTAAGAATTTCATGATCTAATAGTTCTATACATTCATGTATCTCTTAGCCCTAAATGAAAATTAAAAGATATTACCCTGTCTATTCACTAAACCCATGCATATAGTTGGCCTATACTTCGTTATCATGACTAGGACAGTGGTAGTATTTTGATTTCCAGGCATGTTATGTTTTCATAAATCTTTACTTAGTTTACTGCCAGTAGATTCTCTAACGCACCAACGTAAGACCGTCACATGAATGTAACGGCCTTACGATAGACCGTCACACCCTGTTGTGCTTTTATTGTTCTATTGTCTCCGACGCACCCTAGCAGGAGCGTTACACCACTGTAATGGCCCCTCGATAAACCGTCGCAAGCACTGTAACGCGCCTATCCTAGACCGTCAGACCCCTGTGTTCTGCCAGTCCAAGGTAGAATAATAAACAGCTAAGTTTACTTATAAATAAGCTTAGATAGATAAGATGGACCTGTTATCATGACTTCAAGTTTAGTTACCGATTCATGATCAAATTGCATGATTAATGTGTCTCAGGTTATTTTAAGTTATGTTAATTTCAGGTGCCAAAATTCTATAGATTTGTATTTAAATCATGATTCTCCAAATGTTGTATTGACGGAGTTTTCTCATGGTTTCACATCGTTACACATTCTCTTTATCAATAGAGTCATTTCTTTAAGTATATGGCGCATATTCCGGTATGTTGTCCATTAGTTCACTTTCCACTATAGGAACATTATTCTTGGACATGAGGACCTCTCTATTGGATATTCCTTCCAATGGACTAGGAAATCTTGTTTCAAGGCCTCCGTAATTCTCTGCGAGCCTGGGATTCCCACTAGGATGCCGAGTTGGTTGTACCATTAAAGCCCATTGATTAGATTACACTATCGATGTTTTTGGTTATCAGTAATGTAACGGCTCTATGTTGGACCGTCAGGCACAAGTAACGGCCCAATATACGACCGTCACATTCAACTAAGTCCGATTTCTTGGTTCTGGATTCAGACTAATGTAACGGCCTAATACTGGAGCGTCACATCATGTAACGGCCCAGTATACGACCGTCACACTGCTTGAGTATTTTTAACCCAAGGTGGACCAAGGGTTGATATTCCAAGGTTTCTAGATGGACTATTAATGATCTAGAACTTATCATATTGATCAAGAAACCTAAAATAATGAATGGAAAATAAAGAATGTACCGTTATGCTACCGATTTATTTCCATAAGCATAACCTTGCTTAAGTCATTCTTGATTTCTCATGATTCTTATTAAAGCATTCATTCATTGAATTATTGTTATCATGAGCTTATTGAACTTATTACATTCTTGGCCATACTTTATTGTTACATGTGTGGAAAAAGTTTGATTTATACTTGAAGATGCGATCGAGCACTGATTGTGTTTAAGGGCTCTATGCTAGTCCCCTCGGCTGATTGTCGGAAACATACTATTATAAACCATGGGGTATAATGTTACGGGCGTCGCATTGCATTGGGAGTACTTTCTCTATAAATAAGTGAAAATCCACAATACAACATGACATGACTTTCTTGCTTGATATTCCACAAAAATTCACGAAGTACTTGCTCATCAGCAAAAGATACTAGAGTGATGATTATGTGGCTTGCTAGTACATTCTCGATACATTCTTGTTCATGAAAGGCCAATATCATGTCCTTGTTACATTCTTGCTAGTTCGTACTTGCTCTCATTCTAACTTACTTGATCGTCTTGTTACTTTGGTTTAATCGCGTGATTAATCACATTCGCATGATTCTTACCTTATTCTTTAGAGCTAAATTGTTAATTACTTTAATAGTGCCTTCATGTTGATGCGAAGATACCTACTGGACAAGTGTGCTCATTATCTATTTCTAATCTTTTCAGGAGATGGAAGTGAATCTCATAAATATATGATCATTGCAAACACAAGTTGAGAAGGACACAAGCTTCAGAACAGATCGAGAGAGTGGATCGAAGAAGGAAAGAACAGATCAAAGATGTGGATAGGAGGCAGAGCACAAAAATATAGCAAGGAATGCCTGAGTACTTGCAACCTGCACACTTAGCAAAAAGGTTACATATCTATTCTCAAAATAATATAAAATGCATAAAAAGACATATTCTTGTAATTTTTTTGGATTTTGACATATTTGATTTTTTGGGGTTTTATTTGAACAATATTTTATTTTTTATTTTTTATTTTTTTGATTTTTGACAATAGCAATCCGCAGCACCTAAAGACAGACTCGCACTACTGGCCAGGGATCGCCGTCCCTCCCCTCTCATTAAAGACTTCCCTTGAGCATGGCGTGCATGTGAGGGTGGCTTACCACAACCAACCGCTTCTAGAGAACAGTACCCCTACTAAGGCCATACCCGGGATACAACCCAACCTAAGAGGGAGAAGCAGAAGAAAAATTGGAGACAAGATTTATGCAGGATGGGAGACATCAGGACTTGACTTCCTTTCAGGGCACTACCCTTCAAAGAGTAGGTCTGTTGCGCCGGGGCTTTGTGTCTTTGATTTTTAGACCCATATTTATCAGGCACGCATGCGACCAGGCTCATGACGTCCCGTGGGGAACTGTACTGCCACTCTTGCCATGCCTTTGATTCATAATTTTGCATTGATTCATTTTTTTCATTTTGGTAGCCCTTATTGGCCAGATATAGCATGAAAGCTTACTTTTGAGGGTCAAGACTGCCCCTATTTGAGACCTCTCTCGTATTAGGGAGCACCTAGGTTGGTCATCTTATTCATCAATCTCTTGCCCCTGCACTTGGCCAAGCAGAGAAGAGAAAAAGACCTTTGTGTATACCCAAAGTATGGCCAAAGCAGCAACGGTGTGCCTTAGAGAGATATGCTATGGCTCGCCGTGTAGTGTGTGAAAAATCCATACTTAAAGGTCACCCTTAACAATCAGGGAAATGAACTAGACTCCCATCGTGGAGTTATCACCAGCCTAAGGATGCTGCAGAAGCGACTCATTTTATTTGGCTAATTAAGCAAATTCAACTAAAGCCACTCAACCATGTTGAGGAACCAACGTTATAAGCATGCGCAGGTGTAAGAGAGATAATAGCGATGATAACATTTTATTGCACAAAATAACGATACCTTTGCAAATCTATGGCACGGAAATCGGCATCCTGAAGCGAACATGATCATCGAGCTTTTGATCAGCACGAGCTTTATATTCCTTGCTTGCTAGAATAAAAGGGTGAAAAAGGATAGCAATGTGTAGATATTCCTTGACATGGAGGAGCGGTAGACATCAAACTGGATGAAGAAGGATAAAAGGGAGAGAGACAAGGGCTAGAACTCCCTCGTTAAGGCACAGAGACCCTGATAACAAGGAACCAAATACAGAATGAACAGAGATTAACTGAGATCAAGGCAGACTAAAGCCTCGAAAATAGCAAGAAAAGGGGTAAGAGCCCTGAAAGGGTGAGGAGGAAAGAACAGAAAGACGATGAAAATATAGCTTTGAAGATAAGGAATAAGGAAAATGATCATCCGACGTGGTCAAAGAAGAAGAGTAGCGATCACCCGCCAGAGGCGGGGAAGAAAATGCATGAACACCCGACAAGGTCAGGGAAAAGAAATGGAAACCACCAGACAAAATCGGGGAAGGATCACAAAAACCACCCGACAAGGCCGGGGAACAAGCACAAGGAATTCCCAACAGGGTCGGGGGAAAAAGATGAAAAGTGAAATTCGGACGTATCCGCGGAGGAAAACTAGACGATGCCCCTGGATTAGGGGAAGATGAGGACATAGGCCGAGGCCTAGAATGGTGAGGACAGGAGAAGATGGTAGAAATATGGCCAGGTGGCGGAAGGTACACCACCCAAGGATAAGAACCGAGCAAAAGAAAAGATGAATGGACGGAAGAAGGAGAAGAGGGAGTGGACCCCCGAATGCGCAACTGACGGCTCTTGAACTTATGCCGCTGCCTCTTCTTGGCAGAAATCTTCTTGAAACAACTCCGCCTGGCGTGGACTCGGGCCTTCGGGCTTCTTAATTTGTAATACTTTCTCAAATAACGGGCCCACCTAGCAGACGGCCTAGCCCGATCATGAATATGCAGCTCCATTGGGACGGTTGCCCCTAGCTGTGCGGTGCCAACCATAGAAAGGCATTCCAGAACAATTAACTCATTGGGATGAACATCTGGAAGCAATGGAGTTTTGTCGTTCGGCACTAGAACATGGAGCTTTGGCATCTTCACTCGGCAGCTGGGCATGAAGCATAACTCCCTTGTCAGCAGCGCAGGACGGAACTGAGGGAGGGCGATGTGTGGCGTTGACGTGGCCGCCTTACCAATAAGCCGAGGGAGATTACATAGGATGTGCAGAATGTCCTTGAAAATGTAGAAGATATGGCCAATTGCCCCTTGAATGCTGAATTGATTAAACTTTTGGCGGTCGTGTGGGTTAGCACCATCCGGGCGGAAAACTCTTCTGGGCCAGTGAACTGAATAGCAATCAAGCGAGAGGTGATAACAACATCAACAGTGAATTCTCCGGCGAGCAAAGAGATTGTCACCGGCCTCACTTTAGAAGGAACTGGCACCAATGCTAGAGAACTCTTCTTAGCGATCGTCTTCATAGCAAATGCGGGTTCATTGTCCCTAGAGTAGCCAGGGACTAGGGCTCGGACCGGCATGTGGCAAATGAAATCTTGAAGCTTGTAATGCACAGTCAAAACCTGATTCGGCTCTTTATCTCCATGGGGACTAGACCCGAGGGGCACTAAAGGTAGTGTGTACCTGCTCTGCGAAGTGGGAGGTGGTAGAGGAAGGTTAGAAGGAGGAGGTTTGAAGGGTGCGGGCGACGATGGTGCAAGTGATGGGGGAATAATGATGATGATGGGTATGGGTGGAAGTAAAGGCAAAAGTGGAGGTGTGGGTTTAGGCTCGGCCTGCTCGGGCTTAGGGGATGATGGTGAAAGAAGCGGCGTCGGTAGCGGGGATGGTTGTGAAGGTGACGGAACAGGGATTATTACGATGGGATGTGATGAAGGCAGTAGTGGTGACGGTAATGGGGATAATGCAGAAGGCGACAATGAAGATGTGGTCAATGGAGGCAGCGAAAACGGGGGTCGAGAAGGTGGTGGCAAAGGGGGTGATGTGGTTGATGGAGATGGTGAAGGTGAAGAGGAAGGAGGTGAAGGTAGGGGTGGGGAAGAAGGAGGAGAAGAAGGTAGCGGCGTAGTGGGGGAAGTGGCAGGGGGTGGCGCTCTTCGGCGTATCTTTACAACACGTCGAGAGGCGTTGGGGATAGGTGTGGTGGTGGAAACGGAGGGTAAAAGAGAAGTTGCCCGAGCGGAGGCTGGAGTAGGTAAAGGTGGTGGAGGAGATGGGATAGAGGAAGAAGTGGGTAACGGAGCAGGTATCTTATCAACTGAAGAAACACCAAGGTGCCCCTGGTCTTGAAGTGGAGATGGTTGCCTAGGCGGCACGGCTTGCTGCTGCTGTTTGCTGCTGAGATCTGAAATAACTTTGCGTATGACAGCCCAATCAATCATCTTCTTATCTTCCAAGCTGTAAATAAGTTCCCAGAACTCGGGACAGTCCTCAATCAAATGCCCCTGTTGACGATGGAACTCACAGAACTGGAGCAAATTCCCGACCGCGGGTCGGCAAGGCATAACCAGAGGGAGTTGCAACGCATGGGTGGCCATCAAAGCCTTGAAAATATATGTAAGAGATTTCGACAACGAAGAGTGATAAGCCCGCTTCGGGCAAGGTGGATGCCGAGGGATATGAAAAGGTAATGGAGATGGTAGTGGAGGTTGCGTAGGTAAGGGGGATTGCGTAGGTGAAGGTGAGGGCTAGAATAATGTGGAGGCGTGGAGGGAGTGGGAATATAGTGGACGGCATCCACCCGCTCTGGGTGTAGCGTTTCTTTGACCGAGAGTGTAGAGGTGTGGGGAGATGAAATAGCGGAGGGCTGACTCGTGGATGGCTGATATGTGGAGGAGTATATGGAGGTATAGGGGTGTGGGGGAGCGGAAGGCCGACTCATGGAGGGATATGTAGTGGAGGGTTGACTCATGGTTGATGGGGAAGAGAAGGGGTATGTGGAAGGCGAAGGTGGAGGAGACTCATGGTCAAAGGAAACTAGGAGTTGTTGGCTAACGAAGCGGGCTCGATTGTAAAGAAGTTTCCAGGATGTAATATCATTTAGGGCTAAGATGCACCTGAGCTCGGGCGTTACATTAGAAATAACCATCTTGATCTGCTCGCCCTTCGGAATATGCCCCGAGACTTGCGTGGCCAGGCGACGCCAGCGGTCGGCAAAGGTAGAGAACTCCTCGCCGGACTTCATCTTCTCTTGGGCCAGATCAACCATAGAATATCTGGGCCCAACCTGGTCCTGGTACTGCTGAATAAATTTTTCTTGGATGGTTTGAAAGTTCATCATCTGCTCTTGCGGGAACGTGAAGAACCAATCCTTGGCCGAGCCCTCTAAAGATAGCCCAAACAAATAGGCCATCAAGCGTTGATCATGCTGGAACCGGACCGAATCATATAAGAAATCCTTTAAATGGACATAGGGGTCACCAATTCCACCATATCTACGATAAGCCGGAATCTATGAACGTGGTGGAAGCTGAAGACCTTGAAATGCAAATGGAATATCCAAAGAAGTTTGAGGATTGATTCGGTGTTGCAATTCATCAAGTTGGTGTTGAGCCTGAGCAAACATCTCCTCGGTAGGAAGAGTCTGAGAAGGATATGGGCCAACCCGAGCAAGAGATGATGAATTTAGACCAGGATAATGGTGATGGGCCGGATAAGGGGATCCGGCCTAAGAAGAAGGAAAGCCCCTTCCGGGAATGGAGGAATGCATGGGCCTGGAAGAATCATGTATGTAGGAATGAGAATTGATTGGGCTAGCAGCAGCACGGGCGGGATAAGAAGGCATGTTAACAGAATAGGGTCCAACGGAGGAATAAAGAGATGGGCCCGCATGGGAAGAGGAATCCACACGGGGGTAAGAAGAGGGAGAAGTATAGGAATAAGGTACAGGGGAAAAATGCTCCATGGGGAGAATGGAGACTTTATACAGTGAATTTCAAATGAATACAAGGAGGGAAGATGAACCTAGGACTAATGCAACTAAATGGAGACACAGAAAGATGAACTAAATCAAATGAGCCTAGTCTAACAAAAAGATGCAAATGATGACACCGCAACATGCAATGGAGGGAAGAGGTGAGAAACAAAATCAACCAATTACCCAATCGGATTCCAAATGATGTGCGAAATTTTTTTATAAGTTCCCTTTTCGGACCTTAGTGGATTAATTAAGATATGAATTCACTCAACCACAAGGTACCTAACCAGGGTGGGGGACGGGAAACTGGCAGACTCTAAGGGACTCTCTCTCTCTCTCATGAATGCAGACCCTAGACTGGGGGATGATGTGGTACAACCTGCCCGACGTCCGTGTGGGAATCCACGGCTCGCGGGGACTTACGAAGGTCCTCGGCAAGGTCCCCTAGTCTGCTCCAAAGAGTATGGAGATGAGAGGAAACCCTACCTAGGTAGGAATGCAACTACTAATGAGAGTGTATGATCCTATGTGCACCGGAGTGCATGCAAAATCTAGCCTAGAAACTAGCAATCAATGATTGATCAAATATGTAAGAGATGAAAGCAAGTATACAACAATGATATAAGAGTAGGGGGAGATCAGTAATCAGCACCAAGCATCATGAAAATCATATAATGTGGCAATGAAAGTGAAGCACGGGTGCACTGTAGCATGACAAGGACGGTCTCTGTAAGACCGCTCAGGGAGATATACAGTCCTGTATGAACCGTTCAAACCAAGGAATAACGACCAAGAAGCACAAAAATCATGAAATGCTGAAATGACAGAAGACAGAGATGAGAAGCGTACCTAGATGAGCGGTCTATATACACCCGCTTAAGCTCTGGAACAGACCCGTATCTACCGTGCAATAGCAACCAAACAAACAGTATGAATACAGGGCGTACCTGTGCCAGCACGGTGGACGGCCAAACTTAGGCCGTATAAAGGATGCACGGACGGTAGGAGACCGCTCGAGATAGCAAGCTTGGAGAAGAACTGGCAGTGTTCGCAGAGAAAAATGGTGAACCCTCAACCGCACAAACGTTGGACGGCCCTCGGAGAGCCATTCATGTTCTAGAGGACAGAGAACGCGACTCAACCTTAAAATCACTTCAAGAAAAAGGACTAACACAACGAAAGAAGGGGTCAGCAAATCACTAACACGGTGGGCACTAGGTGTCCCACCGTGATCGCCAAAAGATGAGCTGTTGATATGTTTTTCTACTTTATTTTTCTACAATACCGGCTCGAAAGATCTCTTCTATCCCTTCTACTAAATCGAGATATGAAATGAATGTGAACAGTAGAAGGAGAACAGAAGGGTGTAAACAAGTGATCGCCACCAAGGTGCCTAATGTGATTGACACACCGTACCTTGGAAAGGGGGGTACTCACCTTTTGTTTGCAGCGCTGCAACGATGTACAGCTCAGTAGGAGCTGCCTATAGTGAAGAACAGTCTCACGACAGACCATCTAAGAGCGCTGCAGAAAACGCGGGATGAAGCACTCCTGGCGGATGAACGGTTCCACGAAGACCGCAGGAAGAAGAAGAGCGGTCGAAGATCCACCGCACCTCCTCTTGAACGGTCCGGAAGAAGCCGCACAAGACCACCATGCCAGAAGTCACAAGAGTCTAACCTCCACCCTTTCCGACCGGCCAGAAAGGATGGGCCTCGCGTTAGTGAGTTACTGACTTGCAAAACAGAGTGTAAAACACGAAGAAAAATCCAATGTCAGAACTATAGAGTGTAGTAAATGCTAACATGAAAGGAATAAACGTAACTAAGTGAAGTGGGGGATACCTGGGGAGTTTTAAACCCCTGGGGGCGTCAAAAACATGGGAGGGTGTGTGAATGATAGTGCAAGTGAAGAAAAACATGGATAATGAAGCATGCAACCAAAAGGGAATGACGGACTATCAAATATAAAAAAGGACTCAACACAAAAGTTACTCCCTGGACCGGAGGCCTGTATGGATGTAGAAGGCCTCCCTCCCTGGTCGTAGGTCACTCAAGGATTTGACAAAGCTTCACCATGACCTGAAATCTTCCCCCCTTCTTTCAAACCCAGCCTCTAGGGTCTATTTATAGATCCTAGGAAGCTAGCCCCAAAATTAGGATTTTTAGGCATTTTCAGGTCGAGATAATCAAAGGAAAGATGAAGATAATTCAATTATCTCTCATCCGAAAGAAATGGCACTCGAAATGGCTCAATATCCGCGGAGAAAATAATGGGAGAAGTTTGGGATAAAACCACGAATGGAGAGAGAAAATCCGTTAATCTTGTTGGAACCCTAGTTTTGATAATGACAACTATGAATCATGTTTAGATTTAAATGGTTAAATCCTTTTATTTTGTCTTCATGTCTTGCTTACTTGCTGCAAGTCATTTCACGCTTAAGCACTTGTCTCCGTGCATAACATGTCCTTGCATCTCACCTCTCGAGGTCAGTACAAGCTCTAGTCGGTGCAATCGTCGTCTGGTATGGACCATTAGATCTTGTCTCTTCATCTCAGTGCAAATATGTCTTGGTGCAAGCGGTGTCTTGTACTTCTCTTTATCAATTCGGTGCAAGTCTCTGTCTCACTCACAAACACTGTAGCCCCGTTTCCATCTCGGTGCAATACGTGTCTAGACGTAAATTGGCTCAGTGCATTTCATTGTATTTCATTGCAGCATACACTTTTAGGTTCGTGCATATCTTGTTTGTGCATCTTTGTGCGTCTCGCCTTTCAGACTCGGTGCAAGGTCTGTCTTGCATCCGTTTTTTGTTCGTATGATTCTTCTCTTTCTTCTCGATGCATCAACTGTGTTACACAGTTGTTTTAAGAGTCCGTGCATATCTTTGATCCTTTCTTTTGACTCGGTACAAAGTCTTCTTCTTATGCCTCTTGGACCCATGTCTGTGCATATGGTGTCAAGCTGTTGTGTAAGTCAATACAATGGTTGACTTGAATATCTCTACTCAGTGCATTCTATGTTTGAACATAACGGTGCAAACTATGCTAAGCGTTTGATTAAAGGCCTTGTGTTTTTCTGACAGAGCTTCTCTCCGAGGAGGGGCACATGATCCAAGGCAGATCGACCTCCTAATGAGTGCCACGTGGAAGGCTACAACACTTAGATCGTGACACGTGGCTGGGAGCCTTCTGGAAGCTAATGGGCGGGAGTTCTTCATCCACACGCCCAGTGAGAGTATATAAGAAGACAGTGATCGATGCAGAACATAGAGGAGAAGAAGAATGAGGAGTGAGCCTAATTAAAAAAGGAGAGCCTGCACGATCCAGTGAGAAAAAGAAGAAAAGAGAGCAACAGAGAAGAAAAGAGAGGTTGCAGAAGAAAAGGAGAGAGAGAGAGAGAGTTCGTGAAGAAGAAGAAGAGAAGCTTCATCAGAAGATCTATCTTCACTGGAATCTGGATCAAATCCAATCCAGTCAGCTCCGTGCGAGCCACATCGTGTTGTTATAGCTTGCAGCTTTCAGTTGCAGTGTGTCCTCGTCTTTTGTTTCCCTTTTCTCATTTGTCATTTACTCAAGCTGTTGGTCAGCGGTTGCAGAGGATTTGTTCCTCTGGTCGGCAAGCTGTAAGGCCCAGCGAAGCTGTGTATCAACGGATGGCAAGCTGTGTTGCCCAGCCGGTGTAGGCAAGCTGTGAAGCCCAACGTTCTTCAAGCTGTTTGGCAGCAGAATCCACACTCAGGTTTGAGTGTGGGGTGGATGTAGGTCTGGATAACCGAACCACCTAAAAAATCCTTTTGTCCTTTATGGTTTGATTCGTTGATTGCTTTCCGCCAGATGTATACTAGGACCGTAAACCAACTGTGGTGATTGATTGAGTACGCATCTCTGATGCTTGACATTTTGTCCATTGAGTTTGTATTTCTCACTTCGTTCAAATCTTAAATTGATCAAAATTTCTAAAAAGATCCATTCACCCCCCCTCTGGATCTATTTCTATCAGCTTACGCACCCCGTCAATTGGTATCATAGCGGTTTCTGCACAAAAGGTCTAACAACCTACAGATTCGTTCCTGGATTCGGGTTCGGTGTGTTGTTGGGTTGATCAGTGTCTCTCCCTTTGCTTTTGAATTGTCCTGCATTTGATTCTGTGATTTGTTCTGAGGATGTCTTCGATTGTTGATTTTCTGAAGTATGATGGTTTAGATTTTTATAGCTGGCTCAATCAGTTCAGGGAACATGTGATGCAGATTAATCCTGATATGTCGATAATTATTGCACACAGCCCTTATGAAGTTCCAAAGGATAGATCTTTATGGAAAGCTTCCGACAGACTGAAATTCTCCGAGAATCAGAGAGCCCTGAACCTAGTAAAAGGGGCGATAAATATTGATAAATTCTCTTGCATTGTCAATTGTTGCAGTGCCTTTGAAGTGCTCGACATGATAGCATCCAGTAGGAGCAGGGACGAAGTGAAATGCCTCATGGCTTCAGATGAAGATCTGGTTCAAGTTGAAGAAACGTCATCACAGGTAGACTCTGACACTGTCAATCTCTCTTTTCAAGATCTGGTAGACTTGAATGAACACCTGTTGATCAAGTATGATAGAGTAAAATCTGAGAAAAGGAAATTGAAGAGAGAGCTGGACACACTAAAATCTGAGAATAAGAATCTGAAAAATAATTCGGCTGAAAATGTAGGTTCGTGTAATGAATGTGCATTCTTGAAGGAATTAATTGAAGATTTAGATTCTAATGACAATATGCAGAAAAATTTAATCACTTCATTGAAAGAAGAAAACGACTCCTTGCTGGCTCAGAAGAAAGAAAATGATAAATTTCATGATAAATTGATTGAAGAAAACAGCCACTTGAAAGAACGGAATAAAAAGTTGATGGTTCTGAATACGGTCCTTTCTGACAAATGGCTAGCTTTTGAAAGAGGAAAATCAATCTTGGAGGAAAAAGAAGTGAACATAGAAATGAAGTTAACACAGGAAAATGGGACTCTGAAAAGTCTAAATGATAATTTGCAAAATCAAGTTATTTCCTGTGAAGACCACATTGTTTCCTTGCAAACTGAAACTGAAGATCTAAAGAATTCATTGTCAAAGTTTGTTAAGGGAAAAGATAATTTGAACAAGCTGCTTGGAGCTAATGTGAATTTTCAGAAGGAGGGACTCGGTTACAATCCTGTAATGAAGAAGGTTGATGGAAATAAATTGAAAACTATTTTCATTAGAAGTTCAGAACAAGAAAAACCTTCCACTACATCTGTATTTCAGTTCACGGCCAAAAGAGGTGAAGAACAGGCAAAAAACTTGAAAAATGAAAGAAATCAGAAAAAGGCTGGAAGTAAAATGAAAACCAAATTCTCACCCATTGCTGTTAAAGCTTCTTCTGAATGTGGTACACCTTATGATATTGTGCATGATACAAAGCAATTGTCAATCCAGTCACATGCATACATCAAGAATACTTCATGCCATTACTGTGGCATAATAGGTCATCATGTGCATGATTGTAGAATAATGGTTCAAGATGAATTGAATACTAAGATGGTTCATGAAAAACCCCATGCATTCAGGAGGAAGAAGAAAATCCAGTGCTTCCAATGTGGGAAGCTGGGTCATGTTGCAGCTCACTGCTGGCATGCCCGGGGAGGAAAAAGAAGGTCAAAACCTGAGAATGTTCTTATGAACAAAACTGTTCTTAATAGAAAAATACCCGCATGTTTTGAATGTGGTATAATTGGCCATCGAGCCTCTGAATGCTGGCATGCAAAAAGAGGTAACAATTCTCATGGCAGAACTATCTCAATGAAAGTTCACCCACAAAGATTCAATGAATACCCTGTCAAGAAAAATTTGAACACTACTACTCACTGCTATTATTGTGGGAGAATAGGTCATATCATGAATAAATGCCATGATCTGGAACTTGATAACAGAAAAACTTGGAAACCTTGGAGTGCATCAGAGAGAGGTGTCACTCAACTAAGAAGACCCAAGAATTTTTGGGTCCCCAAATTTGCAAATTAATCTATCTTTGCAGGCGTGCCTTGAAGAAGGAAATAAAGTGAAAATGAAACCAAGGCACACAAAGGTTAGTTGAATTTAATTTCTTCTCTAGTTTACATCTGTATATTTTCAGTTACAACTCCCTGCATGATTTCTATCCCTCTTTTATAATCCATGCCATGTCATTAATTCATGTTATTAGGAGGGTGCAATCTTGTAATGAGTACTAGATGGTGATTCTCATGCTGAAATTAATCATGCTGAATGATTAGGATTTTTGCATGAAGTTTAACATAACATCATCATTTAGAGTAACACTTCTGTGAGATTTAAGAAGAACAAAAACAATAATGTTTGATGGAAATCTCTGCTCACCCAGAGGGGGTGCTGAGTCTTTCTAAGGCAGCTGGTCATTAAAGGTATACCCGTTTGAAAAAGAGAACGTGAGATTGGGTATCTCTTCTGTTGATTGAGCTAAAATGTTTAAATTGCTATGAGCTGCTGTCTCTTCTAGTGGAGTGTCACTGGTATTGGTTCAGTAAGCTAGATGTTACCTGGTGGTTGTTTAAAATCTTGAGAGGCTGTACATTGCTCTAGTGAGAGTCCTTTTGTAGTGTCAGATGATTCTGAAAATACTGGTGCCGGGTCTGTCACTGGAGTAAGCTGAAGTCTGGTTGAGGAGATTGTCTAAAGGCTGGATGAAGATTTATTTTATGAGAGTAGTGCTGGTGGGTTGATGGCCGTCCAAGCTATGCTCTTTGGAAATGCTCTCACCCTGCTCACGTATGGCATTCATCTTCACCACATGTTATTGGTCTATATCTCCCATCACTCTCCACCTTCTAAATGTTTCTGATTGCTCAAGTCAGGGGGAGTAGTATATATATATATAAATACTGTCACCCTTACCCTCTTGGCACCCAAGCCTTCTTGGGTCCTTGGATGTTGGTAGCATTTCTTCTAAATATTTTCTTTGACTTTTTCATTGCCACCATATCATCATCCTTCATGATCCTGCAATCCTCAATGATACGTCCATAGTTTCCACAATAAAAGCATTGAGGGATGGCATTTCTACCAAAGAATTTCCTTTTAAGAGCAAAGGAATTTTCAAAACCATTCCATCTTCTATTTTCAAAAGGTCTAGATTTAACAATATTAAACCTAGCATTCATTATAGAAACATGGAAATTCTCAGTTTTCATAAACCAACATTCATTCATGACATGACCGTATTTCCCATAATGAAAGTAACAAGGAGTTGTCAGTTTACGGAATGATTTTCCATTGTTTGCATGAGTGTTCGTGAATGAATTTTTCTTATGGGATTCAAACCTTTTAGCATGGGAAGCATGTTCGTTTCTGAATTTTTTTTGAAAGTTAAACTTAGCATTCATGGCACAATAATCATCATTTTGTTTCACAAAGTAATCATCCATGACATGGCCAAGTTTGTGACAATAGAAACACGAAACATTTCTCTTTTCCTTGAAAGCATTTTGTTCAACTTTCTGTTTTGAAAAATAATTTTTTATCGTGTGGCCTAACTTACCACAATGAAAGCAAGAACCATTTCTTTATGATTTGAAAATATTTTTCTTTTTGCATGAAAATTTGTCATCCTCTTTCATGACAACACAATCATCCATCACATGTCCAAACACACCACAATATAAGCATTCAACATTAGACTTTGATTTTTGAGATCTATATGACATGGAAGGCTTAGTGTTGACATTTTTTTTCTCAAAACTATTTTCAGAATTTTTGATTTGAGAAGTGGGAGGAGGTGGTTTGGAGGTGCTAGGAGTGTCAGATGCATGAACAAAAGAGGTTTTCAATTTATGCTTAAAAGAATTTTTGTTGACAGGAGTGTATCCAAGACCCTCTTTTTGAAAGTTCACTTTAAGACCTAGCACTTTGTCTAAGTTTTCCTTCCCTTTGACAAATTTAGACAGTGATGCATTCAAATCAATAATTTCAGATTCAAGAGATGAAACATACAATTCATAGCTAGCTATCTCCTGTTCACTGCAAACAACACATTCATTCAATACTCTATTTGTAGTTTTATAGCTTTCAATCTCTTGTTCCAACACAAGTAGTTTTTCAGATTCAACATTGACATCCAAAGCTTTTCCTCTTTCAAAAGTTAACTATTTTTCAGACATGATGTTGTTTAATTGTTTCAACTTTTTATTTTTAGATTTAAATAACGCATTTTCTTTTTCAATTTTTTCAAGGCATTTCAGGCTACCTTCAAGAAGAGAAATTTGAATTAGCATAGCGCCATTATACTTTTTGAGCTCTTCATTTTCAATCATGATCCTTTTGTTGTCAATTTCATTGTCAAGAAATTTATCAAACATTTTATCATCGTCAGACAATGAATCTAACTTGCTCTTAGGACATTCCTCATTCTTCTCAAGCAAAGAGATCTTAGACAACAATGTTTCATTTAGCTCACGTAAATCATGACAGCCATTTTCACATGCAAGAGAGGCACTAGATTTTCTAACATTCTCAATCTCTTCATTCAAGCAAGAAACTTCATCTGAAAATAATTCAACTTTGGATTCTAGATATTCAATTTTTGATTCCAAAGTTTCACAATTTTCACATGAAGAGTTAGCATGCACATTTTCACATAAAGCAGAAGAATTCACAAGATCTTCATTTTTCTTAGTCAATTTCTTATTTTCAGATTTGACCTTTTTGTATCTACTTAACAATTCCTCATAGAGCTCCATTAGCTCTTCAAAAGAAATTTCATCACCTTCGGATCCTACCTCTGAGATTTCTTTGCTTTCTTCATCATTGGCCATCAAGTTTGAGCCGACTTGTGAAGTCTTTTCATTAGCTTCATACTTTGCCAATTGATCCCACAAATATCTTGCTGACCTGTACGAAGAAATTTGAGATAGAACATTAGATTCTACACAATTCCTTAAAACATTCAAAGCATGAAGATTAATTTCATTTTTCTTCACATGCTTGTCATTCCACTTAGCTTCATTTGATGGAAGTTTATGTGGACCATTACATATGACTTTCGAAATTTCACATTCATTAAAGCCAAGGTAAGCACACATGCTATTTCTCCAAGAAATGTAATTATTTCCATCATAACGAGAAGGAAGAGTAAAACTAGACATGTTGCTAAATGAAACTCGTCGAGGGATCACTCTAAAGGTCGTTAGACCCTATAAGATAGAGTCGTGGCTCTGATACCAATTGTTGGTCCCCGGGTAGGCGAGTAGACAAGAAGGGGGGGTTGAATTGTCCCCCACGATTCACGGTAAATTAAAATCTAACTAAGAGGAATTAACAACTTTGAACGAGATTAAAGAAATTAGATTAAGCAAGATAAACTTAGTTCTCTCAATCTCACCGTTCACACACGAACATTCAACCAATATAAACAATTAAGCATGCATCCACAAAGGCAAACCACAAGACATGGAATTTTTAAGGTGATTCGGGATCACGACGGGCTCCCTACGTCCACCCCTCACCAAACTCGGTGAGGCTTCACTCGGGGATAAATCCCCAACACGGAGACGACACTCCAATACACACACGGGGATAAATCCCCACACACACACGGAGTAAAACTCCAACACACATGCGTAGGGCGACGCCTACGGAACCACACGGGAGTAAACTCCCAACCACACACGGGCAACACACCCCACAATATGCCTAAGCACACACGCGGATATGCTCTGCACCACACGACGCACATGCGTCAACACAAACCACTCGGAGAACCCCTTTCTCCGAACACCCACACACAATATTCCTTCAGAAATGTATGAAGCCTAGATAAATAGATACAATGAATCCCAAACAAAGTCTAAAGACTAAAATGAAGAAGGTATAGCATGTAGAGAGCTCCCCCTTCTTCGATTCTTTCGGTTCCTCTTGGTTCGTTGTCGGATGATGGCAATTTTGGCATCCTCTTGTTCCTCTCTTCGAGACGCTTCTTTTCTTCTTCTACCACGAGCTCCAAATCTTCATGGATGTAGATGATAACCCTTCCTCAAGAGCTCCTTGGTTGCTTTGCCCCTTTTCTCCACCTACAAGATAGAACAAAATGCATTAGAGCTCTCAATCTCCTAAATTCGTAACTACTATATAGGCCAATATGAGAAGCATGAAAAGACACATATAACCCTCATAAAATGTGTTAGAAACTCCCTAATAACATTAGGAACCATTGGGGGGTAGTATGGTAATATTTAGAAAGATTTTCAATATGTTTTAAAGTCTCCCAGAAATCCCGTTCCGGAAGGGTCGACCCTTGGGGTCGACCCTCGGCCAAACAGACACCACCCGATGCCGAGAATTAATTCTGGGACTCAGGGGTCGACCCCAGGGGTCGACCCATGCAGGTGGCTGATCTCTCAGCCCAGGGGGGTTGACCCCTTCCCTGAAGGGTCCGAAAACTTAGAATTTTGCCATGTTTAAGCGCCAGAAAAATTCCTAAAAATCAAGAATTAATTACCATGAAGTCAACAAAGTATGAAGACCATTTAAACCACATTTCAACAAGATTTAAAAGAATAGATTAAGCACATTAAAAAGCCCACAAACCTCATTTCAAAGATGCATAAAACACTTCCAATGTGATGCAACCTCATGAAAGATGTTCATGAAAATATAGCATAAAAAATAGTTAGATATTACCATCATCCACTTGACATGAGAGGGTTTAAAAATCATCTTTGAACCACTCAATCACAAGACAACCAAATCTTCAACAAAAAAATACTTCATCACACAAGTGTTGACAATTGTGCCAAATGCAAAGAGTTAACTCCCTTTTTGAAGAGGAGCTTCATTGATGGACTCCTTTAGATTCCAAGTATGAGCCATGGATTAATGTTCCTACAAACCAATATAAATATAGCATTAGTTCCTTAAACACCATGGGTTCATATGACTTTCAAGAGTGAACATTGAATCCATCTTTCAACTCATCAATCACAATATACACATGTTGCTCAATGAAACACATACACACACAAACACAATCGTTTTGATATCATTGAAATCAAACACCAACTAGGGGATGCAACAAAGACCTAATTGCTTTGGTCTCACAAATTGAACTAAAATCAGTAGAAGAGGCCTTAAGTTATCAATCATGGGTTAATGCTATGAGGGAGGAGTTAGGTCAGTTTGAGAGAAATAATGTCTGGGAGCTAGTTCCAAGACCAGAAAATACTAATGTCATAGGAACTAAGTGGGTGTTTAAGAATAAAATGAATGAAGATGGAATCATTTCTAGAAATAAAGCCAGACTAGTAGCCAAGGGCTACTGTCAGGAATTTGGAGTTGACTTCGATGAGTCCTATGCACCTGTTGCTAGGATGGAAGCTATAAGAATAGTGTTAGCATTTGCATGCTCCAAGAATATAAAACTCCAACAAATGGATGCGAAGAGTGCATTTTTAAATAGAATTATCAAAGAAGAAGTTTTTGTTGAACAACCCCCCGGTTTTCAATTCTCCACTAAACCTGACCAAGTTTTTAGATTGAATAAAGCCTTGTATGGTCTAAAGCAGGCTCCTCGAGCATGGTATGAAAACTGACAGAATTTCTAGTCAGCAAGGGCTACCACAGAGGTAAGGTGGATCAAACTTTATTTTTCAAGAGCTCAAATAAAGACCTCATCATAGTTCAGGTATATGTAGATGAGATTGTCTTTGGGTCAACTAGCTCTGAACTATATAATGAATTTTCTAAGTTGATGTCTGCTGAATTTGAAATAAGTTTGGTAGGTGAATTAAAGTATTTTCTTGGCTTGCAGGTACAACAGTTAGAGGATGGATGCTTCATCAACCAGACCAAGTACACATTGGACATTCTCAACAGGTTTGGCATGACCAACTTGAAGCACATTACAATACCAATGGGTACCAATACCACATTGGATGCAGATGAGACAGGGAAAGAAGTAGATGCCAAGCTCTATCGAGGTATGATTGGATCTCTACTTTATTTGATAACTTCAAGACCTGATATACAGTTCAGTGTAAGAATGTGTGCAAGGTATCAATCTAGACCCACTGAATTGCATTTAGCTGTAGTGAAAAGAATTTTCAGATATCTGTCTGCTACACACATTCTTGGTTTATGGTTTCCTGCATCACACACACTAGATTTAGTTGCATACATAAATGCAGATTATGCCGGGTGTAAACTAGATAGAAAAAGCACTAGTGGTCACTGTGAATTTCTAGGTGGGTGTTTAGTATCTTGGGGTTCCAAGAAATAACATTCTGTGGCCCTCTCCACTACAGAGGCTGAGTACGTGACTGCAGGGAGTTGTGGTACACAAGTCATTTGGATTAAACACTAGCTTCAGGACTATCAAGTAGACCTGGGGTGCACACCCATTTACTGTGATAATACCAGTGCCATCAATCTAGCCAAAAACCATGTCTTGCATTCCCGCACCAAACACATAGAAATAAGACATCATTTCATAAGAGATGAGGTTTCTAAAAATACCTTTGAGCTGTTTCATGTAGGCACTGCTAATCAAATTGCTGATATCTTCACCAAGCCTCTGGACAATGACAAATTCACCACATTAAGGAGAGAATTATGCTTATTTAAATTATCTTAATTGCTAATCTCCTGATATTAAATTGTTTTATCTTGGCAAGAGTTTGTATGAGAAGACTGTCCTATCAGTGAGGGGGAGTCCTGAAAGTCTGCTGATTAAATTCCTTTAGTGCATCGGTTGAGGGGGAGCTGGGCAGTTAGTGAATTTTGACTGATTCAAAAGATTGAACAGATGTGTGCCATTGCTGGTTCTCATGATTGAATGAGTGCGGTTCTCTCTCAGACAGTAGAATCTCACTCATCTCTTAAGTCTATAAGTCTGTGTTACGAAAGTCCTGCTAGAATCTTTCCTCTAGTAGTCCATCAGAGATTTGGATTAAGTGTTTGAAGTATATCTTCCTACTTTGTAAATGATTCCGGTTCAGGCTAACACCTGTATGTCTTGACTTCTGTCCAAAATAACTCAAAATCTAGACTTCAAGATTCATTTCAAAGAAACAGTCCTTCTGGTATTGTCTTCAATCACTTCATCTCCACAATATAAGGGATCAACCAAATAAACATATTGATCACTGAGAAACTGGGAGCTTCATCAATGAAGTGAAGTAATTCCCATGTCATGAGGTGTCAAATTCAAAAAAAAGGGGGGGGGGGGGAAGAGTAATCTCTGCAAAACAAATTTGTGCTTCTGATCATTACAGAGCAATGGTGACAAGGTGGTGAGTAACTGGGGACTCTGGCCTCTGATCAAGGTGTTTCCTCACGTAAAAAGTCACAGTTACTAACTCTGTTCTCTAAAAAGGAGAGGTAATGAGGTACTCACATTGAGTAATTGGGGATTCATGTCTCTGATCAAGGTGTCTCCCTAATGTCAAAAGTGTGATTTACCAACTTACTCATTGGTCTTATTGAAAATATCTATAATATCCCTTATCTTAGTACAAATTACTGGAATGCTTGTCTTCAACACCATGATAACACCTTCTCTGCTTTTGTCTCTTGTCGTCTACTGAGTATTGTTGTTTTGTTAAGCAATGTCTTGCCATACTTGTTCATCCCTGCTCTACATCATATACCATGTATGTGGATACACTTTCCTCTCATTCTACTTCTCTATTGATTACCATAGTTCAAGAATCTTCTCTTGAGTTTAGCACCTCACTTATTCTCTTAAGATATGCTCTTAAGTCTTTCTACACTAAGAAGCCACTATACTTCTCCCTCATGTCTCCAGCAATTTCTTAAATCTTTCATTTCCTTTTGATGATGTCAAAGGGGGAGAGAGAGGTCATGCAACATCTGAGAACATCTGAGAGAGGTCTTGCTACTGTGAAGAGGTCATCTGAGAGTGAGTAGTTGGGAGAGCGAATTTGGAGAGAGAAGAGGTTAAGAAGATGTGTTTGTAGAAAAGGCTCTCTGGTTTGTCTGCATGATTGGCTTGCTCTCGATTGTGCTTAATGCCCTGACATTACTTGATTCATAGTGTCGCCATCATCAAAAAGTGGGAGATTGTTGCATCCCTACGATTTTGATGATGTCTCACACTATAAATCAATTGTTTTTGACTATAGATCAATTTGTCTTTATACGGTGTATTTCCTTGTTTCTAAGCATGAAGGAGGTCTGTGTTTATAGCATGATTTAGGTCCATGCATTACATGTTCTCATTCTCTGTTTAAGGCATATTAAGTTCTGCATCTCTTACATAAAGTGCTTACCTCGGTGCAAGTCCTTCATCAGGTTCATATGTTGTCTCTATGCATTTCTCTAGGTCGTGTCCTCTAAGGTCCATGCATATCATGTCTCTACAGCTCACCTTTTGAGGTCGGTGCAATTCTTGACCAGAATGCCTTGGTCAGGCTGGTCGTTCCTACACCTCAGTGCAAATCCATCTCAGTGCAAGCTTTGACTTGCATCTATCGTTGTCTTTTCAGTGCTAATGCATCTCGGTGCAAACCTTGATTAGTCAAAGGGATTAGAACACAACTCGGTGCATGCCTTGCTTAAAACAATATCATGTTCAGTGCATAATCTAGCCTATTCGATTCTCTATTGCAACGAGGTCGGTGCAGTTCATGCATCAGGTCTATTAGACTCGGTGCAAGTCCTGTAAATAGCTAAAGTTGGCTGGTGCAACTTCTGTTTCATTCCATATCGGTGTTTTTCTTGCCTGTCATAGTCAATGTTTATTTCTTTGACTCGGTGCAAACTTTTCTCTCTGGCAAAATAAATTCACTGCAATAGTTGATTTGGGAATTACTACTCAGTGCAGCTTCTGGTTTCTTATTCCTTACACTAATATGAATTGTGCTAAGTGTGTGTGTGACAAAATGACTATTTCTTCTCTGACCGTTTGTCTGTGCAATTCACCAGGAAGATGGCACGTGATCCGAGGTAGATAGAGGTCCAGAATATTCCCACACGTACCCCAACCTTTCAGGCAGGAAACGTGGTATCCACACGCCCAAGGATCTAGCTCAGACATATATATATATGCTGAGGAAAGGGTTCGAGGGGGAGAGGATGGAATAGAGAGAAAAGAAGAGCAGCGTGAGAGCAGTGGATCAAGAGAGAAAACCAGAGACTACCCACTCCATCCAGAGCTGAGAGAAAAACTTCTGAGAGAGAGAGAAGAGATTGTGAATGTGAACTTCTGCTTCTACGGAAGCTATATTGCTTTTGTTTTCTGTGAAAATTGTCATTCATCGATCATTTTGTTTTCAAGTTTCCTTTACTTTCATTATGTTCTGTTACCCTCCACTGTTCGGAGGAAGGGAGAGGTTCTCCAGTTTCCCTCCATTACCGTGGAGGAAGAGAGGTTGATCCTCTGGTTGTGTGAGTTACTTGGGAGTAACCGCACAGGGTTCCCATTGCTGCGTGCAAAGGAAGGGAGATTAGTTCTCCAGTGTTTCCTTCTGGTCGATCAGAAGACTGAGGAGGCTGTTCCTCAACGCAAGCTGTTAGGCAGCGGTTGTTGCAGACTGAGTATGCTGTGTGCGATATAATATTGCAAGGAAACCTTACTCTCTTGAGTAAGGGGTGGACGTAGATTGAGGATATCAATCGAACCACCTAAAAAATTCCCTGTCTCTTCTGTGGTTTGCTTGTTTACGTTGTGCTGCTCTCCATCTACATGACACATTGCTTCATTGTGGATTGCTTTCTCGATCTCATTCCTTTTACTAGTCATCATAGTTGCCTGTCTCCGAGGTCTTCTTCACTGCAATTTAAGGGGTTGATAAATCGTGTCTGAGTGTATCAAATTTTGGGAGTGAGTTATTCATCCCCCCCTTCTATCTCACTTTCCGCTGCGCGTATCATAGGAAGCATCCTGCCATTATTTCATCTCTGCATGCTTGCAAATTAATTTCGCAAGGATGTGTAGCTTTTCTTGCTTCCATTATCCTCACCGAATCCAAGGAGATCATCTTAGAAAATATCCCGATTGTCAATGATTTTCCAGATGTATTTCCATCAAATTTACCTGGTTTACCGCCTGAAAGGGAAGTAAACTTTTTCATTGAACTCATTCCTGGAGCAGCACCTGTTTCAATAGCTCCCTACTTGATGTCCCCCACCGAACTCAAGGAATTAAAGACACAACTTCAGGAGCTACTAGACAAGGGTTTTATTTGACCCATCACATCCCCTTGGGGTGCGCCGGTTCTATTTGTCAAGAAGAAGGATGGATCTCTCAGGTTATGTATCGATTACCGACGACTGAATCAGCTTACTATCAAGAACAAGTATCCGTTACGGCGTATCGATGAGCTCTTTGATCAGATCTCAGGAGCAGAGTATTTTTCCAAAATCGACCTCAGGTCAGGTTATCATCAACTCAAGATCAAAGATGAAGACATATACAAGACGACTTTCCGGAGTCGTTATGGCCACTATGAATTTGTGGTGATGCCGTTTTGGTTAACCAACGCCCCGGCCGCATTCATGCAACTTATGAATAATGTCTTCAGGCCTTATCTCGACTAATTTGTGGTCGTATTTATTGATGACATTCTTATATATTCCAAAACAAATGAAGAACATGAAGAACATTTAAGGATAGCCTTACAAACTTTAAGAGAATATAAGCTTTATGCCAAACTTAGTAAATGTGAGTTCTGACTTAAGGAAGTATCATTTCTTGTACATATTATTTCCAAGGAAGGAATCGCTGTGGATCCTTCTAAAGTGGAAGCTGTCAAGAACTGGAGCCGGCCAACGACTGTGTCAGAAGTTATAAGCTTTTTGGGACTGGCCGGTTATTACCAAAGATTTATTAAGGATTTCTCCAAGATCGCTGTTCCTTTGACTAAACTTACAAGAAAAAAACATCCTTTTATATGGTCGAAGGACTGTGAGGAGAGTTTCCTAACTCTTAAGGATCACCTTACTACTGCACCAATTTTGACACTACCGACGGAGGGTGGCGGTTTTGAAGTCTATACAGATGCATCTGGTATTGGCTTATGGTGCGTTCTTATGCAAAATGGAAAGGTAATTTGCTATTCTTCAAGACAATTGAAACGTCACGAAGAGAATTATTATGTGCATGATTTAGAATTGGTGGCTATTATATTTGCCTTAAAGATTTGGCGTCACTACCTTTACGGAGAAAAATTTACGGTTTATTCAGACCACAAAAGTTTGAAGTATTTGTTCTCCCAAAAGGAGCTGAATATGAGGCAAATAAGATGGTTAGAATACTTAAAGGACTTTGATTTTGTTATTCAATATCATCCTGGCAAGGCTAATGCTGTAGCAGATTCACTCAGCAGAAAACCAATGGGAAAGCTATCAAGTCTCATGATTAGTATGATTAATCTCATTCCTCAATTTGCTCAGTTGAATTTAGATATTGACATGAAGGAAGAAGATTACTTTATGGCCAGTATTCGAACTCAACCTACATTAATAGCAGATCTAGTCAAGCTACAAGATAATGATCCAGTATTACTAGAGATTAAAGCCAATATTGAGCAAAGGCCGGATTTCTCTATTGCCGACGATGGAAGATTATTATTCAGGGATCGAATTTGTATACCAGATCATGTTGATACTAAGAAACTGATTCTGGATGAAGCTCACAATTCCAAATATACCATTCATCCCGGTGGTACAAAAATGTATCAGGATCTTAAAAGGAACTTCTGGTGGCCTAACATGAAAAGAGAAGTGGCAGATTTCGTGTCCCGTTGTCTCAGTTGTCAACAAGTAAAGGCAGAGCATTTAAGACTCGCAGGTAAATTACACCCCTTAAATATTCCCGAATGGAAATGGGAAAGTGTAGGGATAGATTTCATTATGGGTTTACCTAAAATAAGAGGAGGACACGGTGGTATATGGATAATCATAGACCGATTGACTAAGTCTGCACATTTTCTGCCAATAAAAAGTAGATGGTCGGTGGATATTCTCGCAGCCTTATACATAAGGGAAATCATCAAATTGCATGGTGTCCATGTCACTATTATATCTGATAGAGATCCCCGATTCACGTCACAATTTTGGAAGGGTCTTCAACATTCTCTAGGGACCCGACTAAATTTGAGCATGGCATTCCATCCATAAACTGATGGTCAAATGGAGAGGACGAATCAAGTGGTGGAAGATATGCTCAGGGCTTGTGCTATTGACTTTGGAGGAAGTTGGCATGATCACTTGCCTCTAGTGGAATTTGCATACAACAATAGCTACCATGCTAGTATACAAATGGCACCGTTTGAAGCTCTTTATGGAAGGAGTTGTCGTTCCCCTATCTATTGGAATGAAGTAGGAGAAAGGCAATTTCTCGATCCCGACATTATTAGA
This sequence comes from Amorphophallus konjac, assembly GCA_022559845.1. Classification (NCBI taxonomy): domain Eukaryota; kingdom Viridiplantae; phylum Streptophyta; class Magnoliopsida; order Alismatales; family Araceae; genus Amorphophallus; species Amorphophallus konjac. Next base: position 352,043,044 of record CM040121.1, read on the forward strand.
GATACTACCGAGAAGATTAAACTCATTCGTGAAAGGCTTCAGATGGCCCAAGACAGGCAGAAATCGTATGCTGACAATCGAAGGCACTACTTGGAGTTTCAAGTAGGAGATCATGTATTTCTTAAGGTTTCTCCAGGTCAAGGAATTCGAAGATTTGATATTAAGGGCAAGCTTACTCCAAGATTTATTGGTCCTTTTGAAATTCTGGAAAGAGTCGGTGAAGTAGCTTATCGAATCGCTTTACCTCCTCAACTATCTGAAGTTCATAATGTATTTCACGTCTCAATGCTCAAGAAGTATGTTCCTGATCCTTTCCATGTCATCACCTACGACAATCTGGAGATTAAGAAGGATTTGACATTTGAGCAGAAACCAATCAAAATCCTTTAACGAGAGGTCCGTCAACTTCGGAATAAGACTATTCCTGTAGTCAAAATCTAGTGGACAAAATCGGGAGAAACATGGGAAACCGAAAAGGCTATGTGCAAAAGATTTCCAGAATTATTTGAATGTAAGTACACTCTCCACAATACGTATATTAAATTTGGGGACCAAATTCTCTTATGTGGGGGAGGGTGTAATGCCCCATAATTTTTATAAATTATTTCAGCAATATTTAAGTATTTTTTGGGAATTTTAAAGACCAAAATGGATTAATAAATAAATATTGGGTTAAATAAATCATTATTAAGACCCAATTATGGTAAACCATTAACCTAGCCCATTTAAATGAAGCCCAAAGAACTTAAGGACCAAGCCCATGAAGTTTGGCCCATATTCCAGAAGGTTAATTAGCCTATTCACGAATTATAGGGATAAATACATATTAATTAGATAATTAAGTGGATAAGACGAAATTAGAATTTGAACTTATTCAAATTCGGTACCCAGGACCTATAGCGGTCTATCGTAAAATCGCTAAAAGGATGTGGCGGACCAAGCCTCGACCGCTATTTCCTGTCAGTTCCATGAATTGAAGAAAGAGCAAAAAGATGGGATTTTTGCTAGTCTATCCTTTAGAGATCGAGATGAAAGAACTAGTAATCATGTTTATGACTCCAAGAAGTCGATCTAAGGTTTAACAAGGACTCTAGAATCGATCTAATCTTCAAACCCTAGTAAAACCCTATAAATAGGACCTAGTTTTGACCTGCGCGACCCTTATATTGGCTCGCGTGGAATCAAGGTAAGACAATGTTATTTCAGGTAGGTTCTTTCGATATTTTTATTGCTAATATATAGGACTAACATATCCCAAAATTTTGTGCTAGGAGATCAAGCACACAAGGAGATAGAAGCCTGCAAAGTTGCTGGTTCAACCTTAGCGACCCAAGAAACTGTGCAAGAGTCCGGTGAAGATCAAAGGATTAGAGGACCAAATCAAGGTATTTAGCCTAAGTGTCTTTAGAACTTTTTGTTCCCCTTAGTATATATTTCTTACCCTCCAAATTTCACATCATTAGGTCAAGAGAGTAAGGAGTTAGAGCAGCTTGAAGTTGCTGATTTGTCACAAGGAGTGCAAGGGACTAAGGGTAGCATCTAACATCAAATTCGAAGTTTAAAGGCTTTAGCAGAGGTAGGTCATCTCATGAACAGATAAAACATCATTCTAGGGATAAAAGCCTTCTTATTGCACTTGATTTCATGCTTTATAGATCATGAATTTCATGTTTTATGCCTCTAGTATATTGTGCCTGCATATTCTTAGCCTTAAGTAAGTTAAAAAGGAACTTCCTTGTCAATTCACAGAAACCCATGCATATTGTTAGCTTAACCTTCGTTTTATCCTTATAGGAAAAGTTTATATATGATTTTCAGACATGATGTGAGTTAAAAACCTTATAACCCTCTTATTTAACTTACTATCTGTCGTGCACTAGCGGCTTAGAATTTGACCATCATCTCTCTATAGCGGCCTTAAGATGAACCGCTAGACACTTGGTAAACTCATTTTCATGAATCCTCTGGCGGACCAGAAATAGACCGTTAAAGTTACTGTGGCAACCTTACGATAAACAGGCAGCGTCCTGTAACGGCTCTATGATAGACCGCCAACTGTGCTATTTTCTGTCATCTAGAGATAGATTTAAGAACAGCCATATGTAGACACGCTATTCCTGACGTCCCCTGAGAAAATCTCATATTACCACGCGACGCCCGCAGCGGCTTTCGCATTTTGAATCACTTGAGTGTTTCCTATCTTTGAGTCTTCTCTCGTCTTCTCGGCAAGTAGCGTAACGCTCCTTCGGCATCCGGAAACAGCCTCGTTGTGGAAATCATGTGGCATTCGAACGGCATCAACATCAATCGCATGCATCAGAAGTTGCCGGGACCAGGAAAATGCCTAACGGACGACTGCCGATGCCCCTTTCGGGGGAATCCGGGGGTCATCATGACGCGTCCACGCCCCTAGACGCCTCCATCAATACAAAATAATGACAAATATATATATATATAAGATTGAACATATATATATATATATATATATATAATTTCATGGAGGCGTCCATGTATATATATATAATTTCATGGAGGCGTCCATGCCCATGGACGCCTCCATCAAACAGCTCATGGGCGAACCCCGGCCATCGACTGACCGTTGCTCAGCCTGTCGTTTGAATAAAATCCAAGTTATGAAAGCATCCAGGCCCCTAGACACCTCCATCAACCAGCTCACGGGTGACCCCCGGCCATCGACTGACCGTTGCTCAGTCTGTCGTTTGAAGAAAATCCAAGTTATGGAGGCGGCCAGGCCCTTGGACGCCTCCATCAACCAGCTCACGGGTGACCCCCGGCCATCGACTGACCATTGCTTAGTCTGTCATTTGAAGCAAATCCAAGTTATGGAGGCGGCCAGGCCCCTGGACGCCTCCATCAACCAGCTCACAGGCGACCCCCGACCATCGACTGACCGTTGCTCAGCCTGTCGTCTGAATAAAATCCAAGTTATGGAGGCGTCCAGGCCCCTGGACGCCTCCATCAACCAGATCACGGGCGACCCCCGGCCATCGACTGACCATCGCTCAGTCTGTCGTTTGAATAAAATCCAAGTTATGAAAGCATCCAGGCCCCTGGACGCCTCCATCAACCAGCTCACGGGCGACCCCGGGCCATCGACTGACCGTTGCTCCACCTATCGTTTGAATAAAATCCAAGTTATGGAGGCGTCCAGGCCCCTGGACGCCTCCATCAACCAGCTCACGGGCTCGTTTGAAGAAAATCCAAGTTATGGAGGCGGCCAGGTCCCTGGACGCCTCCATCAACCAGCTCACGGGCGACCCCCGGCCATCGACTGACCGTTGCTCAGTCTGTCGTTTGAAGAAAATCCAAGTTATGGAGGCGGCCAGGCCCCTGGACGCCTCCATCAACCAGCTCACGGGCGACCCCCGACCATCGACTGACCGTTGCTCAGCATGTCGTCTGAATAAAATCCAAGTTATGGAGGCGTCCAGGCCCCTGGATGCCTCCATCAACCAGATCACGGGCGACCCCCGACCATCGACTAACCGTCGCTCAGTCTGTCGTTTGAAGAAAATCCAAGTTATGGAGGCGTCCAGGCCTCTGGACGCCCCCATCCTCCCGACCTCTATAAATAGAGGCCTACCCCCCTCAGTTCAGAAAAAAAGAAAAAAAAGAGCGCCGAGAGGCTGCCGGATTCTATTCCTAACCCATGGGTGTTTTGTAGGGGAGGTCCTGTCGGATCCTCGGGTGCCAGTGCTCGCAGGAGAGAGGCCGCCTTCGCCCGCCGCGCTACCTCGTCATCCCTACGCTGCCGAAGCTCCGTCGGATCTCGCCATCGACCATCCAATAAGCCATTCTCTCCTCTTCTTTCCTAGTTATCTTGCATTCATCATATCATATCTTCTACCCCCCCTTTTTATGAGGGAGTCTTTTTCCGTTTCTACGTCGGAATAATTGCCATTCATCATAAGCATTTTCCTCCTACTCGTGTCCGAGAGGGGTTTAAAAGATAACACCAACCAGGTTTGTGTCTTGCCATCATTTCGTTACTTGCGTCATTAGAATTTGAATACTGCACCTCCGTCTTTCTGATCCACTCGTTACTTGTTTGTCGTTGTTTTGCAAGGGTACCTGAGGAAAGCCCTCTCCGTCGGCCGGCCGAAGGGGGCGGAAGAAGCAATCTGCCATTTCCCGCTCTCGGGGATTCACAATCTCCGTGCTCAACACAAGGTACACGTGATCATTTCGTTTCTTTGAGGTAACCTCTCTGGCGATCACATCCCTTTAGCATCCTATGCATGCTCTTTCCTCATATTGGCACGTTTCATGATCCGTCTTAATTTTTAGTCGCTTGATAGTCCGTAGTTTAGTTCGTTTTCTTCTCCTTGAGTGGATTCCTCGGCTTCCACAGATTGGCGATCACGGTGGGACTTTCTTTTTGCTTTTTTGGGTTACCTTTGAACTCTCGGCACCCACGTGTGCCTCCCTTCTTTCGGCACCCGCGTGTGCCCCTCCCTATTGCGCCCACGTGCGCTACATCATTTCCCTCGTGCACCACGTGCACTTCCCCGGTCCTTTGTGATTACTTCGAGGTCTGCGTTATCTCGGCACCCACGTGTGCCCCTCCACTCGGCACCCACGTGTGCTCCCTCCACTTGGCACCCTCGTGTGTCCCCCTTCTTATTGCACCCGCGTGCGCTGTGTCATCCCCTTCGTGCACCACGTGCACGCCCCTTAGTCCCCTCTTTTGTCATTTTTAAGTCTGTGTTGTCTTGGAAAGTAGAACGGCTATATCTTCCTCTATCTGTTTATTGTTGTTATATTCTTGTTATATCACTGCTATACATCTGTTATATTTGTGTGCTTATCTCTGCTCCATCTGTGTGTTACATATCTTTTATCCAGCACCGCATTTCATGCATTTACCCCCTTTTCTTTCCTTTTCTTACTCTTTTCTAAAGATCACCCTCTCCCGGTGAAGGAAGGACTCTCCGTTCGGGAATTCCTCTCGACGGACTAGAATCTCTTCCACTAGGACCTCCGTAAGTCCCCGACATCGAAGAATCTCCTCTTCGTTCACTGGGCCGGTTGTACCATTGAAGTTCCCCGGAGTTAGTCGACCCATTCATGGTGAGACGAGAGCCCCTAGCTGACACGGTGGTGAAAACAAAAACGAACTAGGGTTCCTATTTTGTGTGAACTTCGGATCTGGTTAAAAACACAAAAAAAATCATCAAAATCAAAACACAAAAAAGGGGCGTAAAGGCATCCACTTGTTTGATAATCTCTGCTATTTGCTTGCTAGTATATGTTTTTGCGTTCCGGGAAAACTGTGAGCATGGCTCACGAGTCTTTTGAGGAGAACCACCCTGGTCGTGGTGAGTCAGTCGAGCCGCGAGTCCATGCTATGGACGCGGGTCCTTCCCATGAGCCCTCACGTGAGGTGCAGGTTACCACAGGGGACACATCCCCGCCACAGGACATCTCCTCTTTGCTAGGTGTCCTCGCCAACACGGAGCTTACCTCTGAGCAGCTCCGGGCCTTCCTGGCCATTCTGAAGGGGAAATTTGTTTCCCCCGCTCCCCAGGAATTAATTCCCGCCATCGCACCTCTCCGAGAATTGGTGCGGGCCATTCCATCTCCTTCGCTGGCACAAGCCATCCAATCTCCCTCGCTTCAAGGGCAAGCGAGCCAACAACCACCCTCGTTCCAGTTCCCTTCGCAATCTCAAATCCCTGTTGTTCCCCACATACCACTTCAGCCGGGGCCAACTATCGGCGGCCCGGCAGCTCCCTCTCATTCAGGATTTCCCCCTTAAGTCTCCGGGAGACTTTTTCCTCCCCAGTGGCAAGTGCCACCCTCACCGCCTGAGGAGCTCGCCCAATCGCTCCTCAATCGGTTCAATAGGATGGACGAACAGTTTCAGAATTTGAAGAAAATGGTGGACGTGAAATCCACCCCGGAGGTTGCTTTGCCAATCCTTCCGGTCATCCATCTTCCTCCCTCCGAAATGCCCACGTACCGCAGGTACAATGGCACTGGCAACCCCTTCATTCACCTCAAGGATTTCATGTATGAGTCATCCTATTGGCAAAACGACCAGAGATCCCTGGCATACCTCTTTCGGAGGTCATTGGACGGTCCTGCGCTAGAGTGGTTCTATTCTTTGGAGCCCCGCGAGGCCGAGAATTTTGAAACAGTCCAGAGAAGGTTCTTGCAAAAGTATCGGGATAGGGTCGGTCCCTCTCTCTCCATTACCGACCTAGTGGCCGAAAAGATGAAGTCCGACGAGGATTTTGTCCGCTATGCTGATAGATGGAGGTCTCTGGCAGAAAGAATAAGAGATACCTGTGAGCGACGTCACGCGGTTCGGGGAGCGGAGAAGACGCAGAGCGCGCGGTCGCCTCTTTTTGTTTGCTGCAACACAGAAATAAGAGAAAAGAGAAGGGGCCACCACGGGAGATTGCTCCGGCGGGGCGAGCGGGACAAATTTAATATAGCAAGATATGGGGGTTAAACGGCCATTGCGGGAAGTGACTCGCCACGACCTCGGGGGACGGGAATGGTGCAGAAATTAAATAGCAAGAATTGAAACGGCCATTGGGGAAGTGACTCGCCGCGGCCTCGAGAATATGAGCAGATAAGAAGATAGCAGAATATAAAGAGAATATAAAGAGCGGGAATTTAAACGTCCATTGGGGAAGTGACTCGCCGCGGCCTCGAGAATATGAATAGATAAGAATATGACATGATATAAAGAGAATTTAAACGGCCATTGGGGAAGTGACTCGCCGCGGCCTTGAGAACATGAATAGATAAGAATATAACATATAAGAACGGGAATTTAAACGGCCATTGGGGAAGTGACTCGCCGCGGCCTCGAGCATATGGGCAGAATATAACAGAATATAAAGAGAATATAAGAACGGAAATTTAAACGGCCATTGGGGAAGTGACTCGCCGCGGCCTCGAGAACAAGATGTGATCGCCAGGGGCCGAAAGACCCCAAAATGAAGAAAGTGATCGCGCCTACCTCAAGAGCGGGAGATGGCGGGTTGCTTCTTCCTCCCCCTTCGGCCGGCCGACGGAGAGGGCTTTCCTTGGGTACCCTTGCAAAACAATGGCAAACAAGTAACAAGTGGATTAGAAAGATGAAGGTGTAGTATTCAAATCCTTGCGATAAAAATGACGAAATGATGGCAAGACACACACCTGGTTGGTGTTATCTTTTAAACCCCTCTCGGACTCGAGTAGGAGGAAAATGAGATGATGGATGCAAGAAGTATATAAGAAGAGGCGCTTTTATGAAGGGGGATAGAGGATGCAGTATGATGAATGTAAAGAACTATGGAGGAAAAGGGGAAGAAAAGGCTTATTGGATGAGCCGAGGGTGAGATCCGGCGGAGCTCCGGTAACGTAGGGACGACGTGGAAGCGCGGTGGATGAAGACGACCTTCCTCTCGCGAGCGTGGGCACCCGAGAAGTCGGCAGAACCTCCACCTACAAAAGACCCCACGGGTTAGAAATGGCTCCGTAGCCTCTGGGCTCCGGCAGCCTATCGGATCTCTTCAAAGCTCCTGCAGAACTGAGGGGGTGGGCCTCTATTTATAGGGCTCCGGAGGGTGGAGGCGTCCAGGACCCTGGACACCTCCATCAGGGCCGAACTAATATTTTATTCTATTTTTATTTATTTTTTCAGAATATTTTTGTGGAGGCGTCCAGGGCCCCGGACGCCTCCAACAGGTCCACCGAACACCGCCGACGGCCGCACGCGGTTTGACACAACGCGTTGTTTTGTGAGCGGCGCCTCGTGATTTTGAAATGGGCGCGTCCAGCGGGCTGGACGTCTCCATAATTTGGATTTTTTCACACACGACAAACCGTCGTTCGGTGGGCGGCGCCCGTGAGGGAGTTGATGGAGGCGTCCAGGGCCCTGGACGCCTCCATAAATATATTATTTTTTATTATTTTGTTTTGTTTTTATGCCAAAGCTGGCATTTTAATTTTTTATACTTATTTTTATGGAGGCGTCCAGGGGCCTGGACGCCTCCATTAATATATATTTTTTATTTATGTTTTGTCTTTTATGCCAACTGGCATTTTACACATTTTTTTATATTTGTTTTTATGGAGGCGTCCAGAGTCCTGGACGCCTCCATTAATATATATTTTTTATTTATTTTTGGGCTTTGAAAAACAAATAAAATAAATTAAAAGAATGGGGGCGTCCAGGGGCCTGGACGCCCCCATTAAGATCCACCCGGGTCCTCAGTTCAGGCGTTGGCGGCCGCCCGGCAGACACCCTTCTTGATTCCGGAACCTCCTGATGCGTCTGACTTGTGTTGATGCCGTCCGAATGCCGTGACGAGACGATTCCGGATGCCGGAAAATGCAGAATAAGACCCAAGAAAAGGAAGTATTTAAGAGATTCGAAATGCGTAAGCTGTCGCGGGGCGTTGTATAGTAATATGAGACTTTCTCAGGAGACGTCAAGAATGGCGTGTCTACAGCTGCCCCGCCTTGGCGTCTGCTTTGCAAGGGAGCGTCACGTAGTGGAATGGTATCGAAGTGGAGTGAAATGAAGTGAGAGCGGACTGATAACTTGATGCCAAGGTGTGATGAGACACGCTTTTGACGTTACTGTCTGGAATCTTTCTTGAAGTTTCAATGAGGCGACCTTGAAGAAGGTCTTTCAAATATTGACGATTGCTTGGACGGAGGTCAAATAAGGGAGGGTGAGATGTGCGCTCAGGCACGAAACAAAAAGAGACCAACTTCTCGGTGTGGAAGCACCTGGGTCATAAACCTGCAGGTTTCACCTTTGGGGAGCGGTTACCAGCCAACGTGGAAGTGCTGCGGCCAAGGTGGGTCAAACAAGGTAAAAAGGAATATCTGAGGGTCTGTCCAAACAAGGGTCTCCTTTTGGAAGAGCAACGTAGGGCTGTTTCGAGGAAACTCAGTATTTCATTCGGAGTGGAATATCTCATATTTGTAGGAATTGAAGCACAACGGCCTTCGCAATCGAATCACTTGAATGATCTTCCGTAATAAATCAAAGTCCTATATGAATGCATGCTGGGTTAAAATAAAAATTTAAAACAAACTAAAATAGAAAATAGCCAAGGATAATATTGTCAACTTGTTAAGAACGGGTCAGGATACCGATCCGGTGAACCGACACTGGGCTGGGGCCCGTTTATCCGCGCACCAACTCACCGAATGGAACCGTCGTCCCCATGCTACCACAAGTTAACGGCCTATCCGTACAACCCAAATTCTTCCGGGATCATCACTGTTTTTGTTGAAGGGGAACTCAAATCCCAGATTTGTTCGGGCCGCAAGGTCCTTGACATGTTCTAGTAGCGTAGGTATCGTATACTATGATGCATGACATGGTGGGACCAACCATTGAAAGGTGGGACAGGAGACAGGACAAAGACGTCCGTTAGTAAAACCTGCACAGACTAGCAAAGGTTAGCAACATCAGAAAGTAGCAGAATCATAACAGAATCGCACCACAATGGAAAGGAGATCTAGCCAAAATCCTGACATTGACCGCTGATGTGACATGTTCCGTCCTGTAGCGCCCTACCCTTCCTATAAGAACCCCCCTTAGGCTAGTTCATTCAAAAGCATCAAGGTGGATTTTGGAAGCTCAGGAGAGGAAAGAGAGGAGAATCTAGAGATTTCAGGATGGAAGGAGAGTCTTCCCGCGTTATGAAGAGGAGCAGGCCTTACAGCGAGATCAGGCGACTCTCCGACCTCGAGGGTCATCTGAGTGGGACGATCATGTCGCATATGGTAAGCTGATTCTTTTCAAATTTCTCCACGTGAACCTTCTTCTTACTTCCTTCCTTTCTTCTTATTTCTTTTCTCTTCCTGCCATATCCACTCTTCCCGGGCCCGAGGAAGTTTTCCAAACTGCCATGGCTTTCAAAGCTAACTTCCAACATCTCCATCGGCATGAGGGCCATACTCTCGAAGTGGCATCTGCAGGGGCTCCTTATTCACGCCAAACACTATGAGAAGATTCGTATGGACTGGGCGGCTATGGGTGCACTAGTGGAGATCTGGCATCCCCAGACCCACACTTTTATCTTTCCGACCTTCGAGGTGACCATCCTCCTCGAGGAGGTGGAACTTCTGCTCGGATTGAAGAAATTCAAGACTGACGGGAAGGTGAAGGCTATGTGGATGCTGACACGGGGGACTTCCGAAAGCGTCCTTGGAAGCTTCATGTCGCCCGACGCAGCCCGAAAGGTCCGTACTCAAAAGGGGATCGATCTCCAAAAGCTCGCGGAGTGGGTCATGGACGCCCTGAGAGGGTCACCAGACGATGACTATTTGGAGGGAATCATGAAGGGGTTCACCATTTGTCTGGCGGGTGCTCTCTTGTTTCCTTATACCAACAACATGGTGGAGGAAGACCAACTAAGTGCCATCTGCGGGATCTGGCGTGGAAAGAGGGTGGGACCCGCTGTTCTTGCCTACCTTTACCGTCTTACCGCCTCGAGCATGGGTAAGCCTCCATTTGGTTGCGCACTTGTCTTGAATTGCTGGCTTGATTTACACTTCAAATTCGACCACCGCGAGGGAATGCCGACGGCTTCGAAGCTTTTCCAACAAAGCCCGCTTCACCACATAGCTGATGTGTTAGGCTTTGGTGGCACTGTAGCGAACCGTGTTCCGTGGCTGAAGAAACGTGAAGACTGGCGGTCTCACTTCCTCACCGTGACACAAGGCTTCTTTACTTGCGCACCGGCATGTTTGCTTTCGCTTGAGCTCCTCATGAGGCCTTCTCCCGAAGTTGATCTTCAACTGATCGGCGCGACCGAGTTTGTCCTTTATAATGCGCATCGATGCTGCCTCCAGGTCGGCATTCCACGCCATTCGTTCCCACTACCGACTGGCATCGTTCTTTTGAAGAAGAGAGAGTTGGGTACTGAAGCAGATGCAAAGGAAGCGAAGGCCGTCAAAGCACCCTGGAAGACAAGTGTTGCGGGAAAGGCCTTAGCGCATGTGGGGGAAGAGTGCGAGCTATGAAGGGCTTATGTAACCGAACTGGGGAAGTTAAGGCCTAAGGCGCCTAAGCCCCTGATGTAGTTCATTCTGCTTTTCTGATGGAATAAAATCTGGCATTTGGATGTTTTGGACCCTTGTCCCCTTAATTATTATTTTTTTGGTGATTTTTCTTTTTCTTTGTGTTTTTATTTTGTGCTTTGGATTATATACATTTATCTAAGATGCTTTTTTTATTATATATATATATTTTTGAAAAAAATTTATCATGGGGGCGTCCAGGGTCCTGGACGCCCCTAATTTTTTTATTTTTGGGGGCGTCCAGGCATCTAGACGCCCCTACTTTTTTTGAATTTTTGAAAAAAAGAAAAGTGTGGGGGCGTCCATGCGCCTGGATGCCCCAATGAAAGGTAAATCTATATATAGGGGGGGGGGCTCCCCCCCTACTCACTTACACTGTTCATCCTGACCGTCCAGCCACTTCAGACGACCCATTCTTAGTCCCAATGGAGCAGGGAGGCCCGAGCCAGGGTGGAGAGAAGCGGAAACGATGGGCTCGTCGTCCGAGGAGGCTGAGGGATGATGCCGAGGAGGCTGCTGCGGCGGAGGAGATTGCTGTGGAGGAGGAGGCTCCTCCTTTGGCCGTGGAGGCCGCTGCGGGCGCTGGCGACGTGGGAGAGGACGATCACGACCCGGTAAGCCCTTCGGAACTCTCACTTTGTGGTTCAATAGGCTAAACGGACGGGCGAGAGGCTGTGAGAGAAGGCCGGGGAGTGGGGGAAAGGAGGCGTCCAGGACCTGGGACGCCTCCATAATAATATATATATTATTAATATATATATTTTTGGGTTTTTCTATAAAGAAAATAAGGAAAATAGAGAGGAGGCGTCCAATGTACTGGACGCCTCCACAAAAATACTAAAATTTTTTAATGATAAGATAACATAAAATAAATAAGTAGAATATATAGTGTTATTGCTTAATATTATTCATGATGCTGATGTGTTCTTTGTTGGTTTTGTGGTGTGCAGGGCGTGATGAAGGGCCGGATCAGCTGGTCCCTAGTGGTGGCAGCATACCATGGGCTGTCAAACTTTCAGAGGGCGCGTGTGGACGCCATGGGCTTTGGAGCCTTCCTCAGGATCGAGCCCTTTCGGCTCGACCTTCCTCTTATCCAGGCATTGAGAGAGCGGTGGCACGCACCGAGCCGGGCGTTTCTGATGCCCTGGGGGCACATGGTGCCGACGCTTGAAGACGTGGCTCGGATCACCGGGCTACTAGTTGACGGAGAGGCGGTGAGCGGGGTCACCTACCCCAACTACCGAGAGAGTGCCCTGCACCTACTGTGGTTAGAGACGAGCGTGACTGATAGAGACAGCAGGGTGGTCAGCCGAGTGGAGATCATGGAGGCGCTCGGATTCGTCGACCCGCGCCAGCGGGTTAGCGAGACTGGAGCGGAGTTTCTGGCACGACTGGAGGGAGATGCCCGTGCAGCTTTCACCCGGGACCCGAGCGAGCGGGAGCTGGTGGATCTAGACCTCCGGAGGTTTCTTTTCTTCTTATTGGGCCGCCTTCTGCTGGGGACGAAGGGGGATGGCATCCACTGCCGCTTCCTCGGGATCCTGGCGGACCTTGACAGAGTGGGGCACTACGCATGGGGGGCGGCTCTGCTTGCCCATTTGATTGCCTATCTCTCCCAGACTTCAGAGAGGGAGACGACAGTCAGTGGCTTCGCACCTTTTCACCAGGTACATAATTTATTTATGCATTTAACCGTAGTTAAATATGCAATTACTCGTGCTAATGATGTATGATGGATGTAGGTGTGGAGTTATTACTACTTCCCTATGGGGAGGGCCAGGCAGGGGAACAAGAGAGCCGTTCCTCTAGCGCGACAGTGGAGGCCGATCGTGGTAGCGGCACCACACAGCTACCAGCTGGCGTCACTTCGTCGGGAGCTGAGCGAGTATCCCGAGGCCATGGTATGATGCGTATGATTTTTTTGTGTTTTTTATCCATGTGACTGAATGGTAACTATCATGATGTATGTATGGTGATGCAGGTGGTGTGGAGACCCTACCTGGGCATGGGCGACGCTGGCCAGCCTTGGGTTGTAGCGGGTCTTCCTCGTTTCAGGCGGGATGTGTGGGTCCATTGCCTGAACGAGATCGAGCCGCTTCGGCTGAGGCTGGTTATGAGGACGTTGGGGCTAGCCCAGGAGTGGGTTGATGTAGAAGAGCCGGCCCGCATCGGGCGAAAGACCAAGGGGAAGGCAAAGATTGTGGACTGGCGCACGCGCTTCCCAGCACAGTACCAGGACTGGCAGTAGGGCGGGGTCCCAGTGGTGTCCCATGTACAGGATAGCACATACTACATGAGACGGTACCGAGCTACGTACGGGGACCGCCTCTCCTTGGGTGGTATGGCAGGGGTAAGTGAAATGAAACTGCTTCACCCTTCTATATGTATATGCATGTGGCACTAACTTATGTGCAATGCAGGATGCTCGTGACAACATGATTGCCGACCTGCGGGCCCAGTTGGCAGACGCCAGGCGACAATTAGTGGACATCCGACAGGAGTTGGAGATCCTGGTGAGTCTATGCAATGCATTTTTTTTTGTGACCTAGATTTTTGATGCTTAGCCTTTGACTGACGTTTGCCCCGTGTTTCAGCGGGCCCACCAGACAGCGGCAGCCGGGACGGCTGGTGGAGCGGGTTCCAGTTCGCGGGGCCCTCCTCCGGAGGTTTCTGCCCTCCAGGAGCAGCTGGCGTATACGGTGGGTCGGGCTGAGGAGGCCGAGCGTGACCGCGAGGCTCGAGTGAGTGCTTGCTTGGCCCTGACCCTCTTCTAGCTGCTTTCCTTCTATCACTGTTCTCTTACGGTGCATGCGTGCTTTGACAGGTGGCCGAGATTCGGGAGGCCCTGGCCCGTGCTGTTCGTGCTGAGCAGGAGCGCGATGCCTGGGTGGCAGAGCGTGACGCCCGGATTGCGGAGCTAGAGGATGAGCGGCGACAGGAGGCTGAGGAGCTTCCTCGCGACGTAGTAGATCTGCGGATCGCCCTCGAGCTGTCGAGGAGAGAGGCGATGAGGGAGAGAGAGGAGAGGGAGAGGGATAGGGAGAGCGTGGAGAGAGAGAGGGAGAGGGATAGGGAGACCCTAGAGAGAGAGAGGGAGAGGGATAGGGAGACCCTAGAGAGAGAGAGGGAGTACAAGATGGCAGAGCGATATCGAGATTGGGACGAGAGGAGAGCTCTGGTGGCCCAGGTGTCGGAGCTCCGGCTGAGTCTTGGCACGGCGAAGGGGAGACTTCGGGAGAGTGAGGAGCGGTATCAGAGGGCGAAGGAGCGCGGGGCGTGACTTCGTCAGTCCGGTTCCTTTTCTGTGGGCAGCTTTCTAGTTTCTTCGGCCGAGCAGCGTCGCCGCACCTTGGAGGCTGGCATGGTGCCACCTGGAGAGGCGAGCACGGCTTCTCAGGGTTCGCAGAGGTCGCAGAGGCCCCCTAGGGATCCCCATCGGAGGAGGGAGGAGAGAGATGACCAGGAGGGTGGTGGTGAGAGTTAGAGAGTTGTTTGTACACCCCACCGTCCTCACTGTATGATGTACTTTTGACTGTTTGTATGAAATGGATTTCGTGTGGTTCCTTTTGTCGTGTGCCCTTTTCCTTCCTGCACTTTCTTTCACACCACGTTGTTCACGCTTCACGGGACTTTACCCTAGACAGGAGGGAACTACTTTGCATGGAGGGTTTTTTGTTCCCTTTTTTTTTCGCTTTCTTTTGGACGCGTCCAAGCGCGAGGACGCGTCTTAATCCTCGAATTCAAATTTAAAGCGACGGGTGGCCTTTCTTCTCCGTGCCTTACTCGCAAACGAGCGCGCCTTCCGCCGAAACTTGCTCGCCCGTCTTTGTCTTCTTCCCCTCGATCGATGGAGTTTGGCGGTCTGGACCACGGCGAAGGTGGGGAGGGACGCGGGACCCCTCGCCCAAGGAGGGACGTGCCAGAGCATGGAATGGCGTCTATGGAGGAGGAAGGGCCGCTTCGGGCCCCCGAGGGACCCGAGGGGCCCGATGTCGCGGAGGGAGGTGAACACGGTCTGGTAGGTGCTTGGTTTTCCCCCTCTTTGATCCATTTTGAGTTTTGAAGCAAGCCGTGCGAGGGGGGAAAGGGTTCTGCGAGTGTTGCACTTAAATGATGGACGCGTCCTAGACAGGGGACGCGTTCTTTTTGACTGATGTGGGACCCCTTTCTTGGTGCAGGACATGGCGAGGACCCTGGGTCTGGCCGATGAGTGGGCGAGTGCGGACGAGTCGAGCCGCGTCAGGAGGGAGAGTCGCGGCAAGGCGAGGCTCGAGGACTGGCACGTACGTCTCCCTGGATAGCAAGGGAGTGTATTGGTGCAGGACAGTGCCGACTTCCTGCGGCGGCAGAGAGAGAGTTATGCGGGGCTTCCCCAAGCTGGGGACACGCGTGGCATCGGCGGCTCGCGTGCCCAACTGTCAGAGGCTAGGCGGCAGCTGGCCGTCGCTCAACATGAGCTGTCGCTCCTGATAAGTTACGTGCCGCACTTTTATCTTCAGATTTTGGAGTTTCACTGACGGTCATTGTTTATTTTGTTCCAGCGTGCCCAGCAGACAGCGACGGCGGGGATGATTGGTGGTGCATCTTCCAGTTCCTCGGCCCCTTTTCTCGAGATTGCCTCCCTCCGAGAGCAACTTACCGATGCGGTGGCCCGCGCGACCCGGGCGGAAGGGGAGCGTGATGCCTGGGGGGCGACTGTAGCAGAGCTGCGACATCGCGGTGAGGAGAGACCTTCTCCAGACATCCTGGAGTTAAGGGTTCTTCTGCAGATGATGAGGTGAGAGGCAGAGAGAGAAAGAAAACTGAGAGAAGGTCCGAGCGACAGCGGGATCAGACCGAGAGGAGGGCCTTGGAGGCCCAAGTGAGGGAGCTCCAACTGGGCCTTCAGGCCGTCGTGCAGAGGCTAGGAGGGATGGAGACGCACTACGAGAGAGCGCCAGAGTTCGAGGAGCGACTGCGCCAGTCTGGTCGCTTTGCCGCTAGTGGCTTCTTTGCCACGCCAGGGGAGGAGCAGCGAGTCATTGCTGTGGAGCCAGCGCCACGAGGCGAGGCGGGTGCTACTGCACGGGGATCCCAGAGGCTTCTGAGGGACCCTCACCTCAGGGGAGAGGAGAGGGACGCCTAGAGGGACGAGCATGAAAATAATGGCAAGAGTTGGCGAGCTAGTGGACCCGCCAGCTCTCTATGATTGTGATGTTTATGACAGCTTATGTAGAATTATGAATGGAGTGATTTGGTTTTCTGCTACTTGTTTGTTCTCTTGTGCGTTCCTTCTTCCCTACACTTCTCCTCCTTTGCACTATTCCCATGTGATGGGTCTGTCGAGACTCCACCCCGAGCGGAGAATCGCGTCTTGTTGTGACCATTTTCCACAGGAATCTGCCGTCGAAGTCAATAATGACGGCCCTAGTCCCTTTTCCCGGATGTTGTGTCAAGTTTTGCGGACGTCCTCCAAAACATGAAAGGGTATCCCTAGACAACATAGGGTGCTAGTCGTCATATTCTTCGTCCAATCAATCACCCTGTGCGAGCGGTGAAGTGACACACGGGACCGCATGGTAGGTGCCTCATCGTGAGGGCTATCATTAACAGGTGATGGAGGCAATCTTGGCCTGCACTCCTTCCATTTCTATAAATTCGTGTCCCTTTTATCCTCCCAGGTATATCAAGAGCTAACTCGAGGAGCACAAGTTCTCACGGGAGAGGAGGAGTTCAAAATTCCGAGAGTTGGATGGAGGGCGAATCTTCCTGATGAGGACATCACTCGCGATTCCCTATGGCTTGGCACTTCCCTCCCACCCGGGAGCAGCTAGGAGGCCGTCTCTGTTCTAGAGTGGATCTCAGAATCTTTTCCTAGGTCACTATGTGATTTTCCCCTTTCATTACCATGTACTTTTGTCTTTTATTTGAGTCTTGTACCTAGGTTTTTAATTAATTGTCCTTAGTTGAGTCATATGAGTCTTTGTGCTTGTTAATGGGCCTTTACCACTGGGCTAGGCCCATGGGCGCACCCCCCCTTCCCCTTGGCTTTTGTGTTAGTATGTGAAGTGTTGAGGACCTATTTGTAAAAGGGATTTCCCTATAAATAGGGCCCCAACCCCTCCCCTTATGGTTAAGGAAAAATTATTGAAAGTTTGCATCCACTTGAGTCTATCTCTCTCTCTCACTCTAATTCTCTCTCTCTCCCTCTCCAAGGGGCGAACCCCCTCTCTCCCCTCTCTCTCTCTCTCTAGTTCGAATCCCATCTCTCTCCTTACCCTTGCCACCTCATTTGCCACCTCAGCAAGCCTCTTCACCTCCCAAGACCCCCCATTACTTCACCATTAACAATCCCTCCTCCCCAAGCACCCTTTCACCTTCCCAAGGCAGCCCTCCCCCTTCCCTAAGCAACCTTCCACCTCCCAAGGACTCTTTCCCCTCCCCAAGAAGCCCCTTCACCTCCCTAGGTCGACCACCCCACTCCCCCCTTCCTCCCAAATTCGTCCACCATCCATCCACCCCCATCCATTGCTTAGGCCGCACCCTCCACCCACACACACACCCTTGCTGCATCCACCTTCTTCACCCCCCCCCTGCAGATTTCGACCACTCCTCCCCTCCTCATCCCTCTACACACCACACAAGAGCCCCACCACTCCCCTTGACCGCACCTCACCCACTTTCAATCACCCAAGAAGTCTTCTTCCCCGTCCTCCTAGTTTCAGCTTCGTGTGCAGGCCGACTTGCAGATCAACCTCCAGTTGCAGCGACGACCACAGCTCCATCCTGGTGCTGCTGAGGGCGTATCCTACATCCCTGGAAAGAGCTCCAAGTCAGCTTCGAAGGCGAGGTGGTTTCACCTCGTTCTGAGATCGGAGCTGCTGGCTAGGGCGATTCTCCCACAGTCGCGCAGGGAGGACTCCATCCCACACCAGAACCGACAAGAACAGGGTGCCACGATCAACCAAGGCTGAACCAGGCTCGGGTTTCTTCATCAAAGTTCTGCTCCTCTCCGTCCCCTTTCAGGATCAGGAAGCGGTTCGCCATTTGGACTCCGTGGGACAGAGTTACGAATTTTCTCCCTCACACTGTCCAGGTCAGTTTTCTCTGGCTGCATCGACCAGAGTTCACTCTTCCCAGGACCCACGTCACCACCGAACTGGGATCGTCGCCCCACCACTTCCTGCTGTTAGCTACTTCAACCACGAAGACAACGCCGCTGGTTTGGTGCCATTCGGAGTTCGGGAGAGCTCACCACAGTGTCTGCAACCTACTGCTACAGAACAGGTCCGGCCAGAGACCACAATTGCTGCCTCGGTCCAGTCACAGGTGTCGCCAGTCTCCGACTCCAGAGGCCGTCAAAAAATTCAGACATCACCAGCATCAAGTCAGGGAACTCCAGGAGGTGGAATCGTCGTAATCGGAGTCCGGGCTAGCTCGGGACGGCGGCAACAGCGGCTTCCCTTCCAGAAGTCCAACCGGCTGCATCAACTTCCTTAGTTCTCTTCTACCCACTTTGGCCCATCCTCCCCTCCCCGCTTGGCTGGCTGAAAGCCCCACCCTGTGAGGTGGTAGTGTTTGGAATGTAAAATCATTAACCCCCACCCTGAGAACCCCCCCTCCTGCGTGAGGTGTAGTTGTGTAATCAAATTCTCGCAGGTGAAGCCTCACCGACGCAGTGTGCGGGGAACACACTTCCCCGCTCGCCCTCGTCTTCGAGCGAAGTCGGCTTCCTCAAGCCGGCTAGGTGAGCCTCTAAAACCTTGCTCCGTCATTTCTGTTCATTTCATATCCGTATCATTAGTCCGCTGGTCGGTGAGGAAGAGAGCTCGATCCCGGATCCACCTTTGCCGTGTGGTCACCGTGGCTAGTGAGTGAGTGTCCTAGTGCTCCAAGGCACCCCGGCCGCCCGTGATTGTGGGCCTTCAACCTTTGGGAGGGACAACTTAGCAAGTGCTGGTCCTCTAACCGGCTAGGGGCTAGACCCACTATTCTACTCGGCATCACCGAGTCACCTAGGGAATCGGGTGCGCGCGGTGTTCGGCGTTTTATGCTTGATCTCTTATTTGTGTGTTCTTGCGAATTTAGTCCAAGGGTCTCATTTCATCTTGCTGCATTTAGTGTCACATCAATTGGTATCAGAGCCAAGTTTTAGACTTGTCTCTACAAGCCTAGGTCCAAGGGCCATTGCATCCCGCCTTGTCTTAATTTTGCATGTCCACCCGTAGAGGTACCATATACCGGGCTGATCCTTCTAATTCCAACCCACCCATGGATCCCAATCTCCAAGGCAACCAAAATGACCCTAGAGGAACTCCCCAAAATCCTATGGAACGGATAGAGGCTGCCATTCTAGCCCTCACGGAGCAAATGAATGGGGTAGTCACTCGATTGGATAGGATTGAGGAAGCTAGGACCCCCCCTAGAAACATTCCCCATAGGGCCCCACCACCCCGGGTTGAGCATGAAAGGGAGGACCTTGAGAATGACTACTACCCCGAGAATGAGAGGCCCCGTCCACATAGAGCTTTGGAGAGGCGACTAAGGGATGACCCGGATGATTACCTACTTAGGATGATCAAAGTGGATGCCCCTAATTTTGATGGGTCACATAACCCACATGTGTACCTAGAATGGGAGAGTGCTATGGATCAATACTTCGAGTGGTACCACATGACCGAGGAAAGAAAGGTTAGGCTAGCCAAAATGCACCTTACTAAATTGGCCAAGACCTATTGGATGAGTGTTGAAACTAGGAAGAGAATTAGGAGGGAGGAACCCATTCAAACATGGGAGGACATGAAAGCCCAATTAAGGTTCAAATACCTTCCCCACTCCTACACCCAAACACTCTTAGATGAATGGCAATGCCTCACCCAAGAAGGAAAGTCCGTGGTAGAGTATATAGAATTGTTTGACTCCTATCTTCTTAAATGTGGAGTACATGAGGAGTTAGCCGTCACCCTATCACGATTTAGAAATGGCCTCCATCCAAACATAAAAAGGGAGTTAATTATGAGGGATGTGGATTCCCTTGAAATGGCTTACCAAATAGCTCGGGATACGGAGAGGTTCTTTAGGAATTCAAGGTTCACACCTTCCCGTCCGTTTGAGCCTAGGAACACGGGTCCACGACCCAATCTTCCACCATTGTTGAAGACTCCTACTCCTAGTGGGAATACCCCCACCCGGACCAACCCACAACCAACCAACCCTCCCCCTACTAAAACCACTCCACCCAATCCCTATCCCCGAAGAGAGGAAATCTCCAAAGGGAAGGCCCCAGAGAATAGTTCGATTAAGTGTTTTCGGTGTCATGGTTATGGCCATATAGCCACCCAATGCCCCTCCAAGGGGATGTCCAATCTTGTCATGGAGAGCATACCCACTACCTCCCAAGAATCTCATGAGAATGTGGAGGAGTACGAGGCTGCCATAGGGTGGGAAGATGAGTACGAGGAGCAATTCATTGAAGAGGGTGTAGAAGATGACCACCAAACAGCCCACCTTGGGGTAATAAGATGCACTCTTACCCAACCCCAAGAGGAGGATTGGCGTAGGACCTCCATCTTCCATACTTTCATAAAGATTGGGAATCATGTTAGGAAGATCATCTTAGACAATGGGAGTTGTGTAAATGCCGTGTCCCCGGACACCGTCAAACTCCTTGGGCTTACCCCAACACCCCACCCCAAACCCTACCGTGTGTCATGGATCAACAACCACTCCCTCCCCGTCAGCACATGTTGTCTTATTCCCATCACCTTCTCATCCTACCAAGGGCAAATTTGGTGTGATATCATACCTATGGCCGTAGGAAGCATCCTACTTGGGAGACCTTGGATATACGATGTAGATGCTACTATCTATGGGAAGACGAACACATGCACCTTTGTGCACGAGGGGAAGGTCATCCGCCTCAACCCATCCCCACCCCGAAAGGAACCACCCACTAAGGGGATTCCTCCCATGCCCTCACCAAGCTCCAAGGGCCCGCCTACACCCACACAATCAACCTCCCAAAACTCCATCCCCGAAGTTCCCACCGGGCTGATCAAAGGCCTCCACCTCATCACTAGAAAGGAGTTAGAAGAGGAAGTTGCCCAAGGAACCCCCGTGTGCGCTGTTGTCCTTTGTTTAGGAGAGTCAACACCATCCAACCCCCATCCCGTGGAAGTATACCCACTCCTTGAAGAGTTCAAGGATGTGTTTCCCGATGAACTACCGGACCAACTACCTCCCATGAGGGATGTTCAGCATGCCATAGATTTTGTCCCGGGAGCCTCCCTTCCAAATCTACCACACTATCGCCTCAACCCCACCGAACATGCTGAGTTAAGGAGGCAAGTAGAAGAGCTTGTTAGAAAAGGCTTTCTCAGGCTTAGCAAAAGCCCCTGCGCCGTCCCCGCTCTTCTCACACCAAAGAAAGATGGGACATGGCGAATGTGTGTCGATAGTAGGGCCATCAACAAGATCACCGTCAAATATAGGTTCCCTATACCTAGACTTGACGATATGCTTGACATGCTTGCGGGAGCCACCATTTTTTCCAAGATAGATCTCAAAAGTGGCTACCACCAAGTGAGGATAAGGCCCGGGGATGAATGGAAAATAGCCTTTAAGACCAAAGATGGACTCTATGAATGGCTGGTGATGCCTTTTGGGCTTTCCAATGCCCCAAGCACATTTATGCGCCTCATGACCGAGGCCCTCAGGCCCTACATTGGGGTTTTCCTTGTAGTCTATTTCGATGACATCCTCATCTACAGCCAGTCCAAGGAAGCCCACCTCAACCACGTCAGGCAGGTCTGCACCACCCTTAGGAAGGAAAGCCTCTTTGCCAATCTAGGAAAATGTCATTTCATGACAGATTCCATTACCTTCCTTGGGTATGTTGTCTCCACCAAAGGTGTATCTATGGACCCCGAAAAAGTCCAAGCCATCATTGACTGGCCGGAGCCCCGCACTCTCCATGAAGTCCGAAGCTTCCATGGCTTAGCCACTTTCTACCGAAGGTTCATCCGTGGGTTTAGCACCATCACAGCCCCAATCACAGATTGCCTCAAAAAGGGAACCTTTGTATGGACTAAATCAGCTACTAAGGCCTTCCAGGAACTCAAGAATAGGATGACCCAAGCCCCGGTTTTATGCCTCCCGGACTTCTCCAAAGTCTTTGAAGTAACTTGTGATGCTTCTGGGGTAGGAATTGGTGGGATCCTCAGCCAAGAGGGACATCCCGTGGCTTACTTTAGCGAGAAGTTGTGTGATGCCAGGCTCAAATATACAACCTATGACAAAGAATTCTATGCGGTGGTGCAATCCCTCCGCCATTGGAGGCACTACCTCCTACCCAAAGAATTTGTCATATTCTCCGATCATGAGGCTCTAAAATACCTCAACTCGCAACAGAAATTGAATGCTCGGCATGCTAGATGGGTCGAGTACATCCAGGCCTACACATTTGTGATCAAACATAAGGCCGGGAGTGAGAATCGCGCTGCGGATGCTCTTAGCAGGAGGGTCTCCCTATTAGCCACCGTCTGGGTAGAAGTCATAGGCTTCGACCGAATGAGGGAAGAATACCCGACTTGTCCCGAATTTGGGCCCATCCACACCCACCTGACCACCCACTCCTCCCAAGAACACCATGGCTTTATTTTAGAGGATGGGTTCCTCTTCAAAGGGCATCGGCTTTGCATCCCTAGGACTTCGCTAAGGGATTTATTGGTTTGGGAGTTACATGCTGGGGGCTTAGCTGGACATTTTGGGGTACACAAAACTATTGGCCTGGTTGAGGGGCAGTTCTATTGGCCCAGCCTCAAGAGGGATGTGGCCAAAATTGTGGGGCAATGCCGCACATGTGCGACTGCCAAGCAAGTCAAACAAAACACTGGCCTATACACCCCTCTACCCGTTCCCGATCGGCCATGGCAGGACCTAAGTATGGACTTCGTGTTAGGGCTACCCCGAACCCGGAGAAAGCATGACTCCATCTTTGTGGTCGTGGACAGATTCTCAAAAATGGCCCATTTCATCCCCTGTTCAAAGACCTCTGATGCTTCCCACGTGGCCCGTCTATTCTTTGATGAGGTGGTTCGTCTCCATGGCCTACCCAAGACCATCATCTCTGACAGGGACGTCAAATTCACTAGTTATTTCTGGAAAACCCTTTGGCACCTAATGGGGACCTTACTTAAATTTTCCACAGCCTATCACCCCCAAACTGATGGCCAAACGGAGGTCGTCAATCGGAGTCTGGGGAATCTTCTTCGATGTCTTGTTGAGGACCGTCCTGGAAATTGGGATCTCATTCTGCCCCAAGCCGAGTTTGCATATAATAATTCCACCAGTAGGTCCATAGGCATGAGTCCCTTTGAAGCTGTGCATGGTTACAAGCCTAGGAAGCCTACTGATCTCATTCCCCTACCCCCTCATGCTAGGGTGTCTATCACTGCTGAGTCATTTGCCCAACACCTTAGAGAGTTGCATGAGGAAATTCGCAAGAACATCAACAAGAGTAATGAGATCTACAAAAGATCAGCTGATTCCCACCGTCGCCACCAGGAATTCCAGATAGGTGATTTTGTGATGGTGAGAACGGAGAGGTTGTTCCCTGGGAATGCCTCAAAGTTGAGACCACGTGGGGCTGGCCCCTTCCAGGTGCTGAGACGACTTGGCACCAATGCTTATGTATTGGACCTTCCCGAAAAATATGGAGTAAGCCCCACATTCAATGTGGCGGACCTGGTGCCCTACAGGGGCCCCGCGGTGACACCTAGTGAGGATATCCAGCCAGACCCATCCTATGAGAGTAACCCCACACCACAGAGAGAACCACCCGACTTGAGGAACCAGCGTGATAAAGTGGAGCGGATATTAGATGAACAGATCACCAACACAAGGAGCAAGGCTTATGAGCGCTATCTAGTCCCGTGGAAGGGACGACCACCCTCGGACGATGCCTGGGTGAGCAGGGAAGATCTCCAGCAGCTAGATCCTGATCTGTTGGAGCGGTACCGCAGCAGGGAGAGCCTCTACTCGACAGAGTCGAGCTTTTCCCAGCCCGGGGGAATTGATGAGGACATCACTCGCGATTCCCTATGGCTTGGCACTTCCCTCCCACCCGGGAGCAGCTAGGAGGCCGTCTCTGTTCTAGAGTGGATCTCAGAATCTTTTCCTAGGTCACTATGTGATTTTCCCCTTTCATTACCATGTACTTTTGTCTTTTATTTGAGTCTTGTACCTAGGTTTTTAATTAATTGTTCTTAGTTGAGTCATATGAGTCTTTGTGCTTGTTAATGGGCCTTTACCACTGGGCTAGGCCCATGGGCGCACCCCCCCTTCCCCTTGGCTTTTGTGTTAGTATGTGAAGTGTTGAGGACCTATTTGTAAAAGGGATTTCCCTATAAATAGGGCCCCAACCCCTCCCCTTATGGTTAAGGAAAAATTATTGAAAGTTTGCATCCACTTGAGTCTATCTCTCTCTCTCACTCTAATTCTCTCTCTCTCCCTCTCCAAGGGGCGAACCCCCTCTCTCCCTCTCTCTCTCTCTCTAGTTCGAATCCCATCTCTCTCCTTACCCTTGCCACCTCATTTGCCACCTCAGCAAGCCTCTTCACCTCCCAAGACCCCCCATTACTTCACCATTAACAATCCCTCCTCCCCAAGCACCCTTTCACCTTCCCAAGGCAGCCCTCCCCCTTCCCTAAGCAACCTTCCACCTCCCAAGGACTCTTTCCCCTCCCCAAGAAGCCCCTTCACCTCCCTAGGTCGACCACCCCACTCCCCCCTTCCTCCCAAATTCGTCCACCATCCATCCACCCCCATCCATTGCTTAGGCCGCACCCTCCACCCACACACACACCCTTGCTGCATCCACCTTCTTCACCCCCCCCCCTGCAGATTTCGACCACTCCTCCCCTCCTCATCCCTCTACACACCACACAAGAGCCCCACCACTCCCCTTGACCGCACCTCACCCACTTTCAATCACCCAAGAAGTCTTCTTCCCCGTCCTCCTAGTTTCAGCTTCGTGTGCAGGCCGACTTGCAGATCAACCTCCAGTTGCAGCGACGACCACAGCTCCATCCTGGTGCTGCTGAGGGCGTATCCTACATCCCTGGAAATAGCTCCAAGTCAGCTTCGAAGGAGAGGTGGTTTCACCTCGTTCTGAGATCGGAGCTGCTGGCTAGGGCGATTCTCCCACAGTCGCGCAGGGAGGACTCCATCCCACACCAGAACCGACAAGAACAGGGTGCCACGATCAACCAAGGCTGAACCAGGCTCGGGTTTCTTCATCAAAGTTCTGCTCCTCTCCGTCCCCTTTCAGGATCAGGAAGCGGTTCGCCATTTGGACTCCGTGGGACAGAGTTACGAATTTTCTCCCTCACACTGTCCAGGTCAGTTTTCTCTGGCTGCATCGACCAGAGTTCACTCTTCCCAGGACCCACGTCACCACCGAACTGGGATCGTCGCCCCACCACTTCCTGCTGTTAGCTACTTCAACCACGAAGACAACGCCGCTGGTTTGGTGCCATTCGGAGTTCGGGAGAGCTCACCAC
This sequence comes from Amorphophallus konjac, assembly GCA_022559845.1. NCBI lineage: Eukaryota > Viridiplantae > Streptophyta > Magnoliopsida > Alismatales > Araceae > Amorphophallus > Amorphophallus konjac. Next base: position 352,068,645 of record CM040121.1, read on the forward strand.
AGTGTCTGCAACCTACTGCTACAGAACAGGTCCGGCCAGAGACCACAATTGCTGCCTCGGTCCAGTCACAGGTGTCGCCAGTCTCCGACTCCAGAGGCCGTCAAAAAATTCAGACATCACCAGCATCAAGTCAGGGAACTCCAGGAGGTGGAATCGTCGTAATCGGAGTCCGGGCTAGCTCGGGACGGCGGCAACAGCGGCTTCCCTTCCAGAAGTCCAACCGGCTGCATCAACTTCCTTAGTTCTCTTCTACCCACTTTGGCCCATCCTCCCCTCCCCGCTTGGCTGGCTGAAAGCCCCACCCTGTGAGGTGGTAGTGTTTGGAATGTAAAATCATTAACCCCCACCCTGAGAACCCCCCCTCCTGCGTGAGGTGTAGTTGTGTAATCAAATTCTCGCAGGTGAAGCCTCACCGACGCAGTGTGCGGGGAACACACTTCCCCGCTCGCCCTCGTCTTCGAGCGAAGTCGGCTTCCTCAAGCCGGCTAGGTGAGCCTCTAAAACCTTGCTCCGTCATTTCTGTTCATTTCATATCCGTATCATTAGTCCGCTGGTCGGTGAGGAAGAGAGCTCGATCCCGGATCCACCTTTGCCGTGTGGTCACCGTGGCTAGTGAGTGAGTGTCCTAGTGCTCCAAGGCACCCCGGCCGCCCGTGATTGTGGGCCTTCAACCTTTGGGAGGGACAACTTAGCAAGTGCTGGTCCTCTAACCGGCTAGGGGCTAGACCCACTATTCTACTCGGCATCACCGAGTCACCTAGGGAATCGGGTGCGCGCGGTGTTCGGCGTTTTATGCTTGATCTCTTATTTGTGTGTTCTTGCGAATTTAGTCCAAGGGTCTCATTTCATCTTGCTGCATTTAGTGTCACATCACTTCCCACTCCTCGAAGAGAAGCAGATCCAGTGGTAGTAGTTCCCGGAGGCTTTCGGACCTCGAAGGGCTCTTCAGCGAGAGGGCCCAATCACAACTCGTAAGCCAAGTTTTCCTACCCTTTTTCCATTCTTTTTCTTCCTTTCTTTCTGACCAAACCTCCTCTCCATTCCCTGCATGCATAGAGTGTGATGAAATCACAGATCTCATGGGAGTTGGTAGTGGCAGCGTACAGGGGCCTCCCAGATTTTCAGAAGGCCAGGCTAGACGTGATGGGTTTTGGCACCTTTCTTCGGATCGAGCCGATCCAGCTCGACCTGGTCCTGATCCAAGCCTTGTGTGAGAGATGGGACCCAGTGAGTCAGGCATTCCTGATGCCCTGGGGGCACATGGTGCCCAGCTTGGAGGATGTGGTCCGGATCACAAGCCTAAAGGTGGAGGGCGAGGCAGTGACCGGGGTCACTTACGCGGACTACCGAGAAGGTGCCCAGAAGTTACTGGGTTTGGACCTAGATGGTCGGAAAAACAGGTCGGTAGCTAGGGCGTCCCTCATGGATGCATTAGGGCTCACCGACACTCGTCGGCGGGATGACGAATCCTCAGAAGAGTTCATGGATAGGATGCCGTGCCGTGTACTGCACAGATTTCGGCAACTGGGAAAGATGCAACATAGAATTGAGGAGATTTCTCCTCTTCCTTTTGGGGAGATTGGTACTGAGCTCGAAAGGGGACGGTATCCAATGTCGCTTCCTGGAGCTGCTACCAGACCTTGAAAGAGTAGGGTACTATGCCTGGGGAGCTGCCATGCTGGCGCACTTGTTTGCAGGCATGTTCCAAGAAGCGGACTGTGAGATGACTGTGAGTGGTTTCACACCATTCATCCAGTTATTTTTGGTTTTACTTATTTTGTATTTTTTTGTGTTTTTGCAAGGTACTAATGACTTGTGCCGAGCAGCTGTGGAGCTATTATTACCTCCCCATGGGGAGAGCTCGACATTGGCGCCCCGCGATGGTGCCGCTAGCCAGGCGGTGGGAACCCATCATGAGTGCGGCACCCCTAACGTACCAACTGTTGGTGCTAAGGCGGGAGCTACAGGAGTTCCCTGCAGTAATGGTAAACTGGAGACCCTACTTAGACATGGTCGATGCCGACCAGCCGTGGGTTCTAGCAAGTCATGCCCGGTTTGGACGGGAACTGTGGATGCACTGCCTGAATGAAATCAAGCCGCTTCGGCTACGATTAGTTATGAGGACTTTAGGACTGGCTCAAGAATGGGTGGATTCAGCTGCGCCACCTCGTGTCGGGAGAAAGACGCGGGGACCGGCGACCTGCATTGACTGGCGCGTGCGGTTCCCTGAACAGTATGAAGGCTGGCAGTGGGGTGGCACGATTGTAGAATCACATGCGCGGGATAGTGAGGACTACTTGCGTCTATATAGGACAAAGTACGTAGAGCAGCTCCAACCCCGGGGACTTGTGGAGGTAGGTTTCCCCTTTTTCTCTTTTCTTCTTTCTCCTTTTTTTGGTTTTCTGGTGAAAATGATGACTTGTATGGTTGCAGGATATCCGTGATACGATGATAGCGACTTTACGAACTCGCTTGGCAGAGATGGAGCAACAGTTGGGCGATGTCCGCGGAGCTACGAGCGCCTTGGTAGGTGTACAGTGCATTCCTAATTAAAATCCCAGATTCCAGATGTTGGCTGCTAATTCACACGGTCGTAGCATGCCCAGATTGGCACGGCTTCCCCAGCGATGGGAGTAGGTGGTGCCTCTTCCAGCTTGTGGATTCCCACCTCAGAACTTGACTTGCTTCATGAGCAACTTACTCACACCACGCAGCGTGCTGCGGAGGCAGAAGGGATGCTCTATATACAGGTAAAAGTTTCAGTGTTGAGTTCTCTTTGTTTACGCCTTATCGCGTATCTGAGATGGTACACTCGGCAGGAAAAGGAGACGGAAGAAGCGCTTGCCCAAGCTGCGCAGAAGGAGGCTAGGATAGCAGAACTGGAGAGGGAACTGCGGCGTCATCCTGATGACGACTCCTCTAGGGATGCCGTGGAACTAAGGATCACTCTCCAGTTGGAGAGGGAAGACCGCGAGAGAGAACGTGCAGAGAAAGAAAGAGACGCAGAGAGAGAAAGAGCCAACAGATTGACTGAAAGGGAGGAACGAAGGGCCATGGAGGCCCAACTATTCGAACTCTGAATCAGCCTTGGTCTTGCTGAACAGTGATTGAGAGATGGTGAGGAGCGCTACCGAAGAGCACGAGAGCGTGGCTTTCGTGTTGGTAGCTTCTCTGCTGCTTCCGTGGATCAACGCCGGGATGTGGGAATAGGAAGGGGAGTACAAAGTGGTAGGAGTACCGCTTTTCGTAGTTGGGTAGCACCTTTGAGAGCGTTGTGCCCGGAGAGTAGTGGGACGAGTAATGCAGAGAGAGAGGGCGGAACTTGATGTAATTTTTTATTTTTTGGAATAAAATACAAGGTTCGGTTTGTTTGGTTTTCATCTTTGCTTCTGTTGCCTGAATCCCTGCACACATCACTGAAACAAACAAATCAGAATTTCTGTTCTGACTTGGCCCCTTGCTCAATAAGCAAATGGTCACTGTGACTATCCTTGATAACTGGTCAAGGGGCCAAGCCTTTATTTAACGAAGGCAAGGGAAAGATGCGGTGATGATAAATGCGACAGGCAAGCACACGAATGCAAGCGGTATTAAAAGTGAGATGCTGCACGCAAATGCGATCATGCAAAATTGATTTGTTTTCTTTTTTATATTTGGAATTTTTTTATTTTATCATAAAAAAGATTTTTTGTTTACAAATATGTACATTTTCTCTTTTTCATTTTTTTGTTATTTTTATCATTTCAATTTTTTTGTTGCTAACGCCCGGCAAGCACCCAAATGGCACCTAACCTACGTGAGAACAAGGGTTTCTTACTAACCTCCCAGGTATCCTAAGTGCACATCTAGGTTGATTTGGGCCTCTAGACCCCTCGAATGATGATCCCGCCGGCTAAGACTTACCCTGATGACAATACCGTCATGCCATGCTTAGGCTCCCAGTTGCTTCCAACCATAGGGATTCACCCAAAAGATGTTTGAGGTAAATGATTCGCCTGACCCGGGTCTATTTCCTCACAACTCTAGATGGTATATGATGGAACACCCTGGAACCCTAACGACCAACCGCGCGATGCTGACCCGGAATCAGACGCCGTCGCACCCATAGGTGACGCGCTTGCATTGGCCTAAGCCCGAGGTTAAACAAGAAGACATCAAGGTGGTAAACAGGGGTCTTGACCAGCCAGAAACACGGAGACTCCTTCGCAGCGATAGCTTTTGCTTTTCAAAGTAGGCAACCAAATGTGTATATTAAAATAAGGTCGTAGACCCTGGGCAGTTTTCACCTTTCAGAAACTCCATCGAACCTTCATCTTTAGAGGAAGAAGGAAGACCGTGGGGGGATAAACCTCCTGAGAGGATCGAAAAAATCGTTAACCCGGCGAGCGAATAAGGGCCCATTAACTCTTTCCTTTCGGACAACTTCGGACCAATTCTTGAGCATTTACATTCTACGGCCCCTTTTGTGGATTCAGACTTTTGCTTTGAGGGGTTCCGTTTATTGCAACAGGCACGGTCACGACCAGGCTTTTATCTTGATTTTGACTTTGTATTTCTTTTTGTGAGGGAGATATAGTCGTTTGACGTTTGTGGGCTCCCTTTTCGTATGCCTACGGGGACACTGCCCTCTTCTCGTGCTCTGATCGATGCTCGAGGAAATGGATCCTACTCTTGTCTTTGGGGTTTGAGTTTCGGTTTCTCATGCTCATCGTTTTAAGGGCACCGACTGTCTCATTTGGTCGAAGAGAAAAGAATAAAGATTACAGCTTCTGGAGATCTTCTGGGTGACGCTCCACCGTAGGTGATGCTACCGACTTTTTTGAATAAAATACATAAGTGAGCACATGTTAGCTTCCTTCGAGCGAGCATAGGCCGACGTGGCCGGACAGGGATCTGCACGATTCTGGCAAACCAAGACCCGGTGCCTACCAAGCCTTAATGGGCCCTATCCTAACATGAAGGTTAGATGCAGGAACTTAACTACATGGTGACTGCCAGGCATCGGCATTTTGAATTTTCCATATTTTTAGTGGTTTTCGGAATTTCTTTGTTTTTGATGTTTTTTATCTTTTCAACATTTTTTTGTTTGTTTTGTGCTAAGGGTAGTATTTCTTAAGATAAAGCCCATTCCAAGGGTGGGATAACTCGGTCCCTTCGGCGTTGACTAGCTTGTAGGCGTTGCCAGGGTACACGGCTTGAATTACAAATGGTCCTTCCCAATTGGGTTGGAGCTTAGAACGCGGCCCTCCAGGTTTGACAAAAATTCTTTTTACGACCATCTCACCGACTTTGAATTTTCTCTCAACGACTTTCTTTTGGTAAAAGCGAGCGAGTCTATTTTGATACACACGCACGTGTTCGGCAGCGGCCAGCCGCTTCTCATCCAAGAGTTCCAACTGGGCGAGGAGTGAATTACGACGATCGTCGAGGGGAAATTCCTCATCCAATTGTACCCTGAGAGAAGGGATCAGAGTCTCGTACGGGACTACTGCTTCCATACCATAAGTAAGGGCAAATGGAGTATGCCTGGTGGGGGTACGGATTGAAGTGCGATAGGCCCATAGGGCTTCGATAAGTTTTTCTGGCCAGTCTGAAAACTTGCTAGACTCGTAGGTTTTTTTGATGATTTTGAGCAATGTTTTATTGGTGGCCTCCGCTTGGCCGTTACCTTGTGGGTAATAAGGCGATGAATGATGCAATGCAATTGCGTACCTTTTGCAGAGGTCCTGTAGGTCCTGAGAAATGAACTGTGGCCCATTATCGGTGACGATCATGCTTGGGACGCCGAATCTGGCGAGGATGTTCTTTATGATGAATTTGCAGACTGTTGACGCCTTGATTTCCATGTAAGCTTCAGCTTCGGCCCATTTGGTGAAGTATTCCGTCGCAGTAAGGATGAAAGATTTCTGCTTGGTGAGGGAATTAGGATCACCTAGGGGACCAATGATGTCGAATGCCCACATGGAGAAAGGCCACGGGGAAGATATTGGATGAAGTGAGGAAGATGGTGAATGGATTTTATCGGCGTGAAGTTGACACTTGACACACCTACGGACATAGACATCACAATCTTCTTCCATAGTGGGCCAATAAAAGCCTTGGCGAATGATCTTCTTGGCGAGCATCTGACTATTCACGTGGCCACCGCACACGCCCGAGTGCGTCTCCTCTACACATTTCCAAACCTCATCGTCACCAAGACATCTTAACAGAATACCAGTAAGGCTTCTCCTATAGAGTAGACCTCCAACCAATGTATATTTCTGAGCCACCCTTCTTATGGCTTTCTTGTCCTCTGTGGTGGCCCCTTCAGGATAAGACTGATCTTGGCAGTATTTGACAATTTCATAGAACCATGGTTTCTCTTCATCAGCCAGTTCTTCTTCTACCTCTGCCAACATGATCTCCCTCTTCTCAAGGATATCTTCCTGCATGATCTTTCTTGCTATCCTGTCTTTGATGTTTACGTAGGAAGCATCATCGATTACAGGGGCGTGAAGTTTGTAGATGGAAATGGACTTAAACCATCTTCCTAGAGGGAACCTTATGGATGATGCCAATGAGGCGAGGGCATCGGCGAGAATATTCTGATGACGAGGGACATGAACAAAGATCAGTTTGGCGAACAGTTTGGCAAAGGCAGTAGTGAGTTCTTGGTATGGCTTGAGTTTGGGATCGCAAGTGCGATATTTAGTGAGCACCTGGCGAAGGATGAGTTGACTATCACCTACGACTCGCAACTCAGTGATACGAAAAGAATGGGCGAGTTCTAGGCCAGCTAGAAGAGCTTCATATTCGGCTATATTGTTGGTAACTGGAAATTTGAGCTGGTATGCCAATAGGAATGTGAGGCCTTCAGGTGACAGGAGGGCGACGCCGATTCCTCTCCCTTGGGAATTCAGAGCTCCATCAAAATATAGCGTCCACATTGGCTCATCTGATTGGTTGACGGACATTAGTTCCTCATATGGAAACTCTGATTAGACGGGATCGAACTTGGGAAGAGGATGATGAGCGAGATGCTCGGCTATGGCATAGCATTTAATCACATTTTGCTGGATGTAGGTGATGTCGAACTGAGAGAGAAAACTTTGCCAGCGTGCTAGCCTATCTGTAAGGACGGATTTCTCCAGAAGGAATTTGATGGGATTTCTTCGAGCAATCAAGTGGACCTCATGAGCCAAGAAGTAGTGCTTCAATTTCTGCACTACCCAAACGAGGGCAGCACAGGTTTTCTCCATGACGGTGTACTTCTGCTCACAGGGATTGAGAAGTTTGGACAAGTAATAGGTTGCCCGTTCCTTGCCTTCTTCATCAGCTTGTGCGAGGACGGCTCCCACGGAGTCATCCAAGACTGAGACGTAAAGGATCAGAGGTTTTTCTGGTTTGGGTGGAATGAGAACGGGTGGACTAGCCAGATATTCCTTCAACCCTTCAAAAGCTTTCTGACATTTAGAATTCCAGTGGAATTCTACTCCTGGCTTGGTCAACTCGTAGAGAGGTCTACACCTTTGTGAATGTTGGGACACAAACCGACGAATAAACTGTAACCTCCCGATTAAACCTCGGACTTCCCTCAAATTCTTGGGAGGCGGCATATCCCTGATAGCCTTAGCTTTGTCGGGATCTATCTCGATCCTTCTTTTGCTCACAATGAACCCCAGTAATTTACCTGACGACACACCAAACACACACTTCTTCGGGTTCATTTTCAGTTGGAACTCCCTTGACCTCTGCAAGACCTTAGCCAAAACTTCTAGATGTTCCATCCTGGTCCTTGATTTTACCAATAAGTCATCCACATACACTTCCAGATATATGTGCATCATGTCATGAAATATGGCCATCATCGCTCTTTGGTAAGTAGCTCCAGCATTCTTTAATCCGAACGGCATGACCACGTAACAATATGTTCCCCAAGGGGTAGTGAATGACGTCTTCTCCTGATCCTCTTCTGCCAAACGAATTTGATTGTATCCTGAAAATCCATCCATGAAAGAGAGGGTCTCATAACCTGCCGTGTTATCAATCAACACATCAATGTGAGATAAGGGAAAATCGTCCTTTGGACACGCGCGGTTAAGGTCCCGGAAGTCGATGCAAATCCTGACTTTCCCATCTTTCTTCATGACCGGGACAATGTTCGCCACCCATTGAGGATAAAGGACGACTCTAATGAATCTAGCTTTATGGAGATTATCGACATCCTCTTTTATTTTCAAAGCCATTTGAGGGTGGAAACGCCTTAACCTTTATTTTACCGAGACGGTCCCTAGTTTTAGGGTTAAACGGTGTTCGACCAAGGTTGAATCTAGACCCGGCATATCCTCGTAGCTCCATGCAAACGTGTCCTTATATTTCGTGAGAACCTCAATTAATGCCTCTTTTTCGGAGGGTGGTAGGTTGTCACTTATGAGGATGATCCTAGGGTCTTCCTCAGTTCCCAAGTTGACTTCTTTGGTGGATTCTTCTACGGCTGTTGACGGCTCGTCGAATCTCCTCATTCCACTAGCATATGCGCCTGCCGCATCCTCATATCCTTCACCCTCAACGTCAGTGGGGCATTCTTCATCCGTGATCTCGTAGACTCCATACCCTTCATCAAATGCACAGTCACCCTCACATTCTATTTCCGGTAGCCGGATGAGATTTTCTAACAACTAGGGGATGGCAAGGAGGGCTTGACACCTGGCAGCTAAATCCAGAAGGAATCGACGAGGGATCTGCCTACCCTTGGATTTCTTCCTAGGTACTACCCTTGGCCTATCATTCCTAGATTGACTTACAATATTTACAGAAGAAGAGGAAGACGAAGAGGATGGTGTAGAATGTACAGGAGGAGACCCCTCAGAGGAGGGGTAGAAAAGGTCGCTCATCGGACCTTGGACGGGTGGTCCGCAGGGCGGTACGCACCCGTGGGAGATGTAGGAGGTTTCCTCAACGAAGATGTGTTGTTGGGGAGTTTGAAAATTGGCGTTTTTTTTCATTTCCATTTTTAATGACAAAGCAGTGAAAAGAGATTGGAGGAGAGAGAAAAGTGGTTATGCCTAGAGGATTGGGAGGCTCGTAGAGCATATCATTATTGAAGACCTGACGCGGGTTGAAAAGCCCGCGTAGGTATGTAAGCAGAGAAGGGGATCTAGGAAGATCATCAGACAATTGTCTGGCCCAGGAAGAAGATATCAGCAAAGGCTGAGACGAGTGGATGGAGAAGATGGCGGCTAATGAGCCGTCAACGGCAATGTTGAGGACGGATGAAGATCCGTCGATGACAGTGTCCTTCTGGCGAGGACGAGGATAGTTTGGAACCTCGGCAAGAGTGGTAATATTCTCTGGTATTCCGGAGATCAATGGTGGTCCTTCAAGCTGCGAAGACGAGAACATCCTTTCCAGTGCAACGGAAATGTCCCGTATGTCGAACCATTTGTTCCACTCGCATTCTGGATCTTTGATCTTGCCTCTTTTGGTGATCCTCGGACATTTTTCAGCCAAATATACAGCATGTGATCCCCCATATGCTTCTCGTGGGTGATCTCCCATCTGAACAACGGGCCCTCTGTTGAAGTGGTTTGATAGAGTCCATGTGAGGGGCTTCCAATCCGCCCTGAACGGTCCTTTGAAGCCTAGGCCAAACCTACGGTTCGGCCTAATTTCCTTTGGCGGTTTGAGCATACCATGTAATTGTGCGCCCAGACCTTTACCCTGTTGATAGCCGATGTTCCTCATAATCTCCCAACCTTTGGAGTGAAAAGGGAGACATGATGTTGCGGTTGTCCTGACCGGCTCCTTTGGTGCTAGTGGAACGTGAGATAGATCACGCACGTCCAGCAATGACAATATGGGCCGATGAGAGGGCCACACAGAGGGCAGAGAGGTGTTGATAGCATCCACTGTGTGAAGGACAGGTGTACTGACCACTTTAATAATTCTCCCATTGTAAGGAAACTTCAGGCACTGATGGTTGGTGGAAGGCACAGCGTCCATGGCTTCGATGTAAGGGCGACTCAGTATAGCCTTGAATGTGGGGTCCATGTCGAGGACATGGAATTCTGTGGGAATTGACATGGGGCCTAGTTCTGCCTTCAGAATAATCATCCCCTGCGGCGGCCTTTTGCTATTGTCATAAGCCGTGACCGTGATCGAGGAAGGTCTTATTTGTTCCTCGTCGACCCCACACAACTGAAGAGTGCTCATGGAGATCACATTTATGGACGCACCCGTGTCCACAAGACACGGGTTTATGGATACCCCATTAATTTTTATTGAAATGCACAGTGCATATTTTCGAGCCTCCTTGGGAGCGAGCTCGTAGTTGTGGAACATGATGGCCGGTTGTGTGTCCGTTGGGGTTAGGACGGTCGAAATCTTCTCCACGGGGAGGTCTTCATTAACCATGACTCTTTGAAGGTACTCCATTAAGGCTGTCTGGTGGGATGTGGATCTTTGAAGAAGCTCCAGGATGGAGATCCGAGCAGGCGTCTTGTCCAAATGTTTTAATAGATCATACTGTGTTCCAGGGATAGCTCTTTCTAGTTGTTCTCCATCATCCTTCTCTGGCTGAGATTGCTCAAGATTCTGACTGTTGTGGGGGAAAACCCTGTGGAAAATCCTTCCACTCCGGAGCACCATTGCCTGCGGCTTTTGTACCTCTGTGGGGGTAGTAGTGGGTTTTAACAGAGGTTTGAGGGGTAGTGGTGGAGGAATGGTCGATGAAGCAGGGGTGATGACGGGAGCAGGGATTCTGATGAGGGGTTTGTTAGGTGGAGGCATGGTAGAGGTAGAGGGGATATCGTGCGGATTATGAAGGATAAGGGGTCTGGAAGGTGGAGGTGGAGACGAAGTAGAAGTGGGTAGGGCTTGAAGTGGGCAATGATTTTGAGGTGGGTGATGGGTAATGAGTGGTTTTGAAGGCATTAGTGGTGATACGGTGGAGAAAGACGGGGTTATGTATGGTTGACGGATGATAAGGGGTTTAGAAGGCGTAGGGGTAAATGTGGTAGAGGTGGATGGTAAAGTGGGGGAGTGGGAGAAGATGAGAGGGTGTGAAGGCGTAGTGGAGAGTGTCGGTTGATAAGGGATCGGGGTACGGATGAGAGGGCGTAATGGTAGTGGAAATCGTGAAGGTGATACTGACGCGGGTTGATGAGAGAGAGGTGCTACCCGGGCAAGGCAAGGGTGTTGCGTGATAATAGGATTGGCGGTAGAAAGAATGGAGGTACTTTCCTGGTGCCACACCTGCTCTCTCCTGACTTCCGGGAAAGAGGAGATGGGGTTAACCTGATGATTGGGCTGTTGGTGCTCCGGTAATGGATTTTGGATTATGCCCATGTCGGGCTGTTGTTGTGGGGCCTGCTGAGGCTGTTGTTGTTGTTGTGGTTGCTGCTGCTGCTGCTGTTGTAACTGCTGCTGTGGCCTATGAGGAGGTCTCCTAGCCTTAAGAGCGGCGACGTATCGTCTCATTTCATCCCAATCTATTTGATGTTCATCATTCATATCGTGGATGTAATCTTTGAAATGGAAGCAGTAATCTACTGTGTGTCCTGGCTGCCTGTGGTAGACGCAGTATTTGGAGGTATCAACATTTGGGGGCCACACGGGCCATTCTCTGGGTAGGGCGAGTTGGTTTGATGCCATGAGGGCATTAAAAATGTCTGCTAAGGTTTCTGGCAATGGTGGATAGTAGGGTCTCTTGGGACCGACCGGCCTCCTTTGTTGCTGTTGGGGACCATAGTTCCCCGGGGGTGGAACTGGGTTGTACTGAAGCAGTGGTTGTTGTTGCTGAGGTTGTGGTTGTTGTTGCTGGGGTTGGCGTAATGGAGGCATATTATCCTGGGGTGGATTATTTTGGGGTGGAGGACGAAGAGGGAAAGGACCTGGTTGGAGGGGAAGTCGGGGCATTTGTGGAGGCCTTGGGTTGACTGCGTAGTTGGCATTGTTGACCGCACCCACTTGCTCATTTGTCACGACCCCTTCTGTGGCTCCGCCCGGGACACCAGCGCCTGTCTTTCTGACCACTTTGGGCTTCGACGACTCAAACATGTTCATAATGGGGGAGTCTTTTAACTGGGTTTGGATGTATCGGGCCCTTTCATAGAGTTCCTCCATTGTAGTAAGTTTATTCATGGCCAGGACGTGTCTGAACTGTGGGGTTGCATTAGACACAATCATCTTCACTTGTTCGGGCTCAGAGAGGGTATCCCTTATTCTTTCCGCCAGAGACCTCCATCTATCAGCATAGCGGACAAAATCCTCGTCGGGCTTCATCTTTTCGGCCACTAGGTCGGTAATGGAGAGTGAGGGACCGACCCTATCCCTATATTTCTGCAAGAACCTTCTCTAGACTATTTCAAAATTCTCGGCCTCGCGGGGCTAGAAGGAATAGAACCACTCTAGCGCGGGACCATCCAATAATCTTCGAAAGAGGTATGCCAGGGACCTCTGATCGTTTTGCCAATAGGAGGATTCATACATGAAATCTTTGAGGTGAATGAAGGGGTTGCCGGTACCATTGTATCTGCGGTACGTGGGCATTTCGGAGGGAGGAAGATGAATGATGAGAAGGATTGGCAAAGCAACCTCCGGGGTGGCTTTCACGTCCACCATTCTTCTCAGATTTTGAAACTGCTCGTCCATGCGATTGAACCTATTGAGGAGCGATTGGGCGAGCTCCTCTGGAGGTGAAGGTGGGACTTGCCACTGGGGGAGAAACTGTCTCCCGGAGACTTGAGGGGGGAACCCCGAATGAGAGGGAGCTGTCGGACCGCCGACAGTTGGCCCTGGCTGAAGCGGTGTGTGGGGAACAACAGGAGTTTAAGATTGTGACGGGAACTGGAATGAGGGTGGTTGTTGGCTCGCTTGTCCTTGAAGCGAGGGAGACTGGATGGCTTGTGCCAATGAAGGAGATGGAATGGCCTGCATGGACTCTTGGAGAGGTGCGATGGCCGGAGTTGATTCCTGGGGCATGGGGGAAACGGATTTCCCCTTCAGAATGGCCTGGAAGGTCAGGAGCTGTTCAGAGGTAAGCTCCGTGTTGGCGAGGACGCCCAGTAAGGAAGAGATATCCTGTGGTGGGGACGTGTCCCCGGCAATAACCTGCACCTCATGCGAGGGCTCATGAGAAGGACCCGAGTCCATAGCATAGACTCGCGGGTCGGCTGACAAACCACGACTAGGGTGGTTCTCCTCAAAAGACTCGTGAGCCATGCTCACAGTTTTCCCAGAACGCAAAAACATACACTAGCAAGCAGGTAGCAGAGATTATCAAATAAGTGGATGCCTTTACGCCTCTTTTTTTGTGTTTTGATTTTGATGATTTTTTTGTGTTTTTAGCGAGATCCGAAGTTCACACAAAATAGGTACCCTAGTTTATTTTTGTTTCACCGCCATGTCAGCTAGGGTCTCTCGTCTCACCACGAATGGAATGACTAACTCCGGGGAACTTCAATGGTACAACCAGCTCAGTGAACGAAGAGGAGATTCTTCGATGTCGGGGACTTACGGAGGTCCCAGTGTAGGAGATTCTAGTCCGTTGAGAGGAATTCCCAAACGGAGAGTCCTTCCTTCACCGGGAAAGGGTGATCCTCAAAAAAAATGAAAAAAGGATAGAAAAGAGGGATGGATGCATGCAATGAAATGCTGACAGAGATATGGACTGGGAAAACAACAGAAATAACAGACATATAATAAACAAACAACCAATCACAACTGACAGTGCTGCCGTGAGCACAACGGGGGCGCGCGCGGGCGCCAAGGTGGAGAGGCACGGATGGTGCCGAACTTGCAAGGGTAGCCGAAAGGAAGTAGTAGAGGTCCCACCGTGATCGTCAATCTGTGAGCGACGTCACACGGTTCGGGGAGCGGAGAAGACGCGGAGCGCGCGGGCTCCTCTTTTTGTTTGCTGCAGCACAGAAATAAGAGAAAAGAGAAGGGGCCACCACGGGAGATTGCTCCGGCGGGGTGAGCTGGACAAATTTAATATAGCAAGATATGGGGGTTAAACGGCCATAGCGGGAAGTGACTCGCCGCGACCTCGGGGGACGGGAATGGTGCAGAAATTAAATAGCAAGAATTGAAACGGCCATTGGGGAAGTGACTCGCCGCAGCCTCGAGAATATGAGCAGATAAGAAGATAGCAGAATATAAAGAGAATATAAAGAGCGGGAATTTAAACGGCCATTGGGGAAGTGACTCGTCGCGGCCTCGAGAATATGAATAGATAAGAATATGACATGATATAAAGAGAATTTAAACGGCCATTGGGGAAGTGACTCGCCGCGGCCTCGAGAACATGAATAGATAAGAATATAACATATAAGAATAGGAATTTAAACGGCCATTGGGGAAGTGACTCACCGCGGCCTCGAGCATATGAGCAGAATATAACAGAATATAAAGAGAATATAAGAACGGAAATTTAAACGGCCATTGGGGAAGTGACTCGCCGCGGCCTCGAGAACAAGATGTGATCGCCAGGGGCCGAAAGACCCCAAAATGAAGAAAGTGATCGCGCCTACCTCAAGAGCGGGAGATGGCGGGTTGCTTCTTCCTCCCCCTTCGGCCGGCCGACGGAGAGGGCTTTCCTTGGGTACCCTTGCAAAATAACGACAAACAAGTAACAAGTGGATTAGAAAGATGAAGGTGTAGTATTCAAATCCTTGCGATAAAAATGACGAAATGATGGCAAGACACACACCTGGTTGGTGTTATCTTTTAAACCCCTCTCGGACTCGAGTAGGAGGAAAATGAGATGATGGATGCAAGAAGTATATAAGAAGAGGCGCCCTTATGAAGGGGGATAGAGGATGCAGTATGATGAATGTAAAGAACTATGGAGGAAAAGGGGAAGAAAAGGCTTATTGGATGAGCCGAGGGTGAGATCCGGCGGAGCTCCGGCAACGTAGGGACGACGTGGAAGCGCGGTGGATGAAGACGACCTTCCTCTCGCGAGCGTGGGCACCCGAGAAGTCGGCAGAACCTCCACCTACAAAAGACCCCACGGGTTAGAAATGGCTCCGTAGCCTCTGGGCTCCGGCAGCCTATCGGATCTCTTCGAAGCTCCTGCAGAACTGAGGGGGTGGGCCTCTATTTATAGGGCTCCGGAGGGTGGAGGCGTCCAGGACCCTGGACACCTCCATCAGGGCCGAACTAATATTTTATTCTATTTTTATTTATTTTTTCAGAATATTTTTGTGGAGGCGTCCAGGGCCCCGGACGCCTCCAACAGGTCCACCGAACACCGCCGACGGCCGCACGCGGTTTGACACAACGCGTGGTTTTGTGAGCGGCGCCTCGTGATTTTGAAATGGGCGCGTCCAGCGGGCTGGATGTCTCCATAATTTGGATTTTTTCACACACGATAAACCGTCGTTCGGTGGGCGGCGCCCGTGAGGGAGTTGATGGAGGCGTCCAGGGGCCTGGACGCCTCCATAAATATATTGTTTTTTATTGTTTTGTTTTGTTTTTATGCCAAAGCTGGCATTTTAATTTTTTATACTTGTTTTTATGGAGGCGTCCAGGGGCCTGGACGCCTCCATTAATATATATTTTTTATTTATGTTTTGTCTTTTATGCCAACTGGCATTTTACACATTTTTTTATATTTGTTTTTATGGAGGCGTCCAGAGTCCTGGACGCCTCCATTAATATATATTTTTTATTTATTTTTGGGCTTTGAAAAACAAATAAAATAAATTAAAAGAATGGGGGCGTCCAAGGGCCTGGACGCCCCCATTAAGATCCACCCGGGTCCTCAGTTCAGGCATTGGCGGCCGCCCGGCAGACACCCTTCTTGATTCCGGAACCTCCTGATGCGTCTGACTTGTGTTGATGCCGTCCGAATGCCGTGACGAGACGATTCCAGATGCCGGAAAAGGCAGAAGAAGACCCAAGAAAAGGAAGTATTTAAGAGATTCGAAATGCGTAAGCCGTCGCGGGGCATTGTATAGTAATATGAGACTTTCTCAGGAGACGTCAAGAATGGCGTGTCTACAATACCCTCTCGGAACCTGAACAAGTAAAGATGATCGTATCCAATGCGACCCCACAGTTCAGGCATGTCTTGGCCATGAATAAGTTCACCACCATGGAAGAGCTCTATGAAAGAGCCCGGTACATCCAAACCCAGTTAAAAGACTCCCCCATTATGAACATGTTTGAGCTGCCGAAGCCCAAGGTGGTCAGAAAGACAGGCACTGGTGTCCCAGGCGGAGCAACAGAAGGGGTCGTAACAAATGAGCAAGTAAGTGCGGTCAACAACGCCAACTATGCAGTCAACCCAAGGCTTCCACAAATGCCCCGACTTCCCCTCCAACCAGGTCCCTTCCCCTCTCGTCCTCCACCCCAAAATGATCCACCTCAGAACAACATGCCTCAACTACTCCAACCCCAGCAACAACCTCGACCCCAGCAACAACAACCACCACTTCAGTACAACCAAGTTCCACCCCCAGGAAATTACGGTCCCCCACAGCAACAAAGGAGGCCGATTGGTCCCAAGAGAGCCTATTACCCACCATTGCCAGAAACTCTGGCGGATATTTTCAACGCCCTCATGGCCTCAAACACACTCATCCTACCAAGGGAAATGCCCGTGTGGCCCCCGAATGTTGATACCTCCAGATACTGCGTCTATCACAGGCAGCCAGGACACACAGTGGACAACTGCTTTCAGTTTAAAGATTACATCCACGATACAAATGATGAAGGTGGGATTGACTGGGATGAAATGAGGCGATACGTCGCCACTCTCAAGGCTAGGATACCTCCTCCCAGGCCACAGTTCCAGCAACAACAACAGCAGTTACAACAGCAGCCACAGTAACAACAACAACAGCCTCAGCAGGCCCAACCACAATAGCCCAACATGGGCATAATCCAGAATCCATTACCGGAGCACCGACATCCCAATCATCAGGTCAACCCCATCTCCTCCTTCCCGAAAGTCGGGAGAGAGCAGGTGTGGCATCCAGAGAGTACCTCTATTCTTTCTACCGCCAACCCTATCATCATGCAACCCCCTCGCCTTGCCCGGGTAGCACCTCTCTCTCATCAACCTGCGTTAATACCGCCTTCACCATTCCCACTGCCATCACGCCCTCTCATTCGCACCCCAATGACCTATCAGCCAACACCCTTCATTACGCCCTCACACCCTCTCATTTTCTCTCACTCTCCCACTTTACCATCCACCTCTACTGCATTTGCCCCTATGCCTTCTAAGCCCCTTATCACCCGTCCACCGTACGTAACCCCGCCTGTCTCCACCATACCACCGCCAATGCCCTCAAAACCACTCATCATCCACCATCCATCTCAACACCATTACCCGCTCCAAACCTTACCCACTTCCACTTTGCTTTCACCTCCACCTTCCAGACCCCTTATCCTTCATAACCCGTGCGATATCCCCTCTACCTCCACCATGCCTCCACCTAACAAACCCCTCATCAGAATCCCTGCTCCCATCATCACCCCTGCTTCATCAACCATCCCTCCACCACTACCCCTCAGACCTCTGTTAAAACCCACTGCTACCCCTATAGAGGTACAAAAGCCACAGGCAATGGTGCTCCGGAGTGGAAGGATTTTCCACAGGGTTTTCCCCCAGAACAGTCAGAATCCCGAGCAGTCTCAGCCAGAGAGGGACGATGGAGAACACAATATGATTTGTTGAAACACTTGGACAAGACGCCTGCTCGGATCTCCATCTTGGAGCTGCTTCAGAGATCCACATCCCATCAGGCAACCTTAATGGAGTATCTTCAAAAGGTCATGGTGAATGAGGACCTCCCTATAGAAAAGATTTCTGCCGTCCTGACCTCAACGGACACACAACCGGCCATCATGTTCCACAACTACGAGCTCGCTCCCAAGGAAGCTCGGAAATATGCATTGTGTGTTTCAATAAAAATTAATGGGGTATCCATAAACCCATGCCTTGTAGACACGGGTGCGTCCATAAATGTGATCTCCATGAGCACCCTTCAGTTGTGTGGGGTCGAACAGGAACAGATAAAACCTTCTTCAATCACAGTCACGGCTTATGACAATAGCAAAAGGCCGCCGCAAGGGATGATTATTCTAAGGACAGAGCTAGGTCCTATGTCAGTACCCACGGAATTCCATGTCCTCGACATGGACCCCACATTCAAGGCCATACTGGGTCACCCTTACATTGAAGCCATAGATGCTGTGCCTTCCACCAACCATCAGTGCTT
Organism: Amorphophallus konjac; assembly: GCA_022559845.1. NCBI lineage: Eukaryota > Viridiplantae > Streptophyta > Magnoliopsida > Alismatales > Araceae > Amorphophallus > Amorphophallus konjac. The sequence goes on from CM040121.1 coordinate 352,086,860, forward strand.
GAAGTTTCCTTACAATGGAAGAATTATTAAAGTAGTCAGCACACCTGTCCTTCACACGGTGGATGCTATCAACACCTCTCTGCCCTCTGTTTGGCCATCTCCTCGGCCCATATTGTCATTGCTGGACGTGTGCGATTCATCTTACATTCTGCTAGCACCAAAGAAGCCGATCAAGGCAACAACGCCATATCTTTCTTTTCACTCCAAAGGTTGGGAGATTATGAGAAACATCGACTATCAACAGGGCAAAGGTCTGGGTGCACAGCTACAAGGTAGGTTGAAACCACCAAAGGAGATTAGGCCGAACCGCAGGTTTGGCCTAGGCTTCAAAGGACCATTCAAGGCAGATTGGAAGCCCCTCACATGGACCCTATCAAACCACTTCAATAAAGGGCCCGTTATTCAGATGGGGGATTATCTACAGGAAGCACATGGGGGGTCGCATGTTGTGTATTCAGCCGAAAAATGTCCGAGGGTCACCAAAATAGGCAAGATCAAAGACCCGGAATGCGAATGGGACAAATGGTTTGATATACGGGACGTTTCCGTTGCACTGGAAAGGATGTTCTCGTCTCCCTAGCTTGAAGGACCGCCATTGATCTCCGGAATGCTAGAAAATATCATTACTGTTGCCAAGGTCCCAGACTATCCTCGTCCTCGCCCGAAGGACCCTGTCACCAGCGGATCTTCATCCGCCATCACCATCACCACCGACGACTCATTAGCCGTCATCTTCTCCATTCACTCGTCGCAACCTTTGTTGCTGTCATCTTCCTGGGCCAGACGGTTGTCTGATGATCTTCCCATCTCCCCCTCTCTACTTACATACCTGCACGGGTTTCTCAACCCGCGCCAGGTCTTCAATCATGATCTGCTCTACGAGCCTCCCAATGACTCTAGCCATAACCACTTTTTCCGCTCCCCCGATCCTCCCTTTCCACTGTTTTGTCATCAAAAATGAAAACGAAAAAAAAAACGTCAATTTACAAACTCCTCAACAACACATCTTCGTTGAGGAAACTTCCTACATCTCCCACGGGTGCGCCCCGCCCTGCGGACCACCCATCCAAGGTCCGATGAGCGGCCTTTTCTACCCCTCCTCTGAGGGGTCTTCCTCTGTACATTCTTCACCATCCTCTTCATCTTTTTCTTCTTCTGTAAATAATGTCAGTCAATCTAGGAATAATAAGTCAAAGGTAGTACCTAGGAAGAAATCTAAGGGTAGGCAGATCCCTCGTCGATTCCTTCTGGATTTAGCCGCCAGGTGTCAGGCCCTTCTTGCCGTCCCTCAGTTGCTAGAAAATCACATCCAGCTACCGGAAATAGAATGTGAGGGCAACTGCACAAATAATGAGGGGTATGGAGTCTACGAGATCACAGATGAAGAATACCCTACTGAAGATGAGGGTGAAGAATGTGAGGATGCGGCTGGCGCGTATGCTAGTGGAATAAGGAGATTCGATGAGCCGTCAACCGCCGTAGAAGAGTCCACCAAAGAAGTCAACTTGGGAACTGAGGAAGACCCTAGGATCATCCTCATAAGTGATAATCTACCACCCTCTGAAGAAGAGGCATTAATTGAAGTTCTCAAGGAATATAAGGACACGTTTGCATGGAGCTATGAGGATATGCCGGGTCTGGATTCAACCCTGGTCGAACACCGTTTAACCCTAAAACCAGGGTCCGTCTCGGTAAAACAAAGGTTAAGGCGTTTCCACCCTCAAATGGCTTTGAAAATGAAAGAAGAAGTCGACAAGCTCCATAAAGCTAGGTTTATTAGAGTCATCCTTTATCCTCAATGGGTGGCAAACATTGTCTCGGTCATGAAGAAAGATGGGAAAGTCAGGATTTGCATCGACTTCTGGGACCTTAACCGCGCGTGTCCAAAGAATGATTTTCCCTTGCCTCACATTGATGTGTTGATCGACAACACAGCGGGGTATGAGACCCTCTCATTCATGGATGAATTTTCAGAATATAATCAAATTCGTTTGGCAGAAGAGGATCAAGAGAAGACATCATTCACTACACCTTGGGGAACATATTGTTACGTGGTCATGCCGTTTGGGTTAAAGAATGCTGGAGCTACTTACCAAAGAGCTATGATGGCCATATTTCATGACATGATGCACATATATCTGGAGGTGTATGTGGATGATCTATTGGTGAAATCAAGGACCAAGATGGAACATCCAAGGGTTTTGGCTAAGGTCTTGCAGAGATCAAGGGAGTTCCAATTGAAAATGAATCCGAAGAAGTGTGTGTTTGGTGTATCATCGGGTAAATTGCTAGGCTTCATTGTGAGTAAAAGAGGGATCGAGATAGATCCCGATAAAGCTAAGGCCATCAGGGATATGCCATCTCCCAAGAATTTGAGGGAAGTCCGAGGTTTAATCGGGAGGTTGTAGTTTATTCGTCGGTTTGTGTCTCAGCACTCACAAAGGTGTAGACCTTTCTATGAGTTGACCAAGCCAGGAGTAGAATTCCACTGGGATTCTAAATGCCAAAAAGCTTTTGAAGGGTTAAAGGAATATCTAGCTAGTCCACCCGTTCTCATTCCACCCAAACCAGAAAAATCTCTGATCCTCTACATCTCCGTCTTGGACGACTCCGTGGGAGCTGTCCTCACACAAGTTGATGAAGAAGGTAAGGAACGAGTAACCTATTACTTGTCCAAACTTCTCAATCCCTGTGAGTAGAAGTACACAATCATGGAGAAAACCTGTGCTGCCCTCGTTTGGGTGGTGCAGAAATTGAAGCACTACTTCTTGGCTCATGAGGTCCACTTGATTGCTCGCATGAACCCTATCAAGTTTCTTCTAGAGAAATCCGTCCTTATTGATAGGCTAGCACGCTGGCAAAGTTTTCTTTCCCAGTTCGACATCACCTACATCCAGCAAAAGGCAATTAAAGGCTATGCCATAGTCGAGCATCTTGCCCACCATCCTCTCCCCAAGTTTGACCCTGTCCAATCAGAGTTTCCAGATGAGGAACTAATGTCCATCGCCCAATCCGACAAGCCAATGTGGACATTATATTTTGATGGAGCTCTAAATTCCCAAGGGAAGGGTATCGGCATTGTCCTTCTAACGCCTGAAGGCGTTACCATCCTAGAGGCATTTCAGCTCGCGTTCCCAGTCACCAACAACATCGCTGAATACGAGGCTCTTCTAGCTGGCCTGGAACTAGCCCGTTCTTTCTATATCATTGAGTTGCGGGTCGTGGGTGATAGTCAACTCGTTCTCCGCCAGGTGCTTACCAAGTATCGCACCCTCGATCCCAAGCTCAAACCCTATCAGGAGCTGGTCTCCGCCTATGCCAAATTGTTCACTAAGCTGATCTTCGTCCATGTTCCTCACGAACAGAACATTCTGGCCGATGCCCTCGCCTCCTTGGCGTCATCCTTTAAATTTTCTTTAGGTGCATGGTTTAGATCCATCATTCTCTACAAGCGTCTTGTCCCTGCCGTTCAGGACCCTTACCTCTTAAAGATCAAGGAACGAGTCCTACAGAAGATCCAGAAGGGAGAAATTCTTGAGAAGAGGGAGATCATGCTGGCAGAAGTCGAAGAAGAGTTGGCTGACGATGAGAAACCATGGTTCTATGAAATTGTCAAATATTGTAAAGATCAGTCTTATCCTGAAGGAGCCACCACAGAAGATAAGAAAGCCATAATAAGGGTGGCTCAGAAATACACATTGGTTGGAGGTCTACTCTATAGGAGGAGCCTTACTTGCGTTCTGTTAAGGTGTCTTGATGACAATGAGGTTTTGAAATGTGTAGAAGAAGCACAATCGGGTGTGTGCGGTGGCCACGTGAATAGCCAGATGCTCGCCAAGAAGATCATTAGGCTAGGCTTTTACTGGCCCACTATGGAAGAGGATTGTGCCGTCTATGTCCGTAGGTATGTCAAGTGTCAACTTCATGCCGATAAAATCCATTCACCATCTTCCTCACTCCATCCAATATCCTCCCCATGGCCTTTCTCCATGTGGGCATTCGACATCATCGGTCCCCTAGGTGATCCCAATTCCCTCACCAAACAGAAATCTTTCATCCTTACTGCGACGGAATACTTTACCAAATGGGCCGAAGCCGAAGCTTACACGGAAATCAAGGCATCAACAGTCTGCAAGTTCATCATGAAGAACATCCTCGCCAGGTTCGGCGTCCCAAGCACGATCGTCACCGACAATGGGCCACAGTTCATTTCTCATGACCTTCAGGACCTCTGCAGAAGGTACGTAATTGCATTGCATCATTCATCACCTTATTACCCACAAGGTAATGGCCAAGCGGAGGCCACTAATAAAACATTGATCAAAATCATCAAGAAGACCTGCGAGTCCAGTAAGTTTTCAGACTCGCCAGAAAAGCTTATCGAAGCTCTATGGGCCTATCGCACTTCAATACGTACCCCCACCGGGCAGACTCCGTTTGCCCTTACTTATGGTATGGAAGCGGTAGTCCCATACGAGGCTCTGATCCCTTCTCTCAGGGTACAATTGGACGAGGAATTTCCCCTCAATGACCATCGTAATTCACTCCTCGCCCAGTTGGAACTCTTGGATGAGAAGCGGCTGGCCGCTGCCGAGCATGCGCGTGTGTATCAAAATAGACTCGCTCGCTTTCACCAAAAGAAAGTCGTTGAGAGAAAATTTAAAATCGGTGAGATGGTCGTAAAATGAATTTTTGTCAAACCTGGAGGGCCGCGTTCTAAGCTCCAACCCAATTGGGAAGGACCATTTGTAATTCAAGCCGTGTACCCTGGCAACGCCTACAAGCCAGTCAACGACGAAGGGACCGAGTTATCCCACCCTTGGAATGGGCTTTATCTTAAAAAGTACTACCCTTAGCTTAGTGTCAAAAACAAAAAAAAATGACGAAAAGAAAGAAAACATCGAAAACAAAAAAATATTGAAAATCACTAAAAATGTGGAAAACTCAAAATGCCGATGCCTGGTGGTCACCATGTAGTTAAGTCCCCGCATTCAACCTTCATGTTAGGATAGGGCCCATTAAGGCTTGGTAGGCACCGGGTCTTGGTTTGCCAAAATCGTGGAGATCCCTGTCCGGCCACGACGGCCTATGCTCGCTCGAAGGAAGCCAACATGTACTCACTTATGTATTTTATCCAAAAAAGTTGGTAGCATAACCTACGGTGGGGCCTCATCCGGAAGATCTCCAGAAGCTGTAATCTTTATTCTTTTCTCTTCGACCAAATGAGACAGTCGGCGCCCTTAAAACACTGAGCATGAGAAACCAAAACTCAAACCCCCAAGGGCAAGAGTAGGATCCATTTCCTCGAGCATCGATCAGAGCACAAGAAGAGGGCAGTGTCCCCGCAGGCATACGAAAGGGAGCTCGCAAAAAGAAACACAAAATCAAAATCAAGAGAAAAGCCTGGTCGTGACCGTGCCTGATGCGATAAATGAAACGCCTCAAAGCAAAAGTCTGAATCCACAAAAGGGGCCATGGAATGTAAATGCTCGGGATTTGGTCCGAAGTTGTTCGAAAGGAAAGAGTTAAATGGGCCCTTATTGGCTCGCCGGGTTAACGGTTTTGCCGATCCTCTCAGGAGGTTTATCCCCTACGCTCTTCCTTCTTCCTTTAAAGGTGAAAGCTCGACGGAATGTCTGAAGGGCGAAGCCCGCCAAGGTTTGCGACCTTATTTTAATACAAACATATGGTTGCCTACTTTGAAAAGCAGAAGCTATCGCTGCGAAGGAGTCTCTGTGTTTTTGGCTGGTCAAGACCCCTATTTACCATCTGGGTGTCTTCTTGTTTAACCTTGGGCTTAGGCCAATGCAAGCGCGTCACCTCTGGGTGTGACGGCGTCTGATTCCGGGTCAGCGTCACGCGGTTGGTCGTTAGGGTTCCCGGGTGTTCCATCATATACCATCTAGAGTTGTGAGGAAACAGACCCGGGTCAGGCAAATCATTTACCTCGAACACCTTTTGGGCGAATCCCTGTGGTCGGAAGCAACTGGGAGCCTAAGCATGGCATGGCGGTATTATCATCAGGGTAAGTCTTAGCCGGCGGGATTATCATTCGAGGGGTCTAGAGGCCCAAATCAACCTAGATGTGCACTTAGGATACCTGGGAGGTTAGTAAGAAACCCATGTTCTCATGAAGGTTAGGTGCCATATGGGTGCTCATCAGGCGTTAGCGACAAAAAAATGATAAAAAAAAAGAGAGAGAACGTAGACGTTTGGAAAACAAAACAAAAAAAATATTAGAATGATAACAAAGATAACAAAAAAATGCCAGAAAAATAAAAAAAAATCATTTCGCATGATTGCATTTGTATGCAACATCTCACTTTTAAATTCTGCTTGCATTAGTGTGCTTGTCTGTCACATTCATCATTATCGCATCTTTCCCTTGCCTTCGTTAATAAAGGCTTGGCCCCTTGACCCATTATCAAGGACAGTTGAAGTGAACACCTGCTTATTGAGCAAGGGGCCAAGTCAGAATAGAGATATTGACATGTTTGTTTCAGTGATGCGTGCAGGGATTCGAGATAGCAAGAGTGAGATGAAAATCAAACAAAATCATACCTTTTATTCCATTCTTAAATGAGGAATTGTACATTAAGTTTCACCTTCTCTCTCTACATTACTTGTGCCGCCACTCTCCGGGTAAAACGCCCTCAAGGGTGCTACCCAACTACGAAAAGCGGCACTTCTACCGCTCTATACACCTCTTCCCATTCCCACACCCGGCGCTGATCCGTGGGAGCAGCAAAGGAGCTACTGACACGAAAGCCACGCTCTCGTGCTCTTCGGTAGCGCTCCTCACCATCTCTCAGCCATTGTTCAGCGAGGCCAAGGCTGGTTCGGAGTTCGAACAACTGGGCCTCCATGACCCTTCACTCCTCCCTTTCAGCCAATCTGTCGGCTCTCTCTCTTTCTCTGTCCCTCTCTTTCTCTGCCCGTTCTCTCTCATGGTCTTCCCTCTCCAATTGTAGGGTGATTCTCAGCTCCATGGCATCCCTGGAAGAATCGTCATCGGGACGACGCCGTAATTCCTCCTCCAGCTCTGCTATTCTAGCCTCTCTCTGTGCAGCATGGGCAAGTACCTCTCGCGTCTCCTTTTCCTGCCAGATATACTATCTCAAATATATGGCAAGGCATAAACATGGAGAACTCAACACTGAAACTCTTACATGTATAGAGAGCATTCCTTCTGCCTCCGCGGCACACTGCATAGTCCGAGCAAGTTGCTCGTGAAGCAAATCAAGTTCTGAGGTGGGGATCCATAACCTGGAAGAGACGCTGCCTCCTCCCATCGCTGACGGAGCCGCGTCGATCTGAGCGCGCTATAACCACATGGGATGAAAATTAGCGGCCGAACGCCATCAATCTAGAGTTTTAATTAGGAGTGCGCATTGTACATACACCTACCGAAGCGCTCAAGGCTCCACGGGTGTCGCCCAATTGTTGCTCCGTTTCTGCCAGGCGTGATCACAAGTCCGCTATCATGGTATCACGGACATCCTGCAACCATAGGAGTCACCATCCACAGAGAGGAGAGGAGGAAAGGAGAAAAGAGGAAAAAGGAGACCCACCTCCACAAGTCTCCGGGGTTGGAGCCGCTCTGCGTATATTGTCTTATACAGACGCAGATAGTCTTCACTATCCTGCGCATGTGATTCCACGATTGTGCCACCTCGTTGCCAGTCTTCATACTATTCGGGGAACCACACACGCCAATCAACGCAAGTTACCGGTCCCCGTGTCTTTCTTCCAACGCGAGGTGGCGCAGTCGTATCCACCCATTCCTGGGCCAGCCCTAGGGTCCTCATAACCAATAGTAGCCGAAGCGGCTCTATTTCATTTAGGCAGTGTATCCACAATTCCCGTCCGAACCGGGCACGACTTGTTAAAACCCATGGTTGATCGGCATCGACCATGCCTGAGTAGGGTCTCCAGTTTACCTAGGTGAGGTTGTACATACTCGTTTAGCTGGTTAGGATAAAATATATATATATATATATAAAGTCCCACCATCGCTGCAGGGAATTCCTGTAGCTCGCGCCTTAGCACCATCAGCTGGTAGGTTACAGGCGCTGCACCCATGATCAGTTGCCACCGCCTGGCTAACGGCACCATCGCTGGTCGCCAATGCCGAGCTCTCCCCATCGGGAGACAATAATAGCTCCACAGCTACATCATCATATGCCGTTAATGCCTCAAGTGGACTATTACAAATAAACACAAAAATATATAATAAAAATAAACAAAAAAATACCTGGATAAGTGGTGTGAACCCACTCACAGTCATCTCACGATCTGCCTCTTGGGACAGGCCCGTAAACAAGTGCGCTAGCATGGCAGCTCCCCAGGCGTACTGTCCTACTCTTTCGAGGTCAGATAGAATCCCTAGGAAACGACAATGGATGCCGTCTCCTTTCGAGTTCAGTATCAATCTCCCCAGGAAAAAGAGGAGAAATCTCCTCAAATCCATATTAGATCCCTCCCAATTGTCAAAATCTGTGCAATACACAGCACGACATCCCCTTCCCATCCTCTCCATAAATTCTTCCGAGGACTCGTCGTTCCGTCGACGAGTATCAATGAGCCCTAATGCCCCCATGATAGACGCCCTAGCTACTGATCTGTGCTTCCGACTGTCTAAGTCCAACCCCAGTAGCTTCTGGGCGCCTTCTCGGTAATTCGCATAGGTGACGCCGGTCACTGCCTCACCATCCACTTTGAGGCTCATGATTCGGACCACATCTTCTAGACTGAGCACCATGTGCCCCCATGGCATCAGGAATGCCCGACTTACTGGGTCCCATCTTTCACACAAGGCTTGGATAAGGGCCAGGTCGAGGTGGATCGGCTCGATCCGAAGAAAGTCACCAAATCCCATCACGTCTAGCCTGGCCTTCTAAAAATCTGGGAGACCCCTGTATGCGGCCACTGCTAACTCCCATGAAATGTGTGATTTCATCACACTCTATGCGTGCATAAGAAATGGAGAAGGGTGTTGTCAAGAAGAAGGAAGAAAGAATGAGAAAAGGGGGGGAAAGCTCAGCTTACGAGTTGCGACTAGGTCCTCTCGCTGAACTGCCCTTCGAGGTCCGAGAGTTTCCTGGAACTGCTACCGCTGGATCTGCTTCTCTTCGAGGAGCGGGAAGATTCGCCCTCCATCCGGAATTCTGAGTTCCTCCTAGTACCCTTCAAGTTGGCCCTTGATGCCCCTGGAAGAACAAAAGAGGAAGGTATATATAGAAATGGGAGAAGTGTGGGCCAAGATTGCCTCCAACGATAGCCCTCACAATAGGGCGCCTCCCCTGCGGTCCCATGAGTCACTTCACCACCCGCACAAGGTGATGGATCGAACGGTGTAATATGATGATCTGCTCCCTGTGGCGCCCTGTCATAACGTGGAGGCCATCCGCAAAGATTGAAAAATCATTCGGGAGAAGAGGCCTAAGCTATCATCATTGACCTTGACGACAGATTCCCATGAAAGAATAGTCGCAGCAAGATGCCATCCTCCGTCTAGGGCAGGATGTCGGCAGACACATCACATGAGAACAGTACAAAGAAGCGTAGGGAAGAAGGGACGCGCAAGAAAACAAACAAACAACAGAAAATCAAATCACTCATAAGTCTACATAAGCTGTCACAAACATTACAATCATAGAGAGAAGGCGGGTCCACTGACTCGCCAACTCTCGACATCATCTTCATGCTCATCCCTCTAGGCGTCCCTCTCCTCTCCCCCGTGGTGAGGATCCCTCGGAAGCCTCCTGGACCCCTGTGCAGTGCTCGCCTCGCCTCGTGGCGCCCGCTCCACAGCAGTGGCTCGCTGCTCCTCCTCTGTCGTGGCGAGGAAGCCACCAGCAGAAAAGCGTCCGGACCGGCGAAGTAGCACCCCTAACTCTCGCGCTCTCTCATAGCGCGTCTCCATCGCTCCTAACCTCTACGCCATAACCTGAAGGCCTAGCTGGAGCTCCCTCACTTGGGCCCCCAAGGCCTTCTTCTCGGCCTGGTCTCGCTGTCGCTCGGCCCTTCTCTCCTCTCTCTCTCTCTCTCTGCCTCCCTCCTCATTACCTGGAGAAGGACCCTTAACTCCAGAATGTCTGGAGAGGGCCTCCCCTCACCTCGATGCTGCAGCTCTGCCACAGCTGCGGCCCAGGCATCATGCTCCTCTTCAGCACGAACCGCGCGGGCCACCGCACTGGCAAGTTTCTCCTGGAGGGAGGCGATCTCCAGAAAAAGAGCCTGAGGATTGGAGGACGATCCGCCAGCCATCCCTACCATCGTCTCCTGCTGAGTACATAAAAAATAATTAGACAACGACTGTTGGTTAAAATCTGGAATTTCATAGCAAAAATAAAAATTTTGAGGCCCTATTGTCACCTCCGTCCGTCTCCCAAGCTGAGGAGCCCCCGCTCGGTCCCCCCTCCGCTGCTGCAGGAGGCCGCCACTGCCCTGCACCGGTGCACTCCCTTGTTGTCCAGGGGAATGTACGCACCGGTCCTCGAGCTTCGCCTTGCCATGACTCTCCTTCCTGACACGGCTCGGCTCATCTGCGCTCGCCCACTCGTCAGCCAAGCCCGGGATTCTCACCGTACCCTGCATCAAAGAAGGAGGTCCCCCGTCAGTTAACGAGAACGTGTCCCCTATCGAGGACGTGCCCATCATGTGAGTGCCGCCCTCGCCAAACCCCTTCCACTCTCACACCACTCGCTCCAAACTCAAAACAAGTCATAGAGGTGGGAATCGAAGCACTCACCCAGTCGCGTTCGCCTCCTTCCGCGCCATCGGGCCCCTCGGGTCCCACGAGTGCTCTAAAGGGCCCTTCCACTTCCGTCGATGCCTCTCCATGCTTGGGCGCATCCCTCCTCGGGCGAGGAGTCCCTCGCCCCTCTCCCCCCTCGCCACGATCTGGCCCACCGAACTCCATCAATCGAGAGAGGAAGAAGATGAAAAGGGGCGAGTAAATCTCGACAGGAGGCGGGCTCTTTTGCGGGTAAGGCATGAAGAAAGAAAGGCCGCCTGGCGCTTTAAATTTGAATTCGAAGGATAAGATGCATCCTCGTGCCAGGACGCGCCAAAAAAAAAGAGAGAAGGATGATCTCTCCGTGCAAGGCGTAGTTCCCTACTTTTCAGGGCAAGGTCTCGTGAAGCGTGCCTCGAAACAACTCAGTGCAAGAGAAGAAGCGTGGAAAAGGGAAAGTGCATACGACAAAAGGAACCGTTTCATTGCACATAAGCAAATAGTCAGTTATACATCATAAAGTGAGGAAGGTGGAGTGTACAAGCAACTCTCTAACTCTCGCTGCCACCCTCCTGATCATCTCTCTCCTCCCTCCTCTGACGGGGATCCCTAGGGGGCCTCCGCGAACTCTGAGAGGCGGTGCTCGCCTCGCCCTGTGGTTGCACACTAGCCTCGAAGGCTCGGCGATGCTCCTCGGCCGAAGAACCAGAAAGCTGCCCATGGAGAAAGAACCAGACTGACGAAGTCGCGCCCCGCGCTCCTTCGCCCTCTGATACCCCTCCTCGCTCTCCCGAAGCCCCCCCTCCACCGTGCCGAGACTCAATCGGAGCTCCGTCAGCTGGGCCTCCAGAGCCCTCCTCTCGTCCCATTCTCGCAGTCGCTCCTCCCTCCTGTCCTCCCTCTTTCTCTCTCTGTCCTCTCTCTCCCTCTCCCTCTCCTCTCTCTCCCGCATCGCCTCTCTCCTCGACAGCTCGGGGGCAAAATGTAAATCCCGCACGTCGCAAGGGAGCTCCTCAGCCTCCCGTCGCCGCTCCTCCTCCAGCTCCGCAATCCGGGCATCACGCTCTGCCACCCAGGCGTCGCGCATCTGCTCGGCACGAACAGCACGGGCCAGGGCCTCTTGAATCTCGGCCACCTGCCAAAACCCACATGCATCGTAAGAGAGCAGTGAAAGAAGAAAAACAACTGGAAAGAAGTCGGGGTCAAGCAGGACTCACTCGAGCCGCGCGGTCACGCTCGGCCTCCTCAGCCCGGGCCACCACGTACGCCAACTGCTCCTAAAGGGCAGAAACCTCCGGAGGAGGGCCCCACGAACTGGAACCCGCTCCACCAGCCATCCCGGTTGTCGCTGCCTGGTGGGCCCGCTGAAACACAAAGCAAACGACAGTCAGAGGCTAAGCATCAAAATCCAGGTCACAAAAAAATGCATTGCATAGACTCACCAGGATCTCCAACTCCTGTCGGATGGCCACCAACTGCCGCCTGGCGTCTGCCAGCTGGGCCCGCAGGTCGGCAATCATGTTATCACGAGCATCCTACATTGCATATAAATTAGTGGCACATGCATATACATATGAAAAGAGGAAACATTTTTCATTTCACGCTTACCCCTGCCGCACCACCAAAGAAGAGACGCTCCCCGTACGTGGCTCGATACCGTCTCATGTAATCGGTGTTGTCCGGTACATGGGACACCACTGGGACCCTGCCCTGCTGCCAGTCCTAGTACTGTGCAGGGAAGCGCGTACGCCAGTCCACGATCTTTGCCTTCCCCTTGGTCATCCTCCCGACGCGGACCGGCTCGTCTACGTCAACCCACTCCTGGGCTAATCCCAACGTCCTCATAGCCAGCCTAAGCCGGAGCGGCTCGATCTCATTCATGCAATGGACCCACACGTCCCGCCCAAAACGAGGATGACATGCTACAACCCAAGGCTGGCCGGCGTCGGCCATGCCCAGGTAGGGCCTCCACACCACCTGCATCACCATACATACGTCATGTCAGTTGCCATTAAGTCGCATGCATAAAAAACACCAAAAATCATACGCATCATACCATAGCCTCGAGGTACTCGCTCAGCTCCCGACGAAGCGACGCCAGCTGATAGCCGTGGGGTGCCGCGACCATGACCGACCTCCACTGTCTCGCCAGAGGCACAGCTCTCCTGTTCCCCTGTCTGGCTCTTCCCATCAGGAAGTAGTAGTAGCTCCACACCTGCATCCATCATTAGCACGAATAAATGCATATTTAACTACGGTAAAATGCATAATTAAAGTGTTTACCTGGAGAAAAGGTGTGAAGCCGCTGACTATCGTCTCCCTCTCTGAAGTCTGGGAGAGATCGGCGATCAAATGGGCAAGCAGAGCCGCTCCCCACGCATAGTTCCCCACTCTGTCCAGATCCGCCAGGATCCCGAGGAAGCGGCAGTGGATGCCGTCACCCTTCGTCCCCAGCAGAAGGCGGCCCAGGAAGAAGAAGAGGAACCTCCGGAGGTCTAGATCAACCAGCTCCCGCTCGCTCGGGTCCTGGGTGAAAGCTGCACGAGCGTCTCCCTCCAGTCGTGCCAGAAACTCCGCTCCAGTCTCGCTGACCCGCTGGCGCGGGTCACCGAATCCGAGCACCTCCATAATCTCCACTTGACCGACTACCCTGCTGTCTCTGTCAGTCGCGCTCGTCTCTAGCCACAGTAGGTCCAGGGCACTCTCTCGGTAATCAGGGTAAGTGACCCCGCTGACTGCCTCTCCGTCAACCCGTAGCCCGGTGATCCGAGCCACGTCCTCCAGTGTCGGCACCATGTGCCCCCAGGGCATCAAAAATGCCCGGCTCGGCGCGTGCCATCGCTCCCTCAACGCCTGAATAAGAGGAAGGTCAAGCCGGAAGGGCTCGATCCTGAGAAAAGCTCCAAAACCCATGGCATCCACCCGCGCCCTCTGAAAGTCCGGTAGCCCACGGTACGCTGCCACCACCAAGGACCATCTGATCCGGCTCTTCATCACGCCCTGCACACCATAAAAAAAACAAATAAAAAAAGAAACACATCAGCATCATGGATAATAATAAACAACAACACTGTACATAATATTTATTTTTTTATTACTATTTTAAATATATATATATATATATATATATATATTTAAAGGCGTCCACCCCCCTGGACGCTTTCATTTTACTTCCTTTGTTTTATTTTAGCAAAACAAAAACAAATAAAAAATAAAATAAAAATAATATATATTATCATGAAGGCGTCCAACTCAGTGGACGCCTCCTTATTTTTAATTTAATTTTATTATTTACGTAATAACTCAAAAAAAATAATAATAAAATAAAAAAAGAAAAGTTGGAGGCGTCCAGGCCCCTGGACGCCTCCTTCCCCCACTCACCGGCCTTCTCCGCACCATCTCCCGCCCGCCTGTTTAGCCTATAAACCAACAAATTAGAGTTCTGAGGGGCTTACCGGGTCATGCTCATCCTCTCCGGCGTCGCCAGCACCCGCAGGACCCTCCACGGCCAAAGGAGGCGCCTCCTCTTCCTCGGCAATCTCCTCTTCCGCGGCAATCTCCTCTCCCACGGCAGCCTCCTCAACATGATCCCTCGACCTCCTCGGACGACGAGCCCGTCGTTTCCGCCTCTCTCCACCCTGGCTCGGGCCTCCTTGCTCCATTGGGGACTGAGAATGGGTCGTGTAGAGTGAATGAGTCGTCAGAATGAACAGTAAAAGTGGAAGGGGGGTGAGGCCCCCTTTATATAAGAAAATCACCCTTATTGGGGCGTCCAGGCGCCTGGACGCCCCCACCCTTTTTATTTTTTTCAAAAATTCAAGAAAACTAGGGGCGTCCAGGCCCCTGGACGTCCCCAAAAAAAATTCAAAAAAAAAATAAAAAAGAAATTATAGGGGCGTCTAAGCCCCTAGACGCCCCCAAAAAAAATAAAAAAAAATAAAAAAGAAATTATAGGGGCGTCCAGGCCCCTGGACGCCCCCAAAATAAAAAATTCAAAAAAAAAATAAAAATAAAAAAGAAATTATAGGGGCGTCCAGGCCTCTGGACACCCCCATGAAAATAAAAAAGTGTATATGTATATATATATATATAAACGAGAACACAAAAAGGGGGAGAGAGAAAACACAAAAGAAAAAGAAAAAATAAAAATCATAAAAATAATAATCAGGGGAACAGTGGTCCAAAATGTCAAATTCCAGATTTTATTCCATCAGAAAGTAGAGCGGGATACATCAGGGGCTTAGGCACTCTAGGCCTTAACTTCCCCAGTTCGGTTACATAAGCTCTCCACAGCTCACATTCTTCCCCCACGTGCGCTAAGGCCTTTCCCGCAACACTTGTCTTCCAGGGTGCTTTAACGGCCTTCACTTCCTTCGTGTCCGCTTCCGTGCCCAACTCCCTCTTCTTCAAAGGGACAATGCCGGTCAGCAGTGGGAACGAGTGGCGTGGAATGCCGATCTGGAGGCAGCACCGATGCGCGTTATAAAGGACAAACTCTGTCGCGCCAATCAGTTGGAGTTCAGTTTCAGGAGAAGACCTCATGAGGAGTTCAAGTGAGAGTAGACATGCCGGTGAGCAAGTGAAGAAGCTTTGTGTCATGGTTCGGAAGTGAGACTGCCAGTCTTCCCGTTTCTTCAGCCACGGAACACGGTTCGCCACAGTGCCACCGAAGCCTAACACATCGGCTATGTGATAAAGGGGGCTTTGTTGGAAAAGCTTTGAAGCAGTCGGCATCCCCTCGCGGTGGTCGGATTTGAAGTGCAAATCAACCCAGCAACTCAGAACAACTGCGCAACCAAAAGGAGGCCTACCCATGCTCGAGGCGGTAAGACCGCTGTAAAGGTAGGCAAGGACGGCGGGTCCCACCCTCTTTCCACTCCAGATCCCGTAGATAGCACTCAGTTGGGTTTCTTCCATTATGTTGTCGGTATGAGGGAACAAGAGAGCACCCGCCAGACAGATGGTGAACCATTTCATAATTCCTTCCAAATGTTCATCATCTGGTGACCCTTTCAAAGCATCCATAACCCATACCGCGAGCCTTTGCAAGTCAATTCCCTTTTGAGTGCGGACCTTTCTGACTGCGTCGGACGACATGAAGCTTCCAAGGACGCTCTCGGAAGTCGCCCTTGTCAACATCCGCATAGGCTTCATCTTCCCGTCACTCTTGAATTTCTTCAATCCAAGCAGAAGCTCCACCTCCTCGAGGAGAATGGTCGCCTCGAATGTCGGAAAGATGAAAGTGTGGGTCTGGGGATGCCAGATCTCCACTAATGCGCCCATAGCCGCCCAGTCCATGCGGATTCTCTCATAGTGTTTGGCATGATTAAGGAGCCCCTGAAGATGCCACTTCGAGAGTATAGCCCTCATGCCAATGGAGATGTTGGAAGTTAGCTCTGAAAGCCATGGCAGTTTGAAAAACTTCCTCGGGTCCGGAAAGAGTGGATACGGCTGGAAAGAAGAAGAGAATGGAAGGAGAGTGAGAAGAGAGTTCATGCAATAAATTTGAAATAAATCAACTTACCATATGCGACTGGATCGTCCCACTCAGATGACCCTCGAGGTCGGAAAGTCACCTGATCTCACTGCTAGGCCTGCCCCTCTTCATAACGCAGGAAGACTCTCCTTCCATCCTGAAATCCCTAGACCCTCCTCTTCTCCTCCTCCTGAACTTTCAAAACCCCCCTTGGTACATTTGAATAAACTAGCCTAAGGGAGGTACTTATAGGAAAGGAGAGGTGCTACGGGACGGGACGTGCCACATGAGTGGTCAAGTCGTCAGTGTTTTATCCTTGTACTATGGCACGATTCTGTTATATTTCTGCTGCTTTCTGATGTATTTAATCTATGATGGTCTGTGCAGGTTTTACCAACTGACGTTTTTCACCCTATCTTGTATACCATCCTTCAGTGTTCGGTCCCCCGTGTGATGCATCATACTATATGATATTTACGCTATTAGAATGCGTCAAGGACCTTGCGACCCGAACGAATCTGGGATTTGAGTTCCCCTTCAACAAAAACAGTGATGATTCCAGAAGAATTTGGGTTGTACGGATAGGCCGTTAACTGGTGATAGCGTGGGAACGACGGTTCCATTCAGTGAGTCGGTGCGTGGATAAACGGGCCCCAGCTCAGTATCAGCTCACTGGATCGGTATCCTGACCCATTCTTAATGAGTTGACAATATTATCCTTGGCTATTTTCTATTCTAGTTTGTTTTAAATTTTCCTTTAAACCCAGCATGCATTCATATAGGACTTTGAGTCTATTGCGGAAGATCATTCAAGTGATTCGATTCCGAAAGTCGTTGTGCTTCGATTCTTACAAATATGAGATACTCCATTCTGAATGAAATACTGAGTTTCCTTGAAACGGCCCTACGCTGCCCTTCCAAACGAGACCCTTGTTTGGATAGACCCTCAGATATTCCTTTGCTTTTTACCTTGTTTGACGCACCTTGGCCGCAGCACTTCCACATTGGCTGGTAACCGCTCCCCAAAGGTGAAACCTGCAGGTTTATGACCCAGGTACTTCCACACCGAGAAGTTGGTCTCCTTTATTTTCGTGCCTGAGCGCACATCTCACCCTCCCTTGTTTGATTTCCGTCCAAACAATCGTCAAATTTGAAAGACCTTCTTCAAGGTCGCCTCATCAAAACTACAGGAAAGATTCCAAACAGTCATGTCAAAAGCATGTCTCATCACACCTTGGCATCAACTTATCAGTCCATTCCCACTCCATTTCACTCCACTTCGATACCATTCCATTACGTGTCACTCCCTTGCAAAGCAGACGCCAAGGCGGGGCAGCTATAGACACGCTATTCCTGACGTCCCCTGAGAAAATCTCATATTACCACGCGACGCCCCACAGCGGCTTTCGCATTTTGAATCACTTGAGTGTTTCCTATCTTTAAGTCTTCTCTCGTCTTCTCGGCGAGTAGCGTAACGCTCCTTCGGCATCCGGAAACCGCCTCGTTGTGGAAATCATGCGACATTCGAACGGCATCAACATCAATCGCATGCATCAGAAGTTGCCGGGACCAGGAAAATGCCTAACGGACGACTGCCGATGCCCCTTTCGGGGGAATCCGGGGGTCATCATGGAAGCGTCCAAGCCCCTGGACGCCTCCATCAATACAAAATAATGACAAATATATATATATATATATGATTGAATAATATATGTATATATATATATAATTTCATGGAGGCGTCCATGCCCATGGACGCCTCCATCAAACAGCTCACGGGTGAACCCCGGCCATTGACTGACCGTTGCTCAGCCTGTCGTTTGAATAAAATCCAAGTTATGAAAGCGTCTAGGCCCCTGGACGCCTCCATCAACCAGCTCACGGGCGACCCCCGGCCATCGACTGACCGTTGCTCAGTCTGTCGTTTGAATAAAATCCAAGTTATGGAGGTGGCCAGGCCCCTGGACGCCTCCATCAACCAGCTCACGGGCGACCCCCGGCCATCGACTGACCGTTGCTCAGTTTGTCGTTTGAAGAAAATCCAAGTTATGGAGGCGGCTAGGCCCCTGGACGCCTCCATCAACCAGCTCACGGGCGATCCCCGACCATAGACTGACCGTTGCTCAGCCCGTCGTCTGAATAAAATCCAAGTTATGGAGGCGTCCAGGCCCCTGGACGCCTCCATCAACCAGATCACGGGCGACCCCCGGCCATCGACTGACCGTCGCTCAGTTTGTCATTTGAATAAAATCCAAGTTATGAAAGCATCCAGGCCCCTGGATGCCTCCATCAACCAGCTCACGGGCGACCCCGGGACATCGACTGACTGTTGCTCAGCCTGTCGTTTGAATAAAATCTAAGTTATGGAGGCGTCCAGGCCCCTGGACACCTCCATCAACTAGCTCACGGGCTCGTTTGAAGAAAATCCAAGTTATGGAGGCGGCCAGGCCCCTGGACGCCTCCATCAACCAGCTCACGGGCGACCCCCGGCCATCGACTAACCGTTGCTCAGTCTGTCATTTGAAGAAAATCCAAGTTATGGAGGCGGCCAGGCCCCTGGACGCCTCCATCAACCAGCTCACGGGTGACCCCCGACCATCGACTGATCGTTGCTCAGCCTGTCGTCTGAATAAAATCCAAGTTATGGAGGCGTCCAGGCCCCTAGAGGCCTCCATCAACCAGATCACGGGCGACCCCCGGCCATCGACTGACCGTCGCTCAGTCTGTCGTTTGAAGAAAATCCAAGTTATAGAGGCGTCCAGGCCTCTGGACGCCCCCATCCTCCCGACCTCTATAAATAGAGGCCTACCCCCCTCAGTTCAGAAAAAAAGAAAAAAAAGAGCACCGAGAGGCTACCGGATTCTATTCCTAACCCGTGGGTGTTTTGTAGGGGAGGTCCTACCGGATCCTCGGGTGCCAGTGCTCGCAGGAGAGAGGCCGCCTTCGCTCGCCGCGCTACCTCGTCGTCCCTACGCTGCCGAAGCTCCGCCGGATCTCGCCATCGACCATCCAATAAGCCATTCTCTCCTCTTCTTTCCTAGTTATCTTGCATTCATCATATCATATCTTCTACCCCCCCCTTTTTATGAGGGAGTCTTTTTCTGTTTCTACGTCGGAATAATTGCCATTCATCATAAGCATTTTCCTCCTACTCGTGTCCGAGAGGGGTTTAAAAGACAACACCAACCAGGTGTGTGTCTTGCCATCATTTCGTTACTTGCGTCATTAGAATTTGAATACTGCACCTTCGTCTTTCTGATCCACTCGTTACTTGTTTGTCGTTGTTTTGCAAGGGTACCTGAGGAAAGCCCTCTCCGTCGGCCGGCCGAAGGGGGAGGAAGAAGCAATCTGCCATTTCCCGCTCTCGGGGATTCACAATCTCCGCGCTCAACATAAGGTACACGCGATCATTTCGTTTCTTTGAGGTAACCCCTCTGGCGATCACATCCCTTTAGCATCCTACGCATGCTCTTTCCTCATATTGGCACGTTTCATGATCCGTCTTAATTTTTAGTCGCTTGATAGTCCGTAGTTTAGTTCGTTTTCTTCTCCTTGAGTGGATTCCTCGGCTTCCACACCATATAACTTATAATTAAGCCTAGTTAACTATATACTAACATGTTTTAATGTTATTTATTACTCTGAGTTTTAATTCCTGATTCATAAACAGTGAGTTCATGTTTCTTTATGGTACTTAGGATTATCTTAAGCTTAAGGTATTTTGTGCCAAAAACCATATAATTTTGTATTAAATTATGCTTTGAATGCTTATATTGACGAGATTTAACGCTGATTTTTCACTGTACACATTCTATTCTTATCTCAAAGTCATTTCTATAAGTTCATGGCATATATTCCGGCATATGACCATTAGTTACACACTCTACACTATAGGAACATAATCTTGGACATGATGACATCTCCTTTGGATATTCCTTCCAATAGACTAGAAAATCTTATTTCAAGGCCTCCGTAATTCTCCGCGAGCCTGGGATTTCCACTAGGATGCCGAGTTGGTTGGACCATTAAAGCCCATTTGTCTAGAAAGCACTACCGATGTTTTGTATTTCTGGATCTTAGCGGCCCAATAATTGACCGCCATAGTCTTCTAGCGCCCCTTATATAGACCGCTAAAGGGACCTTGACGGATCTACCTTTGACCGCCAAAGACTCCAGAGAGCCTATTTTCAAATATCAAACAGTTTTGTACTTAACAGTCCAGAACTAGACCGCTATATTCGTGTGACGGCCCACTTGTAGACCGCTAAGTCTCTTGAGTTTTGACCCAAAGGGGTTAATATTCCTATGATCCTAGATGGTCTAATGATAGTCTAGGACAGGTGACCTTATTCAAAGATGTCTAAGATAACTTATGAAAAGATAAAGAACATACCGTTATGCTGCCAATTTATTTCCATGGCATAACCTAGTCACTAAAGTATTTATTGAAATTCCTTATTTTTTTGTGGAGAGGGGAAATGTCACCGCCCGTACGGAGAGGCCAAACGATGTCTAAACTGGACCGAACAAGGCTCAACTCCTCAAAGTGGCAGCCCCCGGGCCCACTTATTATGAAGCCCAAAAATTCACTCAGTACAAGCGCTTCCTAGGAGGCCTTCGGGTTGGGAAGTCCGAGCATCAGTCGATCAGGAAAGCTCCCTTGGAGCCCCCTATTCCTTATCCCGACCCAGCACTTATCGCTTGGGAGACCACTCCTGAACAAGTGCCACTCGCTCTTGCTCGCTGATGGAAGCTTATTGATTCGATCGTTGCGAATCCCTTAATGGCAGGAAGCTCAAGGGGACAAGGGAGACCAAGAGTCCGCGTGCCGTAAGGAGCCCACATGAAGGACGTAACCCCCCCTGGAACTCCTCTGCTCACAGGGACCAATTCGCACAATAGGCCAGGATCTCCCGCTTCCATTTTTCCCCCAACTCTTCTCTTCGCACCAGTGCTCTACTACATGTGCTGACTTAAGCATCGGAGGGTCTTCCCCCGGATCTATCCCTGGGCACCTCTGATTGATTTCCCTTCTTGCAGTTTATACTTCAAGGGTACGTGGTCATCTTCCTCCCCGCTCAGGAGCAGCGCGAGATCACCCCTCTTCATCTGGCGCCGTCTGTGGGAAACGCACAAAGAGCCATCATGGTGCGAAGAAGTTCTGGCAAGAGGGTTGCCAGCGATACGGGAAAAGCTCTGGTAACGGAGGAAGGCGCAACTTCCTTCCCCACAGAGCATTCCCCGTCCGACAACCAAGCCGGCGAGCTACCTCCATCAGTGGCGGGGGAAAAACTTCCCGACGGGAGCACCGACGCCCTCCAAACCCTCAACGTAAAACTGGATGTCCTTGTGGATCTCATGAGGGCCCAGGCGGCCAGGGAAGAGAAGTCACAGCTCCTCAGGAAAAGCCTCCTACATGGAGATGCCTCCCCCAGCAAACTGTTGGAGGCCGTTTCATCCTCCGGGGGGCAGCGGCTCATTCGCAACCCGTCGGGAGGATCGTCGCACGCCCCTCCCCCGGAGCAAGAAGCCTCCTCAACCCCGAGGAGGGAGAAGACCGGAGCACGCAGACCGTTCCCAGACGTTGAGGCCCCTGAGGAGCGCCGGGGTAGCATGCAAGTGCGCCTCCCCAGCCCCTTGGGATAGCGACAACCGGAACTCTCTCTTCGACTGCGAGACTTCGAGAGGCGTTTCGTAGAGCAATATCGCGCTCTCCGCGCCTTGCAGAAGACCTCTCCGGTGGAGGACGAGGAGAGATCCCCGTTCTCCGACAACATCCTGAAGGCAGAGATATCTCCCAGAATCTCACTTCTGACCTTCAAGTCGTACGACGGCCAGGGAGACCCGGTCGACCATTACAACAGCTTCGACGCCCTGATGACCTTGCATGGGGCGTCTGATGTGATCAAGTGCCGAGCATTCGTGACCACTCTGGTTCAGGGCGCTCAGGCTTGGTTCAGAGCCTTTGCCCCCTGCAGCATTCACAACTTCAAGCAATTCGGGCGAGTATTCAAAGAAAGCTTCACCGACAGTGGTCCGCCCCGATCAGTGGCGGGATTAGTGGCCCTCAAACAGGAACATGAGGAGAAGCTACGGGCTTATATTAACCGATTCAAATCGGAAGCCTTGCGCATCCCCCTCCTGGATGTGGCCTCCGCCATCACCACCTTGACCGGGGGTACTCGTGATGAGAACCTACAGCGCGAGCTAGTGCTTCATCCCCCTACCTCCCTCGCCAAGCTAGTGACCTTGGCTCTGCGCCATGCCAAGTGCGAAGAAGTACTCAGTGCCTATCGAGGCACAACCGACTCGGGTCGGGAGGGGGACAAGAAGAGACCGTCCGAGCAAGGGACAAGACAAGGGAAGAGGCGGAACCAGGACGGAGATCGAAAAGAGCCACCCCGGAAGTACGAGCGGTATACCCCACTTACCGCCCCCGTCTATGAAATCTACAAAGACATCAAAGGCTCAGGTCTCCTCAACCAACCCGAGCCCATGAGGACCAAGCATCGCAATCACCGTAAGAATTGCCTATTCCACAGCGACCATGGGCATCACACCAGCGATTGCCATCAACTTCAAGATGAGATCGAGCACCTCATCCGCCAGGGACACCTATCTCGGTACGTGGCCGGGCAAAAGGAAGATCGAGGCGCCGCTGAAGAGATTGATAATGCCCCCTGCGGAGTCCACATCAACATCATCGTGGGCGGGACGGCATCAGGCATAGATAGCAGCCGAGGAAGAAAGCGTCACGCTGAGCGGGTGAGCCGAGCCTCAGCTGAGGCACCTGCGACCCCGCAGGCTAGCGAACCGCAGACCCTGGTATTCTCTAACCATGACCTGGAAGGGCTAACCACCCCGCATGACGGCGCTCTCATTTTATCGGCTACAATAAACCATTGTAATGTGGACATAATCTTAGTCGACAATGGTAGTGCCCCTGATGTATTATCCTATGAGTGTTTCCTCAAAATGGGAGAGAATCCATCTAAACTCCTCCTGATCCTAACCCCCCTCTGTGGGTTCAACGGCCAGGCTACTTTTCCCAAGGGAGCACTGAGCCTGCCAGTTACTATCGGCACCCCGCCCAAAACCGTTACGGTTATGGTAGACTTCATCGTGATTAAGGGGATGACGGCATACAACGCCATCTTCGGTCGAGGCATTCTCAGCCGAATGAGAGCGGTGCCCTCTACCTTTCACCAAAAGATGAAGTTCCCAACCAAATATGGCGTAGGGGAAGTTCGAGGTAACCAGGCATTGGCTAGACGGTGCTATATAGTCTCGGTTGATGCCATTAGGCCGGAAGGGAAGAATAAAGGGGTAAAGGGAGCCGAGGAAGGACCTACAACATCTGAGCCTGGCGGCGAGTTGTTAACAGTCTTCCTTAACGGTGACCTAACCCTAGGAGTAAAGATTGGAGCCGAGCTCCCACTTGAGGAATAAGAAAAATATAAAGATTTCCTTGCATAGTACATCCGAGTCTTTGCATGGTCTGATGAGCACCTTCCCGAGATCTCGGGAGACGTGGTGATGCACAAGCTCAACCTCGACCCGACAGCAAAGCCAGTACAAGAGTGCAGAAGAAAGCACGCCCCAGAGAAGCAAGCGATCATCAAAGAGCAAGTCATCCAGGGGCAGAAGACTGGCCTCTTTCATCCGGTTCTATACCCTACATGGCTCGCCAACGTCGTCCTAGTACCAAAAGCTTCTGGGAAATGACGGATATGCGTGGACTTCACCGATCTCAACCAGACCACCCCAAAGGATTGCTACTCGCTACAGAGCATCGATCAATTGGTCGATTCAATCTCTGGCAACGAGCTACTCAGCTTCCTGGACGCCTACTCCGGCTACCATCAGATCAGGATGGACCCGGAGGACATTGAGAAGACCGCCTTCATCACTGACTTCGGCGTACACTGCTACACCCGGATGCCGTTCGTGTTAAAGAACGCTGGAGCGACAAATCAGAGACTGATCAACCACATTTTTGAAGGACAGCTCGATCGAAACGTCAAGGCCTATATTGATGATATGCTCATCAAAACATCGAAGGCCAAAGGCCACCTCGCCGACTTAGCCGAGACCTTCGACACCTTCTTGAAATGCAACATGAAGCTCAACCCCGCCAAGTGCGCCTTCGGAGTCAAATCCGGTAAGTTCCTAGGCTTCTTGGTCACTCAGCGTGGAATTGAGGCCAACCCCGACAAGGTCCAGGCCATCCTGGACATGAGGCCACCTACCTGCATCAAGGACGTCCAACACCTAACGGGACGCATTGCTGCACTCAACCGTTTCCTATCTCGGGCGGCCGAACGATGCTTACCCTTCTTCAAACTGTCAAGGGGACCCAAAATGGCATCAGCTACGTTCGCCTGGGACGAGGAATGTCAGAAGCATTCACTGAACTCAAGGAATTCTTGGCCTCGCCCCTGGTGCTGTCCAAACCAGTCCGAGGCGAAGCTCTACACCTCTACCTCTCGACGACCCCTTCTACTGTAAGCTCGGTCCTGGTCAGGAACGACGCAGGAGTCGAGAGACCAGTTTACTATGCCAGCAAGGTGCTTAATGAGGCCGAAAGAAGGTATCCCGCAACCGAGAAACTCGTGCTAGCGTTGGTTACCTCGGCTAAGCGCCTTCCACCCTACTTCCAAGGGCACTCCATCATCGTATTGACCGACGAACCCCTGAAGAAGATTCTCTTTCACCCTGAAGCCTCGGGACGCCTAGTCAAATGGGCCATCATGCTCGGGGCCTATGATATTTCGCATCGCCCCCGCTCGGCTATTAAAGGACAGGCTCTCACGGACTTCATCGCTGAAAGCACGGTCCCGATTGAAGAAGCACTTCCACCAACGTCCGGGCCTACCTGGGATCTGTTCGTCGACGGGTCCTCCAATTCAATAAGAAGCGGCACCGGTATTCTCCTCAAGTCCCCCGAAGTAGCGGAGCCGCGGTACGCCCTAAAGTTCAACTTCCAGGCATCCAATAACGCCTCCGAGTATGAAGCCGTTATCTCGGGAGCTAGGATTGCTCGACGACTGGGGGCTGAACGAGTCAGGATCCACACTGACTCCCAATTGGTTGCTAGCCAAGTCAACGGTGAATACGAAGCTCGGGAAAGACAAATGGTCAAGTACCTCCAGGCGGTCAAGAGGATGGCCCAACTCTTCGAGAGCTTTGAGGTAGTCCGAATAGCCCGGGAGGAAAACTCCCGAGCCGACTGTTGAGTGGTGATAGGCAGATCTAGAGGGGAGGGGTGAATAGATCAGCCCCTTTTTGCCCTTCTTTGAGGAAATAAAAACTAAGACTAACAGAATAGATAATGAGGTAGATATTAGTTAATATCTGAAAAGCTAGATGCACACAGGATGCCTGGAAACGGTCCTATCATGCTTCTACCATTGGAACAAGAGAGAAGACAAACCACAAGACAAGATCTTTAAGGTGGTTCAGTCTCAATCTAGAGACATACGTCCACCCCTCACACAACACAATGAGGCTTCACTATTGCCAATGCACAATAGCTGATTCACAGCTTCTAACTAAGAGATACACTCTCACACTCCGCTGTCACACAGCTTGTGGGATCACAACCCAAACCACACAGAAAGGCGACCACACCTTCTGTCTTCCTACACGCAAGTAGGGATCTAATGATATGAAGTTTGTTTAGAAGAAAAGCAAACTAAAGATGAAATGGCCAGATAGAGTATCGTAATGAAAACGCTATGACAAAGAGGTCTCCTGTCTGGGAATGAGCTTGAGAGAGCCTTGGATTTCTTCTTCTCGTTAAATCTTCTTAGCAGCCACGGAGGTTTTCTTTTCGTCGTGAGGAAGAGAAAATGTCTTCTTCTAGTTTCACTCACGCTGGCAGCATCAGGACGAAGAGTAGCTTGGACATCAAGCTTTCTTCTTCTTCATTTTCTCCTCAGCACTCTTCTCAGCTCACTTGCTGCTCTCCTCAACTTTTGAACTGGAGCTCATGCTCCTTATGTATATTGGTGTCCTTGGGCGATACCAACGTTGTCCACTTTTCAAGCAACACCCAGAATGTCACATGCACATTATTTGATCTGCTTCCACTTGCACAGTTGACTCCATTCTTGTCAAGTCTACAGGAATGTGGGTAGGTAGGAGACTATAGCAGTGAAGGTACGATTTTCTTTAGAAAATATCTCTGCCAAATCACAGTCTTCTGACACCGAAGCAATCTGATGGCTTTTTCCAGAGAAAACGGATCCTCTGGATTAAGCTCCGAATCTTGAAATCTGCTTCCATCAGTTTCAGATCCATTCTGGACGAACAAAGTGTGTCGACACTTTCCTATCAGTGTGTCGAGACATTCCTGTAAAAAACTTGGAGAATCGTTCTGGTTGATCGTGGATGTGTCAACACTTTTCTGTTAGTGTGTCGAGACATCCCTTTGAAAAGCCTAGTAGACAGCTTCTTGAAGAACCATGGCTGATGAGTCGAGACAACACCAACGGTGTTGAGACATGTGAGCCATGTGCAGAGTTGTTGTAAGAAGGTGTCGGGACATAAGCGCCTTGTGTAGAGATTATCACACGAATGTGTTGACACTTTTCACTCAATGTGTCGAGACATCGGTGAATCCAGATACTTAGTCAGAACGGCTTCAGCTTGAATTCTTACGGATGTGTCGAGACATGAATAGGATGTGTCGACATATTATGTTATGCTGGAGCTCAAATTGTTGGAATTTCAACATGATCTCTTCTGGATGTGTCGAGACATCACTGGGCCGTGTCGAGACATCATTTAGTGAGATTCTTCTGTACTTGTTTAATCAATTCATCAAGCCAAGAATAAGTTAGATATTTCTCAAACATCTATTAATGATTTATGATTTGTTATCATCGAAACCAGGGGACACAACACGGACGCCCTCTCTCGACTGGCCTCCTCACACGATCCCGCTAGTACACGATCAGTCTTCCTCGAAGAGCTCGGGCAACCGAGCATCGAAACCGAGCTTATGACTATTGACCCGGCACCCTCAACGTCGCCATCGACTATTTCACCAAATGGATCGAGGCCGAAGCCACCACCAGGATCACTGAATCAGTCGTATGGAGTTTTGTTTGGAAATCGATCATCTGTCGCTATGGTGTCCCCCAAGTGATCGTGAGCGATAACGGTCGATAATTTGATTCTCATTATTTCAGAGACAGATGTGCCGACCTAAACATTCGCAACCACTTCACTTCGGTAGCCCACCCTCAGGCTAACGGACTGGTCGAAAATACCAATAAGACTATCTTAAAAGGCATCAAAACTAGGCTCGACAAAGCCAAGGGAAGCTGGCTCGAGGAATTCCCGAGCGTACTATGGTCGCACCGAACTTCTCCGAGAACGGCTACTGGTGAAACACCTTTTCAGCTGGTGTATGGCACGGAAGCCGTGATTCCATTGGAGGTCAGCAATCCCTCTCTCCGCATCATCCACTTCAAGCCCGAGGTAAATGAGCAGAAATTGCGACAGAACCTCGGCTTAGCAGACGAGATCCGAGAGAGTGCAAGGATCCGAGCAACGGAATACCAACGGTGCATCGCTCGATACTACAATAGCAGAGCCCGAGATAGACACTTCCAGTCAGGAGACTTCGTCTTGAGGAAGGCCGAAGCATCTCGACCACTAGAGGTGGTGGGGAAGCTGGCCCCTACCTGGGAAGGTCCCTACCGAGTGGTCGAGAAGCTCGGGAAAGGAGCATACTGATTGTCCACCATGGAAGAAACACCCGTCCCTCGAGCGTGGATCGTGAAAAATCTTTGTAAGTTCTACTTTTGAACATTTGACAAGCACAAACATGTAAGCGAAATAGAATAATCACCATTCTTCTCTTCTTATGCACATCAAGAAGGCTGTCGCCGGTATAGTATACATGTACAAAAAATTACATCCCCTGGTACTATAACGCGAGCGGAACGCTCGGCCGACCCAGTAGGTGCTCCCACGCCCAGCCACTGACTCTGCCTCGTGTAGAAACTGACTCGGATAAGGGATCGCCGGCTTCGTTGGTTTGAGATAGCTCAGAGGAAAAAGGAAAAGAGGGGAAACAACAAGAAGAAGAGAGGAAGGAATACATGTGAAGGCCTCCTCTCTGCCAACTCTTTGGGAGGCAGAGAGTGCAGGCATCCTCCGAAGAGTGAAAGGGAGGGAGAAAAAGAAAATGACCGAGGTGGATGAGGAGGCCAGAAAGGAGGGAGCTTAATTAGCTCCCCTCCCCCTCGCGGGATGGCGTCGGCGGGTCAGGGATAGGAGTGCGACATGCTCCGGCATGACGAGCCCTCTTCCTGAGTGGCCTCCGACTGACGAACCCTCTTCCAGACTAAAGCAACAGGAGCTTCCCTCCTACTGCCATCTGCATCATCATCTTCTGAAGCGCCTTCCATGCCTCGCCAAGACTAACAACACAACGCTTCGCTGAAGGGAAAAACCGCCAGGAACGGCCTTAAGCGATGAAAGGAAAAGGAGACACCCCTCGGATCTTTTATAGGCCGAAGGGGGAGCTGATCGCCTTAAATGACTCTCCCCTTACAAAACACGCTAACAAGGCTTTCCCTGGGTTGGTTACCTCATTTCTCGATATTCCCCCAGCGGGACGCGCGAAGTGGCAAGTCATTAAGGGCGGTATGAAAAAATGGAAAGGTGTCAGCGCCATGTCAGTTATTTGACAGATCAATGTGCGCAAGATCTGCAGAAAATCGGTGCCTCCTTCAAATGACTGCGGATACGATAGTCAAATCACACCAAAAGCGGTAAGAAACAGTCAATTCAACATTCAATACTGTCGCTATTATAGTTTCCAAAAAAGCCTTACTCTGCTACATATGAAAGAGAAAGAAAAAAGAAATAGAGCTATTACATCAAGCCTCGGGCCCATCTCCAAGCTCGACAGATAAGGCTTCTTCGGCACCAGGCGATCTGCCCCCAGTGTTCTCGATGACGGCCGGCCCAGACACTGACCCCACCTGTGTGGGAACTGTCTCGGCCACGTGCCCTTCCGAGGATGCTGGAGTTGGCAATCACTCGGACGGGGCCCAAACTCACCTCTTCACTCGACGTATAGTGGGAAGAGTCAGTGGAGGCCCCATCCGAGTCATAGCGCTGAACGGAAGGAAAAACGTGTGTAGACGATGGGCCTTTGCCTCTAGGACGGCCCGATCATAGCCTTGGGAGAAGCCCTTTCGGAGTCCCCGTCGGTAGCCTGACTCGTAATAAGGAAAGGCCGCCTGCTGTAAAGCTGCCTGGTAAGCCTCTGAGCACTTATGTTGCTCGAGCGCTTCCTTCCCAGCCAGCTCCGCCTTCCTCTCGAGCTCGACTATCCGCTGCTCGGACTCAGACAGCCTTCTCTCGGCCTCGGACAGCATTCCCTCAGCCTCGATCTGTGAATCCTTGACCGCCCGAACTCGATCCTTGAGCCCCTCTCGCTCGGCACTCCATTGGTCATCGCGCTCGACCTGGCTTTTGCGCTCCGACTCCAATAGCTCACTCTTACGGTCGACCATGCGGCAAACCTGGGCCATTTGCTCCGCCAACGACCGAGCCTCCGCTTGGCTCGACTGTGTCAACACTCGGAGTGGAGCCATCTCCCGGTGAAGGTCCCCAAGATCGAGA
The DNA here is from genome assembly GCA_022559845.1 of Amorphophallus konjac. Taxonomy (NCBI): domain Eukaryota; kingdom Viridiplantae; phylum Streptophyta; class Magnoliopsida; order Alismatales; family Araceae; genus Amorphophallus; species Amorphophallus konjac. The sequence goes on from CM040121.1 coordinate 352,116,721, forward strand.
GTAAGACGCTAGACCTTCCGATCAAGCGCACCGCGGGTCCATGAGAGAGCCTCCCGCTCGGACTCCACCCGAGCATACGCGTCCACAGCTTCAGCCCCCAACTAGGCCAAAATCAGCCCTCCCTCCATAATCTGCTCGAACAGTGAAGAGGGGGGACCCTTCCAGAATTTTTCCCGTAAGTCTCGAGAAGCTAAGGAATGGCACGCTCGATACAGAGGAGCCCGGACACTAAAGGTGCTGGTAGAGTGAGGGGAAGCTCTCACCGGAGCGACCGGGGTCGGGGCATCTCCCTCGGGCAATCCTGTCCCGGGGGGCCCACTGGTTGGCTCAACATGAGCGGCCCCACTGCGTACCTCCCCAGCTTCGGTCGGCTGAGATCTAGTCGCCTCCTCCTGCGACCCTCCAGCCTTGACCGGCTCAAACCGGACCCCCTCATCTGGTGGCCCCTCTGCTACGCTCGGCGCCTCAGCATCGGCGGTGATCCCTCCTTCATCGGCCCCCTCTTGTTCAGTAGAGGGGAGAGTCGGCAGGAAATCTCTTCCGGATGGACGGACGACCCCCTCCTTCCTCACCCGTTTCTTCGTAGCAGATTGAGCCTGCATTGAAGACCGCAACAACTTGGCCACGGGATCCTTGCGCTTGACCCCCCGGTGCTCGGAAACGTCATCCCGGGCCACCCGCTTGCCCTTGTCTCGGGCGCGGGATGAGCCCTCTGAAGCTTGAAGATCATCAGGAGCCAACGCCTCGTCCAAATCGATTATCTCTAATTCGACCGACGGTGCCTCCTCCTCAACCGCTCGCCTCGTGTCTGAACCACAGAAAAGCAGATTAAGAGAAGGAAGGTTCTCACTCCGCAAGAAGGAAGACCAAGCTCCCGAACTCCTTACCTATCGGTGACAGCACTCGAGCGAGGTAGCCCTCAATGTTGGAAGAAGGCACCAAATCAACAGTCTCTTGGCGATTCTGCTATAGAACAGCGGCCTCACCTTCCACCTCTAGAGAAAACATGGTCTGCCTCGAAGGAATGTTCGGATGGAAATTGGGCACTGTCGGGAAATTCTAGACTACACCAACTGCCGATGGGCCCACCCAGAAATATTGGGTCTTCCACCCTTTGTGAGAAGAGTCCTTCGCAGAGAGGGACACATAGCTTCTCCCCCCGCTTCGCCTGAATATAGAAGAAGCCTCTCCCCGCATGAGGATGCTCCTTCAACTCAAAGAAGTAATGGAAAAGATCCAGCAAGGCACGCACCCCACACTGGCCGCAAAGGAAAATAAAAGAGAAAATGAAGGTATAAGAGTTGGATACCAGCTGGACAGGAGCCAACCGGTAGAACCGAAGCAACTCGATGACAAAGAGATAAAGGGGCAGACGAAAGCCACATTTCGAGGCCAGAAGAAAGGAGCAAAAGAGGTTAGAACGAGTGGACAGGCTAGACTCATGAGGCTCAGGCGCCAGGAACTAGAACCACCAAGGCAGCTCGTAACGACTCTCCAGCCGCTTCACCTCAGCCTCCCCCAGCTTGCTGCAGAGCTGCTCCGGCGGTGTCAAGAAAACCCTTGGAGCCCATTCTCTCTGCTGCCCCTCGGGCTCAGATGATGGTCCGCCATGAGATAGAGAACTTTGGAGAAGAAATGGAGCTTACGAATCACCGCCTCAGGAAGCCCTTCTAGCTCCGACGGCTACAACGATTCTCCGCTCTTCCGAAACTGCTCTCACAGCGCGGGAGCCTCCCTCAAATATAACTACAAAGAGAGGCAAAACCCTAAAACCCTGGAGATAAAGGGACGCAAAACGTGCAATGCCTAAAAACCCTAATGGGTGGCGGCGCGGCGTCCGATCTCCCGAGGAGGGGCCTTCTCTTTTTCATCATAACGGGCGTATTTTCAAGGTAAGCTGCGTCACGTGGCCCCTATCAGAGAGATATCTTTACCCAATCAGTGCCACCAATAGTCCAGCCCAATTGATACTCGTCCGAGCCTAAACTTGGATAGGGAGTAGGAGGGGGACAAGTGGAGAAGGGAAATCTCACCGCCCGTACGGAGAGGCCAAACGAGGTCTAAACTGGACCGAACAAGGCTCAACTCCTCAAAGTGGCAACCCCCAGGCCCACTTATTATGAAGCCCAAAAATTCACTCAGTACAAGCGCTTCCTAGGCGACCTTCGGGTTAGGAAGTCCGAGCATCAGTCGATCAGGAAAGCTCCCTTGGAGCCTCCTATTCCTTATCCCGATCCAGCACTTATCGCTCGGGAGACCACTCTTGAACAAGTGCCACTGGCTCGGGCTCGCTGATGGAAGCTTATTGATTCGGCCGTTGCGAATCCCTTAATGGTAGGAAGCTCAATGGGAAAAGGGAGACCAAGAGTCCGCGCGCCATAAGGAGCCCACATGAAGGACGTAACCCCCCCTGGAACTCCTCTGCTCACAGGGACCAATTCACACAACAGGCCATTATTTAAACATGACATGCCCTACTACGAGAAGGTATGATGGGAATCGACACCGAGCATGTACTTTTTCTTTTGCATTTATGTCCTTTTAGTTTGTGTTTATATCCTTGGGAAAGTATGTACGCAAATGTAAGGCTTTATAAGCCAATGAGTCATTCCCATGGATTGTGTGGGTTTTTGTGCAATTGTGTAGTAGGTCCAGCTAGGGGGCCCTCACCCCTTTCCCATTGGTCCACCTACACCATGTGGGGCTGGTCAACCATCCTAGGTGGCCATCTAGAAGGTTGGAATGCCAATTGACCACATGGGAGACAAGTGGTTCAATTTGTCCAAGGTAGGCCACCTAATTTTCCAACCCCATTAACCTTGGTCAAGGGGGCGCCCCTCTCCCCTATTATTTTATTATTTTTGGGGTGTTAATGACACTTAATCCCAGCCATCCAATCCCCATCCCTAGATCCAAGGGTGTAGAATGGGTTTGATACATGGCATATACAAGGTTGTATTTTCCATTTGTTAGCATTAATGAAGAGAAAATTGTTGGAAAATCAAGAGTGATTCTTGAGCCCCTCCCCTCTCCCCTGGTGTTCATCTCCTCCAACCTCCAATTCTAGAGTGATTTCTACCTCCTATCCCCTCCCCTCTATCTCCGGTGATCATCTGTGCCGCCGCCGCCGCCGTTCGTGCCGCCTTCGAGCCGCCGCGAATCTGTCTTCGGTTTTCTGTCCTGCTGGATAGAGGTGTCTTCACGAACATCCTGCTACCAGACACGGCCTCTTCGTGGTTTGTAATTTTTATGGTGTGTTCCTATCTTCCATCCCATCAGCCACAAAAAACTTCAAGTCGAAAATCCTTCGTTTCATATTTTTTCAATTTCGGTCTTTAATCACTCCCAGATCTGTCCTGTCTCTATCTACAGTGACAGCAGCTCTGAGTTTCCCATCTCCAACCTTCTTTTTTTTATTTTTTTTAGGGCTACCAATTTTACTGGGAGTTCTCTCCATCATCCCCTACATCCACCATTTTTCTTGATTTTTGATCCGCCCTCTATCCATTTTTCAAAATTCATGTTCTATCTCTGCTACAGTGTTTTCAGCTAATTCCCAGATCCGACCACCTTCCTGTTAAAAAATCAGAACAAATCACAGCCAGCTTCAAATCCTTCATAAAAAATAGTTTCAGTTTTCTAGCTTGATTTTCTACAACTTTTCTGAAGACCACCACTTCAGATTCGGACGTTCACATATCGGTCAAAGGTAGTTCTCAGACAAGTTCTCTGCAGATCTGAGAGTCCGGTCACTGTACAACAGCAACTCAAAAATTCATTAAAGCCAAGATCCATGCAGATCCAGATCTGATCTCCAGACTTAGGTTGAAGTATTTGAAGAGAGCTTTCCAACGGCGCCGGTTTTGTCGCATTCCGACGTCGGGGCTGGTCGCAGCGCCCGTTCTCGCCGGGACGCACGCTAAAAACCAGAAGCTACAGATCCGTGGCCGGTTATTCCGACCGGCGCCGAACGGAGCCGCCCGGCCTCCGGCCGGCGAACCAGCGTGCCACCAGCCCGGGGAGCGCTTCCCTAAGTGTCCCCACTACAGCGGTGCCACCGGGTCCCACACGGCCCCTCCGGACAGCACGTGGGCCCCACCGTCACTAGTTCGGGTGTTGCAGAATCAACGCGAGAAGCCGCCCGTCAACCCGAATTCGGTCCTCTCGGGCCCCATTGTGTAGCCCTTTACCTCCCTGCATGGAGTGGGCAGCGAGTTGTATTGCTGTAATACTGTGTATTATTGTTCCGGGAGTACGAGTTTCGACCGGGCCCGTCTTCCCCACGCCGAGCGCGTGGAGGTATCGTTCTCGCTCCCTACACTCAGCATTTGCTTATTTTCATATATATTTATTTATGCCGCTGCTAGAGAGCATGTTTTAGGATCTAGCTCGCTATATTTTTCATATCACCACTACTGCGAGAGAGAGCGTGACCGTCCCGTGACCCGATCCGGGCACAAGTGAGAGCCGACCACCCTAGCTCACTGCCGGTTTCTCAACCGCGCACGTCCGACGCTTCCCTCATTAAGGGACAGTCACGAGCTTGTCGTGTCCGTGGTCTCGTCCCGCATCAAGGTAAGCCTAAGCTAGGCAAGAGCCAGCAACCCTGAGCAGGAACCACTTTACCTTTCGGTGGAGAGGGATCTCGCGCTTTCATTTTCCCCCCAACTCTTCTCTTCGCACCAGTGCTCTACTACCTATGCTGACTTAAGTATCGGAGGGTCTTCCCCGGGGATCTATCCCTGGGCACCTCTGACTGATTTCCCTTCTTGCAGCTTATACTTCAAGGGTACGTGGTCATCTTCCTCCCCGCTCAGGAGCAGTGCGAGATCGCCCCTCTTCACCTTGTACAAACGTTCTTATTTTTGGTTACTTTATAATGAATATATCATTGAAATTATACATTCTTCACCATATTATTTACATGCGTGGAAGTACCTTTATTTATACTTGAAGATGTGGATCGAGCACTGATTGTGTTCAAGGGCTCTATGCTAGTCCCCTCGACTGATTGTCGGAAATAAACTATTATAAACCATGGGGTATGATGCTACTGGCGTCGCATTACACTGGGAGTACTTTAATTATAAATAAGTGAGATATGCACGGGTATCCACGGATTTGTCCACTAAGTGGTAATCCACAGAAATTCACGAAGTACTTGTTACTAAGTGAAGAAGTACATTCTTGCTTCTTACATGACATTCTAGTACATTCTTGTTCATGAAAGGCCATAATTTCATTCTTACTTGATCATGTTCGCTCAGTCATATCTTAACTTGATCGTATCTTGTTACTTGTTTTATTCACGTGATTTACCGCATTTCGCGTGATTTTACCTTATTCTTTAGAGCTAAAATGTTAATCACTTTAACATTGCCAATCGTGTTGATGCGAAGATACCTACTGGGCAAATGTGCTCATTTCCTATTTTCAATCTTTTCAGGAGATGCAAGTAGTTCAGATTCGGATTCAAGTTATTCAAGTGATGGGTCCGAGAGCGAATGAAAGTCACATGAAATAGAGAGTGAAGACTTAGGAGTCAATAAATGTCTAGATCGAGTTCATGTAATTTTCCATTTTTATTGAGTCTAGAGTTGAGTAAAGTTGGAATATTCTATGTATTTGGATCTTTATCATTTTGATTATTAATGAAAGGAGAAGTTGATTAAATTATTGTGCAATTGCATTTTTATGTGTGATTATCATGCACTCTGATTATTCTTGCTTACAAGAGGCTTACCATGCCGACTGTTCACGTTTCCTGAGATCATCTTTCGCTGTAATAAAAGCTCGGGGCATGACACCCGGACACCCCGGGGGTATCGTAACTATATTTTTGGGTGTCCGGAAGTGACGTTTACCTTGATTAGCGTGTCCACATTTTTTTGATGGTCCGGGTGACCCTTTTGTGTTCCGGGCTTTCGTGTTACACTTAATCGAGTCGCGGTGTACCAGCATGAGTGCGGAGGGCTATTCCCGCACATCGTTAGCTTTCTCGGAAAGTGATTTTCGTGTGGGCCATGTGTATGGCCTATGAACTGTGAGTCTTATGACCCAGCCTGGGGCTGGCGATTTCTCAGTTTCCCTTTTTAAAGGGATTAAGTTTGGCGGTTATGTCCCGCCTTGAAAAGCTATATCGGACCATGGTTTTGACCCTAGGAGTAGGGCAGATTGACGGCATAGATGCCGTGTTGTACAATGGTCTTAACTCGAGTCTCATGACTCAGGGACCATCGGATTAGTCGGTCTAGTGGACTGTCCCGAGTCTAGTGGCCCCGACCCACCTAGTACGCCGTGTTACTCGCAATGGGTGTGTGCGTGGCTTTCGGTGTTCACGTTTAGTGACCCCCCACTAGTCGTAGCTGCCTGGGCACTCCTGTGCTGACCTACCAAGGAGTAGGTGGAGAGCTACACCCGAGAGTGATGGTTTTAGGCTGGTTGCCATAGGGCCTCCCACTGTGGCGGCTCGAGTCCGGACTGGGAGGAAAACCAGCTAGAGGGCCTGATGTAGCACAGTCAATCAGTGTGTGCACACGTGGTCAGGGACTTCGGACGCGTGCTGACAAGCACGACCCTGACTAGACCCTTGTATGTGTTCTTGGTTACTAGTATGGTGTCTCAGTTTCACCTGGGACGAGGGAGACACCTGAGGCACAGACTAAGATGTCAGTGGATGCATCCGGCCTTGCTTCTGGTGGGCAGGTTCTCCCGTCACGTGACGTGAGATTTTCGTGACTCTAGTTTCCATTTCTCATCTGTGATATGTGGTTTTCGGGAAGTTCTCTCACGTTTCCTGATATAGAGGTCTAGGGTTTTCGATAGGGCTACCGAGGTTTCTCCTTAGACAGTGTAGGGTTCACAACTGTGAATTCGTGACGGTTTCCCCAGACCGTGTGGTCTTGGGTTGGTCGTCACATGTGGAGGCGGTGTTGTGTCCCCTGGTTTTGATGATAACAAATCAAAAATCATTAGTAGATATTTGAGAAATATCTAACTTAATTTGGTTTGATTATTTGATTAAACAAGTGAAGAAGAATCTCGCTAAGTGATGTCTCGACACGGCCCAATCATGTCTCGACACATCCAGAAGAGATTATGTTGAAATTCCAACATTTGAGCTCCGGCATACCAAAATGTGTCAACACATCCTATTCATGTCTCGACACATCCAGAAGAATTCAAGCTGAAGCCATTTTGTCTAAGTATCTGGATTCACCAATGTCTCGACACACTGAGTGAAAAGTGTCGACACATTCATGTGATAATCTCTGCACAAGGTGCTCCTGTCCCGACACCTTCTTTCAACAACTCTGCACATGGCTCACATGTCTCGACACCGTGTGGTGTTGTCTCGACTCAGCCATAGTTCTTCAAGAACTTGAAAGGGATGACTCGACACATTGAGGGTAAAGTGTCGACACATCAAAGTTCAACCAGTACATGCTTGAAACTGGCAGAAGCTGTCTACAAGGATTTTCAAAGGGATGTCTCGACACACTGACAGAAGAGTATCGACACATCCACGTTCAACCCGAATGATTCTCCAAGATTTTCAAAGGAATGTCTCGACGCACTGTCAGGGAAGTGTCGGCACACTCAGTTCGACCAGAATGGATCTGAATCCGATGGAAGCTGATTTCAAGATCCGGAACTTAATCCAGAGGATCCGTTTGGTCTGGAAATAGCCGTCAGATTGGTTCGGTGTCAGAAGACTGTGATTTAGCAGAGATTTTGTCTGAAGAAAATCATAGCCTTGCTGCTATGGTCTCCTACCTACCCACATTCTTGCGGACTTGACAAGAATGGAGTCAAGGGTACAAGTGTAAGCAGATCAAATAATGTGGATGTGACATTCTGGGTGTTACTTGTAAAAGTGAGCAACGTTGGTGTCGCCCTAGGACACCGATATATGAGGAGCATGAGCTCCAGTTCGAAGGGAGGCATGCAAGTTGAGAAGAGTGCTGAGGAGAAAACGAAGAAAGAAAAAGCTTGCTATCCAAGCTACTCTTTGTCTTGATACTACCGGCGTGAGTGAAACAAAAAGAAGACATTTCTCTTCCTCCTGACAAAAAACCTCATTGGTTGCTAGGAAGATACAACGAGAAGAAGAAAGCCAAAGATCACTCAAGATCATTCCCAGACAGGAGACTCCTTTGTCATAGCATTTTTCATTACGATACTCTGTCTGGCCATTTCATTTTTAGTTCGCTTTTCGTCTAAAAAAACTTCATATCATTAGATCCCTACCTGCGTGTAGGAAGACAGAAGGTGTGGTCACCTGTCTGTGTGGTTTGGGTTGTGATCCCACAAGCTATGTGTCAGCAGAGTGTGAGAGTGTTTCTCTCTGTTACAAGCTTTCAGCGGAGTGTGAGAGTATTTCTCTCTGTTACAAGCTGTGTGTCAGCGGTGTGTGAGAGTGTATCTCTTAGTTAGAAGCTGTGAATCAGCTGTTGTGCGTTGGCACTAGTGAAGCCTCACTGTGTTGTGTGAGGGGTGGACGTAGGTCTCTAGATTGAGACTGCACTATCTTAAAGATCTTGTCTTGTGGTTTGTTCTCTCTCTCTCCTGTTCCAACGGTAGAAGCTTGATAGGACCGGTTCCAGTCATCTTGTGTGTATCTAGCTTCTCTGATATTAACTATTATCTACCTCACTATATTTTGTGTTAGACCTAGTTTTTATATCCGCAAAGAAGGGCAAAAAGGGGCAGATCTATTCACTCCTCCCCTCTAGATCTGCCTATCACCACTCAACACGTGGTATCAGAGCTAGTCTCTCTGTATGTGGTCTAACGACCTTGAGAGAACTGGTGATATGGCAACTAAAGGGCCTATGGCTGAAGGATATTTTGTAAAAAGGCCTCCCTTTTTCACTCGGACTAATTATCCTTACTGGAAAAACCGCATGCAGGTCTTCATTAAAGACAATGATCATGAAGTCTGGCGGGTGATCAGCAAGGGACCATTTGAGCTGCCTCCGGAAGAAGATACATGGACTAAAGAACAGATCATGCAATCAACTCTGAACTTGGGTGCCAAGCACATCATGCAATGCTCCCTTCATCCAACTGAGTACTCAAGGGTATCAACTTACAAAACTGTAAAAGAGATGTGGGACCACCTTGAGGTAATATATGAAGGGACACAGTAGGTATGTGCAACCAAAGCAAACATGTTAGTGTCTGAATATGAAAAGTTTAGAATGAAATCTGATGAGTCCATTTCGGACATGTATGCTAGGCTAACCATGCTCACAAATGGCTTGACTGAGCTAGGTAAGGCCTACTCTGAACAAGAGATAGTAAGGAAGATTTTGAGATCACTGACTCCCATTTGGCATACAAATGCCACAGTGGTTGAAGAATCAAAAGACTTAACTACCATCAAGGTAGAGGAACTCATAGGGTCCTTGATGACCTATGAGATGAATCTGAAGAACAAAGAGGCTGAGGTAAGTAAAAAGAAGCCTCTAGCTCTTAAAGCTGGACCAAGCTCCAAGGAGTTATCTGAAGATGTAGAGCCTTCAAGCAGCAACATTGAAGAAGATGAAGTTGCTCTATTGATAAGAAAGTTTAAAAGATTTCTAAGAAAGGAAGGTACTTGTTTCATTAAGAAGAAGTCCCAGGTAAAATGAGGGTTCAGGCCAAGACCTAAAAATGCCAAAAAGTCTGAAAAGTTTGTATGCTACTCTTGCAGGAAACCAGGACACATCAAGTTTGAATGTCCTGAAGAAGCTAAGAAAACTGTGCCCAGGTGGAAGAGCAACAAGAAGCAGGCCATAGTGTGTACTTGGAGTGATGATGAAGAAGAAGAAAATGAAGACAACTCCTCTGAATAGGAAAAAGATGATCTCTGCCTAATGGCCAAAGGAGAAAATGACAGCGAGGTGAGCACTCCCTTTGAGCATTTCTCCACAGATGATTGGGAAGAAGCTTACTTTGAACTGATGAATAAATATGAAGTATACAGAAAAGAAAAAAAAAACTTAAAAAGAAGGTTGAATCCTGTGGGCATGATAAAACTCTCAATGAAAAGATAACCTCTCTAGAAACTAAAATTGAAGATTTAAGAAAAATGAATGAAAATCTTGAAGAAGGAAGAAAAGAAATGAGAGATTTGGAAGATGAAAATGAGAGGCTAAGAGATGAAATCGATGAATTGAAACTGAAAATGCAAAGCTATGCAAAGGACAATAACTTGTGCAATGAAAAGTCAGAAGTCTTTGAACAAGTCAATTCACAACTGTTGAAAGAAAATGAAAAACCTCAAAAGGACCTAGCAGATAAACAAACCTCTCTTGAAAAATTTGTTGATGGAAGTGAAAACTTGAATGCCCTGCTAGGAACTAAAATAAACTTCAACAGAGATGGGCTAGGATATGAGCCTACCAAAAAGAAAACATTTGCGCTAAATACCACCACCTTTGTATCATCTTCCGAAGCATCAACCTCAAAATCAACACACCAAGAAAACGTTGAAAACAAAGGAAAAGAAAAGATAGGAGAACCAATTAACAAAACTTTCCAACAACCCAAAGATGTTCACAAACAATCCCAAATAGGTCGACACCCGTCCAAGCCTCAGCCTGCACATCACAAAGGAAGAAATAGCTACAATGCTAGAACAGGTCGGGACACTCCATGGAATAGGTCGACACCCACCAGGTCAAACGTCCAACAAAATCCTAGGTTTGCACCAACAGGTCGATAGTTTCCATACAGGAGGTCGACACACCCCTTGTCCAGAAACAGTTATAGACGGACTGAACAGTGGACAGGTCGAGAGTTTGCCTTCTACAGATCGACACCTCCGTGGGTAAGAAACAATAATGCTTCCTATGGTCATAGGTTCACTCAACCCCAACGACCTAGGCAATATGACACCTCCTACTCATCTAGACCAACAAACTGGAATAGATGGTCTAATCAGCAATCCTTCTCCACCACTTCTAAAACTCACAAAGTCCAAAAGACTAAAGAGTGTTGTGTCCCTGTGGTTTTGATGATAGCAAACACTATAAGTCATCATCTGTTTTAGTCTGCATACTATTTGAGTCTGCATATAAATCTGTTTGAATCTGAATAGTCATCATTTTTTTTAGTCTGCATACTGTTTGAGTCTGCATATAAATCTGTTTGTGTTGCATATGAATGTTTCATTGAACATCTTATCTGAATTACATAACCAACGAACAGGCTGAGGCTGTGTGTTGTGTGCATTGGTGCATTTCATAATTGTTGATGCATTTCATAATTGCATTTTATCTGGATTGTTTGATGTTTGTCTGTACAATGGGTGATGCTGCTATACCCTTTCAGCATAGTCTGTAAATCCGTAGACAACCTGCCTGAACTTTGTTGAATGAAGTCTAGACACTTGGCAACATGTCTCTCATGCATTATGTCTAAAGTCCATACATTGTATTGTCTACACTTTGTTGCAGCGTCTCATGTTAAGTCTGTACAGCATGCATCAGTGCATTAACAAGTCTATACATTGTGCATGCATCGTCTCTCAAGTCTGTACAGGGTCTGCCTAGAATGCATTCACTAAAGTCTATACATTCGTCTCTAAGGCAAAGTCTATACATCGCATGCATTGCACACTGCAAGTCTGTACAGCCCAAGTCTGTACATCCGACCGTCTCATTCAGTGTCTCACTCTTGCAAGTCTATACATTGCTTCTAGCATGCACGGGTTCAAGTCTATACATTGCTTATCTTTACCTACGTTCAGACACCAAGTCTATACATTGCTCACATCACACACTAAGTCTGCACATCGTCCCCTTGCTTCAAGTCTGTACATTGGCCAAGTCTACACATCGCCGTGTTCACTTGTTTCCAAGTCTGTACATTGGCCTTCAAGCTTTCCAAGTCTGTACATTGGCCAAGTGTCTTGTGCTTTGAAGCTTTATCAAGTCTATACATTCGTTTATCAAAGTCTACACATTGCATCGTGTTTCAAAGTCTATACATCGCTGTGCATTCCTTGATTTCAAAGTCTGTACATTCTGGTTGCTTCATAGCAAGTCTGCACATCCCGCTTGCACTAAGTCTGTACATGGTCCTGGCGCTCGCAAGTCTGTACATTGATTTGGCGCTCGCAAAGTCTGTACACCGGCTTGGCGCTCACAGAGTCTTGCTGCGTCTATATGCTAGTCCATGCATTGTCAAGTCTATACAGCGTCTCTTAACGTCTTGTGCACTCAGCATAGAAAGTCTGTACATTCGTTGATAGACTCATGCATAAACAGTAAGACAAAGTCTGTACATTCGGTGACAGCTTGTCTAAGCATCTCATGCATTTAATGTGCATACTTTCATTCTGTTTGTGCATCTCCTTCAGAAGTCTGTACAATCCTTTGAGAATTCAAGTCTGAACACTCTTCAGCAAGTATGTACACACTTCAGCACTCAAAGGCTGAACGTTCTTCAAGCTTAAGTCTATACATTGTGTTGCATCGTTGCACGCCAAGTCTATACATAGTCTGGCTGCCTGCACGCCATGTCTGCACATCGGTTGCACAGCACAACTAAGTCTATACATCCAATTGCATCGCATGTCTACAGAGTCTAGACATTCGTCCCACAGCCTGCAGCTAAGTCTACACAGCCTCCACAGCAAGTCTATACAACTTCCCTCAGCTGCGCTACAAAGTCTATACATCGTAGCAGCCTGCACGCAGCAAGTCTATACATCGCTGCCAGCCTGCACGCAGAGTCTGTACACTGCGTCCGCCAGTCTGCACGCAGCAAGTCTATACATCGCTGCTAGCCTACAATGCAGAGTCTGTACACTGCATACACACTGCATCCTTAAGTCTAAACTCTGCTGCTTTTATATGAAGTCTATATAGCCTGTGGCTTGTACATCGACTAAACTCTTCATTAAACCTGCAGGTGTCTGGGCACGTGATCCGAGGTAGGCACCTGGCACATGATCCGAGGACAACGCCCTAATTACTGTTGCTATAAATACGAAGCCTCCTCCATCTGGAGAAGACTGATCAAGAGAAAAAGACACTGATCGAGAACAGAAAAAGGAAGAGTGATCAAAGTGGAGAGGAAAAGAGCAGAAAGAGCAGAAGAAAGAAAAGAAGAAGAAGGGAGAAGTTGAGAGCCAGAGTGAGCTGCAGTAGTAGGAAAAGAAGAAGAGAAAAGAAGAGACAGAGAGAGCCTGCGAAATAGAAGAAAAAGAAGAGTGAGAAGAAGAGGGAGCTAGAGTAAAAGAATCTTCAACTGAAGATCAGTTTCTGTTGGACCGTGGATCAAATCTAGGCCAGCCAGCTCCTGCGAGAGCCACATTTTAATTTTATATTTCCAGCTTTTAGTTGCTGTATTTTCTTTTATTGTTTTCTTTTCAAACTGAACATTGTTCTTCCAATTCTCTGGTTGGAGATCGGGTTCGTCCTGTGGACTCAGGAGAAGGGAGACTGTGTCTCCGGTTTGCAAGTGACTGAGTGTCACTTGTGAGTGGTGCGGACACCAGGGCGACCACGTGACACGTCGGCGAACCGACGGTGCCATACGCGGAGCGCCAAGTGGACTACATCGGCTTATCTTCAAAATGGGGATAATTTGGCTTGAATTTGGACCTTTTTTGGCATTGAATTGGGCTTGTAAAGGGTATTGTATATGTAATTTACTAATGGGCTGGTTGTAAGGCTCCTAAAGGGCCAAATTGTTAAAGCCCCTTAAGCATTCCATAAGTAGAAATGGCCTTGGTCCATTTGTAATGGATCCATAAGCCATATGGGCTTCCTTCCTACATGGGTTCTCTGGATTGGATAATCTAGAGTGGACTCTCTTCATTCATGGGCTTGGTTAAAGCCATGGCCACATTTGGCCTTAAGCCATCTAGGTTGGAATGGGCTTGGTTAAGCCATGGCCACATGTGGCCCATTCAAGGCCCAAGATTGGGGCGCCCCCTCTTTTGGCTTATTAGGCTAGGAATTGTGTATTTTTATATTTCTTCCACCTCCATTTACCACATGTATCTAGAATGGCTGCTGGTCAAGTTCAAATGGCTGCAAACCTACCACCTTTACCTTGAAATTCAAAGGTAGGTGAGCAACCATGTCCCCTTGCCCCCCCTTTCCCTTTCACCAATGTCTTAATCCATGCGCACCCCTCCCCCTAGTTGCATCTTGCGCAAGTCCCCTCCCCCCTACCCCTTCCATTTCCCTATATAAGGGCATGTATAGTGTTTATGCTTAATAGAATGAAGTTTTGTTGAAAGAAAAGTTCATTAGAGAGTGATTCTCTTTGTGTGTTCTTGGGTGTGACTCCCATTGAGCTATCCTGGGACTGGACAGAACTAGGTCGTGTAACTCGACCCCATATCCCCCTCTTCCTCTTATCTTCTTCTTCCACAAAACTTATCCGTGATGCCTCTACAAGTTAGCAAACTTTAAGCTTTGGTTTCGCATCGATCGGAGTTCGTGAGCAATGGTGGCGATTTTTCTCGTGGAGGCATGCAGATCGGTTCCTGAATGCTGCCCAGAATTGAAGATGTCTGTGTTTTAATTCCTGGAGCCCAACCCCGATGCCATCTGAAGTTGGCTCCTGAAGAGCAATCATAGTATTTCAAGTCCTCTTTGTGTTGCCACTGGTTTCGCCTCGATCTGTGACCGGTGCTGATCGTGACGGCAGTTCTCGTGGGATCGCGCGGGCTGGTCTGAGCAGTCCCGGCTGAGAACTAGAATCAATTTTCAGAGCCTGCCCCGCTTCATCCGGCCAAGATCAGTGTGAGGGGTCTTCAGAATATTTATTCCTATGGACGTCGCCTACCATCTCCCACAAGGAACGCCCCGATCCGACATCGGCAACCATTTTCCTAATATTTTACCGTGTTTCTGTGTAGTTCTGTGAGCACAAAACTAGAACCTCAGAAGATTCATCATTGCGCCCAGATCTGAAGGCATCTGTTCGCGATCTTCGGAGTGAAGATACTACATCCAGTCACCGACATTCTCCAACAAACGGCGCTCCCATCGAGTATCGGATCCAGCCGTACCAGCCTCCGCAAGTTCGCTGCGCAGGGTGACCCGCGCGGGCAGAACCGGGTCAGCTTTCCGTCAGCGTACCCGAGCGGCTCCGGCACGCGTTCCTCGCCTCCTGCGAGTGTGGCCCGTCAACCCGGGTTCCAGCAACCCCAAAGTTATTGATTGTAGCCCGATACCTCCTTGTGTGGAGTGGGCATTCAGTTCTGAAATTGTAAAGTTAATCATTTGTGTATTGGGGTTGTTCGGAAATCGGCCGGGAGTTCTTCCCCACGCCTAGTCGTGGAGGTACGTGCTCATTCCGACATCTACATTTGCTGTTTAGTATACTTTCTATATTGCTACGTTTGTAAGAATAGGGCCGATAGCTAGTTTCAAATTCACCACGATTGTGAGTTGTGAGCGCCCGTTCCGTGGCTCCAATCGAGCACCGAGCGTGAATTAGCACCCTAGGCGACGGTGGTTTCTTAATCGCCGTGATCCACACGTTTCCCTCACAAGGGACGATCATCGGGTTCAAGAGAGTCACTGTTGAGAGACGTCTGCACCCGGAGAATACCACGGTGGCCAGCCGCCCGGCTTGCCTTAGTGTGCTAGTGCTGGCCGCACTTCGAGTCCGTCGTAGGTCTTAGCCTGGTCGTCATCCGTCCCGCATCAAATTGGTATCAGAGCGTCGTTCAAGCCTAGGGTCATTTAAGTCCAAGGTTGCACTTGCGTCGTTCAAGCCTAGGGTCATTTAAGTCCAAGGTTGCACTTGCATTCCTCTACTCGGTATATCAAAATGTGCGACACGAACGTTAGGCTACGCCTATCGGGAAGGCCGCACACTTGCGCGAGTGATCTTCGGATCGCTTAGCTCCGCCGCGTACCGAATAGTGGGTTAAGTCTAGGTTCCTTGTTAGTGCATTCCAACATAGTCATGTCTAAGTGTGTATTCGAGTCTCATGCCAACTTTGCATTAGTATGTTGGGTCGTGTCTAGTGTCTTGTCGTGTCCAAGTGTCGGCATGGTCATCCATTAACTCTCCGAGTCCCATGGGTTCCCAAACGCCTAGTTCATATGAATGGTGGCGACACCACCAAGGTTAGGGAATCCAACTCCACCACATCTATAGGCCCGAAGCCTCGGACTTCTATGGAACCAAGGTCCCGAGCGACTACCTCAAGTGGGAAGCCGCCATGGACGCATATTTTGAGTGTTATACTATGTCCGAGGCGATGCAATTCTCTTTCGCCAAAGAGCGGCTTCTTCGGGAGGCCGCCGAAAAGTGGGACTACATTGAACGTTTGAGAGAGGTTAGGAGACAATGGCCCATCGAGTCATGGTGGGACATGAAGAGAGAGCTTAGGAAGGTCTACGTTCCCCAACCGATCACCTCCAAACGACCCCACCCAATCACCTCCAACCAAGTGGGTCCTAGTCGGAGGCAGAGAGCCCTACACGTAGATGAGCCTAGACCCAAGCCTAGGCCGGATGATTACGGGCAAGTCCACTCCGATACCCCTACTCCAACCCGGACCGTTGCCGAACTTGTGCAAATGATTTCAGATCGGGTGGATAGAAGGTGCGCTTATTTTGAGTCATTAGTCTCCCCTTGCCCACCTTCGAGGTAGGAGGTAGCCATACCCGCACCTAGGGAGGCCATAGCCCATAGCCCCAACCCGGCCTCATCTAAGGTGTCCCCAAGCCCTCTCCCCATTATGGAGATCCCTCCTTCATCACCCTTGAGTGCTCCGTTGCCATCCTCTCCTTCCGAACTTCATCCGTAGCCGTCTTGTTTGGAGCCACTTCCGCCCGAGCCACCCGTGTTTCTTACGGGAATGCTTTTCATCGCCGAGCCACTCCTTAGCTGGCTCAAAGATGGCTTGGTCCCACCTCCCTTCCCATCCATGGACCCCACACTACCTCTAGTGCCAAGTAACTCGTTTCACACCACCTTCCGGTCTAGTCACTATATGGATACATTGGACGACCTTCTTAAAGGGTTAGACCGGCAGTTGGCATTTACGCACTTGTTGGCCCCAGGCTTCGACCGACCCACCGGTCGTAGCTTCACCCATCCCACCTTAGGGTCCATTACCTCCGTGTACACTGTTGTGACTCCTATGTGTTGATGGTGTTGACATGTAACTTTACTTCATATGGCAACACATTGTTTTGATGAATTGGCAACACTGTTTATGTTTTGATGAAATCACTTTATCAGATTGTCTGTGTGTTATATGCATTTAATCTTATCTTAACACTGAACACACACTCATAGTCTCAATGTCTATACATCGCTGTTGGGCATCAATGTCTGCATATGAGCATCAGGCACCAAGTGTGTACATTGCATAGCATGCATGCGTCAAAGTCCATACATCCATAGTGCAGTGGCCAAGTCCATACACTGTCCGTCTCATTTAGAGTCTAAGGTGAAGTCTGTACATTGAGCGTCTCACGCAGAGTCCACACATTGGCCTTCAGGTTTGAAAGTCTGTACATCGGTCTTTCAGCAAGTCTGAACATTATCCATACAGTAGTGCGTCAACTCCTTGAGCTGATGCGTCGACGCTTCAGTTCAGTTTCTTCAGTTGATAAAGTCTATACATCCACAGTGGACTTTAAAGTCTATACATTGGGCCTTACATTCCAACTCTATACACTGAACCTTCGTTCATCAAAGCCTCAAGTCTGTACAGCGTGAAGTCTACATTTTGGCTTCACGTTTTCAATGTCTGTATAGTGGCTTTCGCATAGGCAAGTCTGTACATCGGGCTCCTTCTAACTAAGTCTATACACTCCCTCACACTGTACACACTCAGTCTATACAGCATGATCATCTTTTCAAGTCTATATAGAGTTCTTCACTTAAACTGATGACTTATCCGATACTCTGTCAGACAGGTGTTCTGATCGTGAAGCTTATGGAGGGCACGTGATTCGAGGCTGGAAGGGCAGACAGGCTTGTGACACGTGTGCTGAAGCTGGCTGAGAGGCTGACACGTGGACACAGCAAATCAAGAAAGAAGCTCCTGGATTATTCTGGTGCGTCAACGCATTGAGCAAGTAGCGTCGACGCAGCAGTTACAAAAAGAGAACCAATGGGTTACTGGGTTACTCAGATGCGTCAACGCCACCCACTGGCAGCGTGGACGCAGCAGTTCAAGTAACTCCTTGCAACCTCTGGAGTACCCTGGCAGCGTCGACGTTGTAGCTCGTTGGGTCGACGCAGCAGGTTGATGGAACGACACCTTTTAGCTGCTAGTACACACCGATGCGTCAACGCAGCAGTGAAGCGACGTCGACGCAGCACGCCCATCTGCTGAAGACATGATCACTGGATCATCGATGCGCCAACGCCATGGGCTGATGGAGTCAACGTAGCAGTCTTGAGTTTTACTGATCAAACGTCTTTGAATTGTAGGGCACGTGATCCAAGGTGCCTGGCTCGTGAACCAAATGCTGACACGTGGATGGAATTGTCTCGAAGCTGGCGGATTCCATTGGGCGGGAAAGCATGGAAGCCACGCGCCCTTATCCACCTGCTGCTGTTATATATATTAGTCTTCATCTTCTGTATAGGCTGATCGAGATAGGAAAAGTCTGTACATCCTGCTTGAAGCAGCAGCCACCGAGATCCACTGTGAGAATAAAGAAGAAAGGCAGAGAAGAAGAAAAAGAGAGAAGAAGAAAAAGAGAGATGAGTTGAGAGAGAGTTATTGTGAGAGCTTGTGAATCAGTCTCTTGGTCCAGTTACCAGAGTTGATATTGCTCAACCTTGAGCTACAGTCGTTTTGGTTTCTTCCATTCGATTGTGTGTTTCGTTTGTTTTCAGTCTTTGTTATTTTCCTTTGAAAACTCTTGTTCTATCAAGCTGTTAGTCAGCGGGATCAAGCTGTGAGGCAGCTGTTGCAGAGGTGTTCCTCTGGTCAGCTAAGCTGTAGTGCCCAGCAGAGCAAGCTGTGATGCTCAGCTGTTGCAGAGGATGTTCCTCTGGTCGGGATAAGCTGTAAGCCCCAGCCGTTGTTGGCAAGCTGTAGAGCCCAGCAGTTTGAAGCTGTGTATCAGCAGTAATCCACATTCGAGTTGAATGTGGGGTGGACGTAGGTCGGATTGACCGAACCACCTAAAAGCCTTGTGCCTCTCGTGTGTTTGATTGCTTGTTCAGCAGATCTTGTGTGTTTCATTCGGTGCATTGGCTGTGTTCGTCTAGTGTTCTTCTAATTCCGCATTTGATTCTAGGCCAAATTTTTTAAATAGCCAGTAGATCTATTCACCCCCCCTCTAGATCCACATCCTGTGGTGATAGAGCCTTCCATCTAACTTCAACACTTGGTATCAGAGCTAGACTCTTCTACAGGGACTTACCGCCCGAAGAGGATAAGCACAGATGGACGGAAGAGGGATGATAGCTGAAGGACACTCCACATCCAAGCCCCCATACTTTGATGGAACCAACTACGCATACTGGAAGCACCGTATGCAGGTATTCTTGAGGGCTAAAGATTATGAAATTTGGAAGGTGGTTAGCAAGGGACCTTTCGAGCTGTCTCCAAATGAAGATGTATGGACTAAGAAAGAAATCAGAAGGTCCACGCTCAACTGGAGTGCAATCAATGCAATCCAGTGTTCTCTGCATCCCACCGAGTTCTCACGAATATCTACCTGCTCCTCAGCGAAGGAAATGTGGGATGCACTTGAAGTCATCTATGAGAGAACTTCACGAGACTAAGACTAATCTACTAGTCTCAGAATACGAAGCCTTCAAGATGAAGCCTAATGAGACGATCAAGGAAATGTATGCTCGGCTGACCATTATCACAAATGGTCTCAGTGGCTTCGGGAAAAAATATTCTGAGTACGATGTAGTCAGGAAGATCTTGCGATCCTTAACTCCAATGTGGCACACCAAGGCCACAGCTATGGAAGAGTCAAGAGATCTGCATAATACTAAGGCAGATGAGCTGATCGGATCTCTAATGGCTTATGAGATGAATATGCCAAAGATAGAGGAGGCTGACAGAAAGAGGAAGCCTATAGCTCTGAAGGCTGGTGCTAGCAGATCCAGTCGATCCAGCCCCAACGGATCATCAACTGAAGAGAGCTTGTCTGAAGAAGAAGTGGAAAATGCTGATATTGCCATGATTATTAGGGAATTCCGGAGATTTCTTAAGAAAGAAGGAAGAAGATTCAGCCGAAAAAATCCCAACAGTGGCTGCCGAGACACAAGGTATAAATCAAACCCTGCAAAGAAAGCTGAAACTAATGTTTGCTATCAATGCAGGAAGGCGGGTCACTTTAAAGCTGAATGTCCGACAAATCAGAATCTCAAGGACAAGTCCAAGAAGAAGAACACAAAAGGGAAAGCTATGGTGAGTACCTGGAGTGATGAGGACGAGGGATCTTTGAGCGTCACTTCGGACAGTGAAGTTGAAGCTGAGAAGCCAATCTGTCTCATGGCAACCAGCTCAGAAGATAGAGAGGAAGAATCTGATGAGGTATCCTCTCGCTATGAAAATTTTACTATTACTGATTGGATGGTTGCCTATGATGAACTTACTGATAGAGTAGATGAGGTCAGAAAAGAAAACAGGCATCTTCGAAGAAAAATTAAAATCATGCAAAATGATACTTCATTGTCTGATAAAATTGCCAGCTTAGAAACTGAAAACAATAAGCTGAAACTCACATGTTCTGAATTTGAAGAAATCAATAAAGAACTGAAAATGTCTAAGGAAGAAAATGTGAGATTAGACAATGAAATTGATGCATGGAAACTGAAAATTCAGAATTATGAAAATGAGATAAAGATTGTTTCTGAAAAATATGAAGCTATCCTCAATGTGAATAATGAGTTAAAAAATCTATTGATGAAGTTCAGAAAGATAATGAGGATAAGCTAAAAACAATTGAGAAAATGACCCAAGGATCTGAAAATTTAGATGCATTATTGGGGTCAAAAGTAAATTTCAGAAGAGAGGGCCTAGGATTCAACTCTAGTGCAACCAAAAGCTTTGGAATGAAAACTATTTCCTTTGTTGCACAAAAGGAGAAAGGACCTCTGATCAACATGAATTCTAATAATGCTATAAAGACAAATTTGAATCTGAAAAGGCTGAATGCAGAGGAGAAGGGCAAACAGAAAGTAGGTGAGCCTAGTAGAATTGGCACTTCCAAACCTAGCTCTAGTGCTCAACCCAAGGTTAGGGGTCAGTCTGTTCAGATAAACAAACCTCATATCAATGCCAAAAAGTCTTCACCACCATCATCACAGAAAAGGACCCAACCAAAACCTATGAATAGGTCAGCAGGGTCAAGGGTGCAGGGAAGACAAAACATTTTCAGAAGTCAGCCCAACAAATTCAATTCACCTAGAGTTCAGCCCTACTACCCCAAACAGCCAATCTATCCTAATGGGTATGGGTGGACTAGAACTCAAGGGATGTATACAGGGTATGTTCATCAACCTACACAGTTTTACAGACCCTATGTCAGAAATTGGGAAAATGGGTGTGGTAGTCGGATGCCTAGGAATTACCAATATTTCCACAGCCAGTCTAGGAACTACCATGGCCAAAACTTTATGAATGCAACCTGGCCAAAGCATTGGCACAATAACAAAAATTCTGTGAATAACTTTGTTGGTGCATATAAGAAGAAAGTCAACAAGAAAAAGCAAAACAAAAGGAAATCTGGAAAATCCACTGAACAGAACTGCTTCAAACAAATGTGGATTCCCAAAACCATGCTTTCTTTCTTTACTTGCACTTCATCTGCATTGGAGCCCAATCAGACTTGGGTTCCAAACTCTTTGCCCTAATTGTGAGTGCAGGTATGCCTGACAGCCAAGAGCAACTTGTGGTACTTGGACAGTGGCTGCTCCAGGCATATGACAGGAGATAAGGCCAAGTTTTGTATGCTAACTGAAAAGCTAGGAGGCCTTGTCACCTTTGGAAGCAACACAAAGGGTAGGATCATTGGATCAGGTAAGGTAGGTAAGTGCTCTACCTGCTGCATTGATGATGTTATGCTGGTTGAAGGGTTAGCTTACAATTTACTTAGTATCAGCCAGTTGTGTGATAAGGGTCATAAGGTTTTATTTGATTCTCAATGCTGCAAGGTTTTTGAACCTGATTCAGAAATTATAAAATTCTCTGAAAAAAGAATAAATAACACATACATGATAGATCTAGATGATATTCAGCATTCTAACCTATGTCTTACTGCCAATAGAGAAGATTTAGCATTTTTATGGCATCGTAGGTTAGGCCATGCTAGTTATACCATTTTGCATAAACTGAACAAGCATAGCATGGTTAGAGGACTTCCTGAAGTTTCCTTCAAGAAAGAAAATAAAATCTGTGATGCATGCACTCAATCAAAGATAACTAGAAAGTCATTTAAGTCTAGAACTGAAAATCTGTCTTCCAAACCCTATGAGCTGATACACATGGATCTCTTTGGGCCAACCAGATCTGTCAGCTTATTAGGAAAGAGGTATGGGTTTGTCATGGTAGATGACTTTTCTAGGTATACTTGGGTTTATTTCTTATCTAATAAGAGTGATGCTTTCTCAGAATTTCAGGAGTTCTATGTTAAAATAAATCAGAAAATTGAAAATATTTTGACTGATCATTGAGGTGAGTTTGAAAACTCACAGTTTGATGAACTCTGCAGGTCAAATGGAATCAACCATAGGTACTCCTCACCAAGGACACCTGAGCAGAATGGGGTTGTGGAGAGAAGGAACATAACCCTAGTGGAGATGGGTCGTACACTTCTTACTGAAGGTGGTCTACCAAGGAAATTTTGGGCTGAAGCAGTGAACACTGCCTGTTATGTAATTAACAGAGTCATGGTAAGACCTTCTACCCAGCAAACACCGTATGAGATCTTAAAGGGTAAGAAACCTTCTATTGCTCATTTCAAGGTTTTTGGTTGTAAATGTTTTATTCATATAAATGATAAAAGAGACCTTGATAAATTTGAACCTAAAGGTGAACCAGGAATCTTTCTTGGTTATTCTGAAAACACACGAGCATATAGAGTGTACAATCTGAACTCTAAAACTGTTGAAGAATCTCCACACATAATTTTTGATGAATCCTTGGTAAATTCTAACGTTGGTAAATGCAGGAATGAAGACAATGGTGAAATCTTGAAGGAAGGAGATCCTGAAGACAATTCAGAGGATGAAGAAGGACATACAGAACTTAATGAAGAGGAGTCTACAGTTCAGGGGGAGGTAAATCAAACACATGACAATTCAATTGTTAACATTAGATATCTTAAAGATCATCCTGTAGATAATATAATTGGAAATCTGCATGACCCCCCTAGGACTAGAGGTCTCCTGAGAATTCAACATGAATTAAATGCATATGCTCTTGTCTCTCAAATTGAACCCAAGTCCATTGACTGTGCCCTCAAGGATATGCATTGGATTAATGCCATGCATGAGGAACTTAATCAGTTCGACAGGAACAATGTGTGGCACTTGGTTCCACCTCCTGATCATGGAACAGTCATAGGGACTAGGTGGGTCTTCAGGAATAAATCTGATGAATTAGGGAATATTGTTAAAAATAAAGCCAGACTTGTTGCTCAGGGGTACAACCAGGAGTTTGGTATTGACTTTGAAGAGTCATTTGCCCCTGTAGCCAGATTAGAAGCTGTTAGAATTTTATTAGCTTATGCATGTTCCCTAGGTATAATCCTCCAGCAGATGGATGTAAAATCTGCATTCTTGAATGGGGAAATTAATGAGGATGTCTATGTTAGACAGCCCCCTGGATTTGAATGTCTAGATTTCCCTAATCATGTTTACAAATTAAATAAAGCTCTCTATGGTCTTAAGCAAGCTCCCAGAGCTTGGTACGACAGGTTGAGCAAGTTCCTCACTGATCAAAATTTCACTAGAGGAGTAGTTGATCAGACCTTGTTTACAAAGGTGAGTCATTCTGAAATTCTTATTGTACAGATTTATGTGGATGATATCATTTTTGGGTCAACTAACCCCAAATTGTGTGAGGAATTTTCTGAAACAATGACTAATGAGTTTGAAATGAACTCAATGGGTGAGCTCAAATTGTTTCTTGGACTGCAGGTTACACAAACAAAGGATGGAATGTTTATCACTCAGTCCAAGTACACAAGGGATCTACTCAAGAAATACAAGATGGATAACCTTAAAGAGATAGCTTCTCCAATGGGTACTTCTACAAGCTTGGATGAAGACACTAAAGGTAACCCATTTGACCAGAAATTATACAGAGGTATGATCGGATCCCTTCTCTACTTAACAGTATCTAGGCCTGATATTCAATTCGCTGTAGGATTATGTGCTAGGTTTCAGGCCAGTCCTAAAGAAAATCATTTTAAAGCAGTGAAAAGGATTTTTAGATATCTGCTAGGCACCCAAGAGATAGGATTATGGTATCCTGCTAGGTGTGAGTTAGAGCTTCTAGCTTACACTGATGCTGATTATGCTGGGTGTCGAGTAGATAGAAAAAGCACTAGTGGCTACTGTCAATTCCTTGGTGGCTGTCTAGTATCTTGGGCATCTAAGAAGCAACACACTGTAGTCTTGTCTACAGTTGAGGCTGAATATGTTGCAGCAGGTAATTGTGCTGCCCAAGTACTTTAGATTAAGCACCAACTAGATGATTATCAGATAAAATTGGAATGTATTCCAATTCTATGTGATAATACTAGTGCCATATGCCTTGCTAAAAATCCTGTTCATCATTCTAGGACTAAGCACATAGAAATAAAACATCATTTTCTAAGAGATGCTGTGAATAAAAAGGAAATTGAACTGGACTTCATTGAAACAGACAAACAAGTTGCTGATATTTTTACTAAGCCACTTGGAAATGAAAATTTTAAATTTTTTAGAAGAGAACTTGGCTTGTGTAAATTTCAGCATAATGAATAAACTCTTTGTTAACTTGAATAAAACATTTGAGCTGCTTTGAATAAACTTCAGATTTGGATTTGCTGTTGATAAATTGAATAAACATTGTGCAACAGACGTATGATAATGCATGACTCTCATATATTTTTATTGCACTCATGATCATCATGCATATAGACAGGGGGAGTCTTGTCAGTTGTCAAGGTGAACTGCTGCGTCGACGTTGCTACAATGTGGCGTTGACGCAATGAACTAGATATGGAAATATTTCTGTTTTACTATTCTGATGAGTTGACGCTGCAATAGCATGGAGTCAACGCACTGTCACTATCTCAGTATCTTATACTGTTTGTCTCTTCATCTGATGCGTAGACGCCTTGAACTCCAGCGTTGACGCTGTCTATTCAATCCTTGATTCTGAATGATTTAGTCTGACAATATGGCAATCTTTTAGTCAGTTCTAATATTAAGCAATAGAAAATAGATTTCTTCTTTCATAAGAACGTTAATTGCTTAAAGACTGACTTAATGGTTTAAAATTTATAATCTTTAGAGTTGAAAGACTACAATCAGTAAATAAGGATGCTGAAAATTGATAAAGCTCTCAACCCTTATCTTATTTCATGTCAGACAAAGCTAATTATATCTGAAATCTGAAAACTCATCTGAAATCATGTTAGAGAAGCTAAGTATGTGTATTGTCCTTGAACAAGTCATTCTGAAACAAATAAAGGGCAGCTAATAAAGATATTGAAAAACATTGAAAATCATTTGAGTAATAGGATTGACAGAGCAATGACTGGTAAATCACTGAGAAACTGAGTGATCCATCAAAGAAGTGGACACCACTCATGTCATGAGGTGTATCAGCTATCTCTGTATAAAATGATCAAAACAGTAGGTTGTTTTCACTGAGTACCTGGGGGTAACTGGTGTCTAATAAACGTGTACCCTCACACAAAGAGGTGTCAATCAATTCTATTGAATTTGATCATAGGTAAGATGGTCCATCATGTTGAGTATCTAGGGGTATTGGCGTCTGATAAACGTATACCCTTACGCAAAAAGACTTTTGGTACCTGAATGCCCTAAATGAAACAATATTGAAAATGCTGTTCCTTAGAAGAAATTTCATGGATGTCAATTGTTTAATTTCAATACATGACCTGATTTCTCTTAACATATATTACTGAGTCTATTAAAGTAAGATATTCTGAAACTGAATCTCTCATGTAATTATGACTCTGGTTTATTGTTTTATCATGAACATCTACCTTATCCAATGAATGTAGTGCATGAACTTTCTTTTTTATAACCTTTAAACCAGAAATTCAATTTCTAAGCCATTTCTAGGTTCATATGACTGAAGGTTTTGTGCTTTGGTTACTTAATTTCTGAACTACTTACTAAGAATGCCAGTCAGCTGAACTTTCTTTCTCTTTGCTTCCATTCACTTTCCCTCCTATTTGTTGATGGCAAAGGGGGAGAATATTGTCTAAATTCATTTCTTCAGTTTAGGGGGAGAATTCTGATTCAGGGGAGGTATGGCAGGGAGTTGCTTAAATTTTGTCGCATGCAGCATGTCATCATAGCATATACGTGCACCTGCATAACAATCTGAATAACAAATCATGTCTTTCATCAAAAATACATCTGTATGACAGGATGTTACCACTCTACATGATAGGGGGTTGCCATCATCAAAAAGGGGGAGATTGTTGTGACTCCTATGTGTTGATGGTGTTGACATGTAACTTTACTTCATATGGCAACACATTGTTTTGATGAATTGGCAACACTGTTTATGTTTTGATGAAATCACTTTATCAGATTGTCTGTGTGTTATATGCATTTAATCTTATCTTAACACTGAACACACACTCATAGTCTCAATGTCTATACATCGCTGTTGGGCATCAATGTCTGCATATGAGCATCAGACACCAAGTGTGTACATTGCATAGCATGCAGGCGTCAAAGTCCATACATCCACAGTGCAGTGGCCAAGTCCATACACTGTCCGTCTCATTTAGAGTCTAAGGTGAAGTCTGTACATTGAGCGTCTCACGTAGAGTCCACACATTGGCCTTCAGGTTTGAAAGTCTGTACATCGGTCTTTCAGCAAGTCTGAACATTGTCCATACAGTAGTGCGTCAACTCCTTGAGCTGATGCGTCGACGCTTCAGTTCAGTTTCTTCAGTTGATAAAGTCTATACATCCATAGTGGACTTTGAAGTCTATACATTGGGCCTTACATTCCAACTCTATACACTGAACCTTCGTTCATCAAAGCCTCAAGTCTGTACAGCGTGAAGTCTACATTTTGGCTTCACGTTTTCAATGTCTGTACAGTGGCTTTCGCATAGGCAAGTCTGTACATCGGGCTCCTTCTAACTAAGTCTATACACTCCCTCACACTGTACACACTCAGTCTATACAGCATGATCATCTTTTCAAGTCTATACAGAGTTCTTCACTTAAACTGATGACTTATCCGATACTCTGTCTGACAGGTGTTCTGATCGTGAAGCTTATGGAGGGCACGTGATTCGAGGCTGGAAGGGCAGACAGGCTTGTGACACGTGTGCTGAAGCTGGCTGAGAGGCTGACATGTGGACACAGCAAATCAAGAAAGAAGCTCCTGGATTATTCTGGTGCGTCAACGCATTGAGCAAGTAGCGTCGACGCAGCAGTTACAAAAAGAGAACCAATGGGTTACTGGGTTACTCAGATGCGTCAACGCCACCCACTGGCAGCGTGGACGCAACAGTTCAAGTAACTCCTTGCAACCTCTGGAGTACCCTGGTAGCGTCGACGTTGTAGCTCGTTGGGTCGACGCAGCAGGTTGATGGAACGACACCTTTTAGCTGCTAGTACACACCGATGCGTCAACGCAGCAGTGAAGCGGCGTCGACGCAGCACGCCCATCTGCTGAAGACATGATCACTGGATCATCGATGCGTCAACGCCATGGGCTGATGGAGTCAACGCAGCAGTCTTGAGTTTTGCTGATCAAACGTCTTTGAATTGTAGGGCACGTGATCCAAGGTGCCTTACTCGTGAACCAAATGCTGACACGTGGATGGAATTGTCTCGAAGCTGGAGGATTCCATTGGGCGGGAAAGCATGGAAGCCACACGCCCTTATCCACCTGCTGCTGTTATATATATTAGTCTTCATCTTCTGTATAGGCTGATCGAGATAGGAAAAGTCTGTACATCCTGCTTGAAGCAGCAGCCACCGAGATCCACTGTGAGAATAAAGAAGAAAGGCAGAGAAGAAGAAAAAGAGAGATGAGTTAAGAGAGAGTTATTGTGAGAGCTTGTGAATCAGTCTCTTGGTCCAGTTACCAGAGCTGATATTGCTCAACCTTGAGCTACAGTCGTTTTGGTTTTCTTCCATTCGATTGTGTGTTTCATTTGTTTTCAGTCTTTGTTATTTTCCTTTGAAAACTCTTGTTCTATCAAGCTGTTAGTCAGCGGGATCAAGCTGTGAGGCAGCTGTTGCAGAGGTGTTCCTCTTGTCGGCTAAGCTGTAGTGCCCAGTAGAGCAAGCTGTGATGCTCAGCTGTTGCAGAGGATGTTCCTCTGGTCGGGATAAGCTGTAAGCCCCAGCCGTTGTTGGCAAGCTGTAGAGCCCAGCAGTTTGAAGCTGTGTATCAGCAGTAATCCACATTCGAGTTGAATGTGGGGTGGACGTAGGTCGGATTGACCGAACCACCTAATAGCCTTGTGCCTCTCGTGTGTTTGATTGCTTGTTCAGCAGATCTTGTGTGTTTCATTCGGTGCATTGGCTGTGTTCGTCTAGTGTTCTTCTAATTCCGCATTTGATTCTAGGCCAAATTTTTTAAATAGCCAGTAGATCTATTCACCCCCCCTCTAGATCCACATCCTGTGGTGATAGAGCCTTCCATCTAACTTCAACATACACCGTGGGTCATGTTACCACGAAGGTTCTTCTACTCCTCCCGTTACCGGCTGAGCCCGACTTCACTCCTTTTATCCCGAGGGAGGCGCCCTATCTTCTATACACTGTCCCATCTACCACGATGGATGGAGGTGACCATCACCTTCATGAATTTCAAACATGGGACTATGTAATGGAGGAACCGGGGGGTCTCACATTCTTTGACCCATTCGACCCCTTCTCTAGTGGGCCTCGTGACCCACCACTTCCCCTCTACTTTGTCAAGGAAGTCCCCTACCACTCTCTTCCCACTCGGGCCAATCAAACTCCACATAGCAACATGTCCGATTATTGGGAAGCATGGCATGCCTTACCTACATGTAGTGGTGATGAACCTCTTAGCCCACCCACACCCACATCTGATAGGAAGTCCTTGCATGCATGGTGTCTTTTTGGGTGTCTAAGAGTACAACATCATACCTACCTTTGGTTGCATCTAGTGTATGCATGGCACACATTTGGGTGTCCTGGTCCGCCATCGTCCATGCGTAGGTCGGACTAGCCATAGGTTTGTCTAAAGGTCATGGGTGTGTGTGTTTGTTTGTCTCTCTAGTTGTTTTCTTTCATCCATTTGGTTTGCATAAGTCGTGTCCCAATCAAAGGCCAGCCATGCACGCATAAGGAGTTAGCCGATGCATGCTACATATCCGTGGATTCAAAGGGAGAGTACATCTAGATCAGGGTCATACCTGACAGGTTTCCGCCCGGAGACCGAAAGCCACTCTAAGTCCACGATCCCCACCCTTTCCGGGTTAAGAAACAAGTGGGTCCGAAAGCGTACGATATTGAACTACCGAACGACAATGGTGTCAATTCGACGTTCCATGTTTCCTCTGGTAGCATATTGGAACCCGCGGTGATCCCTAGTGAGTCTCGAACTTTATCTTTCTATTTAGAGTGACCCCTCACCCGAGAGTCCACCTTTCCAGTCTCAACGCATACATATAGATTGTATACTGGATGAGCAGCTGATCACCACAAGGAATGGCGCATACCCACACGTCCTAGTGCGTTGGCGAGGATGCCCCACGATGACCAACGCCTTGATCACATGCGGAGAGCGCAAGCTTCGGAACCCTTACTCGACGGGGTCGAGTTCCTCCCACCCGGGGAGAATTGGTGCGGACACCAGGGCGACCACGTGACACATCGGCGAACCGACGGTGCCATACGCGGAGCGCCAAGTGGACTACATCGGCTTATCTTCAAAATGGGGATAATTTGGCTTGAATTTGGACCTTTTTTGGCATTGAATTGGGCTTGTAAAGGGTATTGTATATGTAATTTGCTAATGTGCTGGTTGTGAGGCTCCTAAAGGGCCAAATTGTTAAAGCCCCTTAAGCATTCCATAAGTAGAAATGACCTTGGTCCATTTGTAATGGATCCATAAGCCATATGGGCTTCCTTCCTACATGGGTTCTCTAGATTAGATAATCTAGAGTGGGCTCTCTTCATTCATGGGCTTGGTTAAGCCACGGCCACATTTGGCCTTAAGCCATCTAGGTTGGAATGGGCTTGGTTAAGCCATGGCCACATGTGGCCCATTCAAGGCCCAAGATTGGGGCGCCCCCTCTTTTGGCTTATTAGGCTAGGAATTGTGTATTTTTATATTTCTTCCACCTCCATTTACCACATGTATCTAGAATGGCTGCTGGTCAAGTTCTAATGGCTGCAAACCTACCACCTTTACCTTGAAATTCAAAGGTAGGTGAGCAACCATGTCCCCTTGCCCCTCCCTTTCCCTTTCACCAATGTCTTAATCCATGCGCACCCCTCCCCCTACTTACATCTTGTGCAAGTCCCCTCCCCCCTACCCCTTCCATTTCCCTATATAAGGGCATGTATAGGTTTATGCTTAATAGAATGAAGTTTTGTTGAAAGAAAAGTTCATTAGAGAGTGATTCTCTTTGTGTGTTCTTGGGTGTGACTCCCATTGAGCTGTCCTGGGACTGGACAGAACTAGGTCATGTGACTCGACCCAATATCCCCCTCTTCCTCTTATCTTCTTCTTCCACAAAACTTATCTGTGATGCCTCTGCAAGTTAGCAAACGTTCAGCTTTGGTTTCGCATCGATCGGAGTTTGTGAGCAATGGTGGCGATTTTTCTCGTGGAGGCATGCAGATCGGTTTCTGAATGCTGCCCACAATTGAAGATGTCTGTGTTTTAATTCCTGGAGCCCAACCCCGATGCCATCTGAAGTTGGCTCCTGAAGAGAAATCATAGTATTTCAAGTCCTCTTTGTGTTGCCACTGGTTTCGCCTCGATCCGTGACCGGTGCTGATCGTGACGGCAGTTCTCGTGGGATCGCGCGGGCTGGTCTGAGCAGTCCCGGCTGAGAACTAGAATCAATTTTCAGAGCCTACCCCGCTTCATCCGACCAAGATCAGTGTGAGGGGTCTTCAGAATATTTATTCCTATGGACGTCGCCTACCATCTCCCACAAGGAACGCCCCGATCCGACATCGGCAACCATTTTCTTAATATTTTACCGTGTTTCTATGCAGTTCTGTGAGCACAAAACCAGAACCTCAGAAGATTCATCACTGCGCCCAGATCTGAAGGCATCTGTTCACGATCTTCGGAGTGAAGATACTACATCCAGTCGCCGACATTCTCCAACAAACGGCGCTCCCATCGGGCATCGGATCCAGCCGTACCAGCCTCCGTAAGTTTGCTGCGCAGGGTGACCCGCGCGGGCAGAACCGGGTCGGCTTTCCGTCGGCGTACCCGAGCGGCTCCGGCACGGGTTCCTCACCTCCTGCGAGTGTGGCCCATCAACCCAGGTTCCAGAAACCCCAAAGTTATTGATTGTAGCCCGATACCTCCCTGTGTGGAGTGGGGATTCAGTTCTGAAATTGTAAAGTTAATCATTTGTGTATTGGGGTTGTTCGGAAATCGGCCGAGAGTTCTTCCCCACGCCTAGTCATGGAGGTATGTGCTCGTTCCGACATCTACATTTGTTGTTTAGTATACTTTCTATATTGCTGCGTTTGTATGAATAGGGCCGATAGCTAGTTTCAAATTCACCGCGATTGTGAGTTGTGAGCGCCCGTTCCGTGGCTCCAATCGAGCACCGAGCGCGAATTAGCACCCTAGGCCACGGTGGTTTCTTAATCGCCGCGATCCCCACGTTTCCCTCGCAAGGGACGATCATCGGGTTCAAGAGAGTCACTGTTGAGAGACGTCTCCACCCGGAGAATACCACGGTGGCCAGCCACCTGGCTTGCCTTATTGTGCTAGTGCTGGCCGCACTTCGAGTCCGTCGTAGGTCTTAGCCCGGTCGTCATCCGTCCCGCATCAAGTTCCCTCTGGTTTCAGAGGAAGGGAGTCCTTGACTCCGGTTGCAGGTAGTGGTTGCTACCTGTGTGTTCCCTCCTAGTCTGGAGGAAGAGAGACCTAGTCTCTGGTCGCAAGTGGCTGGGAGTCACTTGTGGTTCCCTCTGGCTTTCAGAGGAAGGGAGACTTGGGTCTCCGGTTGCTAGTGACTGTGTGTCACTAGTGGGTTCCCTCCGGTCTGGAGGAAGAGGGGAGGCTGTTCCCCTGGTCAAGCTCTGTGACAGTAACTTGTTTGCAGACTGAGTCTGCTTTCTACCTGATTGGTAGTGGAAGCCTCACTCCGGTTGGGAGTGAGGGGTGGACGTAGGTCTGTGGACCGAACCACCTAAAAAATCCCTTGTGCAGTGGTTTGTTTGATTGCTTGCTTCCGCTAGATGCATGCTAGGACCGTGATCTGATTGATTATTCATGTCCTAGAGTTTAATTGGGTTTGCATCTTTTATGTTTGAGCAATTGTCCACTGATCTTGTGCTTATCATTTCATACGAATTTTAAATTGGTCAAAACTCTTTAGAAGATCCATTCACCCCCCCTCTGGATTTGTGTTTATCTATCGCACCAAACTATCAATTGGTATCAGAGCAGGTTCTCTGACTGATCAGATCCAACGATCTGCAGAGGATCCTGTTGTCTTTGGTGCATTTATGAATTTACTCTCTGCTACATTAATCTGCTTGCCGATTTAATCAATGGGTTCTCCATCGGTTTTTAATGGCTCTAATTTTAACTCATGGGTTAGCAGTCTACATAACTATGTGAATTTGATGGATCCGGATCTGTGGAAGTTAATCTCACATGGTCCTCACAGACTGCCAAAGAAAGAGTCTAAATGGACTAACAGTCACAGATCAAGAAATGGAGAGAATCAGAAAGTTTTAAAATTAATGAAAGAAGCTACTGACAAGGCTCTACATTCCTTTTCCCATGACTGCAGGTCCAGTAAGGACATTCTAGATAAGCTGAAGCTAGCTCAGAGGAGAAATGAGGACAGCTGCCTGATGGCTGACAAGAGCAACCATGGCAGTGATCAAGATGAATCCGAAGATGCTGAAGAGGTAACCAATCCTTTCTCTAGTTACACTTTAGACGACTAGGAAGATGCCTATGCCAATCTGTTAGAATCCTATGAAAGACTAAAGAAGAAGAATAAAAAATTGATAAAGAAGCTAAAGAATCATGAGGATGCTAAATCTCGAGGTGAAAACCCTGAAATTCTGAAAATTGAAAATGACATATTTAGAAGACAGTTAACAGATTTTAATTCTATTAATTCAGACTTAGATCATTTGAAATCTAAAAAATAAACTCTTATGAAACAAATTGGATTACACAAA
This sequence comes from Amorphophallus konjac, assembly GCA_022559845.1. Classification (NCBI taxonomy): domain Eukaryota; kingdom Viridiplantae; phylum Streptophyta; class Magnoliopsida; order Alismatales; family Araceae; genus Amorphophallus; species Amorphophallus konjac. Next base: position 352,150,264 of record CM040121.1, read on the forward strand.
AAGGAGAATCACGAGCTTGTTTGTGAAATTGTTGAACTAAAGGAAAGACTCAGCTCAACTGATGATGATCGGGCTCATAACAATGATGTTGTTCAAAATGAAGAACTGGTGAGAAACTTAGAGCTTGTCAACTCTGAATTGGAAAACATGAAATCTGAAATTGAAATACTCAAAAACCAGCTCAAAGAATCTGAACACAAATCAAATAATCTTGAAAAAGTAAATAGTTTGGTTTCTGAGAAACTGGAGGCTGAGAGAGTAATAAACTTAGAGCTTCAGAAAAATTTCAACAAACTTCAATCTGAAAAACAACAAGAAATGTTTTATGAATGTCAGTTTTCATCGGATGATTGGGTGCTTGATGATGAACTCCTAGAGCAGAACAGTAAACTGAAAGAGGAAATTAATAAGCTGAATCACCTAAACACGGCAATGTTTGAGAGGCTAATCACTTTAGAAAAAGGGAAGAGTGTAAGCCTGGTGAGCTCTAGTCAGTTGCTGAATGCTGAACATGAAATTACAAATCTGAAAAACATCAACCTAATGTTGAGTGGGAATGTCACTTGCTGTGAACAAAAGATAGCTAAATATGAGTTAACAATCGCATCCCTTCAACAAGAAGTTGATGATCTTTATAAGTCCCTATCTGAAGCTGACAATGGAATAAAATTAAAACAGGAAGTTGAAAAACTCAAAAGTCTGAATGATGCCTTGCATCAACAAGTCATTTCCTGTGAAACAGATCTGTCCAAATATGAAGCTAATATTTGTGGCTTAAATTCTGAAATTCAAGATTTGAAAAACTCCTTGTCAAAATTTGTCAAGGGAAAGGACAATCTGAATAAGCTTCTGGGAAAGAGTGATAACTCTCAGATAGAGGGGCTGGGTTACAGTTCAACAAACAAAAGGATCAATAGTAATAAAACTTCAACTGTGTTTGTAAAAGCTTCTGATCAAAACATAACTGCTGGTTCTTCTGTTTTTCAATTTGCTGCACAAAAATCCACTGTCAGTCCCAAAACTGTAGGACAAACTCAAAAATTAAAAAAGGATGAAAACCTACAGAAAAAGGACAAAACTACTCCAGTTGGTACAAAGACTGCTGCACACAATTCACATGACCTCTCAAACACTCATACTAAAAAGGGGTCGTGCTATTATTGTGGGAAAGTAGGTCACATAATGGAAGATTGTAGATTAATGCTAAAAGATGAGCATGGTAGTGAAACATCACATTCTAGAAATTCTTTTGATAGAAACCATGATGCTAGGAAGCCTGATGCTTCATGTTATTATTGTGGGACGCATGTTCATCTCATGAGTGAATGTTTTATCATGAAAGAAGACAATAAACTGCATGCCAGGTCTTCCATTCATTTTCATGGTCCATATGGATCTAAACACAATTCTAGTCAGCACATTGTGTGCTTCAACTGCAATAAGCCTGGGCACAGTGCTGCTGAGTGCTGGTTTAGATCCACTTGGAGTAAAAATGGTTTTAAAAGTAAGCAAATCAGATGCTTCGAATGTGGGAAAAATGGGCATACAGTCAAGGACTGTTGGTATGTTCAAAAGAATTCTGTTAACCCCCATTTTGTCAAATTCCCTGCAAAACTATTTGTGAAAATTTCATGCTATAACTGTGGGAAGCCAGGTCATAGATCTGCTGAATGTTGGCTGAGTAAGAACAAGCATCAAACTATCCATGCATACAACAGAAAATCTTATGAACATGTTTATAAACATCATCCTGCTGTTAATATGCATCATAAGAACCAAAAACCAGCCATTTCATGTAGATACTGTGGAAAATTTGGACATTCTATGGATGATTGGTCATTGATGAAATTTGATGATAATGTTGCTATGAAATTGTTTAGAACACCTGTTAGGGGTAAGGCAGGACCCAAAGCTGCTTGGGTCCCTGCAGGATCAAAATGATCAATATTTTGCAGGTGTGCCTTGGAATGAACGAAGAGGGGTAAATAAACCAAGGCATTCAAGAATGAAACCCCTAGGATTGCACTACTCAGGTCAGTTCTGAAAACTTGTCTTGAATTGCATATCTGAAATTGTGAATCTTGGATAACTGCATATCTGGTATGAACTGTCCATGCATAATTGTCATATTTTTTTTTGCATATCATGATTCATGCATACATGCTCCTTTATTTGTTTGACACTTGCATTAAGCTTCATGGAATTACTTGTTTGCACTTTGAGCTGTGTGTGCATATATGTGAATTGCATATACATACATTAGACATACAGTCATTGAAAATTTGATGCAAGTAGGACTGTCAATATTGCACTGTCATTCATGACCACTATGGTATATTAAATGGTAAGCTACCAAAAGGCAGGGAAATCTGTCTGGAGGTTCTTACTATGTGAGAGGTGGTCTTTTAGACCAAGTGCTCCGTCAAGTACCATGGGTCATATTGTTTAGTAGGGCAGTCTGAATGAACATGAGTCTCTGCATGTCTTTGCATACATGTAGTTAATTGCATTACATTTAATTTCATTGAAAATACCAAAAAGTTTGTCTGAATGCATATTGTCACGTCCCGAGCGCGGAAGATACTCGGATACGTGACGTGTCTATATAGATCGTGTCATTAGAGTGATAAGAATTTTAACATATAAAATTTCGGAGTGCGCAATTGACTAAAAATCTAATAAATTCCAATAGTCCAAGTGATGTTTATTTGATTAATCAAAGGAAATAAAGACATTCCATGACAAATTTTTAAATTTAGAAAGCCAAACATTAGGCTACAGGACTTAACACAAAGTTTATACCACTAATTGATATAACTGGGAATACAAGGTAGACTCAATTAAATTCAAAGACTCGACTAGCTAATGATAAATGGATGGCATTCTAGCACTCTTCACTCGACCTCCAACCCATTCTTGTCGCTATCCGAATCACCTGAAAATGTTAGGAAGCAACTGGATGAGCGAATCGCTCAGTAGGAATTACATCTCAAATTCAAGCAATCTTTACGTAAATTATAATTTACATGTATTATCAGTATGGCTATGCATGACGTACGTATAAGAGAATCGGGTATGCAGGTATATCTACACATGATGAACAATAAGAGATCAAGAGCTGTATACAGAGAGTATATCAATATTTTAAGTATTTGACAGGCAATATTTCAAGAATTATAGATGTAAATGCCACTTCGGGTCTAGCAGGGATTCATGTACGATTACGAATTCAAGTGCGAGTATGTACTCATGTATAAGTATATCTCAGGTACGAGCAAGTAAAATTTAATTCAAGCAAGTAAAGTTAAATACGTATCAGTAGAATTGACTATTTCAATCAAGCAAGTATTTCGCCCTTTCTCGGGTCACAAGTCAAGTATTGCCCGTTCCGGGCCACGCAAGTCAAGTCAAGTGAGTAAAGAGAGAGTAGGGTGGAGTGTCTCAAGTCAAGTAAGTACTCCGGTGCAATACTAAACACCGTGGTCAATAAACTCCCATGGGCACAAGTACCTTCGGGTGCTCCTCCCAGGACCAGACCAGGCCCTATATGCACAGCATTTCATGTGTTACCGTTGACATCCACTCTCATTTATAGCCAATATGGAGTTTCAAGGGTTGCCTTAGTAGGATATACAAGATAGATTTTTATGGAATGGAATTCAAGGACTCATAATATGCAAAAAAATGACTTAGGGTTGCGTCTGTACAAACCACGATAGAAATGAGAGAAAAATTATCAATTTATATACTTTTTTCCTAAACAAAAACTCTAGATAACTCTATGGTAAGGTTAAACAAAAGTTAGAACATCCCATAAGGGCCATTATGCAATTATGCTAGTTTACTATTTACGAATACTATTCATTACTATTCATTACTATTCACTTAATATTCATTTACACTATTCACACAAAATAACGCCCTTCAATGAGTCGTCAATTTTGTGAAACTATTCTAACAGTCGTCATTTTTAAGTTTAAATATATGTTAATCGTTTAGTATATTAATCATCCATGTGAAAAATTGAATAAATGTGAATCATGATACCTAATCTAATGCATGGGCATACCGTTAGATTCCTTATATTTTTCTCTACCTATCTACGTGTCTATATAAAAAAAATTCTTTTATTTGGAGAAGTGATACTATTCATTAAAATAGTGACTTTTATACACTATTTATACGGTAAAAATTTCTCAAAAATAGAAAGTAAGGATATGGACAGGTAGAGGACATTCTCGGGAGTTCAGAATCATGCTCATGCGAAATTGTTGGATTTTGATATTTAATAAATTGGGGTGATTTACGCCGGGAAGGTACATTCTGTGACTCAAAACACTATTCAAACACTATTCATTTTTAGTACTTTCAATAAATCAGGAATTAAGTAGATGGTTAAATAGAGAAAAATATTAGGGTTCAAGAACCATGTTCATGTAGGAGTTTCGTGATCAGGTTAAAAATGTTATAATTGTCTGAACATGGTGGCTCTACATTATGAGTCACAGTTTACTATTTAGACACTATTCATTTTTAATTCTTCCAGTAAATCAGGAATCGAAGACATGGACATGTAGAGAAAAATCTCAAGGTCACAGAAATATGTTCAGTCAAAATTTTGCATGGTCCGGTTTATTAGTTATAAGTTTTTGAATGTTTTGATTTACTGATTTCTAGAATTTTCAGGAAATGAATTGACGACATAGTTCCTGTTGTTATATAATGGACGACTGTTTGCACAGTCGTCACTTTTGTAATTGACGCCCTGGTCAGGGGCGTCATTTACAAAACTGTGTCACTATTCATATACTATTCATGAACTATTCATCCGTGTAAAAATTTTCTGAATCAGGAAATAATGATACGAATATGTTGAGAAAAATGTCATGATTCCAGAAACATATTCATGCAAAAATTTCGTGATTTAGTTTGATAGTTATGGATTTTTGAATGTGTTAAATTATTAATTAATCAAAATCCAGGAAATTCAATTGACGACATAGGTCATGACTTCAATTAATGGACGACTGTTTGTACAGTCGTCACTTTTGTAATTGACACCCTGGTCGGGGGCGTCATTTACAAATTATTTCACTGTAATATTCTATTCATGTAATATTTTTTTTTAAAATATGTCTTCGATTAATTGACGACTGCTTTGATAGTCTTCAATTTATAAATTGACGCCATGGTCAGGGGCGTCATTTACATATAATGGCAACTATTCATTCACCTTTCATACGTATACAAATATTCTAAATTTATTAATTACTTAAAATTTCAGAAATAAAATTGACGACATGGGTCATGTCTTCAATTTTATAATTGACGACTATTTGCACAGTCTTCAATTTGGTAATTGACGCCCTGGGCAGGGGCGTCATTTACCCTGCTTCACTATTCACGTACTATTCACCAGTAAAAAAAATAAAATATTCTTCATATTTTCACTTTGAAAATTGACGACTGTTTTCACAGTCGTCAATTTAGTAATGGACGCCCTGGTAAGGGGCGTCATTTACCGTGGTTCACTATTCATGTACTGTTCATCAATGTAAAAAAATATTCTGAATCAGGAAGTAATGATATGAATATGTTGAGAAAAATGTCAGGACTCCAGAAATGTGTTCATTTTAAAATTTCGTGCTTTATTGCAATAGTTATGGATTTTTGAATGTGTTGAATTATCAATTACTCAAAATCCAGGAAATTAAATTGACGACATTGTTCATGGTTTACACAGTCTTCAATTTGGTAATTGACGCCCTGGTCAGGGGCGTCATTTACACAACTATTTCACTATTCATGCACTATTCATGTACTATTCATCAGTAAAACAAAAAAATCCCGAATAAGGAAGTAATGGCCCGAATATGTTGAGAAAAATGTCAGGATTCCAGAAACATGTTCATGCAAAAATTTTATGCTTTAGTTTTATAATTATGAATTTTTGAATGGGTTGAATTATCAATTACTCATCAAAGTGGCGACGTGATGCATGCCGTCATTTAAATGACGACTGCGTCCGCAGTCTTCAATTTTTAAAATGACGCCCTTATCACGGGCGCTATTTTTAACAGGGCTGAAAAAATATGGTTATTAATACTGTAAATAGTGTGATAAAATATGCTTAAAAACTCATGAAAATCATGCTAACAAACTAAGTTAAAAATCATAAAGATCACAGTAATATGTGACAGGCTATTAAAATAACATGGTATATACATGATTTATAGCATGGTTGATGAGTTAAACGAACTCTAAGCATGCAATATTAAACCTATTTAGCTACTTGTTAGGCAAGGATTTGAGAACACCTACCTTTTGACGTGTGATACGAGGTTCAGAGCTGCAGTAAGATCGCAGCAAGTTGTAGCCTCGGGAGGAAGATGCTTCTGCAGCACCGCAGTAGCCTCTGACAGTGCTACGGATGGGGTTAGTTATAGGGAATGATAAGGCATTGGTTAATGCCTTGTTGGTCATGCTGAGCGTGGGTATTTATTTTTGCCAGCTCGAATGGGTTGCTCGTGTCTCAACATTCTAGAACCACGTGTCTAAATGACGCCCATGTAGAGGGTCGTCCATTTAATAAATGACGCCTTGCATGAGGGCGTCATTTATTTGGGTAGCATTATTGTGGCATTATTAATGAGAATGACGCCCTTCAAGAGGGCGTCATTTGTTAGACACGGTTGCCCCACCCACGTGATATACATATATATATATTTTATTAATTTTTTTTATTCTATTCAAATTGACGCCTTCATGCATGTCTTCAATTATTAAATTGACACCCGTGTAAGGGGTCTTCAATTTGGAAATTGACGCCCTTGGCAGGGGCGTCAATTCATTTGGTGGAAAGTGACGCCCTAGTTAGGGGCGTCAATTCTTTTTGGTGGAAATTGATGCCCTATCTAGGGGCGTCAATTCATTTGGTTGTGGGAAAAGGAATCCACTACGTACTATCGTTATGGCCCATGTGTCCCCTGATGGTTTAGTTCTTTAACCAAAACCTTGTATTCTTTTAAAAAGGTGGATACGTATGCATAAAGTAATGGTTTGTAACTTTATATACTAACCCCCTAAGGTTTTGGCTCTTTACAAAAAGCCCTCATGATTCTTTGTATTATAAAGTAGGGTTGGCTTGTATATTTTTGTTATAGTCGTTGTGAGGTTGGGTTATTTATGTAAGACTTTCATGTATGTTTTCTTTTTAAGGAAAAAGTTTTGAATTTATGCAAGGTATTTATCGGGGGTGCTACACCCTCCCCCACTTAAAAGAATTTGGTCCCCAAATTCAACTGCATTATACGAAAATAGGAAAGGTGCAGAGTACTTACAATTAGAATAACTCTGGAAATCTTCTTTTCATTGATTCCTCAGTTTCCCATGTAGCTTCTTGTTCTAAACATCGATTCCATTTGATTTTTACCATAGGGATTGTCTTGTTCCTTAGAACTCGGACTTCGCGGTCAAGGATCCGCATCGGCCTTTGCTCATAAGTAAGATCTCTTTGAATCACCAAATCAGCATGGTCGATGACGTGAGAAGGGTCGTGCACATATTTCTTCAGCATAGATATATGGAATACATTGTGCACTTCCGAGAGTTGAGGAGGTAAAGCAATACGGTAGGCCACCTCGCCCACTCTTTCCAATACTTCGAATGGATCGATAAACCTCGATGTGAGCTTGCCCTTAACACCGAATCTTCTAATACCTCGGCCAGGAGATACCTTGAGAAATACATGGTCACCAACTTGGAACTCCAAATCTCTCCTTCTATTATCAGCATAAGATTTTTGCCTACACTGAGCTACCTTGAGTCTCTCTCTGATAAGGTGTATCTTCTCAGTCGAATCTCTAACCATATCTGGGCCTAGAATTTATCTTTCACCAACGTCTTCCCAGCATATTGGAGAATGACAACTCCTGCCATAAAGCGCCTCGAAAGGTGCCATTTGAATACTAGCTTGATAGCTGTTATTATAGGCAAATTCGGCTAGGGATAAGTGGTCGTGCCAGCTTCCGCTGAAATCTATAATACATGCCCTTAACATATCTTCAACAACCTGATTTGTCCTTTCAGTTTGACCATCTGTCTGGGGATGGAAAGCAGTGCTGAAATTAAGTTTCATCCCCAGAGAGTGTTGTAGACCCTTCCAAAAATGAGAGGTGAAGCCTGGGTCTCGGTCAGATACGATCGAGACGGGAACTCCATGCAATCTAACCATCTCCTTAATATACAGGGCAGCAAGTACGTCAACTGACCATCGACTTTTGATGGGTAAGAAATGGGCCGATTTAGTTAACCGGTCGATAATTACCCAAATTCCATCATATCCGCCCCTAAACTTGGGCAAACCCATGATAAAGTCCATGCCAATGTCTTCCCACTTCCACTTGGGAATATCCAGCGGATGTAGCTTTTCGGCGGGTTTTTGATGTTCCGCCTTCACTTGTTGGCATGTGAGGCAACGAGACACAAAGTCTGCTACCTCCCTTTTCATGTTAGACCACCAGAAGGTTCTTTTCAAGTCTTGGTACATCTTAGTGGCCCCAGGGTGGATTATGTACCTCGATTTATGAGCTTCTTCAAGAATCTTCTTCTTCAATTCGGAACAGTCGGGCACACATGTCCGTTCATGAAATAGCAATCTGCCATCAGGTGCCAGCTTGAAATCCAGTCTCTCGTCCAGCTTGCTCTTTATCTCTACTAGCGAGGGATCCTCTTCTTGTAGCTTCTTGATTTCAGGTAGTAAATCTGGATGTAGGCTCATATGAGATAGAATAATACACATGTTCTTCTCATCTGTGCTGATATCAAGCTCAGAGAATTTCTCCAGCATTTTCTATTCTTGTATCATGCAGTTGGCCAATATTGTTCTCGGCTTTCGACTAAGGGCATCAGCTACGGAATTACCCTTACCAGGATGGTACTGTATAGTGAAGTCAAAATCCTTGAGATACTCGAGCCAACGCCTTTGCTGCATGTTCAGCTCCTTTTGGGAGAATAAGTACTTGAGACTTTTCTGATCGGAGTACACAGTGAATTATTCTCCGTAGAGATAGCGCCTCCAGATCTTTAAAGTGAATACTACTACGGCCAGTTCTAAGTCATGAACCGGGTAGTTCTCTTCATGTTTCTTCAATTGTCGGGAAGAGTAAGCAATGACTCTCCCATTCTGCATCAATACACATCCGAGGCCAATACCAGAAGCATCGGTATATACCTCGTATTTTTCTCCTTCCATTGGTAATGATAAGACTGGAGCAGTGGTCAAGAGATCCTTCAAAGTTTGGAAACTCTTTTCACATTCTTCCTTCCACTCATAAGGCACTTCCTTGCGAGTTAACCTGGTCAGAGGAACGGCAATTTTGGAGAAGTCCTTTATAAAAAGCCGGTAGTAACCAGCTAGACCCAAGAAGCTCCGAATCTCAGTTACATTTGGGGGTCGTTCCCAGTTCTTCACGGCTTCGACCTTTGATGGGTCAACAGCAATTCCGTTCTTCGAAATGATATGGCCTAAGAAGGATACTTCCTCGAGCCATAACTCACATTTGTTGAATTTGGCATATAGTTTGTTTTCCCTTAATATCTGTAGTGCCTTCTTGAGATGTTCTTCATGGTCCTCTTCGGTCTTTGAATAGATCAAAATATCATCAATGAAGACCACAATAAATTGGTCTAAATAGGGCCTGAATATGATGTTCATTAACTGCATAAAAGCTGCGGGGGCATTTGTTAGTCCGAAAGGCATAACAGTAAATTCGTAATGCCCTTACCTGCTTCGGAATGCAGTTTTATGAATGTCTTCTTCTTTGATCTTCAATTGGTGGTAACCAGAACGAAGATCAATCTTGGAGAAATATAAAGCTCCAGATAGTTGATCGAACAGCTCATCAATCCTTGGCAGTGGATACTTGTTCTTGATTGTAAGGTGATTTAGCTGCCGATAATCTATGCATAATATCATCGATCCATCCTTCTTTTTGACGAATAGCACGGGTGCTCCCCATGGGGAAGTACTCGGCCTAATGAAACCCTTGTTCAATAACTCCATTAGCTGCTCCTTTAGTTCCTTCAGCTCAGCAAGGGACATTCTGTACGGTGCCCTGGAAACAGGACCAGAACCGGGGACAAGGTCGATTGTAAACGACACTTCCCTTTCCGGGGGTAAGCCGATTAAATCTTCTGGAAAAACATCGGGAAAATCTCGAATTACCCGGATGTCTTCAAGTTTAACCTTCTTGACTTCTGTGGCAGTCACGAATGCTATGAAAGCCATGCATCCCTTATTCATAAGTTTACTAGCTCGGAGTGTTGATATAAGAAGTGATTTACTCCGAGGGCTATTGTAAACTAGCTCTGGGAAATCCACAAAAGTTACCTTACCATGCCGGCAATCTAAAGTTGCTTGGTATGTGGATAGCCAGTCGGCACCTAGTATGACGTCATAACCCTTCATATCTAGGCATATCAGGTCAGCAGGTAAATTGCTTCCCTTAATCATCACTTCATAATTTGGATAGTGATAAGTGATATCAGACTCATTCCCAAGAGGTGTAGATATGAACAAATCTAATAGTTCATGTTTCTTAAAAAATGAAGCAGCAAAGTTCTTGGAAACGAATGAATGAGTTGCTCCGGTATCGAATAAAACTTGAGCAGTTTTTGAACAAATAGTGAGAGTACCTTCCACAATTCCGCCTTCAGTGGGTTCCGTCTCTCGGAGAGCTTGCAGACGGCCTTGTTTCTTTACCGGACGCTTCTCATCTTTGGTGTCTTGTTCCTTCATCAGTGGGTAGTCTGGAATCCGATGCTCTCGGCTCCCGCATCGAAGACAAGCTCCTAACTTCCTCCAGTATTCCTCGATCTTATGGCCAGCTTTATCACAATACTTGCAAATTTCCTTTGATGGTGTGGTGGTGGAGAATTGCCTGTCATTCTTCTGAAATTTCTTTACCTTGGAGGGCTCCCCTCCCATGAAGAACCGCTTCTTGTTGAAGGATTGTTTGAATTTTCCCAGGCTTATGACGGGTTCCTTCTTATCTCTTCCTCGAATTCTCTCAGATAATTCGGTGGCGTCTTCTAGCAGTTGAGCACGCCGAACCATCTCCGAATAGACTTGGATGTCCATCGGGGCAAGTTGTGTGATATAATGGGGCCGAAGCCCGTTGAGGAATCTTCTCGCCTTCATCTTTTCCGTACACACCAAGTGGGGTGCATACCTAGATAATCTGGAGAACTGGACCTCATACTCTGCCACTTTCAAGCCCCGTTGTTTTAGAACGGCGAATTCCGTGGCCTTCTTTTCATGGATATGATCGGAGAAGTACTTGTTGTTGAAATACTCCGTGAATTCATCCCATGTGACATGGTATTCTGGCAGTGTTGCTTCTATGGATTCTCACCAGCATCGAGCGTCCAGCTCTAGTTGGAATATGGCCAGTAAAACCTTCTCTTCATCCGCGCATTACATCACGCGAAAAATTCGTTCCATCTCCTTTAGCCAATTCTCGGCATCCTCGGGGTCGGACGAACTCGTGAACCTCGGTGGGTTCATGTTAGGGAAACTTCGGTGGAGATCTCCCGCTCCACAGTTTGCTCCGCCTTGGGCCACTTGCTGTAGTGCCTGTGTGAGGCCTTGCACGGTGCGCTGCATCTCGCGCCATTGCGCTCTTTCCACAGCCATGATCCTACAAAAGAGTTAAGTATGATAAAGATCGGGTTTACTTGTAAGGTCGAAAGTCATTGTAGAACTTAACCCATGGCTCTATCCATCTCACCGGGTAAGGTATATCTATCATTGAACTTGGGTTTTACCTATCTTTGGACTCAAGTTTTTTTTTTTTACTTAGATTTCAATTTCTAACCTTTTATTTCTTCTAGTTCCCTAGGTTTGAAAACCTGGCTCTGATACCACGAAGACTGTCACGTCCCAAGCGCGGAAGATACTCGGATGCGTGACGTGTCTATATAGATCGTGTCATTAGAGCGATAAGAATTTTAACATACAAAATTTCGGAGTGCGCAATTGACTAAAAATCTAATAAATTCCAATAGTCCAAGTGATGTTTATTTGATTAATCAAAGGAAATAAAGACATTCCATGACAAATTTTTAAATTTAGAAAGCCAAACATTAGGCTACACGACTTAACACAAAGTTTATACCACTAATTGACATAACTGGGAATACAAGGTAGACTCAATTAAATTCAAAGACTCGACTAGCTAATGATAAATGGATGGCATTCTAGCACTCTTCACTCGACCTCCAACCCATTCTTGTCGCTATCCGAATCACCTGAAAATGTTAGGAAGCAACTGGATGAGCGAATCGCTCAGTAGGAATTACATCTCAAATTCAAGCAATCTTTACGTAAATTACAATTTACATGTATTATCAGTATGGCTATGCATGACGTACGTATAAGAGAATCGGGTATGCAGGTATATCTACACATGATGAACAATAAGAGATCAAGAGCTGTATACAGAGAGTATATCAATATTTCAAGTATTTGATAGGCAATATTTCAAGAATTATAGATGTAAATGCCACTTCGGGTCTAGCAGGGATTCATGTACGATTACGAATTCAAGTGCGAGTATGTACTCATGTATAAGTATATCTCAGGTACAAGCAAGTAAAATTTAATTCAAGCAAGTAAGGTTAAGTACGTATCAGTAGAATTGGCTATTTCAATCAAGCAAGTATGTCACCCTTTCTCGGGTCACAAGTCAAGTATTGCCCGTTCCGGGCCACGCAAGTCAAGTCAAGTGAGTAAAGAGAGAGTAGGGTGGAGTGTCTCAAGTCAAGCAAGTACTCCGGTGCAATGCTAAACACCGTGGTCAATAAACTCCCACGGGCACAAGTACCTTCAGGTGCTCCTCCCAGGACCAGACCGGGCCCTATATGCACAGCATTTCATGTATTACCTTTGACATCCACTCTCATTTATAGCCAATATGGAGTTTCAAGGGTTGCCTTAGTAGGATATACAAGATAGATTTTTATGGAATGGAATTCAAGGACTCATAATATGCAAGAAAATGATTTAGGGTTGCGTCTGTACAAACCACGATAGAAATGAGAGAAAAATTATCAATTTATATACTTTTTTCCTAAACAAAAACTCTAGATAACTCTATAGTAAGGTTAAACAAAAGTTAGAACATCCCATAAGGGCCATTATGCAATTATGCTAGTTTACTATTTACGAATACTATTCATTACTATTCATTACTATTCACTTACTATTCATTTACACTATTCACACAAAATAACGCCCTTCAATGAGTCGTCAATTTTGTGAAACTATTCTAACAGTCGTCATTTCTAAGTTTAAGTATATATTAATCGTTTAGTATATTAATCATCCATGTGAAAAATTTAATAAATGTGAATCATGATACCTAATCTAATACATGGGCATATCGTTAGATTCCTTATATATTTCTCTACCTATCTACGTGTCTATATCAAAAAAATTCTTTTATTTGGAGAAGTGATACTATTCATTAAAATAGTGACTTTTATACACTATTCATACGGTAAAAATTTCTCAAAAATAGAAAGTAAGGATATGGACAGGTAAAGGACATTCTCGGGAGTTCAGAATCATGCTCATGCGAAATTGTTGGATTTTGATATTTAATAAATTGGGGTGATTTACGTCGGGAAGGTACATTCTGTGACTCAAAACACTATTCAAACACTATTCATTTTTAGTACTTTCAATAAATCAGGAATTAAGTAGATGGTTAAATAGAGAAAAATATTAGGGTTCAAGAACCATGTTCATGCAGGAGTTTCGTGATCAGGTTAAAAATGTTATAATTGTCTGAACATGATGGCTCTACATTATGAGTCACAGTTTACTATTTAGACACTATTCATTTTTAATTCTTCCAGTAAATCAGGAATCGAAGACATGGACATGTAGAGAAAAATCTCAAGGTCACAGAAATATGTTCAGTCAAAATTTTGCATGGTCCGGTTTATTAGTTATAAGTTTTTGAATGTTTTGATTTACTGATTTCTAGAATTTTCAGGAAATGAATTGACGACATAGTTCCTTTCGCTATATAATGGATGACTGTTTGCACAGTCGTCACTTTTGTAATTGACGCCCTGGTCAGGGGCGTCATTTACAAAACTGTGTCACTATTCATATACTATTTATGAACTATTCATCCGTGTAAAAAATTTCTGAATCAGGAAATAATGATACGAATATGTTGAGAAAAATGTCATGATTCCAGAAACATATTCATGCAAAAATTTCGTGATTTAGTTTGATAGTTATGGATTTTTGAATGTGTTAAATTATTAATTAATCAAAATCCAGGAAATTCAATTGACGACATAGGTCATGACTTCAATTAATGGACGACTGTTTGTACAGTCGTCACTTTTGTAATTGACACCCTGGTCGGGGGCGTCATTTACAAATTGTTTCACTGTAATATTCTATTCATGTAATATTTTTTTTAAAAATATGTCTTCGATTAATTGACGACTGTTTTGATAGTCTTCAATTTATAAATTGACGCCCTGGTCAGGGGCGTCATTTACATATAATGGCAACTATTCATTCACTTTTCATACGTATAAAAATATTCTAAATTTATCAATTACTTAAAATTTCAGAAATAAAATTAACGACATGGGTCATGTCTTCAATTTTATAATTGACGACTATTTACACAGTCTTCAATTTGGTAATTGACGCCCTGGGCAGGGGCGTCATTTACCCTGCTTCACTATTCACATACTATTCACCAGTAAAAAAAATAAAATATTCTTCATGTTTTCACTTTGAAAAATGACGACTGTTTTCACAGTCGTCAATTTAGTAATAGACGCCCTGGTAAGGGGCGTCATTTACCGTGGTTCAGTATTCATGTACTATTCATCAGTGTAAAAAAATATTCTGAATCAGGAAGTAATGATATGAATATGTTGAGAAAAATGTCAGGACTCCAGAAATGTGTTCATTTTAAAATTTCGTGCTTTATTTCAATAGTTATGGATTTTTGAATGTGTTGAATTATCAATTACTCAAAATCAAGGAAATTAAATTGACGACATTGTTCATGTCGTTAATTAATTGACGACTGTTTACACAGTCTTCAATTTGGTAATTGACGCCCTGGTCAGGGGCGTCATTTACACAACTATTTCACTATTCATGCACTATTCATATACTATTCATCAGTAAAACAAAAAAATCCCGAATCAGGAAGTAATGGCCCGAATATGTTTAGAAAAAT
Source organism: Amorphophallus konjac (assembly GCA_022559845.1). Lineage (NCBI taxonomy): Eukaryota > Viridiplantae > Streptophyta > Magnoliopsida > Alismatales > Araceae > Amorphophallus > Amorphophallus konjac. Next base: position 352,165,545 of record CM040121.1, read on the forward strand.
GTCAAGATTCCAGAAACATGTTCATGCAAAAATTTCATGCTTTAGTTTTATAGTTATGAATCTTTGAATGGGTTGAATTATCAATTACTCATCAAAGTGACCACGTGATGCATGCCGTCATTTAAATGACGACTGCGTCCGCAGTCTTCACTTTTAAAATGACGCCCTTATCACGGGCGCTATTTTTAACAGGGCTGAAAAAATATGGTTATTAATACTATAAAGAGTGTGATAAAATATGCTTAAAAACTCATGAAAATCATGCTAACAAACTAAGTTAAAAATCATAAAGATCACAGTAATATGTGACAGGCTATTAAAATAACATGGTATATACATGATTTATAGCATGGTTGATGAGTTAAACGAACTCTAAGCATGCAATATTAAACCTATTGAGCTACTGGTTAGGCAAGGATTTGAGAACACCTACCTTTTGACGTGTGATACGAGGTTCAGAGCTGCAGCAAGATCGTAGCAGGTTGTAGTCTCGGGAGGAAGACGCTTCTGCAGCACCGCAGTAGCCTCTGACAGTGCTACGGATGGGGTTAGTTATAGGGAATGATAAGGCATTGGTTAATGCCTTGTGGGTCATGCTGAGTGGGCATTTATTTTTTCCAGCTCGAATGGGTTGCTCGTGTCTCAACATTCTAGAACCACGTGTCTAAATGACGCCCGTGTAGAGGGTCGTCCATTTAATAAATGACGCCTTACATGAGGGCGTCATTTATTTGGGTAGCATGATTGTGGCATTATTAATGAGAATGACGCCCTTCAAGAGGGCGTCATTTGTTAGACACGGTTGCCCCACCCACGTGATATACATATATATATATTATTAATTTTTTTTTATTCTATTCAAATTGACGCCTTCATGCATGTCTTCAATTATTAAATTGACGCCCGTGTAAGGGGTCTTCAATTTGGAAATTGACGCCCTTGGCAGGGGCGTCAATTCATTTGGTGAAAAGTGACGCCCTAGTTAGGGGCGTCAATTCTTTTTGGTGGAAATTGACGCCCTATCTAGGGGCGTCAATTCATTTGGTTGTGGGAAAAGGAATCCAATACGTACTATCGTTATGTCCCATGTGTCCCCTGATGGTTTAGTTCTTTAACCAAAACCTTAGATTCTTTTAAAAAGGCGGATACGTATGCATAAAGTAATGGTTTGTAACTTTATATACTAACCCCTAAGGTTTTGGCTCTTTACAAAAAGCCCTCATGATTCTTTGTATTATAAAGTAGGGTTGGCTTGTATATTTTTGTTATAGTCCTTGTGAGGTTGGGTTATTTATGTAAGACTTTCATGTATGTTTTCTTTTTAAGGAAAAAGTTTTGAATTTATGCAAGGTATTTATCGGGGGTGCTACACATATTGTCAGGAGGAGTCAATGCATTGCATGCAGGTTGTCAGATGCATACTCTTTTGTCAAAATTCATTGCATATTAAACCTTGAAGATCTTGAAACATGCCTGACCTCATGTTACCTTGCATGAAATACATATTGAAAAATAAAAAAAAAGGGTTGCATGCATGTACTCAGGGGGAGCATCCATAGGATTGTCAGTTTTCCATTTGATTTGATTCTGTCTCTCCTTCTGGTCAGTCTCTCAGTCAAGTTTGCATTGAGGATTTCAAATTGATGTCTCCATGCTGTCTCCTTTATCTTTTCAAAAGAAATCTCAGCTCAATAATCAATTGAGAAGATTTCAATCTGCATATCATGATCATAAATCTGATTTTGCTATCAATAAAAAAATCTCACATTATGTGGAATTATGAACGTCTAAAAGGACTTGAATTGGTTTAGATTTAATGCATTCTGCAAGTTTGAAGATGAATTTCTTGAAAATATCTGAATTAGACTTAATAAACCTTAACCATGCACTTCATGTCATACTTTGAAAGACCTTCTAAAATCTGTCATATTGAGATCATGACCCAATTAGTTGAAATGCATGGAATCTATATTGTTTTTAAACAAGTCTTTCTTCAACACCTTGAGTAACTGTTTAAATAAAAAAAAATTGTGCTAAATGAATGGCAGAGCAATGATCAAATGCGCTGAGAAACTAGGACCCTTGTCAAAGATAATGGGCCCTAAGTCATGAGGCTTCTTGATCAACTCTGTTCAGAATTTTTTTTTAAAAAAAATGATATCATGTCTGAAACAAAATGGGAGTTTCTGCTGAGTAAGCTAGGGGTACTGACGTCTAACCATCGTCTACCTTTACGACAAAAGGCATGAACCATCCCTGACTGTTCTCTAAATGAAGTGAAATATTTTTTTTTTCAGCTAAACCCATTAAGTGTTTATCTCTGAAATGATCTTTTGTTTAACCTCAATACTGATGTATAATTTTTCCTAAAAGAAGTCATTGAAATCAATTGATTAAGATGCTGGGAGGTTAATTGAAGTAGTGTTATGTATGCTTGGTTCATTTCTATTAAAATCTGAATTCAGATGTGAGTATAATTTTTATTGAAAAACTGAGTTTGCATCACTTTTAAACCAAGCTTGACTTGTTAAGTTTCATTCATAAGTCTTCATAATGAAAGTCTCTAAAGCTGTTACATCTTCAGATTTATGAAATTGATATCCCATTGAAAACCTTTCTCATTCATTCTGAATGCTTACTTCCTTTCATTGGAATCCATTCTGAAATAGATTCATTGTTGATTTCTTTATGTCCTGTGCTTCATTCCAATCACTGTCCATCTAAGGGGGAGAATCTTTGCTGTCCCTGTGGTTCATCTGACTATCTGTGTCTCCTTCTCATCTACACTCATAAGTCTCCATCTAATCAGGGGGAGCTTTCTTGTCAGGCTGAGTGTCATTCATAAAGGGGGAGATATAGTCAGCATCATTAATGTCCCTTTCATTACTGTTGTTAAAAAGGGGGGAGAATAAATTTCATGGCTTAGTCAAAGGGGGAGTCTTTACTTCATCTTATGCATTCTTACTTCCCTCTCAATCTAATGTCTTTTTGTTAAAGTCAAAGGGGGAGAATAAATTGACTCATAGTGTTCATAGTGTTGCCATCATCAAAAAGGGGGAGATTGTTGTGTCCCTATGGTTTTGATGATAGCAAACACTATAAGTCATCATCTGTTTTAGTCTGCATACTATTTGAGTCTGCATATAAATCTGTTTGAATCTGCATATTCATCATTTGTTTTAGTCTGCATACTGTTTGAGTCTGCATATAAATGTGTTTGCGTTGCATATGAATGTTTCATTGAACATCTTATCTGAATTACATAACCAACGAACAGGCTGAGGCTGTGTGTTGTGTGCATTGGTGCATTTCATAATTGTTGATGCATTTCATAATTACATTTTATCTGGATTGTTTGATGTTTGTCTGTACAATGGGTGATGCTGCTATACCCTTTCATCATAGTCTGTACATCTGTAGATAGCCTGCCTGAACTTTGTTGAATGAAGTATAGACACTTGCCAACATGTCTCTCATGCATTATGTCTAAAGTCCATACATTGTACTGTCTACACTTTGTTGCAGCGTCTCATGTTAAGTCTGTACAGCATGCATCAGTGCATTAACAAGTCTATACATTGTGCATGCATCGTCTCTCAAGTCTATACAGGGTCTGCCTAGAATGCATTCACTAAAGTCTATACATTCGTCTCTAAGGCAAAGTCTATACATCGCATGCATTGCACACTGCAAGTCTGTACAGCCCAAGTCTGTACATCCGTCCGTCTCATTCAGCGTCTCACTCTTGCAAGTCTATACATTGCTTCTAGCATGCACGGGTTCAAGTCTATACATTGCTTATCTTTACCTACGTTCAGACACCAAGTCTATACATTGCTCACAGCACACACTAAGTCTGCACATCGTCCCCTTGCTTCAAGTCTGTACATTGGCCAAGTCTACACATCGCCGTGTTCACTTGTTTCCAAGTCTGTACATTGGCCTTCAAGCATTCCAAGTCTGTACATTGGCCAAGTGTCTTGTGCTTTGAAGCTTTATCAAGTCTATACATTCGTTTATCAAAGTCTACACATTGCATCGTGTTTCAAAGTCTATACATCGCTGTGCATTCCTTGATTTCAAAGTCTGTACATTCTGGTTGCTTCATAGAAAGTCTGCACATCCCGCTTGCACTAAGTCTGTACATGGTCCTGGCGCTCGCAAGTCTGTACATTGATTTGGCGCTCGCAAAGTCTGTACACTGGCTTGGCGCTCACAGAGTCTTGCTACGTTTATGTGCTAGTCCATGCATTGTCAAGTCTATACAGCGTCTCTTAGCGTCTTGTGCATTCAGCATAGAAAGTATGTACATTCGTTGACAGACTCATGCATAAATAGCAAGACAAAGTCTGTACATTCGGTGACAGCTTGTCTAAGCATCTCATGCATTCAATGTGCATACTTTCATTTTGTTTGTGCATCACCTTCAGAAGTCTGTACAATCCTTTGAGCATTAAAGTCTGAACACTCTTCAGCAAGTCTGTGCACACTTCAGCACTCAAAGGCTGAACATTCTTCAAGCTTAAGTCTATACATTGTGTTGCATCGTTGCACGCCAAGTCTATACATAGTCTAGTTGTCTGCACGCCACGTCTACACATCGGTTGCACATCACAACTAAGTCTATACATCCAGTTGCATCGCATGTCTGCAGAGTCTAGACATTCATCCCACAGCCTGCAGCTAAGCCTACACAGCCTCCACAGCAAGTCTATACAACTTCCCTTAGCTGCGTTGCAAAGTCTATACATCGTGGTAGCCTGCACGCAGCAAGTCTATACATCACTGCCAGCCTGCACGCAGAGTCTGTACACTGCGTCCGCCAGCCTGCACGCAGCAAGTCTATACATCGCTGCTAGCCTGCAATGCAGAGTCTGTACACTGCATACACACTGCATCCTTAAGTCTAAACTCTGCTGCTTTTATATGAAGTCTATACAGCCTGTGGCTTGTACATCGACTGAACTCTTCATTAAACCTGCAGGTGTCTGGGCACATGATCCGAGGTAGGCACCTGGCACATGATCCGAGGACAATGCCCTAATTGCTGCTGCTATAAATACGAAGCCTCCTCCATCTGGAGAAGACTGATCAAGAGAAAAAGAGACTGATCGAGAACAGAGAAAGGAAGAGTGATCGAAGTGGAGAGGAAAAGAGCAGAAAGAGCAGAAGAAAGAAAAGAAGAAGAAGGGAGAAGCTGAGAGCCAGAGTGAGCTGCAGTAGTAGGAAAAGAAGAAGAGAAAAGAAGAGACAGAGAGAGCTTCCGAAAGAGAAGAAAAAGAAGAGTGAGAATAAGAGAGAGCTAGAGTAAAAGAAGCTTCAACTGAAGATCAGTTTCTGCTGGACCGTGGATCAAATCCAGGCCAGCCAGCTCCTGCGAGAGCCACATTTTGATTTTATATTTCCAGCTTTTAGTTGCTGTATTTTCTTTTATTGTTTTCTTTTCAAACTGAACATTGTTCTTCTGATTCTCTGGTTGAATATCGGGCTCCTCTTGTGGACTCAGGAGAAGGGAGACTGTGTCTCCGGTCTGCAAGTGACTGAGTGTCGCTTGTGAGCTCTCTCTGGTTTCAGAGGAAGGGAGTCCTTGACTCCAGTTGCAGGTAGTGGTTGCTACATGTGTGTTCCCTTCTGGTCTGGAGGAAGAGAGACCTAGTCTCTGGTCGCAAGTGGCTGGGAGTCACTTGTGGTTCCCTCTGGCTTTCAGAGGAAGGGAGACTTGGGTCTTCGGTTGCTAGTGACTGTGTGTCACTAGTGGGTTCCCTCCGGTCTGGAGGAAGAGGGGAGGCTGTTCCCCTAGTCAAGCTGTGTGGCAGCAACTTGTTTATAGATTGAGTCTGCTTTCTAGCTGATTGCTAGTGGAAGCCTCACTCCGGTTGGGAGTGAGGGGTGGACGTAGGTCTGTGGACCGAACCACCTAAAAAATCCCTTGTGCAGTGGTTTGTTTGATTGCTTGCTTCCGCTAGATGCATGCTAGGACCGTGATCTGATTGATTATTCATGTCCTAGAGTTTAATTGGGTTTGCATCTTTTATGTTTGAGCAATTGTCCACTGATCTTGTGCTTATCATTTCATACGAATTTTAAATTTATCAAAACTCTTTAGAAGATCCATTCACCCCCCCTCTGGATCTGTGTTTATCTATCGCACCAAACTATCAAAGAGAAGAAAAATCAGAACCCCCAACAAAGCAAAGATGCTAAGAAAGTTTGGATCTCAAAGTCTATCTTATCCTGCCTTGCAGAAATGAAGAAACTATTGGGACCCAACTGTCCTTGGGTTCCAAACATTGTCACTTAATTTTCTTGTGCAAGAGTGTCTTGCAGCCGTGTACAACCGTTGGTATCTTGACAGTGGCTGCTCAAGACACATGACTAGAGATAAAATCAAATTCTGCCTCCTGGTTGAAAAGGAAGCTGGGCATGTCACTTTTGGAGGAAACAACAAAGGAAAAATCATTGGTTCATGTAAAGTTGGTAAGAACCCCTCCAACTCAATTGATAATGTATTACTTGTTGATGGTCTGGAGTACAATTTGCTGAGCATTAGCCAACTATGTGATAAAGGTCATACTGTTGTTTTTGACTCAAATGAATGTAGGATCTTGCAACCTAATTCTAAAGAAACCAAGTTTTCTGGTAAAAGAGTCAATAATGTGTACATGATTGACTTAAATGATCCTGCTCACATAAATCTTTGTCTTGCTACACCTAAATCTGAACTAGCCTATTTGTGGCATCACAGATTAGGACATGTTAGTTACAACACTCTTCATAAATTGGTAAAACATTCCATTGTCAAAAGTCTGCCTGAAATTAAATTCAAACTGAACAATAAGATTTGTGATGCATGTGCTCCAGGAAAATAAACTAGAAAGTCATTCAAAAGTAGAACTGAAAACTCATCATCTAAACCACTTGAACTAATCCATATGGACTTGTTTGGTCCAACCAAAACAGCTAGCTTAAGTGGTAAAAGATATGGTTATGCCTTGGTGAATGATTTTACTAGATTCACTTGGGTATTCTATCTTACACATAAAAATAATGCCTTTGATGAATTTCAGGCACTGTATATGCAAGTGAAGCAAGATGGTAAGTTTAAAATTTCTAAAATTATTTCAGATCGTGGTGGTGAATTCGACAATGCTGACTTTGAATTTTTTTTTTCCCAAAGCATCTAGTAGGACGAAGGGAGAGTGCACCTCTTTCCAAGGGAAAGAAATGTTCTCACTCCACCAACTCACCACTAGATGTAATTTTATTGCATATAAGAGTTGTAAAGAGTACAAGGGGGTTTAGCATGCCCCTGAGGTACAAGTAAAGGAGTAAAGAAAGTACAAGCTAAACTCGTCGAACACGAATGTTCGGTAGACATGAGGCATCAGCTTTATAGTAACCTCTGGCCACTGTAGGAAGCTAACTTATTGACAAAAATTCAGAATTATATCCAATACTTGTTGCATGCTTTGCCAATGAATCGGCTAACTAATTTGCCTCCCTGTAGATATGGACTAGAGGGCATTGGATTGCGGTAAAGAGATCTTGAAGGTGCTTCCACCATGGGAGAAAGGACCATGGAGAGGTTCTTTTGCCTTTAAGTAGCTCAGCCAAAGCCATAGAATCAGTATATATAATAGAGAGAGGGATGCCATGAAGGCGTGCCAACCTTAGACCATCAAGCAGAGCTCTCCCCTTTGCCACCATGCTTGAGCCATGACCATAATAGTAAGAGAAACCTAGCAGTAAGTTGCCTCGGGAGTCTCTAAAGCAGCCACTGCCTCCGGATAGCCCTGGATTTCCCTTACATGAACCGTCTACATTGAGTGAAAAATCCATAATAGGGGCCTGCCAGCATACTGTAAATGCTTGGGGAGTTTTGTATTTGATGATTAATCCCATGTCATGAATATTTTGGATTAGATAACGACTGGGTCCCTGATTAAAAGTAATCTGCTGAAGCACTTGCATGGCATCCTGTTGTATATGTAAAGCAATTCTAGCAGGATTGGTGTTTATACCCTCATATCTGCTTCGGCACCTTTGCTTCCAGATTTCCCAAACAATAAGCATAGTCATTAATATGTTGATATAACCCTGCGGTTTAGTTATTACAGACTCACTAATGATCAACTGTAGTCTGTTGATGATGGAAAAAATGTTCATATAAGAACTGTCAATAATGTTGCTAAACTTTGTCCACAAAAAGGAGGCCAGCTCACTGCTAACAAAAAGATGATCCAAGCTTTCCATTGAGGAAGAGGCCTGACAACAATTGCAGCATGATGCTAATTGGATGCCACAGTTCTGTATTCTTTCATCAACAGGAATTGCATGGTTGAGTAATTTCCAGTAAAACAGTGAGGCTCGAGGGGGATAACTTTGGTGCCAAAGGTTTGTAGAATGAACATTGACATGTTGTCCTTTAATATATCTATATGTGGATTTAAAATCAAATTTACCCGAACTGGTAAATGACCATATCAGGATGTCTTCTCCTTCTTCAATCACATATTTGGATAACTCAGATTTTAGATTGTGATCAGTGATCCTCTGCCATATCGGATGTTGAGAATTTGTTAATGCTTCTTGAACTGAACAGTTTTCTGCTTGAGAGATAACCTGAAATTGGAAACTGTCTTGCAGAGAGTTTCCCTTGTACCATGTGTCTTTAAAGAAATTGGTTGTAGCACCATTGAACACAATTTTTCTCATACAAGCTAAGAGGATCAATCTAGCTTTTTCAAAATCTCTAAGTTTAGTTCCAGCAGGAAATGGAACCTTGCAATCTGAAATGTGGTGACCATGTATGTATTTCATCCTGATGAATCTAGCCCAAAGAGAGTTGCTATGAAGAGAATTCCATAAATGTTTAACTTGATAGCACTGCTGGATATCCAGCAGTCTTCGAATACCCAGCCCACCATCAGAATGGGAGTAGCAAACTTTATCCCAAGATATCCAATGCTTCCTATGAGCCGACTCCAGACCTTGCCAGAGAAAATTAGCACAAATACTTTCCACTTGTTTGATAATAGTATAAGGAATATTTGCAGAACTGGCAGTATATATCGGAATAGCCAACAGAACAGATTTAATAAGAGCAACTCTGCCAGCTTGAGAAAGAAGTTTGCTCTGCCATCCGGCCAACTTATTGTTGATTTTATCTAGCAGATATTTGAAATGAGGAATTCTAGTTTTGCCTTTAAAGAGTGGGACTCCAAGGTAGATAATACTACCTGTTTTGTGTTGGAATCCTGTTACTTAGCTGATCCTCTCAATTGCCTTACTTCTCATATGTTTAGAAACCATGAATGAGCTTTTGCGGGAGTTGATCTGTTGAGCTGAGGAATCTTCATACTGTTTCAAAAATCTTAACAATGCCTTGACGGATGTTAGTCCAGCATTCAAGAAAATAATGGAGTCATCAGCAAAAAGAATATGGGAGATAGGCATGACATTTCGAGATAAATGGAAGTATTTGCACTGTCCTGATTGAAACAACTGAATTAATCCCCTGCTCAGAACTTCTTCTGCCAATATGAAAAGAGCAGGAGCTAGGGGATCTCCTTGTCTCACCCCCCGAGTGGATTTAAAGTAGCCTTGAATTTGACCATTGAATGAAATAGAAAACCAGCAATTCATCAGTATTTGAGCTATGAGTGAAGTAAATCTGCTAGAGAAGCCAAATTTTCTCAGATCAAGAAGAATGAAATCCCATTCAATGCGATCATATGCTTTGGCCATATCTAATTTCATAAGCATATTATGGCCCCTGACTGGTTTATCTATATCCATGAGTAGTTCTCTAGCCAACAAAAAATTATCAGTGATACCTCGACCACTCACAAATCCACTTTGATGCTCTGAAACAATCAAAGGTAGAATGCTCCTCAACCGGTTGCTAATAACTTTGGAAACCAGCTTACAAGAGAAATTGCATAGGCTAATCGGTCTGAAATTAGCAAAGGTATTGGGATTTCTGACCTTGGGAATCAGGCATAGAATAGTTGAAGTGGTTCCTTTCGGAAGACCCCAACCTTGAAAAAAGCTCTGTACTGTAGATATTACATCCTCTCCTATAATTTTCCAACAGTAAGTATAGAAGTTGCCTGAAAACCCATCTGGACCCGGAGAACTGTTGCCATTTGAAGAAAAAACAATATTTTTGATTTCCTCTTTTGATGGAATGGAACAAAGATATTGATTCTGTTCTTCTGTAATCATAGTGGGAATGCCAGAGAAGAGTTGCTCATTGACAGTGTGTGGTTCAGTAGATAGAATGGATTTGAAGAAGTTTATAGCTCCATTGATTAACTCTGATTGATCTTCCACCCAGATGTCATTGATCTTCAACTTCTGAATATGATTCCGTTGTCTTCTGACTTTAGTATAGTGATGGAAAAACTTTGTATTGTGATCACCACAGTTAAGCCACTGAACTCTGGATTTCTGAAACCAAAAAATTTCTTCCCTTTGTAGAGCAAGTCTTAATTCAGCATTGGCTTTATTTAATCTTTCCCGATTTTCCGTGGAGGGATTTTCATCATAAGCATCTTGACTTGTCATTATATTTGTCTCAGCCACCTCCCTAGCTTGTATAATGTCACCAAAGGACTCTTTGTTCCAAATTTTCAAAGCTTCTTTCAAATGTTTAAGCTTGTTCTGAAATGAGAGGAAGGGGTGACAATCATCATCTGACTTGCTCCATTGAGTTTTAACCAAATCCAAAAATTCAGGATGAGTCTGCCACATTTGATGATAAATGAATCTCCCAGGAAGAACATAACTGGGACATATTTTTAGTAACAGGGGGGCATGATCAGAAGGGCCTCAAATGAGGTGTTGAACAGAAGCATTGAAACTGGAATTTAGCCAACTTTCATTATATAGGACCCTATCGAGTCTTGCCCGAATATGCTTGGCACCAATCTGATTATTGGTCCAAGTGAAGGATGATCCTGAGAATCCAGCATCAATTAGTCCTGTAGCAGTTATGAAGCTTTGGTAGTCTAACATTGCATTAGCTGAAGACATTAAACCTCCAATTTTTTCCTCTGGAGATATAATGCAATTGAAATCTCCACCAATAAGCCAAGGGACAGAAATCCCAGGGCTAGTAGCCATAAGAGCATCAAATAACTCCCTTCGAGCATAAGCATTACAAGATGCATATACTGCAGTAAAATACATGCAGATATTGTTATCTTCCTTTAGAGCCACAGTAATAAATTGGGGATGTAATTCAGTAACCTCAATGCAGACATCAGGAGAATGAAACAGCCAAATGTTGGAAGAAGGTCCATTATTACCACATACAGAGTGGAGGTTTATTTTGCAAGCAACTTTTTTAGCACGACTAAAATCAATGCGAGGTTCTAGAGTAGCAACCAATCTTATATTATGAGATTTAATGATATGGCCAAGACTACTAATAGTCGCCTTATTCCCAATACCTCTTACATTCCAAATTAGAGCTGAATCAATCATGTAGTTATGTGATGGAATTTGTTGCCAACACCTTGGCTTTGGCTCTGGTAAGTCGGGCATCACTAAATAATTCCCCAGGTATTGCAGATATTGCAGACGAATTTTTGTTTTGAGGGATTATAACTGGATGTATACTGCATTGAGTGATCATTTTTGAATTCTCTGACTCAGATAAAACTGAAATTTCATCTGAATTGCTGATAAGAGGATTAGTAGAGGAGTTAACCAACTGCTTTGTCATCCAAGACAAATGTGTATGAATTAAATGTTGCTCCTCTGAATTGCAACTCAACTTTGCTGCTCCCTGGTTTGGTGAAAGGGTCTTTGTCATGACATTATCTCCTCTTGTTTTTTGATCACCTGCCACAACCACAGAGTTATTTATTGGCATTGATTCAAGGATTTCAGGTAACTGTGAACCTCCATTTGCCTCTCCACGAGAATGCTTGGGTGAGTCATGGATATCTTGCTTATCCTCACTGCATGACTCTGAATTGACAGTTGTTTGCTGAGCGGAAAATTTTAACATCTCATTATCCGAGTGGATAATATCCTGTGAAGATACAATATTCGGAAGAATATCTGAAGAATTGGCCACCTCTTGCATTTCCACAGCCTGAAAAAGAACTTCAAATTGATTTTCCAAAGCAACATTTTGTCGAACATTTTGAGGACCATTGATTCGAGGTTTAAAAACCTGACGAATAATCTTGTTTGCAGTATCTTTGGGTGCTTGAGGTCGACCAGCTTTGCTCATTTTCTTTTTGCATTCACCAACAGAATGACCAAGTTTATGACAAAAGTTACACAAGGTAGGAACTCGATGATAGCTGACCTTTTGCCAATATCCTACACCATCCATATCTATCCACACACGCTCCTTACGCGGAGCTGAGAGATCCAATTCAATACAAACTAAAGCTTCAGAGGTATCTGTCAGAGTTAAGGTTCGCTCATGAATCTGTAGAACAGGGCCAAAATTGCAAACGATGGAGCGAAGACAATCTTCCTGATACAAATTAGCCGGCAATCCAGGAAGACCAATCCACACAGGCACCATAGGTGGATCAGCTTCGAAATTGAAATCAGAGGTCCAGCGAAAGAACCGAAACAGAAAACCTTTTATATACAGATTTTTCTGAATGAGGAGCTTCAAAAAATCTGCCTCATCATCAAATCGAAAAAGAATGTGCCTCAAATTTAGTTTGCTGATGACAAACTCTGATGAAATACCCAACCGCTGCTTAATACAACTTTTTAGCTCAGTAAAAGAAGGCCTACCGTATGAACATTTGGCAACTATTGCGTACGGGAGGAGTTGCAGAGAAGCCTGAATATCAGCCTTGGAGAAGAAAACAGCAGGTTCGCCACGATCAGTGAATGCCGGTTTCTTGATAGGAATGGAAATACTTGTTTTATTTGCAGACTCCATGAGAGCTTGCGCAAATGATTTCCGCGGAACATCTTGATGCGGAAGGAGGTTGTTCTCTGCAGTGGAACAGAAAGCTCCCGCCGGCACCGGGGGACCCCCCGCCTCACCAGCCATGGCTAACTGACTTTGAAATTTTGTGTAGGACTGAAGGAATCATTCGCAAGTTTTCATCACCACGGACTCCTGAGCAAAATGGGATAGTTGAGAGGAAGAACAGAACTCTCATACAAATGGCACGCACAATGCTTGCTGAAAGGCATCTACCAAGGAGATTTTGGGCTGAAGCGATAAACACTGCATGCTATATCATCAACCGCTCAATGGTAAGGCCCCTCACCAAAATGACTCCATATGAGCTGCTGAAAGGTAAAAAGCCATCTCTCTTTCACATGAAGGTGTTCGGGTCAAAGTGTTTTGTTCATAACAATGACAAAAGAGTTCTGGACAAGTTTGAGCCCAAGAATCAAGAAGGGATATTCCTTGGGTACTCTGACAAGTCTAGAGCTTATAGAGTCTATAATGTTAGGACCCTTTGTGTAGAAGAATCCCCTCACATCACTTTTGATGAGATTGATCATAACAACTATTGCAGGGAAGATGATGATGGGGAATTCCTGAACGTAAGAGGAAAAGAGAAACTTCCACAAGAAGAGACACAGGCAAATGAGGACCAAGGACAACCAAATAATGCTCCGGTCACCGAGGAAGATGAAGGTAATGCTCAACCTGATCGAAGAGTGTTGAAAGATCATCCGTTGGAAAACATCTTAGGTAATCTGCATGACCGAACCAAAACTAGGTCTCATTTCAAAATTATGGATGAAATTGAACAACTTTCTCTTGTGTCTCAAATTGAACCCAAAAATGTTGTAGAGGCCCTAAAACATGAAAACTTGATCAATTCCATGCATGATGACTTAAACCAGTTTGAAAGAAATAAAGTATGGCATCTTGTTCCAAGGCCTAAAGAAAAATCAGTCATAGGAACAAAATGGGTGTTCAGAAATAAGCTAAGTGAAGATGGAAAGATAGTAAGAAACAAATCTAGATTGGTGGCTCAAGGGTATAATCAAAAATTTGGCATAGATTATGAAGAATCTTTTACTCCTGTTGCTAGACTTGAAGCCATTAGAATTTTGCTAGCATTTACATGTTCTCATAAGATCAAACTACAGCAAATAGATGTTAAGAGTGCTTTTCTTAATGATCTTATTAAAGAAGAAGTCTATGTAGAGCAACCCCCCGGTTTTGAATGCACATATTACAAAGATCATGTTTATAAGTTAGACAGGGCTTTGTATGGCTTGAAGCAAGCACCTCGAGCTTGGTATGACAGACTAAGCACATACCTCATCGAACAAGGGTATTCAAGAGGTAATGTTGATCATACACTCTTCACCAAGAAACAAGGTAAAGATATCTTGATTGTTCAGATTTATGTGGATGACATAGTGTTTGGGTCCACTATACCTCAAATGTGTGAAGAATTTGCTAAACTCATGACCAATGAATTTGAAATGAGTCTAATAGGTGAGCTTCAATTCTTTCTTGGCCTGTAGATTAGTCAAAGCAATGAAGGCTGCTTTATCAATCAAGCCAAGTATGTGAAGGAGTTGCTAAAAAAGTTTGATCTGACCAACTGTAAGCCTTTAGGAACTCCAATGGGGATTGCCACTTCACTGGATGCAGATGAACAAGGTATTCTGGTAGATGAAAGAGATACAGAGGTATGATTGGATCATTGCTCTATCTAACTGTATGTAGACCAGACATTCAATTTAATGTTTGCCTTTGTGCTAGATTTCAGTATAGTCCTAGAGAGTCCCACTTGACTGCTGTCAAGCGTATCTTTAGATACCTTGCTGGCACTCAAGAATTGGGACTATGGTATCCTGCATCTTGTGAAATTTCACTTATTTCATATTCAGATGTAGATTATGTAGGATGTAAACTAGACCGCAAGAGCACAAGTGGCTATTGCCAATTTCTCAGTGGGTGTTTGGTTTCTTAGGCTTCCAAGAAACACCACTCGGCTGCACTCTCTACTGCAGAAGTAGAATATGTTGCTGCAGGGAGTTGTGGCACCCAAGTACTATGGATCAAACACCAACTCCAAGACTATTTAATAGATCTTAGCTGTGTACCCATTCTATGTGATAACACAAGTGCCATAAATCTTGCGAAAAATCCAGTCATGCACTCTAGGATAAAACACATTGAAATTAGGCATCATTTTATAAGGGATGAAGTCCTCAAAAATCACTTTGAGCTCCATTTTGTAGACTCAGAAAATCAGATTGCAGACATCTTCATAAAACCCTTAAGCAATGATAGGTTCACAACTCTAAGGAGAGAGCTTGGCCTGTGCAGACCTCAGTCCACTCAGGTTTGAGCTATCAATTCCTCCTTAATAATCTGATTACTTGTCTTTACCATGATTGAAACAAGCATATCTGAATTGCTTTAGATCTGGTCCATTTGGTGTATAAACCTTGCCTGGAATGATGGTCACATTAAGGGGGAGCTTGCTTGTACTTATGAATGTCTTTAATTGAACACCATCTTATGACCGCATGGTATATCAAATGTTGAGAAGTGAAATGACAGGTTACGCCTGTCAGGAAACTCTCCTCATGTGTGAGGATAGGCCTCTGCCAAGTACCATGAGTCAGAATTGCACATTGCTATCTGCATAGTTGATCTCTAGTGCATAAGCATGTTTAAAGCTCTAGCATCCAATCTAGCATTTCTCTGTGGCAGCAAAAGGTAAAACCCTTCTTGAATGGCAGTCTGAAAGAAGAAAGTCGTAGGCATTGGTAGTAAAAGATGGCAGATGTCTGTCAGAAATGAAGAATCACAGAAGCTAGCAGAGAACAGTTTGATATACTGATATGTGTCGAGACATGCTGAACAATGCCTGTTGAACAGGTCGACACCTCATTGATATGTGTTGAGACATAGAGCTTAGAAACTGGTGTTCAGATCGACATCTTCAAGTCATGTGTCGAGACTGTCTCACTGTCGCTTTGGTTTTGAAGAACAAATGGAGAGTTTCCTTGACTCCCTCTTTCCATTGCTTCTTTCATTTCCACCTTAAATCTCTTGCCTCTGAACCTTCACTTTTCACCGAGTATCAAGTGAGGGGGAGTTGAGAAAATTTTTCATTCATCTATACAACCCTGGGTGAGTCTTGTTGTATTACTCCTGTTAAAGAAATGGTTTCTTGTTTATAATCCTCATTTTCATGAATCATTGCCTTGAGTTTTACCAAACTTGCATTCATAATAGGATTGAAACATTTCTTAAGTCCTTGAAAATAACCCTTGCCCCTGCGTCTGAAACTTCACTGTAACTTGGCTCCTTGGCTTTTAAAATGGTTGGCATGTATTATCTTTAAACATGTTCCCATCTTGAAGCCTATTAGAGAATACGCCTCTAAAAACCATGCTGCTATAAAATTCAGAGCAATGACCTCTCTTAAGAGAAATTAGATCCCCCATCAATGAAATGAAGGATAGTCTAGTCATCATGAGGGAAGTCAACTCTGTTCAAATGAATTCATAAAGATAAGCTACACTGAGTAACCAGGGACTCTGGCGTCTAAACAACGTGTTTCCTTGAGTCAAAAAGTGAATGCTATATCGGACTGGTTAATTATTTAAAAACAAAAAAATGGGTTGGGGTTGACTCTACAACTTGCTTCAAAACAAAAAGGGGTTATTGTTTATCTACAATACTTGCTTATCTTCTTTTCCAATCATGCCATATGAATGTGATGAATAAGTCAAATGGGCTTGGTTCTATTCTCTTAATTTCTCAAATGTTTAAATCATATTATCTGTTGTAAAAATGGTTTTTCTTAAACGTTTGTTACTCAAAAATGAGCTTATAAGCTTTAAACCGTTGGAACTTAACATAGGGGTATATACACCATTTCAAATTTAAGGATTGTCTTTTTCAAAAGTAAAAATCTCAACTTTCCTCATTTAACTCGACGGTGAAAATCAATCTCTCATCCCCTCTTCATTTTCAAACCCTACTTCTCTCTCACACACACCGAACTCCGGCGATCCTGCACACTCTCACAGTGGAGGTCGACGCCCTCGCCCCCTTCTCCGTTCTTTTGTGCTGATAGCCCTAGCTAGCCTTCGCACTACTCTCCTTCCTTTCCGTCCACTCTCCATGGCTCCACCGGTCACCTACGGCAAGAAGAAAGAGGCTGCTTTATCTAAGAAGGCCGCTGCCTCAAAAGCTCCGTCTGAAGGGCGATCCAAGCTTATTGAGGACCGCCCAGTTGTAGAACCAGCCAGGAAGAGGGCTGCCGAAGCCCAGGGGTCCAACACTGACAAGGGTTCTGTCACGCCCCGATGTGGAATATCGGGACCTGCAGTAGAAAATGCTAGTAAAGATAACAAGCTAAGCTAAGAATTAACATAACGTCATGAACAGAATAGCTCCAAGTCTATTACAAATACCATCAAATTGACTTAAACATAATCAAGCATAATCTCTACTCGACTCCGTTATAATAACTAACACAAGTTCTAAGGCATAGTTAGATGTAAAACAACTATAACAATCTCAACATAACGATTAGCTGATACACTCTAAGTCATCACTCTTGCCCATTCCCATCCATCTGTGAATCTTCACCTGAGCTGCCTGGAAAGGGGGGAAACAACTATATGAGCGAACGCTCAGTAGGTAACAACAGGCAAGTGTAAGTGATTAACCAATTAATTACATGTATGAAACGGAAGAAAAGAAATAACGATCGAATGAAACAACATAATAAAAGAAAGTGCTAAAGAATGGAATGGAATAACAATATGGCAGAATGATATAACTACAAGAATTGCAAGTTAAGAACAATATATATAACAGGAAATTGTAGGAAATTGGCCAACAAGCAAGAATATAACCAAGTAGAACACGATTCAAGTAAGAGATCATTGTCATAGACATTACGCTAGTCATGCACTCGGTGCAATACCTCACCATGTCATTATAAACTCCCATGCGCACAAGTACTTTTCGGGCGCTCTCCCCAGGACCAGACCGAGCCCCTACGGTGCGTTGGCATTGATTTATTGGATCCAAGATCCCAAGTTCCGTCTAGACTTTAATCAAGTTAAAATGGCCAATTATAATCAAGTACAAACTTACCTCGGAACATCCCAAGGCTAAGTTGAAGAGATACTGTCCAGAATTTCTGTCCAGGAGTTCAAATTATCAAGAACCAACATGTTCTTGGATTCAAAACCATAAAACACGGAGAAAACTTATCTCTGGATGATATGCGGTTCCTACTGGACCGCTCAAGACTTGTGCAGTCGACATTGGGCCGCACTAACAGCAACTGGGCTGAGGTTTAGCCCTCGGGGGTCAAGGTTGAACGGCTGATAAAGGGTCACTCTTATATATGAACGGTAAGCACTGGGCCGCACAAGGCCAGAAGTTTATAAAATCAAGGTCATGATATGTGATCCTGATAGAGTCGGTCATTAGTTGAACGGTCCACTCAGGGCCGCCTGTAAGATGTACGGTCCATTACTGGCCGCACAACACAGGGCCTAACCATGAGTTAGAACTTAGCCCAGGTGGGCTCCCGGGCTACCATAGGCAGGGTGGAACTGAACTAGAGTCCAGCCCACTGTCTGTTGGTCGGCCTAGGGTCTATTGGACTGATCAAATCAAGGATTGGCCGAAGATGGATCAAGGATAATCGGCCAAACTAATTGGCATAAGCCAGGGATAAATGGTCTCTATTGGGCCGTTCAGGGATATATACGGTCCACAAGTGGCCGCGCAAGTCCCTGCTAGTCCAATTCGGGCTAAGACTCAAATCACAGCGGTTCGATTGAGTCTAAATCAATTCTAGGGAATAATAAAGGTTCAAGATGAACGGTTATGACAAGTGTAAACCTAATAGCCATTTCAATTATCAAAGATTCACAATTAAAATTGACATTTATTAGAAATATGAATCAAGATCAAGCTCAAATTAAATAAATCAGCAAGAGTTATTTACTGTCATGAATTACAGTTTATTAGGTGTGTTGCTAACATGCAAATAACCACTAATCTATTAACCTAACATGTTGAGATGATAATTAATCTGTTCTGTTATAGATGTGCGGTCGGTTCTGGACCTTACATCCCCATGAACGGTCACAGACTAGCCGCACACGTCCCCTCAGATCCGAAGACTTGCTGGATATGGACGGTCGGTAGTGTGCCGCCTGGAGGGATGTGCGGTCTGGAACTGGCCGCAAGAAAGACATGCGGTTAGAGATCGGCCGCACATTCCAGGGACACGATCAGATATAGAAAACTATAAATGGTCAAAAGGGGGCCGCCTGTCTTGGATGTGCGGTCTATCGTGTGGCTGCACAAGTCCAGACAGGTCGCTGCCCCTTCACCTTGCCCGACTCCGGCGAGGTTTTTAGGGTTAGAACTAAAACATGAAATTCGCACTATATAAAGCATGGAATTTGGGGCTTTTACTATCAAAAGAAAGAGCACGAAAACCTATACAAGATGCAAGAATCAATTTTATGTTTAAAGCCCGAAATTGCTACTTAATCGAAAGGGAACAATTATAACCCTAAATGTGACATGCTTCTACTAAAACCTAAAATTCTCGCAGAACACTTGATAGAATTTAAGACTTTCTACATCAATGAAAAGCTAACACGCTGCTTCTTCCAACCATATATTATTTTTAGGGTTTGGCTTGCTATCACCTACCTGAATCGGATGAAGAAGGAAGGAGAAAGAAAACTAAAGACGTCGGTACACGCAGCCACTAATCGCTGGAGATCTCCCTCGATCTAACTCCTCTGCAGCAGCCGCTGGTTCTAAACGATTCTAGGGTTAGAGAGCTTCATTTTAATAGGTCACACGCCTTCTGGAGGGTTCTATGCGCGGAGTATTCGTCCACGCAAGTCGGGTTGATGTGAACGCCGCCGCAATAGTTGGCTCGATCCAAACTCCGCTGAATGCATCTCCTAGGGTTAGGGTTTCAAGAGATTAAGAGAGGGTAAATGATCCTCTCATCCTGGCCTTTCATTTGCCACCGATTTGGGCTCATTTGATGGAGTATTGGGCTCGAATTTGGCGTTTCAAGGTATAGTTAACTAAGTGTTCAATTTGGGCTTAATCCACTAATTCGGCCTACTTACAGATTTTATTTGGGTTGGTCACAGAAGACAAGTTTGTTAAACACGTTATCCTCTACAAGAATATAATTTTTATGTATTTTTATAAAATAGTCAAAATATAACTCATTCTATTTATTAAGGAATTATTCTAATTAATTTCTAATTAATTTCTAAAAGAAATCGGGATATTACACCCTCCCCCACTTAAGAAATTTGGTCCTCCAAATTCAATGCACTTAATAAAAAGAGGGAGTGAGATAGCTCACCTAGAATAAGTCAGGGTACTATCTCCGCATAGTATCTTCTGACTCCCAAGTAACTTCTTCAGTTCCACGCCGACTCCACTGCACTTTAACCATCAGTATGGAACGATTCTTGAGTTGTTGTTGCTTCCGATCCAAAATCTTGATCGGTCTTTCTTCATAAGTCAGATCTTCCTTCAATTCGAAGTCCATATGCTGAATAATGTGAGTGGGATCATACACATATTTTCGTAACATAGACACATGGAAAATATTGTGTACTCCAAATAACTAAGGTGGTAGTGTCAAACGGTAAGCAACCTCTCCCACTCTGTCTAAAATCTCAAATGGACCAATATATCTTGGACTCAATTTACCCTAAATACCAAACCTTTGAATTCCCCTCATAGGATAAACCTTTAAAAATACATGCTCACATCCTGAAATTCCAAAACTCTCCTCCTGGTGTCGGCATAACTCTTCTGTCTTGATTGCACTACTTGCAATCAGTCTCTGATAATACGGATGTTCTTGGATGATTCAAAAATGAGATCTTGTCCAAGCCATTGCTTCTCACCTACCTCGTCCCAACATAACGGGGATCGACAGCTTCTACCATACAAAGCTTCAAATAGAGCCATCTGAATGCTGGACTGGTAACTATTATTGCAGGCGAATTCAACCAATGCCAAATGATCACTCCAACTACCTCCAAAGTCAATCATGCAGGCTCTAAGCATATCTTCTACTATCTGGTTGGTCCTTTCAGTCTGTCTGTCTGTTTGTGGATGGAAAGCAGTACTGAAATTCAGACGAGTTCCCAAGGACTCTTACAATCCTTTTCAAAAATGAGAAGTGAATCTAGGGTCTCTATCAGACACAATGCTGACTGGTATACCATGTAGTCTTACCACTTCCTTCATATACAAAGCAGCCAAAACATCAACTGTCCATTTAGACTTAATGGATAAGAAATGAGCCGATTTTGTCAATCTGTCGACAATTACCCAAATTGCATCAAATCCACTACGAGTCCTAGGTAGACCCATAATGAAATCCATGCCAATGCTCTCTCACTTCTATTGGGGTATATCAAGGGATTTCAATTTCCTTGCTAGTCTGAAATGCTCCGCCTTGACTTGCTGACAAACCAAGCATCTACTTATGAAGTTCGCCACTTCCCTTTTCATATTCGGCCACCAAAAAGATCTTTTCAAATCCTTAAACATCTTAGTACCTCCAGAATGAATGGTGTATCTGGATCTATCAGCTTCCTCGAGGATCTTACTCTTTATCTCAGCTACATCAGGTACACAAGTTCTTCCCTGAAATAACAATCTTCCATCATCAGCCATCATGAAGTCAGGTATGTTACTCAAGCTTCCCTTGATCTCTACCAACTCTGGGTCATCATCTTACAGAGACTTGGTTTCCATCAATAATTCAGGCTTAAGTTGAATCTGAGCAATCATAACCCGATCCTTGTCAACATTAAGATCCAAACTAGCTAATTGCTCTAACAATTTCCACTCTTGTAACATAAGGCTTGACAACTTAGCTATAGGCTTGCGGCTTAAGGCATCTGCCACAACATTACCTTTTCCAGAATGATACTCAATGGAGAAATCGAAATCCTTCAAATACTTCAGCCATCTTCGCTGCCTCATATTGAGTTCCTTTTGAGAAAACAAGTATTTCAAACTCTTGTGATCTAAAAACACCGTAAATGCTTATCCATACAAGTAGTGCCTCCATATCTTCAAGGCGAACACCACTGCTGCTATCTCCAAATCATGAACAGGATAATTCTCTTCATGCTTCCTCAACTGCCTAGAAGAGTAGGCTATCACTTTCCCGTGCTGCATGAGTACACACCCTAAACAAACACCTGAAGCATAAGTGTATACCACAAAACCTCCTTCACCAGAAGGTAAAGCCAAAACATGTGCAGTAGTCAAACATTCCTTCAACGTCTGAAAGCTTCGCTCGCAATCTTCTGACCAATCAAATTTGATCTCCTTGCGGGTTAATCTTGTTAGAGGTACCGCATTCTTGGAGAAATCTTGAATAAACCTTCGGTAGTAACCTGCTAGGCCTAAGAAACTTCTCACTTCAGTCATGTTAGTAGGCTTAGCCCAATTCTTTACTGCCTCTACCTTCTAAGGATCGACAGAAATACCTTCTTTTGTGATGATATGCCCTAGAAAGGACACCTCTTGCAGCCAGAAATCACACTTACTAAACTTGGCATATAACTGATGATCTCTCAATAGTTACAATGCCATCCTCAAATGTTTAGCATGCTCCTCCTCACTCTTAGAATAAATCAAGATGTCATCAATGAACACCATGACCCATTGATCAAGATAGGTCCGAAACACATCGTTCATCAGCTGCATGAAAGCTGCAGGTGCATTCGTTAGCCCAAAAGGCATTACTACAAATTCAAAATACCCATACCTACTGCGGAAGGCTGTTTTATAGATATCCTCCTCTTTAATTCGTAACTGATGATATCCAGATCGAAGGTCGATCTTAGAAAAATACTGAGCTCTTGCTATCTGATCAAATAACTCATCAATCCTTGGCAATGGATATCTGTTCTTGATAGTCAACTGGTTCAATTGCCGATAATCGATGCACAATCTCATCGAACCATCCTTCTTCCGGATGAGCAATACAGGGTCTCCCCACAGGGAAGTACTAGGACGAATGAACCCTTTCTCAAGCAATTCCATCAACTGCCGCTTTAGTTTCCTTAGCTCCGTAGGAGACATACGATAAGGAGCTTTGGAAATAGGGGTCTGTTGACACCTGAAATATAACAGACAATAGAAATGAGACATAATGGAAGATTGAGTGAAAGATGAAGATCCCGGAAGTCCCTGCAAGACCAGGATTATGGAAGATTTATCACTGAAGCTACCACCCGGCTGAAGCCCTCCCCGGCCAAGCTGATGTCCGGTATTATCGTTGCTCAGACGACAGTACTGATGAAGAACTGCAGTCCACTGACTGATGAAAATCCCCAGAAATATTCTGATGAAGCTATGCTAACTCACCAATTGATGGGCCTTCGCCTAGCCTGACGGACTCGAGGGACCGACAAATGAAGGGACAGATTAAGCGGCTTTAACAGCTCAAGCTTACTGATGAGGAATCATAAAAGACTAAAAGATCTAAACGGGCCCAGCCGTGTAGCGCCGAGAGCCCAACAATACCCACATGAGGAAGGGGCGTCGGGAAGCCTACTGCCTCCGAATAAGGCGCGCCGGGAGCTCATCAACCGGGCGCCGAGATGATCATGCCGATAGGGAGGGGGTGCTATGCCTATAAAACCCCCTTTCTCTCGAGACGAACAAGAAGAGGGACGAGAGAAAAAAAAACCTCATCCAGAAAATAGATAGAAAAGAGAGAAGAGACCCTACTGAAAGGAAAGAAGAAGAGAAGAAGAAGAAGAAGCTCCAGGTGGGCTGCTCGGGGGAGGGAGAGGAGTCAATGCTCCACCCTCCCCCCCCCCCCCATGTTTGCTTTTATTTTGATTTCCTCTGTATGTAATGGTATATGCCTTCATGCTTTAGCTATTCAGATGAGGTCGAGAGTTCTTTTCTTCCCTGCCTCTGTTCCTCCCCTTACCCGTTTCTCGGCTTTAGCCTTGCAGTCGATGTAAGTGGTGATAATGAGATGAAATGAAATTTAGTGGTTGCCGTGCTTGATATTAGGCAATCAAAGTTTTGCCCTCTGTCTTTCTATGAATGTATCTTTCATCTGAACATCCAATATTCTAGACGTTTCGGTTTTCAGAGTCATCCCCGTGAGTCTGTGCTTCAAAGAGGAAGGAAGTCAGGGCCCCAATCCTTATCTAATGGGTTATTGGGTCCTGTTTCCCTCTCCCCTCCTGTCTCGATGGCAGATTCTTCGCAGGCATCTGAGTTTCTTGCGAGGCCCCCAAGCCGTTTAGGAATCGGAGACATCAATCTCTTGATTTCCTGAATTGCTGGCTATAGAAGATGTGTCCCGTCTGTAGACGAATGCGATCCCAGGAGGTTCTGATAAGTGATGACCTTGACCCTTCGGTCCCTCAGCAAAACCCTAATGCCATGGCATCGAAGTCCACAGTGCCAGACTGATTTGATCCCCAGATACGGTCCCAATCAAATCTGAATTCCAAAACAGGGCTGTCGGAGCTTCTCGGCAGCAACAGCCCTCGGCGCAATGGTGAGCACGCCGGGAACCAGCGCGCCGAGAACCCCCTTGCCTATTCATCTTCCTATGCCGAGAGCCCCTCTTTGGCTAATCAATCCGTGCCGAGATCCTCCTTTCAGGCCAATACACTCATACCAGGAGCCTGTCTCTTCATCTGCCTTTCAACCCTTGTCCAACCTGTTATATCGGCTGAAGGGGATATTCATGGTCGCCATATGTACCTCAGGGATGAGATTAACGGGAGGAAACCCCCCCTACATCATCTTAGATCAAATCCAGTCATAACCCTATAACCTAAGGGGCCATACCACTGTATAAGCCCCGACGGTTCTTGAGGGGATAGTAAGCATTACCATGGGCACCTGCATCATCAGGGAGCCCAAGCCTTCTTTTCGGTTATCATCCCGTACCCGTGGATGACGGCCTATTTCCTTTGGCATGACCCGAAAGAAGGGGAAACGCTGCCAAAATTCTATCCGATAGGGTGAACCCCGGAAGGCCAAGAGAGTGTGATCGATATGCACCCCACTTGACTCTATCCATCGGGAAAATGAATATCATAGACCCTCCAACCGAGCAAGGAGTTCAAAGGGGAAGATCCCCCGATGTTTATCTGGATTCCATCCCATCGCTACGTGGATGGCTTCCTATCCCTATTTCGCATGTCTATAAGCCCGGGGGATATGCCACCCAATTCAATTCATCCAAGCTCGACACGTTAATCGTCTGCCGGCTCCCCTTTATATGCATGCCTGTTTAGGATGGGACAGAGCCAACAAAGCCCCAATCCTCACTGTGGATTTCTGGGCCTTGTTTCCCCCCTCTCTCCCTCGATGTCATCGATGATTTAAACGTCGCAGAATCCATGATTTTCTTCTCAAATTTCTCAAGCCACTAGGGCCATTGCAGGGATCAGAGTTTGTCGTCTCTCGATCTCCTGGATGGTCGGCAATACTGATGGCGTGAAGCCTGTTCCTGAGAGCTCGAAGGCCCGGTGACTCTGATCCCTCGAACCCCTTTCATCTGTGACCCTCTGCTGTCAACCTGGTAGGCCCCTGGCTCTTTCCTCACTTGCCTCCTGAATCCATTCCCCAGGCCATGTCTGAATCCCGTGAAAAACCCCCAAAACAGGGTACCGTAAAACCCCATGAGCCCTCACGGCGCTCAAGCCCAGCACCTTCTCGGCGTGAATAGTTCCCGGTGCGGCGCGCGCCGGGAACTCCCGCGCCGAGATCCTCTTCTTCCTCCCTTTGGCCTAGGCCGATAACCCCCTTCATGGCACGCCGGGAGGTCCCTTCAGCCCACGCCGAGAAGCCGGGCCATACTCCTGATCCTTACGCCGAGAACCTCTTTCTTCTTGGCCTAAACCTTGATCCCCATGTTGTACTCATCCAAGGGATATACGGAGAACACTTGGCATCCCTCAGGAAATAATCAATGGGGAGGACCTCCCCAACATTGTTCTGTTCCGATCCGGATTTCTTTATAACCTTATGGACCTAACGGGCTATGTCACTACATGTGCTCCGACGGGTTCCGAAGGAACATAAATCGGTGCTATGGATGTGGGTGATGGCCCCGTGCCTGGTGCCCCCCTTGTTTTCCTGCTTTCATCCCGGCATCCCGTGGATGATGGCTTATCTCCTCTTGGCATAATCCAGGATAAAGGGGATATGCTGCCAAAATTCATTCGCATCACCTTGAGTGATCATGGTATTCTCTCCTAACCCCGCTGGCCCACGGAGTTCCGCCCTTGCATGTTCTCCGATGGTCTTCCGAAGGGGGATATCAATAAGACATCACGCCTGCACAGGGTGTGCCATGTCGCACCGGTCCTTATCTGGATTCCGGGTTAGATAGACCCGATCTTTTATGGATCCCACCCTACCGCTGCATGGGTGGTTTCCTATCCCCATCTGGCATAGTCCAAGGTAATGGGGACATGCCGCTGGATTTGCTCCGCATTTGATGTATCCTTGCTTCACTCAGGCCATTTAACGCCCTGCTGATGAACCAACCGTCTCTCTCGTTTGAGTCTTATTTTTGCCGCTACCTTCCTCCTATTTTTGGCGTTTAATCAAGGGTTGTCCTTCTTAGGAAGGGCGTAATTAACATCATAGCCTTTATGGTATGACGAACTTCGGGTCCCGACTCGAACTTCACAATCGACTGATTAAAAGTCAGATCGAGCGCATAATAAAATTGTCACCCCGGTGACTGGCACGCCAATAAATCAATAAACAATCCACATATATATATATATATAAAAGAAGAGAACGAGAAAGCGCGTTCCACAAGTCTGGCACGTCCGGTGGGATCGAGTCTCCCTTCATCTCTATGCCAAAATAGGAGGCCCAGTGGGCCCCCCTCAAATTTCTGATTATGTGCGCTTTCCTTATTTCTAGGAAGCTACAATGACTACTGGACTCATGTCCGTGTGCTTCGACCAACAATCGATCGATGTGCATGTCCGAGAGGGTTACCTGGCGGTACCGTTGTCATTCGGGTCGATGCCCCCTACTGTCGGGCTGCCCAACTGCCTGGGCCTCGTCTTCACCGACCTTCTACAGGTCGACAACAACGAGCAAGGCACTGCTGCAAGTGCCCCGATGAAGACTGCTGATAACAAGGGTAGCTTACCAGAGAGGATGACCTCGACAGCCGTCGCCTGCTATGTTCATCATGTTCAAAGGAGGGACACAGTCCCCGCTGCTGCCCAAATGAAGAAAAGAACTAACCGGAGGAGTCGGTATGCTGCTGCCGACCGTCGTCTCTCAAATTCTGGGAGGACGATGATGATGGGTGACGTTAGGGTGAACCTCAACAGTCGCCCGAGAGAAGTCCGGCCGGACAGGATTGTCCCGACCGTCCAGATCGACAACAAGTTCCATGTTCTGGCCACCAGGAGGGCCAACGGGGAAACTGGTGAGAGGAAGCCGCTGGCGCCCAAGCCAGCAAGATATAAACAGGTCCGGCGACCAAAGAAGATTCAGAGCTGGGCCCCAACTCGAGATGAGGGGAAAGCTACCGAGGATGCTGTTGCCCGCTTCAGGGCAGAAAGCAGAAGAAGAGAAGGAAAAGACATAAGAGATGATGCTGCTGTTTACCCCAGGGCTTGGGGTAAGAAAGATGAGAAAGAAAATGAAGAAAGAAATCTAACCACTGTTCGCCCCAGGATGAGGGGCAGAAAATATGAGCGGAAGCAAGACCTCTCGGTCCCCCATCCCAGGGCTGGGGGCAGAAGATGGCAAAGGAAGAACTATGATGCTGCTGCCAACTACTGCCAGGATGGCGACAGAAGATTTGAGAAAGAAGAAAGAATGAGAACAAGCGAACCAGTCGCTGCTGCCATTCCAAGAAGACCAAGAGCCTGTGCCAGACAGGCTGATATATTTAGATATTCCAAAGCCGAGCATCTGAATGCTCAGGTGGCAAGACTGGCTCATCAGCAAAGAGGCCAGGAAAGACTGATGCTCCAACCAGAGCCACAAAGGCACAATCAAGAAGAGATGAAGCAAGTGGCTCAAGACTACTTCCACTACCTGGGGAATTCTGCCCTCGGTCAGCAAAGATTATCCCGTGCCCTGGGCACCGTGGATGAAGAAGAGGAAGAAACCCTTCAAGAAGTGATGCTCGGAGTCTCCTCCTCCGATTCCAATGATTATGGGGAAGGCCGCAGGGCCGGATATGGGAAAGAAGACTTATGTGGGGAAGAACCTGAAGAAAGAATATCGGTCTTTGACCGACTCAAATATCCCGACCAGGCAAAAAGAAAAGTCTACAGGCAGAAGGGAAAGATGTAGATCTTCAACTGTAACATGGCTGGACTTGTCAGGAGGCAAGACATGCTACCAACTCAACCAGACGAGCTACTCAGGCTGGCAACCAGACCCGGGCCTGTCACAAGAAGAGGCCAGGCGGCAAAAAATAAAATGAAGACTAATGGTGAAGCCTGCAAGATCACCACTATGACAGTTAATGTGGTGACAGCAGACGAGGGAGATAATCCCTTCATTGATGATGCTGAAGGGACTTCAGAAGATATACAGATCACGTCCACCCTGGATCCCATGATCCAGATGATGTTCAGAAGATACTAGCAGGAGATCAATGCTCTCAGAAGACAGCTCAATGAGAGACATGAAGCTACACCGGTCTCCAAGCAAGCCGAGCCTGTGGGGCATACTTCCAGCTCAACAGAGATGGCTATCCCAGCTAATCCTCTCCTGGCTGATAAGGGCAAAGTGCCGAGCCAACCTGTTCCACAGCAAACAGTAGCTCAGCCCTCTGCGTCTCAGACACAGCCTACCGCGCCCACCTTGCGCGCCACTGTGATGACAACTCCTCATAGTCAGCAACAAGCTCACTTCTTCCCAGAAGACATAGATCCAGCCGTAGCCCACAAGCTGATGATTGAAAGAATTGTGAAGATGAAGCTGTCTGAGAAGACTGGCGATGATGTTAGTACCTATGATGTGTACAAGGTGCCATATTGGTGCGGACACCCGAGCTGTTGATCGGCACGACACACCGAGCCACCGGTACCGCACACGGAGCACGACACGAGCCACCTCAGCATCCATCTGGCTCGGAGACAGCTTGGAGACTCCGCCTTGAGCCTCCCCATTTATTATATTTAGCTAGACTTTATGTGTGTGTAATTTGTATTTATTTCGTTGCATTCGGTTTGCCATTTTGAGTGTAATAGGGGCTTACGAGCATTTCGGACCCCGTGGGCCCCACGGGCCCCCCGGGCCCCACCACATTGGGCCACCTCAGCCTAGGGTCCCACATGGGGCCAGTCAACATGCCACATGGGAGCATCTAGAAGTTTGAATGGTATTTGGACACATGGGGGACAATGGACTTGAAAAGTCCAAATGAGAGGCCACCTACCCCCACCTACCAAGTCCAACTTCCACATCCTTGCCATTCTAGTCAATAGGCCGCCCCCCCCCCCCCTTTATTTTTTTTTAATTTTCATTTGTGTGGATGGTCACATGCAATCCTAGCCCTCAATCTCCCACCCCTAGATCCAACGGTGGAGGATTGATTAGATTGGTGACCTATATATGCTTGTAATTTCCATTTTTGATGAATTAATGCCATTTGGAATCAAGAAATTGTTGGAGCTCCAGCTTGGTGCGCCCCTCTCTTCCCCCTTGCAGCTGTGAAGGTTGCCTCTGGAGGTGTGACTCCTCCCCTATCAGTTCCGGTCATCGCCGCCGCCGCCACGAGCCGCCACCGCACCGCCATCGCCTTCGCCGGAGTTCTGTCCACGTAGTACCACAGCCACTTCCACGAAATTCCAGTCTCAGCCACGGCCTCAGATCGAGCTGGAACTTTTACTGGATGTCCCAGAGGTGTCCAGCACGTCCTCAGAATTTTGGTTGGTCATAAAGATCTCATTCGGTATTTTTTGATTTTCGTCCAATCACAGTTTCCAGATCTGTCTACTGTCTGTTTCCATTTCCACCCGCCCAGAGTTTCAAGTCTTAGATCCTTTTTTTGATTTTCTTTGGTTATCCCAATTTAACTGGGTGTCCCTTGCATCCATCCCTTCATCCACCATTTTTTTTAATTTTTGGTTCGTCCATTTCATATTTTCTAAAATTCGTTCTCAGTCCTAGCTACAGTACTTTCTGCCAGTTCCCAGATCCGACCACCTGACACTCCAAAAATCCTATCAAATCACCACCAGCTCCAAATCCAATGCTAAAATTGTCCCAGCTTCATGGTTTGAATATCTACAAAGTTGAAGAAGAGCTTGAAGTCTGATTC
Source organism: Amorphophallus konjac (assembly GCA_022559845.1). Taxonomy (NCBI): domain Eukaryota; kingdom Viridiplantae; phylum Streptophyta; class Magnoliopsida; order Alismatales; family Araceae; genus Amorphophallus; species Amorphophallus konjac. Next base: position 352,195,859 of record CM040121.1, read on the forward strand.
CTAAGGAAAGTAGGCGGTCAACGGTGGTTCTCAGTCAAGTACCCTGTAAATCTGATGTCTCGGTTACTGTACAATAGGGATTTGTAAATTCATTAAAGTCTAGATCCGGCTAGATCCATCAGATCTCTTTGAGTCTAGATTGAAGCATTTGAAGAGAGCTTTCCAACGATAGCTCATGCGTCCCGATCCGACGTCGGGATCGACCGCAGCGGCTGTGTTCGCCGGAGCGCGCACCTGAAAACAGCAAGCAGAAATCCGTGGGCAGCATTCCAAAAGCTTGGAGATCGGAGTTGTTCGGCCACCGGTCGGTGTTCCCGGCCGACCGCCTTCCGTGGAGACGTGCCACCAGGGGTCCCCATCGCAGTGGGACCCACTCCTGCAGATCCGGAGGCCAGCGCCACCCGTGGGCCCCACGGGCCCGCAGAACCCGCCGTTCGGAAAGCACTAAAACGCGGAGTTCGGCACCGCCGGGCGACATCAAGATGCTGCCCGTCAACCCGAGTTGCGTGATTCCCGGGCTCCACATGTGACCTTTTACCTCCCTGCGTGGAGTGGGTCAAATCTTTGTATTGCTGTGATATTGTTTAACCGGGAGTCCGTGATTCGACCGGGGTTGTCTTCGCCACGCCGGGAGCGTGGAGGTAATGGTCCGAACCTCTTGGCGTTCATTTGCTTAGCTAGTATACGGTCTTTTGCCGCTGCCGAGAGTGTAGGTACTAGCCCGTGTGTCCATGTCACCGCTGTGAGAGTGAGAGTGACCCGTCCCGTGACTCGATCCGAGTCCGGAAGTTGAGTCGGACTACCCTTGACCTCCGCCGGTTCCTTAACCGCGCACGGTCCGCGCTTTCCCTCGCTTGGGACGACGAGTGAGCTTCCACTTCTGTTAGCGACGTTTTACCACTAGGAGCTCGTAGTGTCGGGCTTAGTGTCTCCCTGGTGTGTGCTGCTGGTCGCGTCTTCATCTAGAGTCCGAGGGTGGCACCATATAGTGTCGTCTCCTGAGTCCGTCCCGCATCAGTTTGGTATCAGAGCAAGTCGAGTCTAGGGTAGTCGTTGCATAAGTCTTACATAGTCTAAGGTTACCCCACACACACCTTCACTCGGTATATCCAAAGGTGTTGTCCGACCGTTAGGCTTCGCCTACCGGGAAGACCACACACTTGCGCGAGTGACCTTCGGGTCGATTACCTCCGCCGCGTACCGAGTCTTGGCCGTGTCTAGGGTGTAGTCGAGTCTCATTCTTTTCAAAAAAAAAAAAAGTGTTTTCAAATTGCAATTAGGTCTAAGTGTATCATTTAGTGTGTTTGCATTAGTCGGTCATTGTCACCTAGTCCGTACGTCTTTGCATGCCCACCCGTCGAGGCACCCAATACTCGCCACCACCACCTATGGCGGACTCCCGAGCCCGTAGTTCCGATGAGTCTTCCACGGCCGAGATGTTCCGGGCCATCATGGATCGTTTAGACACGCGTATGGATGGTCTTAGTACGCGTATGGATGGCATAGGGACGCGTCTAGAAGGGAGGATGAAGGTCCTCGAGGATCGGGCCGGGGTTTCGGAGCAGTCCATTCAAGGCCTTGTTGGGAGGATTGCCGTCCTAGAGAGGGGCCCAGTAGCGGCGCAACCCGCGCCGACGAACGGCCAACAAGAGCCGGTGCAGCAACCCGCTGTGCCAAGGGCTCAGGTAGAGGATGTCGGGAGGCAACAGGCGCCTATAGTGGATGATTATGCCTCCGACAATGATCACGGGGGTAACGGTCGTCGTCATCAACGACGGAATCGTGATGACGAGGATGACGACCGCATTCTTAGGGGTGTGCGTGCGGACCCTCCCACTTTTAGCGGGTCCTTGGACCCTAGGGTGTATCTAGATTGGGAGGCCGGTATGGACCGGTACTTCGAGTGGTTTGAGATGACGGACCACCGAAGAGTCCGATATGCGAAGATGAAGCTGCAAGGGCAGGCCCAAACTTATTGGATCAATGTGGAGAGCCTGCTCAACCAGCGACGTCAACCCCAAATCGGTACCTGGGATGATATGAAACTCAAATTGAGGGAGAAGTACCTTCCTGCCTCATATCGCCAACGTCTTATAGACAAGTGGCAAAGCATCTCCCAAGGGAACCGATCCGTGACCGAGTACACCGCCGAGTTCGATGAGTATTATTTGCGGTGCGGGGTCACGGAAGAGAGCACCATGACGATATCCCGCTTTCGGAGAGGTTTGCGGCCTAATTATCAATATGAACTCTTTCGCCGCAATGCCACCACTTTGGAGCAGGCATATCAGATTGCTCTCGAATTGGAGCAGTTCGAGGCCGAGTTCGAGTCACCCCATCGGTTGGGCTCCTTTCCCCTTCGTAGTGTCGAGTCCCGTGGCTCATCTGGCACATATCCGAGGGCCCCCATGGCTCGACCTCAGGAGCCCACTCGCCACGAGCCCTTTGCTCCTAGGCCTCGCCCTCCACCCCCGAGGGACCTTCCTCGTCCCCAGCATCTTACGGCCCCACCCATAGCCCGTCCACCGGCACCTGCACCACCCGCACGTCCTTTGTTGCCTACGCCTCCTATCCGTCGGGAGGATAAAGGTAAAGGACCTATGATTGGGGAGCCTAGTGGATCACGGCAGCAGTGTTATCGCTGCAATGGGTTTGGCCATTTTTCAACCAGTGTCCCACTCGCCCATCTCTTCACATTGGGGACACACAGGCTGAGGATACCACCCCTGCGGGCCTAGAGTTAGTCAGCTATGAGGCAGATGAAGAGCTAGCTGACGAGTACTATGAGATGGGAGGTGAGGCCCAGGATGCCCAGCAGTTAGACGATACCCATGTGGGGGTCGTCAGATGTATCCTCACCCAGCCACAGGTCAGTGATGACTGGCGTCGGACCACTATCCTTCATGTATTCTGTAGGCTGGGAAAGCAAATTTGCAAGGTGGTCATCGATAGCGGGAGTTGTATCAATGCAATCTCCACGAACGCTGTCACTCGTCTTGGTCTCACACCCGTAGACCACCCTTGCCCCTACCAGGTATCATGGGTGGATACAACTTCCATTTCGGTCAGGCTGCGGTGCTTGGTCCCGCTGCAGCTCCACTCCTACCGTGACGAGATCTGGTGTGATGTTCTTCCCATGGAAGTGGGAAGTATCATTCTTGGTAGGCCGTGGTTATTCGACCGAGATGCCACACTCCATGGTCGGTCGAACACCTGTACCTTCGACCACGATGGCCAGCGGGTCACCCTCCAACCCGTTCGGCCCAGGAGCCCATCTGTTAGGGGTCCTACTGGCCCTAGTACTCCGAAGCCTTCCGTTCCCGGGCCTAGTACCCCATCCCCAGCTCGGGCTATGACCGTTACCTCTGGCCCAGGAGAGCCCTCGACGAGGAGATTGATGATGATTAGCTCCCGGGAAATGGAGCAGGAGCTTAGTCAGGGCTGTCCGGTGTTTGCCATTACGGTCCGAGAGGTGGAGCGGGACTCCGAGGGTGAGCTCCCACCCGAGGTTGTTCCCATTCTGCAGGAGTATGCTGATGTATTCCCCGATGAGCTTCCCGAGGGACTCCCACCTATGCGGGATATTCAGCATGCCATCGACCTTGTTCCGGGCTCTTCTTTGCCCAATCTTCCTCATTATCGAATGAGCCCCACGGAGCATGCCGAGCTTAAACGGCAGGTCGATGAGCTTGTGCAGAGAGGATCTGTCCGGGACAGCATGAGTCCATGTGCTGTACCCGCATTACTCGCCCCGAAGAAGGATGGCACGTGGAGAATGTGCATTGATAGTCGTGCCATCAACAAAATCACCGTGAAGTACAGGTTCCCTATTCCCCGCCTTGATGACATGCTGGACATGATGGCAGGTGCCACTATCTTTTCGAAGATCGATCTTAAGAGCGGCTATCATCAGGTGAGGATTAGGCCAGGTGATGAGTGGAAGACCGCATTTAAGACCAAGGACGGTCTATATGAGTGGTTGGTCATGCCTTTTGGGTTGACCAATGCCCCTAGCACTTTCATGCGGCTCATGACTCAGGTCCTTCGACCTTTCATTGGAGTCTTTGTAGTGGTGTATTTTGATGATATCCTTATCTATAGCCGCACCACAGGGGACCACTTAGACCACCTTCGGCAGGTCTGTATACTTCTTCGGCGAGAGCAGTTGTTTGCGAACCCACAGAAGTGTGCTTTCATGACATCTCAGCTTACCTTCTTGGGTTTCATTGTGTCTAGTACTGGGGTCTCCGCCGATCCGGAGAAGGTCCGGGCCATTGTTGAGTGGCCGGAACCCCGTACGGTTCATGATGTCCGCAGCTTTCATGGCCTTGCGACGTTCTATCGTCGCTTCATCCGCGGATTTAGCTCCGTCACTGCCCCGATCACGGATTGCATCCGTAAGGGCACATTTGTATGGACGAGGGCCGCATCTGCTGCCTTCAGGGACATCAAGGAGCGCATGACCCAGACACCTATCCTTCGACTGCCTGATTTCTCGAAGGTGTTTGAGGTCTGTTGTGATGCGTCGGGTGTTGGGATAGGAGGAGTTTTGAGTCAGGAGTCCCACCCGATCGCATATTTCAGCGAGAAGCTGAATGATGCGAAACTGCGATATTCCACATATGATAAAGAGTTTTACGCAGTTGTTCAGGCTCTTAGGCATTGGAGGCATTACCTATTACATCAGGAGTTTGTCTTATACTCCGATCATGAGGCTTTGAGGTACCTCCATTCCCAAAAGAAGCTGAATTCGCGTCATAGTCGTTGGGTTGAGTATCTCCAGCAGTTCACCTTTGTGCTAAAACATAAGGCTGGAGTGGAAAACAAGGTGGCCGATGCCTTGAGTCGGCGAGCATGTCTTCTTACCACCATGAGTGCCGAGGTCATAGGGCTAGAGAAGATGAAGGAGGCCTATGTTGATTGTCCTGACTTCGGTCAGATTTTTACTACTCTCCAGGCCGGGCCCTCGAGAGACCATGATGATTATGTGCTTCAGGAGGGTTACCTCTTTCGAGGTAGCAGGCTATGTGTTCCCCGAACTTCGGTTCGAGATTTCCTAGTGTGGGAACTACATGCGGGAGGTCTAGCCGGCCACTTTGGTCGGAACAAGACTATTGAGGCAGTGGAGCATCGATTTTATTGGCCGAGCTTGAAGCGCGATGTTGCTAACATCGTGGCTCAGTGCCGTACATGTGCTACGGCCAAAATGAAGAAGCAAAGCTCGGGCCTTTATACGCCTCTCCCCGTGCCTGATGCCCCGTGGCAGGATGTCAGCATGGATTTTGTTTTGGGATTGCCACGTACCTCCAGGAAGCATGATTCGGTCTATGTGGTGGTTGACCGTTTCTCGAAGATGGCCCTCTTTATCCCTTGCTCAAAGACTTCGGATGCTTCTAGGGTAGCCCGCCTATTCCTTACTCATGTGGTGTGCAAGTTCGGGTTGCCTCGCACTATAGTGTCTGACCGTGATGTTAGGTTCACTTCCTATTTTTGGAAGACACTATGGCATATGATGGGTACGCACCTCAAGTTTTCCACTGCATACCATCCCCAGACAGATGGTCAGACCGAGGTGGTCAATAGGAGTCTGGGTGATCTTTTGAGATGTCTTGTTAGGGACCGCATTGGGGATTGGGATCTCATTCTACCTATGGCTGAGTTTGCATATAATGATTCGGTGAATAGGTCTACTGGCATGAGTCCATTTGAAATTGTCACAGGTCGTAGGCCTAGGAAACCCGTTGACCTTGTCCCCATGCATGTCCATGCTAGAGTGTCGGAGTCGGCCGAGTCATTTGCTAGGCATGTTAGGAGTTTGCATGACGACATCCGTCGTCACATTGAGTCCAGCAATGCACGGTACAAGGAGTTAGCCGATGCCCACCGACACCACCGAGAGTTCCACGAGGGCGAATACGTCATGATCAGGGTAAGACCTGAACGGTTTCCCTCTGGAACCGTTAAGAAGTTGCAAGCTCGCGGAGCCGGTCCATTCAGAGTGTTGAAACGCGTTGGATCCAATGCGTACGTTGTGGACTTGCCCGAGGAATATGGTATAAGCTCTACCTTCAATGTATCGGATCTTGTTGCATATAGGGACCCAGCGGTGATCCCTAGTGAGCCTTTTGAGCCATCTCCTCCCCTTGAGAGTGATCCCACACCTGAGTGTCCACTTCCACCTCCAGCCCCTTTTTCACGGCAGCGTGAGCATATAGATCGTATACTGGACGAGCAAGTGACGGTTACCAGGAGTGGATCTTACCCGCGCTACCTAGTGCGATGGAGAGGACGGCCCGCTACTGAGGACACATGGATCACACATGGTGAGTTGCAGCAGATTGATCCGGACCTTTTGGAGCGATACAGGAGCGATGCAGACCCTTACTCGACAGGGTCGAGTTTCTCCCACCCGGGGAGAATTGGTGCGGACACCCGAGCTGTTGATCGGCACGACACACCGAGCCACCGGTACCGCACACGGAGCACGACACGAGCCACCTCAGCGTCCATCTGGCTCGGAGACAGCTTGGAGACTCCGCCTTGAGCCTCCCCATTTATTATATTTAGCTAGACTTTATGTGTGTGTAATTTGTATTTATTTCGTTGCATTCGGTTTGCCATTTTGAGTGTAATAGGGGCTTACGAGCATTTCGGACCCCGTGGGCCCCACGGGCCCCCCGGGCCCCACCACATTGGGCCACCTCAGCCTAGGGTCCCACATGGGGCCAGTCAACATGCCACATGGGAGCATCTAGAAGTTTGAATGGTATTTGGACACATGGGGGACAATGGACTTGAAAAGTCCAAATGAGAGGCCACCTACCCCCACCTACCAAGTCCAACTTCCACATCCTTGCCATTCTAGTCAATAGGCCGCCCCCCCCCCCCTTTATTTTTTTTTAATTTTCATTTGTGTGGATGGTCACATGCAATCCTAGCCCTCAATCTCCCACCCCTAGATCCAACGGTGGAGGATTGATTAGATTGGTGACCTATATATGCTTGTAATTTCCATTTTTGATGAATTAATGCCATTTGGAATCAAGAAATTGTTGGAGCTCCAGCTTGGTGCACCCCTCTCTTCCCCCTTGCAGCTGTGAAGGTTGCCTCTGGAGGTGTGACTCCTCCCCTATCAGTTCCGGTCATCGCCGCCGCCGCCACGAGCCGCCACCGCACCGCCATCGCCTTCGCCGGAGTTCTGTCCACGCAGTACCACAGCCACTTCCACGAAATTCCAGTCTCAGCCACGGCCTCAGATCGAGCTGGAACTTTTACTGGATGTCCCAGAGGTGTCCAGCACGTCCTCAGAATTTTGGTTGGTCATAAAGATCTCATTCGGTATTTTTTGATTTTCGTCCAATCACAGTTTCCAGATCTGTCTACTGTCTGTTTCCATTTTCACCCGCCCAGAGTTTCAAGTCTTAGATCCTTTTTTTGATTTTCTTTGGTTATCCCAATTTAACTGGGTGTCCCTTGCATCCATCCCTTCATCCACCATTTTTTTTAATTTTTGGTTCGTCCATTTCATATTTTCTAAAATTCGTTCTCAGTCCTAGCTACAGTACTTTCTGCCAGTTCCCAGATCCGACCACCTGACACTCCACAAATCCTATCAAATTACCACCAGCTCGAAATCCAATTCTAAAAATTGTCCCAGCTTCATGGTTTGAATATCTACAAAGTTGAAGAAGAGCTTGAAGTCTGATTCCTAAGGAAAGTAGGCGGTCAACGGTGGTTCTCAGACAAGTACCCTGTAAATCTGATGTCTCGGTTACTGTACAACAGGGATTTGTAAATTCATTAAAGTCTAGATCCGGCTAGATCCATCAGATCTCTTTGAGTCTAGATTGAAGCATTTAAAGAGAGATTTCCAACGATAGCTCATGCGTCCCGATCCGACGTCGGGATCGACCGCAGCGGCTGTGTTCGCCGGAGCGCGCACCTGAAAACAGCAAGCAGAAATCCGTGGGCAGCATTCCAAAAGCTTGGAGATCGGAGTTGTTCGGCCACCGGTCGGTGTTCCCGGCCGACCGCCTTCCGTGGAGACGTGCCACCAGGGGTCCCCATCGCAGTGGGACCCACTCCTGCAGATCCGGAGGCCAGCGCCACCCGTGGGCCCCACGGGCCCGCAGAACCCGCCGTTCGGAAAGCACTAAAACGCGGAGTTCGGCACCGCCGGGCGACATCAAGATGCTGCCCGTCAACCCGAGTTGCGTGATTCCCGGGCTCCACATGTGACCTTTTACCTCCCTGCGTGGAGTGGGTCAAATCTTTGTATTGCTGTGATATTGTTTAACCGGGAGTCCGTGATTCGACCGGGGTTGTCTTCGCCACGCTGGGAGCGTGGAGGTAATGGTCCGAACCTCTTGGCGTTCATTTGCTTAGCTAGTATACGGTCTTTTGCCGCTGCCGAGAGTGTAGGTACTAGCCCGTGTGTCCATGTCACCGCTGTGAGAGTGAGAGTGACCCGTCCCGCGACTCGATCCGAGTCCGGAAGTTGAGTCGGACTACCCTTGACCTCCGCCGGTTCCTTAACCGCGCACGGTCCGCGCTTTCCCTCGCTTGGGACGACGAGTGAGCTTCCACTTCTGTTAGCGACGTTTTACCACTAGGAGCTCGTAGTGTCGGGCTTAGTGTCTTCCTAGTGTGTGCTGCTGGTCGCGTCTTCATCTAGAGTCCGAGGGTGGCACCATATAGTGTCGTCTCCTGAGTCCGTCCCGCATCACATATCCTCCCCAATATGCTGCTAAGAGACTACCTCCAGGCGTCAGTAAGCCGCCTAAGTTTGAAAAATTTAATGGCCAGGGCTCCCCCAGAGAGCACATAGCTTACTACACCACAATCATGGGCGACCTGGCAGTCGACGAAGCTTATCTGCTTAAGTTCTTTGGCTCATCCCTTACTGGGTTAGCCTTTGAATGGTATTCAAGCCTACCAGCTGGATCGGTGGTTGATTGGCCTGATATGCAGAGAAAATTCCGCGACAGATTTCATGTCACTGAAAGAGAAATCACAATAGCAGAGCTATATGCAACCAGGCAGAAGCAAGATGAAACCGCACTGGACTACATCAAAAGATGGAGGAACTTAGCCATGAGATGCAGAAGACCCCCCCATCAAGAAGATGCAGTGCAGATATGTAAACAGAGCCTCAGGAGAGAGGTGCTAGAAAATATGATCGGTGCAGATGTCAGAACATTTGACCGATTAAACAATATAGTGGCGGAGGTTGATATGTTCTTGTCCAAACATCCAATCGCCAATGTTCCCAATGTGCTGAAAGGTAAATCTAATGATCGACGACCATCACATTCTGAGGCCAACACCGTCGATTTCAGAACCTTCGAGCAGCAGAAAGGGAAGAAGGGGGCAGATGAAGCTCCCCCGCCTGAGGGTGCAGCAGAAAGAAAAGACAAGGTCTCTCTAAGAGACAAGATGAAGAAGGCTTACTCTTTTCCCAAAGAGAAGACGGCAGAACTATTTAACTGGGCATATAAGTTCAACAAGGTAACATTGCCTGAACCGAAGAGACCCGAGGATGCGGCAAAGAAATATGATCCGCTGTTCTGTCCATTTCACCGTGCGCTGGGGCACGCAATTGAGGATTGTTATGTCTTCAAAGATATCATGGAAGGAATGGTTAAAAAGGGTGAGCTGCAGCTGGGAGATTATCAGGTAAAGCCGCCTCATCCACATGAGCCTCCGCCCTGGAGAATGGCCGCCAATATGATCTCAGTTTACCAGCAGCTGCCTAAGGAAGCCGTTGAGGAATGTACCAGGCATACCTATGAAGCTTGTTTCCTCACCCCACTGAAGGATCAGGAGGGATGGCAGACGAAACCCATAAAGAATAGAAGAAAAACTCCCGCAGCCAGTACCAGCGGGGTGATTATTCGAGGTGTCACACCAAGGCCTGAACCGCCTCCAGTAAAGCCAGTATGGCGCACAGCTGAGACCGGGCCAGTCATCCGGATCCCTACTCACAACCGGAGGAGACAAACTCCCCTACCCGCACATAAAGAAGTAAGTCCTGCAGCCAGGCGTCTACAGTAGTATATCAATGAGCTCGATGAATATGAGCAGAAAAAGCCCAAACACCTGCTGGTAAAAGACTGTATACTCTGGGAGCAGCTCAAAGAATTGAAAATTGAAGAGCAGCTAGAGGCAGAACAAAGAAAAGATGAGACTGAGCCCTTCTGGGGGCAGGAGCTGGCAAAGCCAAATTCCCAGAAGAAGAGGAGACGGCCCAAGCCCAAAAAGGGAAAGAAAGTCACGATAGTACAATGTAACACCCTGTCAGTGCTCTTTTCCGTGCCCGGGGAGGATGATGAGGCAGAAGCATCAAGTGCCCCGCTAGAAGCCAACCATGCTGAGGCCTCTACCTCAGCCCATGCAACACGTTCTGGGAAAAGATGGGGGCGCCCACCACCAGCTAATCATAATATTATATTCAGAGGGGAGCAACCCTACCAGATCCTAGAACCAGAGGTACAAGGTGTCCAGGTTCCTCCCCCTGCCAGCTTGTACCAAGAGAAAGAAGAAGCTCCTTCATTCCTGGAATTCTTGTCCAGTTTGGAGAATGAGCAATTGGCTCACACTGCTCCAGCTAAAAGCAATAAATGCCAGCAGACTGCGGTTAGGAAGCAGAAGCAGCATGAAGAAAATGAAGGAAGTGACCCTCTAGCAAAGCCAGGGGCTGTTGCTACAGAAGAAGCCTCCCGGGAAACAGGGGAGGAGAATGAAACTGGGACTGGGCAGCAAAGGCCACAGGCACCACATGAACCTCCAAGACCCCGATGGGCAGAAGAAGTGAGACTGTCTAATGTCCGGGTAGGCAGTCGAATCATGAAGATGTTAAAGAAGCTCCCTACCAGATTCTCCATCTGGGAAATCCTCTCTCTAAGTGAAGAAGCCCGCCAAGCAATTGTGGATGCCTTGCAGTCGCCGGCACAATATGAAGCACTCTTAACAGAAGTGAATTCTGGGCCATCGATCACATTCACAGAAGATGATATGCTAATCTCGAATTCCGATCATAATAGGCCGCTGTATATGAAGGGTTCCCTGAACTGTCAGCCGCTGAGCAGGATACTGATAGATCCCGGGGCTACTGTGAACATCCTCCCATACCGCATCTATCAGAAATATTACTTTGATCTGCAGCTTACCAAGGTCAGAGATATGAAAATTGCAGGGTTCAACCAGAAATGTGAAACACCTCTTGGGGTGGCTGATTTCAACCTCACATTGGGCGACCTCACTACCGTGGTACGATTTTATGTGATCGATTCCAACACCACGTATAAGGCCCTGCTGGGGAGACCGTGGCTGCATGAATATCAGATAGTGCCATCCATGCTACATCAGTGCATCAAATACTGCCATGAAGGAAAAGAAGAAAGGGTGTTTGCAGATCTGCATCCCTTCGAAGTATTCGAGTGTCATATGCTCGATGCATCCTACTACACCGAGGTGTCACAGAAGGGTGAAAAGAATGAGGCTGTGGCCAGCCAGAAGAAGCCGGCGACGAAGGCAAAAAATTGGTCTCCACCGCCACCCAGGGGCTATATTAAAAAGCATGAAGTATCTCACACCTCTTACGCTGGTGACTTTGCTCGGATCACCCCTCCTAGCATCCATCCAGAGGACACCGATGAAGAAATGAAAGATAGGTACATACAGGTGAAGGTTCCATAGGGTTTATTTAAACCCATCGTCAGCCTTGAGTACCAGACGGTGCTACCACTGAGGACTATGGAAGTCCCTCACTTCTGCGAGCCTCCCATTATATTCTACATCGGGGAGTCAGTCGAGGAAGATGATCAAGACTGCATGGTCCCTGAAGAAGCTGTGAATCGGATGGTGCCGATTACAGGCTTGGATTGTACTACCCAGCGGGTTTCGCAGATGTTCTCTAAGATGAAATGCCATCACTACAGTCTGCCACCCAGAAGAAAGCATTCAAGGAGTTATGGGATTCGCCTCGAGATAATAAAGAATTGAGGAAGATCACACAGCACCCGGGACTGGGCTATACTTTACAAGAATACTATGAGGCCGAGGTGGATGTCATCTCTACCTTCTACCAGCATGAAGATTCCCCTGGGGTGGGCTACGACCCGTACCCTTCGAAAGATGAAGAAATCATTTATCAGTCCATAACAGACAATGAAGCCCCAAACAATCAGCCAGGGACGGGAACGTCTGATGAAACAAAGAAAGATTGGTGCTGGGAAGACCTACCTTCCAAAGAAGATCTGTTCCATGCTGAAGCAAAGTTTGACACGGGAACCCCGGATGAAGACCAAGTAGCCAAAGAGCTGAGGGAATGCTTGGAGTTTGAGCGCATCCTGGAAGAAGTCCGGGCTCTACAGAATGATGATCTCTCAAGGGAGTCTGCATCAGAAGAGCCTCTAAGGGCGGAAGACTCCGTCTTTGAGTTTCCTGCTGATCCAGTTACGTCCTCGGGGCACACTGAACAGAATACAACAATTTTGGCCGTATATGATGAGCCAGCACCCGCTAGTGACCAATATGATGAAACAGAAAATCATGAAACTGAAGAAGATTATATCCCGGGAGGCTTCATTGACTTGCAAGAAGCCTCGCCCGAGGTCGAAGACGGAGGTCAGGCCACCGTCGATGAGCTTGTGGAAATAAATCTGGGAACCGCAGATGAGCCAAGGCCGACATTCCTCAGTGCACTGCTGGAGCCAGCTACCAGGGAACAGTATATACAGTTTTTGAGGGAATTCCGAGACTGCTTTGCATGGACATATGATGAAATGCCGGGACTGAGTTCTGATGTGGCGCAGCATCGATTGGCAATAAACCTAGAGGCTAACCCTGTAAAGCAGCCTTCCAGGAGAATGCATCCTGAACTGATAAATCAGATTAACAAAGAGGTTGACAAGCTGATTGATGTAGGCTTTGTCGAAGAAAACCAGTATACTACATGGCTGGCCAATATAGTGCCCGTAAAGAAGAAGAATGGGCAGATCAGAATATGTGTTGATTTCCGGGACCTTAATAAGGCTTGCCCGAAAGATGATTTCCCGGTGCCAATCACTTAGGTGATGATCGATGCAACTACTGGCCATGAGGCCCTATCATTTATGGATGGGTCATCCGGATACAACCAGATCTGGATTGCTGAAGAAGACAGAGTGCACACTGCATTCCGCACCCCGAAGGGGATATTCCACTACAAAAGGATGCCGTTCGGCCTCAAGAATGCCGGCGCTACCTACCAAAGAGCCATGACAAAGATCTTTGATGATTTGCTCTTCAAGAAAGTAGAGTGCTACATTGACGATCTGGTGGTGAAAACCAGCAGAAGAGAAGACCATTTGCAAGACCTGAGGATGGTGTTCCAGAGGTTGCGCAAATATGAGTTCAAAATGAACCCTATGAAATGCGCCTTCGACGTGTCCAGTGGAAAATTCCTCGGGTTTATTGTCCGTCATAGGGGCATTGAAATCAACCCGTCCAAGATTAAAGCTATCCACGAGCTCCCTCCACCAAGGAATCTGCACGAGTTGAGATCCCTGCAAGGGCGTCTGGCCTACATCCGACGATTTATATCTAATCTATCGGAAAGATGCCACCCCTTTCACAAGCTCATGATGAAAGATCTACCGTTCCTCTGGGACGATGGCTGTCAGGAAGCTTTTGAGAAGCTGAAAGAATATCTCAAGACCCCTCCAGTGCTGGGGGCACCTGTTAAAGGCAGACCTTTAATACTGTACATTACAGCCACACACTGTTCCCTGGGGGCAATGCTGGCACAGATAAATGAAGAAGGCAGAGAACAGGCCTTGTACTACCTAAGTATGAGGCTGATTAGAACTGAAGAAAGTTATAGCTACATAGAAAAGACCTGCTTGGCACTGGTCTTTGCTGTCAAAAAGCTCCGACACTATATGTTGTCACATGAAGTCAGATTGATATCTGCAGCAGATCCGCTCAAATATATATTGACTCAGCCAGTACTGAAGGGCCGGTTGGGCAAATGGGCAGTAATTCTGATGGAATTCGATATTACCTATACACCCCAGAGGGTGATAAAAGGATAGGCCGTGGCTGATTTCTTCGCAGAACATCCTGTGCCAGAAAATGATATGCTAGGGACTGAATTACCCGATGATGAGACGCTCGAAGCCTGCCAGGCTCAGTCAGCTATGTGGCAGTTATTCTTTGATGGAGCATCCAGAACAAAGGCGGACTCCGATGGAAAGACCAGAATGTGGGCCGGAGCCGGTATTGTGCTGAGATCACCGGAAGGGGAGGTTGTGCATACTTCCTGTTCTATAAACAAGCCATGCACCAATAATGAAGCCGAATATGAAGCTCTGATAATCGGACTCCATATCAGCCTCAACATGGGTATCCAAATGCTTCAGGTATTCGGGGATTCGATGTTGGTGATAAAGCAAATCCAAGCGGAGTTCAAAGTGCAAAAGCCAGAACTGAATCCCTATCACCAAAAGGCTATGAGCCTCATGGTGAAATTCTATCATATTGAGCTCAGGCATGTGGGCCATGGACATAATGCCCAGGCTGATGCACTGGCAAAGCTAGCCAGCTCACTAGCAGTCCCGCCAAATGAGACACTGAACATTGTTGTTATGAACCGGCGGCAAGTCCCCAGTATGCTAGAAGGGTGCCCCGAAGAAGAAGAAGTCGCTACTGTTAGCACAGAACAAGCATCTGACTGGAGACAGCACTTGCTACAGTGGTTCCTGCACCAACAGCTACCGCAGAAAAGAGAAGAGAAGATGAAACTTCTGAGAATCAAAGATTCTTATGAATTCAGAAATGGGACTCTGTTCCGAATAATGGCAGATGCGCGCAAGAAGATTCTACTCCGCTGCCTGTCCACTGAGGAAGCTTGGCAAGCGATGAAAGAAGTACATGCTGGGACAGCAGGTGCCCACCAGGCTGATCCCAAGATGAAGATAGAAATCAAGAAGCTGGGCTACTATTGGCCCACCATGTTCGAAGACTGCTGTAAATTTGCAAAATCATGCCAGAAATGCCAGGAGCATGCTACTGTGCCTCGAAGGCCTCCTACGACTCTGCATCCTACAGTTCCCAGTTGGCCGTTTGCGCAATGGGGAACTGATGTAGTCGGTCCACTACCGACTTCCTCGGCCGGACATAAGTACATACTAGCCATAACAGATTACTTCTCCAGATGGGCGGAGGCTATAGCATTAAGAGAAGTGACTGGTGAACTGGTCGCCAGATTCATCAAGCAGAACATCATCTTCCGGTTCGGGATCCCCAGCCGAATAATATCTGACAATGGAAGTCATTTCAGAAATCAGAAAGTCTATCGGCTTGCCGAAAAGTATAAGATCGAATGGAGGACTTCCACTCCTTACAATCCGCAGGCAAACGGATTGACAGAAGCTTTTAACAAGACTCTCTGCACCTTGCTGGCCAAGGTCGTTGGTTCTAATAAAAAGGACTGGGAAGAGAAAATGTATGAAGCTCTGTGGGCATACCGCACCGTCTTCAAGACACCTACAGGGTGCTCACCATACTCATTGGTATACGGCTCAGAGGCAATGGTTCCGCTAGAGCTGGAAGTCCCGTCACTCAGAGTGGCAATCCGATATGACCTGGCCCGTGGCGAACAAACCAATGTTGAAAGAAGGTTAGAAGAATTGGCTGAATTGGAAGGGAAGCGCCTCCAAGCTCAGAAGAATATCTAAATGTATCAGGCCCGCATGGCCACTGCATTCAACAAACTCGTAAAAGGACGAGAATTTAAGAAAGGTGACCTCGTCATGGTCAAGAAAAAAGAAGTCATGGCGTCCAACCCAAAAGGAAAGCTAAATGCTAATTGGGAGGGCCCTTATGTGATACAGAGGGTCTACGAAGGAGGGGCCTACATGGTTGTTAACCATCGAGGGGAAATCCGATCCTCGCCACTCAACGGTAGACACCTAAAGCTATATCATGCTGCACAACCAACATTCCCCGAGTAATCGGATAAAGGCTATCTTTTTCTTGGTTTAGCGGCACTCCGCCCTAACCGAGCTACTCTCTTTTCTTGGTCTAGCGGCACTCCGCCCTAGCCGAGCTACCCTTTTTTCTTGGTTTAGCGGCACTCCGCCCTAGCCGAGCTACCCTCTTTCCTTGATCTAGCGGCACACCGCCCTGGCCAAGCTACCCTTTTTCTTGGTTTAACGGCACTCCGCCCTAGCCGAGCTACCATTTTCTTGGTCTAGTGGCACTCCGCCCTAACCAAGCTACCCTCATCTTAAGCTGGTGACATTCCCACTTGTCACCCTCTAAAAAGGAAGGAAGAAGAAAGAACAAAAAAAAAGTAAAAGTAAAAAAAAAATGGGGTTAAAAATAGAGATACCCCGCCAGGCTTGTTCAGGCATTCTGGACAAGGGCAAAAATGGCCAAAACCCAGCTGTGGTGAAAACCCGAAAGGGCACTGCAGGAAAAATCGGGTACCCCGCCACGTGAAAACCTGAAAGGGCGCGTGGGCAAAAGTAAGAGGGGGCTGGCTCCGGTGAAAACCCGAAAGGGCACTTGGGTCGGTAATGTGGTAACCCCAAAGAAAGCCTCATCTCCCACCATAAACTCCTCGTCGATCGGCCGGCACCTCGTCCGATCAACGATTAAACCCACTCAGTATAGACCCTACGTCTATCCTGATGAGACCCTCATTCACCCTATCCAAAGTCCCACCATGGTGAAACTCACCGTTGATCGACCGGCACCCTGCCCGATCAATGATAAGACATGTCCAGTTTAGACCTTACGTCTATCCTGATGAAGCCTATGAATTCCTTTGCATTGGTATAAACCCAATACCGATGATGAAACCCACCTTTGGTCGACGGGCTCGCTGCCCGATCGGTAAAGAAATCGGTCCGGTTTAGACCTTACGTCTATTCCGACTTGATCTACATATCTCTTTACGTCCCGCCGTGATGAAACTCGCTGCCGATCGACCGGCACACTGCCCGATCAACGATTAAACCCACTCAGTATAGACCCTACGTCTATCCCGATGAAACCTATGAAATCCTTGCATTGGTATAAACCCAATACCGATGATGAAACTCGCTGCCGATCGACTGACACACTACCCGATCAGCGATGAAGCCTGTCCGGGCTAGACCCTACATCTATCCCGATGAAACCTATGAAATCCTTGCATTGGTATAAACCCAATATCGATGATGAAACTCGTTGCCGATCGACCGGCACACTGCCCGATCAGCGATGAAGCCTGTCCGGGCTAGACCCTACGTCTATCCCGATGAAACCTATGAAATCCTTGCATTGGTATAAACCCAATACCGATGATGAAACTCGCTGCCGATCGACCGGCACACTGCCCGATCAGCGATGAAGCCTGTCCGGGCTAGACCCTACGTCTATCCCGATTAAACCTATGAAATCCTTACATTGGTATATGTTAGGGTGCTATGCCCGGATACAGAGGGGGGGTGAATGTATCCTACTACGAATAATGCCCAATTCAAAAACTCAGATGCTAGGCAAGTTTCCGAATTAAGCAAATTCGATTAAACAAAATAACAAGCAGATGGAGCGTGCCTATTCAAGCATCTAGCGGAAGCAGCTCAAGCAATCAAACCACTGCTCAATAGATTTTTAGGTGGTTCGGTCCTCCAGACCTACATCCACCCCTCACTCCTAACCGGAGTGAGGATTCCACTAGCTCACGCTAGAAACCGCAGACTCAGTCTGCAACAAATGCTGCCAAACAGCTTGACCAGGGGAACACGCTCCCCTCTTCCTCCCAACCGGAGGGACACCCCAAGTGACTTTCAGCCACTTGGAAACCAGAGACCGAAGTCTCTCTTCCTCCAGACCAGGAGGGAACCAACCGGTGACTTCCAGTCACCAGCAAACCAGAGGTCGAAGACCTCTCTTCCTCCCAACCGGAGGGACACCTGGACTTGCAACCACAAGCCCAGAACCGGAGGGCTAGCCTCCCTTCCTCTAACCAGAGGGAACCCACAAGTGACAACCTATCACTTGCAACCCGGAGATCAGATCTCCCTTCTCCTGAATCAACAGGAGGAACCCGATCCCCAACAGGGCAATCGGAAGACCAAAGATAATCAGAAAAATAAAGGAAAAACAATAAACGAAAATAACACAGCAATCAGAAAGCTGTAAAAGATGAAAACATAAATGTGGCTCTCAATGGAGCTGACTGGCCTGGATCTGATCCACGGTCTAGTAGGAACAAGTCTTCAGATGAAGCTTCCCATCTCTCGTTCTCTCTTCTTCTTTCTCTTCCTTTTCTTCTCTGCTTCCTTCTCTCACTCGCGAGCTCTCTCTCTTTCTCTTTTTACTTCTGCAGCTTCTCTCACTCTACCACTCTTCTTTTTCTTCTTCTTCTCTTCTCACTGGCACTATCTCTCTCTCTTTTTTCTTCTTCTACTCTCACTCTCACTCTCTTCTCTACTCTCTTCTTTTCTTCTGGATCGAAGGGCTTTCTACTCTCAAGGCTTTTTCTTCGATACTTCTTCAAAGGATGAAGACCCATATATATAGCAGCAGCAGCAGTATCACCCCCGACGTGTGACCTCCACATTTCCAGCCCTAAGTATTCGGACCACGTGGCAGTCTCTCAGCAGGCTTTATTTCAGCCTCGGATCACGTGCTGACAGTCACTCGGGAATATTTCCTCGGACCATCTTCTTCTTCTCCTGCAAGGAATTAACACGATTAAAACTCAGGGCACCAGAACCTAAAACTGCACGAGGTGTATAGAAACAGCAAGAGGTGCACTGCACTGAGGACGACACGAGATACAGTGGTGACAAACCAAACACTACACATAGAACGACACGAGGTTCAAAGGTGACAAAACAAGTATTACACAGAGAACGACACGAGGTTATAAACACTAGAATAACACGAAGACACGGATACAAAGAAACAACACGACATAATAAACAGCAGATAGAACGACATGAGGTGAAACGACACGTGATAAAATAAAGAAAGCAGGAATATGACTCGAGTAGCTACAGTAAATGACACGAGAACACAGGATTACTACAGTACGAGATAAGGAGAGCATGACACGAGGTCAGATGAAAACAGCACGAGGTAAAACGAGAACGACACGAAGTGTCACTGTAACAAAACAAACACTACGAAGAGACCGACACGAGATACATACTAATAACGCTTAACACTACAGAGAAAACGACACGAAGTAAAAAGTAACTCGACATAACAAATAGCAAAGAGAATGACACGAGCTGACCACAACACGAAGATGAAAAACAGAAACCAACATGAAGTGTGGTTTCAATACAAGAAAGACACGAGGTCTAGGAAGAACAACACGAAGATGGAAATAACAAAGAACCGACTCGAACTAAGGACGACATGGAGACAGCACAGACACGGGTTTGAACTTAGAGAAGAGTGCACGAAGTAAAATCAACACGAAGACAGAACACCACACGAAGATGATGAATGCAACAGTGCAAAGTCTAGACTTGAAATACAATCCAAAACAGCTGTACAGACTTGAAGAATAAGCCAGTGTATAGACTTGAAGATTGAAGGCGATGTACAGAATTTGATGCCCAAAGGCGATGAACAGTGAATCAGTGTATAGACTTCAAAGTTCATTGAAGGATGTTCAGACTTTGTGCATGAAGCAGCACAATGAATAAGTGTGTACATTGAGACCCAGTGTAGGCATGACCTAACAGTCCAGTGTATGGACTACAACAGTGAACGGCTGTACATACTTCATGTGAAAACCCAATGTACATACTTCAATCAATATGCATCAGACAACTGTGTATGGACTTGAAGACCCTCAGCCAATGTATAGACTTCAAGTAGAGACCAATGTGTAGACTTCACGTGAAAACGCTGAGGCCAGTGTACAGGCTTGCCACCGACCAGTGTATGGACTACCTCAGCCTGAGGCACAGTATGGACTCCAACTCTGCACATCGAATGTATGGACTTCAAGTGTGAAGGCCACTGTGCAGACATTGGTTTCGAAGACAATGTGCAGACTTTGACTTGGAACGTAGGTAGGAATGAGGCTGTATAGACTTGGACCACAAAGGCAGTGTGCAGACTAGGAGACTTAATGAGCAACACAAAGGAGACAAAGCAACATGGCGTCAACCCCGCTGATCCACTGCGTCCACGCAGCTAGTGAACAAACAGTCAATGCATGTGTCAAATGTCTGCATACATCATTTGCATGACTGTCAATGAAGTTGTTCAATGCATGTAGGACTGCGTTATGTTGCATAGCATTCAGTGTTGAGTCCTTGCATGCATGTAGTTAATTGCATTGCACTTTACTACATTGAAAATACCAAAAAGGGTAATTGAATGCATAGTGTCAGGAGGAGTCAATACATTACATGAAGGTAGTCATGTGCATATATTTATGTCAGAATTCATTGCATGTTAACTTTGAACATCCTGGAACTTGCCTGACCTCCTGACATCTTGCCTTGTGTGCATATCCCTTTCATTGATTATATTTGACCAAACCGTGATCATAATTTGAAAACACTAAGCTTCAAAATTGGTATACAATTGGTATCATTTGATATCAGAATTATATCAGTCTTTCATGAAGATTTCAATGGGCTATCTCGATCATAAATCTGAAAACTCTTGAACTAGAAATCTTCTATTATACGTTTTTATGAATGACTGAAATAACTCATGTGGTTTAAGTTTAATGTATTCAATGAGTTTGGCTTTAAAATCTCTTAAAAATATCTGAAGCATGTTTAATAAACATTAACCATCTGTTTCATGCTATGTCTTGTAAAATCTTCTGAAATCTGCACTTTTGAATATATGACTTCAACTGATTAAGTACATGAAACTATTATTAATTTGAAGCAAATGAATTTTTCCGAAATGTCTAAAGGGTAATATCTGTCAGAGCAATGACATTGGTCACTGAGAAACACATGTCCGAAGGACTGTGTCATGAGGTGCCTTAGTTAACTCTGATTAAGAATTCATTGAAATTCAGGCAGAGCAATGGCATGCACACTGAGAAATACAACTTACTCATCAAGAAATGATTTGGAGTGTGTCATGATGTGTAAATGCTATCTCTGTTCATATATAGCATGACAGTTAGTCACACTAAGTGCTTAGGGACATTGGCCTCTGATCAAGGTATATCCTCTAGCTACAAGGTGTGAACTGAACTAGAGTGCTCGTAAAATTTGTAGCATGGAAAATTGTTGAACAAATTGAAATATCTGAATATTGATGCTAAAATCAAATTGCTACAACCCTAGACAAAATCATATGACTTCATAATTGCTTGACTTCAATATTGGTGCATGTAATTCTGAAAGAAGTCAATAGATTTGATTGTGTAAGAGAAAGGGAGATTAATCAAGAAAAATATGAGGGCTTGGTTCATCTTTATTAAAACATGGTTTTAGATATCAATACAGAATTTTATTGATAAACTCTGCATACATCATGTTTAAACCATGCTGTTCAAAAGGCTCATTCATACGTCCCTATAATGGAAGACCTTGAAAAATTATGTTTTGGATTTATGAGATTGATATCTCCTTGAAAATCTTTCTGCTCACTTTCCTTAGATCATTGACCTGAACTTCTCCTTGTCTGCCCCTGTGGTCTCCTTCTCATCTATCTCATAAGATTCCACTTATTGAGGGGGAGCTTCCATGTCATGCATCACTTGCATATCAAGTGGCATCTATTCAGGGGGAGCATTCCTTGTCATACTGAATCATGTTCATATCATTTGTGACCTTGCATTCAAATCCCTCATGATCAGATTTATGCATGATCAACAAAAACTGTATAGTCAACTCCTTTCTTATCAGTTGACTGATTCCATCTGCATTTTTCTGACCATACAAATGTGAGGTGCCACTCCCATTATTACCTTGTTCACTTGCAGCCTTCTGAACCTCAGAATCTTTATGATGATGGATTTCGGATTGATTCCTGAGATGTATTTCTCTCTACACTGTTGGAATCTTCCATCTTATTCTGCAATAAGTTCTGATTCTGTGGTGTCTTCACCAGAATTCAGATTCTTTGTAATGGCTGATTTCAGATTGATTTATTGGATAACCAGAGTCCATTTCTGTGCTTCAAGAGGAGAGTAGTCAATCATGCATGTTGATAGGGGGAGAGCTGTCTCATTGCATAAGGGAGATCTTCATTTTTTTTACTCATTCTCTGCATTAGCTCTATATTTTCTGCCATGTCAAAGGGGGAGTATTTGTTGCATTTGCATCTCTGCATAAGTTGTTTGACAAAGGGGGAGATTTTGATTTAATTGCTTCTGATCTTGAGCTGCCCTCATAAGTTTTGTTTTTGCTGAAGTAAAAGGGGCAGTTTAGTCAAAGGGGGAGTTTTTAATTCTCTCCTCAACTCATGTCTTTTTGCTGAAGGGAAAGGGGGAGAAGAATCTAATTTGAGTCAGTGTAACTCATTGTGTTGCCATCATCAAAAAGGGGGAGATTGTTGTGCCCCTGTGTGGTTTTGATGATGGCTGACACACCATGAGTCACACTGAGGTGTGCTAATTAATATTGATGACTGATTGACTGCTTGAATATCTGATTGTTTGCTTGAATAGCTAATTCATGAATATGGCTAGATTGGGTTAACATAGTGGCTAATTGTTCATGCAGTGCGTTGACGCAGTTGGAGATTGGGTTGACGCATTGGCTGTTTGTTCACTAGCTGCGTGGACGCAGTGGATCAGCGGGGTTGACGCCATGTTGCTTTGTCTCCTTTGTGTTGCTCATTAAGTCTCCTAGTCTACACACTGCCTTTGTGGTCCAAGTCTATACAGCCTCATTCCTACCTACGTTCCAAGTCAAAGTCTGCACATTGTCTTCGAACCCAATGTCTGCACAATGGCCTTCACACTTGAAGTCCATACATTCGATGTGCAGAGTTGGAGTCCATACTATGCCTCAGGCTGAGGTAGTCCATACACTGGTCGGTGGCAAGCCTGTACACTGGCCTCAGCGTTTTCACGTGAAGTCTACACATTGGTCTCTACTTGAAGTCTATACATTGGCTGAGGGTCTTCAAGTCCATACACAGTTGTCTGATGCATATTGATTGAAGTCTGTACATTGGGTTTTCACATGAAGTATGTACAGCCGTTCACTGTTGTAGTCCATACACTGGACTGTTAGGTCATGCCTACACTGGGTCTCAATGTACACACTTATTCATTGTGCTGCTTCATGCACAAAGTCTGAACATCCTTCAATGAACTTTGAAGTCTATACACTGATTCACTATTCATCACCTTTGGGCATCAAAGTCTGTACATCACCTTCAATCTTCAAGTCTATACACTGGCTTATTCCTCAAGTCTGTACAGCCATTTTGGATTGTATTTCAAGTCTAGACTTTGCACTGTTGCATTCATCGTCTTCGTGTGGTGTTCTGTCTTCGTGTTGATTTTACTTCGTGCACTCTTCCCTAAGTTCAAACCCGTGTCTGTGCTGTCTCCATGTCGTCCTTAGTTCGAGTCGGTTCTTTGTTATTTCCGTCTTCGTGTTGTTCTTCCTAGACCTCGTGTCTTTCTTGTATTGAAACCACACTTCGTGTTGGTTTCTATTTTTCGTCTTCGTGTTGTGGTCAGCTCGTGTCATTCTCTTTGCTATTTGTTATGTCGAGTTACTTTTTACTTCGTGTCGTTTTCTCTGTAGTGTTAAGCGTTATTAGTATGTATCTCGTGTCGGTCTCTTCGTAGTGTTTGTTTTGTTACAGTGACACTTCCTATCGTTCTCGTTTTACCTCGTGCTGTTTTCATCTGACCTCGTGTCATGCTCTCCTTATCTCGTACTGTAGTAATCCTGTGTTCTCGTGTCATTTACTGTAGCTACTCGAGTCATATTCCTACTTTCTTTGTTTTATCACGTGTCGTTTCACCTCATGTCGTTCTATTTGCTGTTTATTATGTCGTGTTGTTTCTTTGTATCCGTGTCTTCGTGTTATTCTAATGTTTATAACCTCGTGTCGTTCTCTGTGTAATACTTGTTTTGTCACCTTTGAACCTCGTGTCGTTCTATGTGTAGTGTTTGGTTTGTCACCACTGTATCTCGTATCGTCCTCAGTGCAGTGCACCTCTTGCTGTTTCTATACACCTCGTGCAGTTTTAGGTTCTGGTGCCCTGAGTTTTAATCGTGTTAATTCCTTGCAGGAGAAGAAGAAGATGGTCCGAGGAAATATTCCCGAGTGACTGTCAGCACGTGATCCGAGGCTGAAATAAAGCCTGCTGAGAGACTACCACGTGGTCTGAATACTTAGGGCTGGAAATGTGGAGGTCACACGTCGGGGGTGATACTGCTGCTGCTGCTATATATATGGGTCTTCATCCTTTGAAGAAGTATCGAAGAAAAAGCCTTGAGAGTAGAAAGCCCTTCGATCCAGAAGAAAAGAAGAGAGTAGAGAAGAGAGTGAGAGTGAGAGCAGAAGAAGAAAAAAGAGAGAGAGATAGTGCCAGTGAGAAGAGAAGAAGAAGAAAAAGAAGAGTGGTAGAGTGAGAGAAGCTGCAGAAGTAAAAAGAGAAAGAGAGAGAGCTCGCGAGTGAGAGAAGGAAGCAGAGAAGAAAAGGAAGATAAAGAAGAAGAGAGAATGAGAGATGGGAAGCTTCATCTGAAGACTTGTTCCTACTGGACCGTGGATCAGATCCAGGCCAGTCAGTTCCATTGAGAGCCACATTTATATTTTCATCTTTTATAGCTTTCTGATTGCTGTGTTATTTTCGTTTATTATTTTTCCTTTGTTTTTCTGATTATCTTTGGTCTTCCGATTGCCCTGTTGGGGATCGGGTTCCTCCTATTGATTCAGGAGAACGGAGATCTGATCTCCGGGTTGCAAGTGATAGGTTGTCACTTGTGGGTTCCCTCTGGTTAGAGGAAGGGAGGCTAGCCCTCCGGTTCTGGGCTTGTGGTTGCAAGTCCAGGTGTCCCTCCGGTTGGGAGGAAGAGAGGTCTTCGACCTCTGGTTTGCTGGTGACTGGAAGTCACTGGTTGGTTCCCTCCTGGTCTGGAGGAAGAGAGACTTCGGTCTCTGGTTTTCAAGTGGCTGAAAGTCACTTGGGGTGTCCCTCCGGTTGGGAGGAAGAGGGGAGCGTGTTCCCCTGGTCAAGCTGTTTGGCAGCATTTGTTGCAGACTGAGTCTGCGGTTTCTAGCGTGAGCTAGTGGAATCCTCACTCCGATTGGGAGTGAGGGGTGGATGTAGGTATGGAGGACCGAACCACCTAAAAATCTATTGAGCAGTGGTTTGATTGCTTGAGTTGCTTCCGCTAGATGCTTGAATAGGCACGCTCCATCTGCTTGTTATTTTGTTTAATCGAATTTGCTTAATTCTGAAACTTGCCTAGCATCTGAGTTTTTGAATTGGGCATTATTCGTAGTAGGATACATTCACCCCCCCTCTGTATCCGGGCATAGCACCCTAACAGTATAAACCCAATACCGATGATGAAACTCGCTGCCGATCAACTGGCACACTGCCCGATCAGCGATGAAACCTGTCCAGGCTAGACCCTACGTCTATCCCGATGAAACCTATGAAATCCTTGCATTTATATGAACCCAACACCAATGATGAAACCTGCTATAGGTCGGCTGGTGCGCTGCCTGATCGACGCTAAAATCCATCCAGGGGGGACCTTCCGTCCGCTCTGACAAAACATGACACAACCCTTCAAATCAATTCAGACCTTCCGTCTGGATAGACCATGAAACTTTATTCCTTTACGTTAATGTCGACCCCACATTAACGATGAAACTCACATTCTCAGCAAACGGCCTCGTGCCCGAGCTGCTATTTATATCCTCTAAATCAATTCGGACCTTTCGCCCGAATAGATCATGAAACCCTACTTCCCTTTGCATTGATGTTGACACCCACATCAATGATAGTGTGTCCACACTAAACATATGGCGCCATGATCCATATGATGAAAGTTCTGGTCCCAGAAAAGACAATGAAAAAGGAAAAGAGAAAGAAAACGACAAAAAAAGTATATATATAAAAATGGGGTTGAAAATAGAGATACCCCGCCAGACTTGTTCAGGCATTCTCGACAAGTGCAAAAATGGCCCAAAACCCAGCTGTGGTGAAAACCCGAAAGGGCACTACAGGCAAAATCGGGTACCCCGCCACGTGAAAACTCGAAAGGGCGCGTGGGCAAAAGTAAGAGGGGGCTGGCTCCGGTGAAAACCCGAAAGGGCACTTGGGTCAGTAATGTGATAATTCAAAAGTCCCACGCCGACCGGCACGCTACCTTCACCTCCCCTTCACTGATGAAGCCTTCCGTCGGTCATCTGGCTCTATGCCCCACCGATGATAAAGCCTTTCCGGGGTAGACCTTACGTTCACTCTGATGAAATCTACATACCCTCTTTCAAATGTCCCACCGACAATGAAACCCATCACCATTCTGATAAAGCCTGTCCAGCTCAGACCTCACGTCTGTCCTGATGAAACCTACGTATTTCTTGGAAAAGTCCCACCCGCCATAAAACCTGCTGGAATAGACCTTACGTCTGTCCTGACGAGACCTACACCTTTACATACGTCCCATCGTTGATCGACCGGCACCTCGCCCGATCAATGATGAAATCCTCTGTCCAGTTTAGACCTTACGTCTATACTGATGAAACCTATGAGACTCTTTGCATCGATATAAACCCAATATCGATGATGAAACCAACTGTTGATCGACCGGCACCTCGCCCGATCAATGATGAAACCCTGCCAGTTTAGACCTTTCGTCTATTTTGATGAAACTTATAACACTTTCTT
Source organism: Amorphophallus konjac (assembly GCA_022559845.1). Classification (NCBI taxonomy): domain Eukaryota; kingdom Viridiplantae; phylum Streptophyta; class Magnoliopsida; order Alismatales; family Araceae; genus Amorphophallus; species Amorphophallus konjac. Next base: position 352,222,701 of record CM040121.1, read on the forward strand.
TGCGTCGATATAAACCCAATATCGATGATGAAACCAACTATTGATCGATCGGCACCTCGCCCGATCAATGATGAAATCTTGCCAGTTTGGACCTTTCGTCTATTCTGATGAAACCTATGAAGCTTCCTTGCATCGATATGATCCCAATATCGATGATGGAACCAGCTATTGATCGACCGGCACCTCGCCCGATCAATGATGAAATCCTATCCAGTTCAGACCCTACGTCTGTCCTGATGAAAATTATACACCCTTTAATGTCCCACCTGCTATAACCTCTGCCCAGTCTAGACCTTATGTCTACTTTGATGGAACTTCTTTATTCATATTCCTGCAAGTTGTCTCCCCCGCAGCACATATGGCCAAGAAGGACGTTTGCTGCTACCAACAGAATTCGGTTTAAGCACCTCCTCGGATGCCGTCACGCGGTGGAGCGAGTCCCCCATCCTTTCTATGAAGGGGTGGACGCTCTCCTGCCTAGTACGAGTCATTCGCATGAAGGACTGCTAAAACCACTACCCCACTTCCCATAGTGATAAAACCACATGCAAAAGAAAAAAAAGGGATGGATACATATAGAGCCAAAGAGTCCTTTTCATTGAAAAAGGGAGTACATAGAGGGTCCCCGAAGAGACATTGTATCACAATAGAAGACAAAAGAAAAAAGAAAAGAAATGATTCATGGCCGCCGGAAGATGTCTTCGAAGGCCAGAAGACCTACATAGGGGGCGGCCCCTAGTTCATGAAGTCGAGCTTCCTCCTCCTGCAGTCGAACAGACTCGTCCCGAAAGGATGCCACCTGCCCCTCCAATAGAGCTGCTTCTTCCTCGAGCTGCGGCCGGGAAGTTGTTATCTACGGCAGCTCAGCTCGGAGACCAGACAGTTCAGCCTCCAGAATGGCTATTCGGCCGCGCACGAACTGCTCCCGCTGCGCCAGAGACTGCAGTTGGCACTGTCGCTCTTGAAGAATAAAGTTCATTTTTTCTAGCTCAGATTTGCACTCTATCCTTTGCAACTTCAAAGCCGCTAGTCTGTCAGACATAATGTGCGCCAAGAAATCCCGGCGATGTACAAATTTTAACAGCAACAGAACCCGCTGGGTCCATATCTCTAGAGGACAACCCATTGCCTGTAAACCGGCGGTGAAACGCTCGGCTATCTCCTTCAACTGCGGATAAGTTAGTCCGGGCTGGGATTCCACTAGCTGGTGCAACATGTCCAGATGTTGCCAGACAAAACTCTCAGGTGAAGCAAAGCCAGGCAAGGGAAGTGGAGCCACTTCAAAGGTTACTTCACTGTCAATGTCTGCCCATAAGGTGATATCTGGCTGAGAAGAAGAAGACGGGAGGTCTGCTGAAGGCGCCAACTGAGCTCTCTCCACAACCTCTGACGAAGCCGAGGGACCTCCCACCTCCATCTCCTCGAGGGTCACCGTTTGGATGCTCGCGGGGGTAACTCCAGTAAGTGCCGGAATGGTTGCTTCCTGGGTCTCTAATGCAATACCCGCACCTTCAACATCCTCTTCGCAGGGTACATCCTCCTCAGATTCTGAAAGTATGGAGATAGATTCCGGGGCAGTTATAGACAATACTCCAATTTCTGTAACGGCTATCTCTCCTTCTTCCACCCCCGCTGCAACAGCCAGTTCCTTCAATGTCAAGGCTGCAGGGGTCACAGCCCGGAGAGGCAAGGGTTCACCCTCCATGATTGATGTTATGGGAATTGTCGATTCAGGCTCAATGGTCAGCACTGCGGCCGGTATAAAGGCGGAACCCCTAATTGGGTCCATCTCAGCTCTGAAATCCAGGACCTTGATGAGAGCTGGGCTTTCCCCCGAAGTCCTCAAGTCCAACAATGCTAAGTCTGTAGAGGACTGCACCCTCACCGGCACAGGGCCGATTATCTCAGGAACGCCTGCCCAGGCTACTGTCGAAGCAGGAACAATGGCCAAGGCGTCAGACAGAGTGGCTTCAAAGGCTGCAGTCATCACCGGGCTAGCAACAGGGGATTCCTGTGAACAGATCAATACAGCATCAAGCAGCAGATAAAAATGGGAAATAATGTGGAGAAGAAAAGAGACTCACTTCTAATGTAATGTCAATGTCCTCAAAGGAGTGCAGAGGAGAAGAAAGTCCCGCTGCTGAAGCAACAAAAGGAGGAGTTATATCTACCTCGGTATCCAAGCCGGCGAACTCTTCTTGTAATTCCTCCTCAAGAGATAGCACCAGCAACTTGGAGGGGGTGAATAATGGGACAATGGCGGTGCATGCAGATGGGGCCTCTGATTTGGAAACACCCTCCGTCTCGCTCTCGCTGAAACCTGCTTCTTCTCCATCTGCCTCAGAAGCGGTCGCGGAGCTACTAGAAGAGATTTCTACACTATCCACGGGCGGGACCGCCATTTCTAATGTCTGCCTGGAAGAAGATCGGGTAACTATACGCCTCACAGGGACGAGGCCCCGTTTCGTCTGGGTCTTATGACCCTCCTGTGGCTGAGTGATATCGCCAGCCTCTCCCGTAATTTCAGTCTCCTCCCCGACCGTCACTATAGGGAAAAGCTTGTGAGAGGGACAATGAAAAGTAATTGAAATATGCAGGAAAAAAATGAAAAAGGCATGCTTACCCTCCGCCTCACTAGCCGGCGTGGGAGAAGGCAGCCTGGTATCCACCACAGAAGATGCCACAACTGGCTCTTGGGCTGTGCAAAAGGGAGGGGTCAGATTCAAGGACTTCTTTGAAATCCAGCAAAAGAGGATGAAGAATGCAACTGCAGGCTATTGATGTTACCCTGAACCGATGTCTGAGCAGCCTCCCTTTGAGATTCGAACTCATCAAATGAGGGAATATCAGGGAGAGGGGTCCCAGTGTCCATCGCTATCGAAGCCGACTGCTGAGCATGAGCCTTCTTGGCCTTCCTGGCCTTCCCGACTGCAGCCTTGACCACAGAAACCTTTCTCTTCTTGCCAGCAGGCAGGGGAGTGGTAGTCGGTGCTGCTGCAGGGACTTCAAAATAAGTAGGCTTCTCATCCTGCGCAATGATCTTTCTGTATAGCCCCTGGCGCTTTATATCCGGCCTGTCTGTTGAAGACGGCAGAGAAGCAATGAGGTCAGTGAATGCAGAGCTTAAATATTTATCAGAAAGCACTACAGTCAGAAAAGAAAAGATCATACCTGCTGGGCCATCATAAAAGACAGAGAGCGGCCAGTACAGATAAGCTACCTCCTTGGAGCGGGAAGCAGCCTCCTTGATAAGCCAGCAGACATCACCAAATATCTGGCATTTCTCCACTAAAGCTGCTAGATCACTATGACCACGTGAGTCAAGGCATCGAGATAAGTCGAGGTGGTCCAGGCCCCAACCGTCGACATAATGAAAGGAGATGAACAGTGGCTTATTCAAGATGCCGGCTAGCGGGCTTTCCGCAGACAACCCATGTAAGTTCAGCAGAATGAACAGCCAAGACGTTTGCTTGTAGTACGTCTGAGTCCTGTCCTCCCTACGCACAAACGTCTTATATGGATGAAATCTATCTGTCGGACCCCTCCAAGGGACTACTGCCGGGAGCGGCTCTTCGACAGGAAATGGGTATTGTTGCGCCTCAAAACGAGCGCCCCCCACACGGCACAGATGTTTCAAGCTCTGCATGAAAGTGTCCTCGTTGATAGCACCAAAGATAGGAGCAGGCGGGTCAGAATCTTTTTCCTTTAAAGCCCGACGCTGGGCCAGATATTTCTCCGCCTCCCTCTGGTGCTGTGAATAAAGCCTCTTCAGGTGGGCCTCGGGGATGTCAAACACTGGTCCGGGCTATTGTTTCAAAAAGGAATGCTCGGCCATGTCCCAGAATGCACCTCTACTATCCCTGTAAAAGCTGGTTCGAATGTTCCACCATTTGATGTATTCTGATGTTACCCGGGGTACACGGTTGGAAACGGTGGGAACTCTGAAAACTGTGCCATCCTGGCGATGATAGAAATCCCACCACAACCGGCCATCGCCGACAATGGCGGACCCATGCTTAGCCCGGCTATCCAGGGGAAATTGAGCGACTGATGTAGGGATATGCTGGTCATAACCAAAGTTCCGCCCAAAGCGGAATGGATAGTATGGTTCCAGAAGAAGCAGACCACCCTTTCTGAAAACTAAGACACTAGGCCGAATGGCCATGGCCCATCTGACCAGCTCCGGCTCCAGAATAGACCGAGCAGTGTTAAGCCCTGAGACAGGATGGACATAGGTCTCTACCTCTTCCAGCTTGCACTCTCTCTGAGAATGAATCAAAGGAGCTGAACCTGCCGCCAAGCTCCAGAAATGAATGCTGCCAGGGGCATCCATCGGCACCTTTATCAGTCGGCCCCTTATTTGGAACAGCTGATCATAGAAAGGACCAGGTTCAGCACTGGCAAACTCAATCATTCTGGGCAATACCGTATCTGCCTGCAAAGTTCTGGGAGCCAATTCAGGAAATAAACTGCAGACCCAAGCATTGAAAAAATGAAAAGGACCCACAGTCCTCAAAGAACGGGGAGTCCGATGCTTGTACAAATCTCCCAAAGATTTGTAGATTAAACACAAGGCCACCGGGCAGAGCGACAGCCTCATTCCCCAGGCCATCTGACAGGCCGGGTATATAGCTTCTGGCCGGATGATTGTCTCGTCCCCTTGAGGGAGAGCGAAAGTGCACAACCAGAATGTGAAGTAAGCCGCACAATGTGTGATGGGGTCTACACCTGCTGGGTTGGGACCACCTCTGCCTGCACGGCGTAATGAAGATGGCAGCTCTGACTTATAGCGAGGAGTCCTTATCTGCTTGCTGGCCGTCGGACCCATGGAAGGGAAGTCTGCATATTTCGAGGGGCCGTCAAAGAAATACTGAATCCACTGCCCTATCCGGACCCTCAGCTTGCTGTCTTTCTCTCGGGGATGATAGCCTTGGGAGGACCCTCTACTGTATGCCAGACAGATGGAGCGATATGCCTTCATTAGATACCGGTATGAGAAGCCAAGGGAATACTTGCCTTCACCATCGGAACTATCCTTCTCAGAATCTGCCAAGCAGACTTCTTCATACGGCTCGCCATCAATAGGCAGTCTGGAAAGCTGTGATAGACTTCAGAGGTCAAGAGATGTCTCACCCTCTGCTGTATAAAATATGTTGAATAAAGGGCAGAACACTTCAAACATTCCACAGCATAACCCTCGGGATATGGGATATCAAAATATGGAAGCAAAGACACTATGATATACCCCGGCTCTGATCAGCAGAGGGGCATATTCCTTCAGAACAAACTCAGTAAACTCCACTGCTCCTACTCGAAATAGGTGGGCGTCAGTGATCTTGGTATCTCCAAACCAACCAGCGGCCAAGTGATACTTGAACTGAACGGCCGAACAATTCAGCACAAAAGGCTCTTCGCGGTACCCCCACTTTACTGGTGCCAGGAAGAGACCATAGCCGGGCTTCTCCCTATGAACTCGGCCACTGGCAGTATCCCACCGAGCAGGTGTGAACTCTGGGGCCCGGGTCAGCATTTTCTTTTCCGGCTCCAGCTCTGATATGCCAAGGACTGCATCCCAGTCACGCTTCTCCCCGGGAAGATATATAGCCTTCCCACGATACACTGAATCTTTCAGGCTGTCTCTCTCGACCAGAATTGCAGCTTCAACTGCACGAGCTATTCAATAGTCCCGCATTCCACCCACGGTGAAAGTCCGGATAAATGGCATCAAGTGCTTGTCCTTCGAGAAATCCGGACGATAATCAGTGCCCCGTCTGAAGCATGTTTCCATGACAGTGGAGTATACCCGGGATGTTGACACCGTGTCGGTTTCAGAATCAGACGATTCATCAACGGAAGCGATTTTGTCATATCCTAAGTCTAGACTGTGCACATTCAGCCAGTTTACTGTGGCCCATGATATATCTGGCTGGGCTGACGAACTGGCCCGACAGCTCCAGAGGATGCAGCAGCAGAGCCGGAAGCCATTGCAATATCTGCAGTCAGGAAAAAGAAATGTTAAGTAAAAGACCTAAGAAAAGAGGCAGTTTCGTAAGGATTATTATATGAAGCCCTTGAAAATTTCAGCAGCATCTCCCCTTATTCGGGGTCTGCCCAAGGAGAATAGGGAGTCGCCAACCAAGAGGGGGCGATCCCGGAAGCAAAAGGGATTAAATCCCCAAAGAACGTCCTACCCGGGCGAAGTCTAATGAGACGGGAAGAAAGCTGGACGGCCGGAGGGGAGGAACTCGCCGCCACCGCCGAGAAGGAAAAGAAACTGAAGAGAGAGAAGAGGCCGTATCAAATGAGAAGGAAGGAGGCTTTCGGCACCTTAAATAGAAGCCCTAAGCAAAGAGGTTCTCGGCGCGGTCAAATGCGCGCCGAGAACCCCCCAGGCCGAGAGCCCCCTTCGGCCGAAAGGCGCGCCGAGAACCCCAGGCCGAGAGCCCCATTCGGCCAAAAGGCACGCCGAGAAGTGCTGCCGAGAGCCCCCTTGCCGGGCGCGCCGAGAAGCTCTCCGCCGAGAGTCCCTACCGGTGATTGCGTCGAGAAGCTACAGGCCGAGAGAGCCGTGATGAGAGTATTCAAAACAAAGAGATCAAAAGTAATTGAAAGAAATTACAAGAAAAGTCAATGCAAAGAAGCTTCCAAGCTGCAAAATGAAAGATGATTAGCAGTCCCAAACTGAGAAATGGGTTCAGATGCTGAATTATGCACCTGCAGGCACCGTGTCATTTATTCTGCACTCTCGCTACCTGCAAGTGGGGGGCATTTGTTGACACCTGAAATATAACAGACAATAGAAACGAGACATAATGGAAGATTGAGTGAAAGATGAAGATACCGGAAGTCCCTGCAAGACCAGGATTACGGAAGATTTATCACTGAAGCTACCACCCGGCTGAAGCCCTCCCCGACCAAGCTGATGTCCGGTATTGTCCTCGCTCAGACGACAGTACTGATGAAGAACTGCAGTCCACTGACTGATGAAAATCCCCAGAAATATTCTGATGAAGCTATGCTAACTCACCAATTGATGGGCCTTCGCCTAGCCTGACGGACTCGAGGGACCGACAAATGAAGGGACAGATTAAGCGGCTTTAACAGCTCAAGCTTACTGATGAGGAATCATAAAAGACTAAAAGATCTAAACGGGCCCAGCCGTGTGGCGCCGAGAGCCCAACAATACCCACATGAGGAAGGGGCGTCGGGAAGCCTACTGCCTCCGAATAAGGCGCGCCGGGAGCTCATCAACCGGGCGCCGAGATGATCATGCCGATAGGGAGGGGGTGCTATGCCTATAAAACCCCCTTTCTCTCGAGACGAACAAGAAGAGGGACGAGAGAAAAAAAAACCTCATCCAGAAAATAGATAGAAAAGAGAGAAGAGACCCTACTGAAAAGAAAGAAGAAGAGAAGAAGAAGAATAAGCTCCAGGTGGGCTGCTCGGGGGAGGGAGAGGAGTCAATGCTCCACCCTCCCCCCCCCCATGTTTGCTTTTATTTTGATTTCCTCTGTATGTAATGGTATATGCCTTCATGCTTTAGCTATTCAGATGAGGTCGAGAGTTCTTTTCTTCCCTGCCTCTGTTCCTCCCCTTACCCGTTTCTCGGCTTTAGCCTTGCAGTCGATGTAAGTGGTGATAATGAGATGAAATGAAATTTAGTGGTTGCCGTGCTTGATATTAGGCAATCAAAGTTTTGCCCTCTGTCTTTCTATGAATGTATCTTTCATCTGAACGTCCAATATTCTAGACGTTTCGGTTTTCAGAGTCATCCCCGTGAGTCTGTGCTTCAAAGAGGAAGGAAGTCAGGGCCCCAATCCTTATCTAATGGGTTATTGGGTCCTGTTTCCCTCTCCCCTCCTGTCTCGATGGCAGATTCTTCGCAGGCATCTGAGTTTCTTGCGAGGCCCCCAAGCCGTTTAGGAATCGGAGACATCAATCTCTTGATTTCCTGAATTGCTGGCTATAGCAGATGTGTCCCGTCTGTAGACGAATGCGATCCCAGGAGGTTCTGATAAGTGATGACCTTGACCCTTCGGTCCCTCAGCAAAACCCTAATGCCATGGCATCGAAGTCCACAGTGCCAGACTGATTTGATCCCCAGATACGGTCCCAATCAAATCTGAATTCCAAAACAGGGCTGTCGGAGCTTCTCGGCAGCAACAGCCCTCGGCGCAATGGTGAGCACGCCGGGAACCAGCGCGCCGAGAACCCCCTTGCCTATTCATCTTCCTATGCCGAGAGCCCCTCTTTGGCTAATCAATCCGTGCCGAGATCCTCCTTTCAGGCCAATACACTCATACCAGGAGCCTGTCTCTTCATCTGCCTTTCAACCCTTGTCCAACCTGTTATATCGGCTGAAGGGGATATTCATGGTCGCCATATGTACCTCAGGGATGAGATTAACGGGAGGAAACCCCCCCTACATCATCTTAGATCAAATCCAGTCATAACCCTATAACCTAAGGGGCCATACCACTGTATAAGCCTCGACGGTTCTTGAGGGGATAGTAAGCATTACCATGGGCACCTGCATCATCAGGGAGCCCAAGCCTTCTTTTCGGTTATCATCCCGTACCCGTGGATGACGGCCTATTTCCTTTGGCATGACCTGAAAGAAGGGGAAACGCTGCCAAAATTCTATCCGATAGGGTGAACCCCGGAAGGCCAAGGGAGTGTGATCGATATGCACCCCACTTGACTCTATCCATCGGGAAAATGAATATCATAGACCCTCCAACCGAGTAGGGAGTTCAAAGGGGAAGATCCCCCGCTGTTTATCTGGATTCCATCCCATCGCTACGTGGATGGCTTCCTATCCCTATTTCGCATGTCTATAAGCCCGGGGGATATGCCGCCCAATTCAATTCATCCAAGCTCGACACGTTAATCGTCTGCCAGCTCCCCTTTATATGCATGCCTGTTTAGGATGGGACAGAGCCAACAAAGCCCCAATCCTCACTGTGGATTTCTGGGCCTTGTTTCCCCCCTCTCTCCCTCGATGTCATCGATGATTTAAACGTCGCGGAATCCATGATTTTCTTCTCAAATTTCTCAAGCCACTAGGGCCATTACAGGGATCAGAGTTTGTCATCTCTCGATCTCCTGGATGGTCGACAATACTGATGGCGTGAAGCCTGTTCCTGAGAGCTCGAAGGCCCGGTGACTCTGATCCCTCGAACCCCTTTCATCTGTGACCCTCTGCTGTCAACCTGGTAGGCCCCTGGCTCTTTCCTCACTTGCCTCCTGAATCCATTCCCCAGGCCATGTCTGAATCCCGTGAGAAACCCCCAAAATAGGGTACCGTAAAACCCCATGAGCCCTCACGGCGCTCAAGCCCAGCACCTTCTCGGCGTGAATAGTTCCCGGCGCGCGCCCTCCCTTTGGCCTAGGCCGATAACCCCCTTCATGGCACACCGGGAGCTCCCTTCAGCCCACGCCGAGAAGCCGGGCCATACTCCTGATCCTTACGCCGAGAACCTCTTTCTTCTTGGCCTAAACCTTGATCCCCATGTTGTACCCATCCAAGGGATATACGGAGAACACTTGGCATCCCTCAGGAAATAAATCAATGGGGAGGACCTCCCCTACATTGTTCTGTTCCGATCCAGATTTCTTTATAACCTTATGGACCTAACGGGCTATGTCACTACATGTGCTCCGACGGGTTCCGAAGGAACATAAATCGGTGCTATGGATGTGGGTGATGGCCCCGGGCCTGGTGCCCCCCTTCTTTTCCGGCTTTCATCCCGGCATCCCGTGGATGATGGCTTATCTCCTCTTGGCATAATCCAGGATAAAGGGGATATGCTGCCAAAATTCATTCACATCACCTTGAGTGATCATGGTATTCTCTCCTAACCCCGCTGGCCCACGGAGTTCCGCCCTTGCATGTTCTCCGATGGTCTTCCGAAGGGGGATATCAATAAGACATCACGCCTGCACAGGGTGTGCCATGTCGCACCAGTCGTTATCCGAATTCTGGGTTATATATACCCGATCTTTTATGGATCCCACCCTGCCGCTGCATGGGTGGTTTCCTATCCCCATCTGGCATAGTCCAAGGTAATGGGGACATGCCGCTGGATTTGCTCCGCATTTGATGTATCCTTGCTTCACTCAGGCCATTTAACGCCCTGCTGATGAACCAACCATCTCTCTCGTTTGAGTCTTATTTTTGCCGCTACCTTCCTCCTATTTTTGGCCTTTAATCAAGGGTTGTCCTTCTTAGGAAGGGCGTAATTAACGTCATAGCCTTTATGGTATGACAGACTTCGGGTCCCGACTCGAACTTCACAATCGACTGATTAAAAGTCAGATCGAGCGCATAATAAAATTGTCACCCCGGTGACTGGCACGCCAATAAATCAATAAATAATCCACATATATATATATATATATATATATATATATATATATATATATATATATATATATATATATATATATATATATATAAGAAGAGAACGAGAAAGCGCGTTCCACAGGGTCGCACCAGGAATTAGATCAACGGAAAAGATAACTTCCCTTTCAAGAGGAAGTCCTGGTAGTTCCTCAGGAAAGACATCTGGAAAATCTCGGACGACAGAAAAGTCCTCAATCTCAATCTTCTGCTCAGGGGTCACAGAAACAAAGGCTAGAAAAGCCTTACATCCTTTCCTCATCAACTTATTAGCTCGAAGAGCCAAAATAAGTGGAACAGACTTATGGTGTCTAATTCCTATAAAAGAAAGTCCAGGGTGTCCAGTGAAAGACACAGAACTAGATATGCACTGAACATTGGCCACATACTTAGCCAACCAATCTACTCCTAGGATTACGTCACAATCCTTCATGTCCATGCAAACTAAATCAGCTGGCAGGTTTTGTTCATTGATCATGACCTTACTGGAAGGATAGAAATACTTAATTACTGATCCGAAATCAATAGGAGTTTAAATCTCTAACGGAGAATTCATCAAAATTGGCTTCACAGCTAAAGACTTCACAAATCTCCGAGAAATAAAAGAATGAGTGGCACCAGTATCAAAAAGAACAAAAGCTGATTTATCATGTATAATAAGAGTACCTTCAACAAGTCCACCCTCCTCGGTGGGTCCCGTCTCGTCTTCTTGTAGAGCCTGGAGCTTGCCTTGCTGCTTCTTGATTCCTTACGATTTCACCGGGGTAGCTCGCTCAGATAAAAAGGGACACTCGGGAATACGGTGGTCCCTACTGCCACAACGTAAACAGGCACCCAGCTTGCGCCAGCACTCCTCCATCTTGTGACCTGGACGGTCACAATACTTGCACACGCCCTTGAATGGAACAATAGAGCTAGGCTTCTTGTCTTCAATCTTCGGCATCTTGCCCTTCCACGAACCAGAGCCGCTAATGGGCCTCTTCCTACCATGACCAGGCCTGATACTCCCAGAACCAGTATGGTGTTGTTCAATCTTAACACTCTTCCCATGGATTCTCTCCGTCATTTCCAAAGTATCTTCCAACACTTGAGCCTTTCTCACCATCTCGGAATAAGTTAGAATTTCCATCGGTGCCAACTGGTTGATATACTACAGCTTCAGCCCATTAAGAAAGCGCTTAGCCTTCATCTTCTCGGTAGATATCAAGTGAGTAGAATAACGAGATAGTCGAGAGAACTGAGCTTCATATTCAGCTACGGAAAGATTTCGTTGCTTCAAAGTAGCAAACTCAGCCGCCTTCTTCTCTTATACTCGATCAGAAAAATATTTACCATTGAAGAATTCCTCGAACTCTTCCCATGTGACTTGTCTATCACCAAGGGTAGCCTTCACTGCGTCCCACCATGTCCTCGCATCACGTTCAAGTTGAAAGGTCGATAAGAGGACACGTTCTTGATCGCTGCATTGCATCACTTCGAAAATCCTCCATATCTCTTCAAGCCAGTGCTCAGCTTCATCAGGGTCAGTCGAGCCTCCAAATCGCGGAGGATTCATCCCATGAAAGTTTCGATAAAGGTTGCCAGTGCCATGGTTTGCAGCTCCTCTCTGGGCCACTTGTTGCAAAGCCTGAGTAAATCCTTGAACCGTACGCTGCAAGTTCCTCCATTCTGCGCATTCTCCTGCCATTGCAAAAGCCTACACGTGGAATAGGTTAAGTTAGGTTCAATTAAGAATGGATAATCGTGCAATTAGATTATTAACTCAACCCCAGTCTTCTACCCAAATCTCACCAGGTTGGGTCCTTAGACTTATAACAAGGTTATAGGTCCTACGGTATCACTTAGGATCCTAGAACTCAGAGAACCTACAGATATTAGAAAGCCTAGGCTCTGATACCACCAAACTGTCACGCCCCGACGCGGAATATCAGGACCGACAGTAGAAAACGCTAGTAAAGATAACAAGCTAAGCTAAGAATTAACATAACGTCATGAACAGAATAGCTCCAAGTCTATTACAAATACCATCAAACTGACTTAAACATAACCAAGCATAATCTCTACTCGACTCCGTTACAATAACTAACACAAGTTCTAAGACATAGCTAGATGTAAAACAACTATAACAATCTCAACATAACGACTAGCTGATACACTCCAAGTCATCACTCTTGTCCATTCCCATCCATCTGTGAATCTTCACCTAAGCTGCCTGGAAAGGGGGGAAACAACTATATGAGCGAACGCTCAGTAGGTAAGAATAGGCAAGTGTAAGTGATTAACCAATTAATTACATGTATGAAACGGAAGAAAAGAAATAACGATCGAATGAAACAACATAATAAAAGAAAGTGCTAAAGAATGGAATGGAATAACAATATGGCAGAATGATATAACTACAAGAATTACAAGTTAAGAATAATATATATAACAGGAAATTGTAGGAAATTGGCCAATAAGTAAGAATATAACCAAGTAGAACACGATTCAAGTAAGAGATCATTGTCAAAGACATCACGCTAGTCATGCACTCGGTGCAATACCTCACCATGTCATTACAAACTCCCATGGGCACAAGTACTTTTCGGGCGCTCTCCCCAAGACCAGACCGGGCCCCTACGGTGCGTTGGCATTGATTTATTGGATCCAAGATCCCAAGTTCCATCTAGACTTTAATCAAGTTAAAATGGCCAATTATAATCAAGTACAAACTTACCTCGGAACATCCTAAAGGCTAAGTTGAAGAGATACTGTCTAGAATTTCTATCCAAAAGTTCACATTATCAAGAACCAACATGTTCTTGGATTCAAAACCATAAAACATGGAGAAAACTTATCTCTGGATGATATGCGGTTCCTACTGGACCGCTCAAGACTTGTGCGGTCGACACTGGGCCACACTAACAGCAACTGGGCTGAGGTTTAGGCCTCGGGGGTCAAGGTTGAACGACTGATAAAGGGCCGCTCTTATATATGAACGGTAAGCACTGGGCCGCACAAGGCAAGAAGTTTATAAAATTGAGGTCATGATATGTGGTCCTGACAGAGCCGCTCATTAGTTGAACGGTCCACTCAGGGCCGCCTGTAAGATGTACGGTCCATTACTGGCGGCACAACACAGGGCCTAATCATGAGTTAGAACGTAGCCCAAGTGGGCTCCCGGGCTACCATAGGCAGGGTGGAACTGAACCAGAGTCCAGCCCACTGTCTGCTAGTCGGCCTAGGGTCTACTGGACTGATCTAATTAGGGATTGGCCGAAGATGGATCAAGGATAATCGGCCAAACTAATTGGCATAAGCCAGGGATAAATGGTCTCTATTGGGCCGTTCAGGGATATATACGGTCCACAAGTGGCCGTGCAAGTCCCTGCTAGTCTAATTTGGGCTAAGACTCAAATCATAGCGGTTCGATTGAGTCTAAATCAATTATAGGGAATAATAAAGGTTCAAGATTAACGGTTATGACAAGTGTAAACCTAATAACCATTTCAGTTATAAAGGATTCACAATTAAAATTGCCATTTATTGGAAAGATGAATCAAGATTAAGATCAAATTAAATAAATCCGCAAGAGTTATTTACTGTCATGAATTACAGTTTATTAGGTGTGTTGCTAACATGCAAATAACCACTAATCTATTAACCTAACATGCTAAAATGATAATTAATCTGTTCTGTTATAGATGTGCGGTCGGTTCTGGACCTTACATCCCCATGAACGGTCACAGACTGGCCGCACACGTCCCCTCAGATCCGAAGACCTGCTGGATATGGACGGTCGGTAGTGTGCCGCCTGGAGGGATGTGCGGTCTGGAACTGGCCGCAAGAAAGACATGCGGTTAGAGCTCGGCCGCACGTTCCAAGGACACGATCAGATATAGAAAACTATAAACTGTCAAAAGAGGGCCGCCTATCTTAGATGTGCAGTCTATCGTGTGGCCGCACAAGTCCAGACAGGTCGCTGCCCCTTCACCTTTCCCGACTCCGGCGAGGTTTTAGGGTCAGAACTAAAACATGAAATTCGCACGATATAAAGCATGGAATTAGGGGCTTTTACTATCAAAAGAAAGAGCACGAAAACCTCTACAAGATGCACGAATCAATTTTATGTTTACAGCATGAAATTGCTACTTAATCGAAAGGGAACAATTATAACCCTAAATGTGACATGCTTCTACTAAAACCTAAAATTCTCGTAGAACACTTGATAGAATTTAAGGCTTTCTACATCAATGAAAAGATAACACGATGCTGCTTCCAACCATATATTATTTGTAGGGTTTGGCTTGCTATCACCTACCTGAATCGGATGAAGAAGGAAGGAGAAAGAAAACCAAAGACGCCGGTACACGCAACCACTAATCGCTGGAGATCTCCCTCGATCTAACTCCTCTGCAGCCGCCGCTGGTTCTAAACGATTCTAGGGTTAGAAAGCTTCATTTTAATAGGTCACACGCCTTCTAGAGGGTTCTATGCATGGAGTATTCATCCACGCAAGTCGGGTTGATGTGAACACCGCCGCAATAGTTGACTCGATCCAAACTCCACCGAATGCATCTCCTAGGGTTAGGGTTTCAAGAGATTAAAAGAGGGTAAATGATCCTCTCAACCTGGCCTTTCATTTGCCACCGATTTGGGCTCATTTAATGGAGTATTGGGCTCGAATTTGACGTTTCAAGGTATAGTTAACTAAGTGTTCAATTTGGGCTTAATCCACTAATTCAGCCTACTTACATATTTTATTTGGGTTGGCCACAGAAGACAAGTTTGTTAAACGCGTTATCCTCTACAAGAATATAATTTTTATAGATTTTTATAAAATAGTCTAAATATAACTCATTCTATTTATTAAGGAATTATTCTAATTAATTTCTAAAAGAAATTGGGGTATTACAGGTTCGCCGCCGCCAAATCCGGCCAAGCGGCCACGGCTGTCAGCCAAAGAAAAAGGGAAGGCCAAAGCTCAGTCAATCCCTCAGAAGCCTAGCATTGCTGCCTCTCCTAGGGAAGAAGACAGTGATCCCACAAGGATTCTCTTCCCTAGGTATGTAGATTTTAGTGACCAAGAGATGCTTGCGTATTTTCCTGATCTACTGTCGTTGTTTGAGTTCCAAGGTTGGAGATAGTTTCTATCTGAGCATAGGGCATACTACCTATTTCTGGTTCAGCAGTTCTACAAGAACTTACTTTTTGATGAGAAAAAGAAAGTCTTTCGGACTATAGTCAATGGGGTTTCCATCAAGCTCACAACTAAGCTTCTTCACAAAGCTTTACACATACCCCGGGATGGGGAAATAGAATCTGAGGTTGAGGTCGATTTGTCTGCAGCTTACACCCTCCTGACTGGCAAGCCTAGAAATCCTCAGGATGACACCAAACTCTTGGTGAAATCCTTTGACACCAATCGGTTTCCCACACTGCAGCGTCTACTGCATCATATCTTCACTACCATGATTACCCCACAAGGGGGTGGCAGAAGCAGACTTACTGAGACACAGAGATTCCTTTTTTACTATCTGTTCAACAAATACCATGTTTATCTTCCAGAGATTATGCTTCAGGTTATGGATAGTTGCACTTACAACATGCGTAGCCTGCCTTATGCTGCACATCTTACTGCCATCTTTCAGAAGGTTGGCATTCCTCTTGATAAAGAGAACTACATATCCATTCCCCAGAGTAATGTCTACACCCTGAGATTCATCCAAAACTATATGCACTTCAAAAAGGAAGGTGACAAAATGGTGAGGAATCTACCTGGTCATGTACCTGACCCTCCAGTTCAGCCAGCTCCACAGGAACAGCTTCCACAAGACCATCCTCCACAAGGTCAGCCAGCACAAGACCAACCAGATTCAGAAGCACAGTTAGATCAGCATGAGGAAATGTTTCATGCAGATATCCACTTTGAGCAGGCCCCTTAGCAACAACAGTTTGTAGATCCCATGGACCAGCCTGGGATGATGATGACTTTTAGTATCCAGCCTCCTTTGTCTCCAGAAAATGAGCCCAGAGTGTTCACTACAAGGGATGCCCCTCCTGAATTTCATGCCGAGGCCTCCACCTCACAAGGTCCTGCATTTGGTGCCACTGGCAGTTTAATGGATATTCATCCTGCCCTCATTCAATTTCTCACTGCCCAATTTGAGAGTTTGAATTCCTCCTATCGTCAGATCAGTCTACAAGTGAATAGACTGGAAGCTAGACAACTACATTATGAGCAAGTTCAGAATAGCCAATGGGAAAAATTTGTACACGACAAACATAAGTCACATGAACGGATGAAAAGCTTCATGAACTCCTTGATAAATGTGCGTGAACGAGCAGGAAGAATCATGAAAAGACTACGAGAGATCCAAACTGAAACCCAGGAGAAAAATGTTGAAATGGTCATGCATGCCTATGACATCCGAGAGGATCAAGGTAATCTCAACATTAAGTGTGCCAAACTGATGGAGTCCTCCAATCAGCTGGCTGAACAAGTGGCTGGAGCCACAACCTTCATCAGAGGACAAGCTGCTGGCGCAACTACATCCATCCGGGCACATGTGACCGCAGAGATCAATAGATCTCTTGATGCCACCTCCAATCTGGAAAGAACCATCAATGCCACTACTTCTCGCTTACTGGATGCTTCCCAAAGGTTGAAAGGGAAACTGTATTCTGACACCAATAGGCTACTTGATGCCTCCTCCAGGCTTGTCGACACAGTTCATACTGACACAGCTAGAGCAGTCAATAGCACCACCAAAGCTGAGGCAAAGATGGACGTCGTATACAAGAAATTGGATACGGTTGGTAGTCAAATCTTGGAGCTCATATGCCTGCATAAAGCTCAACTCCAACTAGTTCTGCAGGATGCAGGTGATGAATGGTGTCCTCCTCCTCAAACAGAAGCCACCTCTTCTCGTTTTCCACCACAAGGCTCCCAAGAGAAGGCTAAAATAGAATACATTTGTGAGATGATGTATACCTGGCTCAAGGACATCAAAGAAAACATCCAGACCTTACACCGTTTTATCAGCCAAAGGGATGAGCAGTTAAATCACATGATTGACTCTCTAGAGACAGCCATCTCCCACCTTCAACATTAGTTCCAAGAGGCACAGATCCTGCACTTGGCCAGCTCCAGCACCGTGCCTCCACCACAGCAGCCTCCTCCTTCACCCCCTCCTTGCTAATGACAAAGGGGGAGAAGTACTGAAGACCAGCATCATCAAGCATCCAGCATGTAGTTAGCTTTGTTATCGAGATTTTAGATTTTGCATGTAAATTTGTAGTGCAACTACTTGAGCACACATCCTTGCTTGATTTGTACAAAACAATGGTTGATTAAAGAATCAAGCCTTCTTATTGCTATTGAAAATGCTATATGTTGAAAAATGCTAACATTCAGTGGCTGTATGAATGGATTAATCTTGCTTGGTTGATGGCTCCTCAAACCAATTTGTTTGTATTGATATATGAATGCTTGGACTTCATGATTCATGGTTGTCATCATCAAAAAGGGGGAGAATGTTGTGTCCCCTGGTTTTGATGATAACAAATCACAAATCATTAGTAGATATTTGAGAAATATCTAATTTAATTTGGTTTGATTATTTGATTAAACAAGTGCAGAAGAATCTCACTAAGTGATGTCTCAACACGGCCCAATCATCTCTCAACACATCTAGAAGAGATTATGTTGAAATTCCAACATTTTAGCTCCAGCATACCAAAATGTGTCGACACATCCTATTCATGTCTCGACACATCGAGAAGAATTCAAGCTGAAGCCGTTCTGTCTAAGTATCTGAATTCACCAATGTCTCGACACACTGAGTGAAAAGTGTCGACACATTCATGTGATAATCTCTGCACAAGGCACTCTTGTCCCGGCACCTTCTTACAACAACTTTGCACATGGCTCACATGTCTCGACACCGTGTGGTGTTGTCTCGACTCAGCCATAGCTCTTCAAGAACTTCAAAGGGATGTCTCGACACATTGAGGGTAAAGTGTCGACCCATCAAAGTTCAACCAGTACATGCTTGAAATCGGCAGAAGCTGTCTACAAGGATTTTCAAAGGGATGTCTCGACACACTGACAGAAGAGTGTCGACACATCCATGTTCAACCCGAATGATTCTCCAAAATTTTCAAAAGAATGTCTCGACACATTGTCAGGGAAGTGTCGACACACTCGGTTTGACCAGAACGGATCTGAATCCGATGGAAGCTGATTTCAAGATCCGGAACTTAATCTAGAGGATCCGTTTGCTCTGGAAATAGCTTTCAGATTGCTTCGGTGTTAGAAGACTATGATTTAGCAGAGATTTTGTCTGAAGAAAATCGTACCCATGCTACTATGGTCTCCTACCTACCCACATTCCTGCGGACTTGACAAGAATGGAGTCAACGGTACAAGTGTAAGCAGATCAAATAATGTGGATGTGACATTCTGGGTGTTACTTGTAAAAGTGAACAACGTTGGTGTCACCCTAGGACACCGAAATATGAGGTGCATGAGCTCCAGTTCGAAGGGAGGCATGCAAGTTGAGAAGAGTGCTGAGGAGAAAATGAAGAAAGAAAAAGCTTGCTGTCCAAGCTACTCTTTGTCTTGATGCTACCGGCGTGAGTGAAACAAGAAGAAGACATTTCTCTTCCTCGTGACGAAAAACCTCATTGGTTGCTAGGAAGATACAACGAGAAGAAGAAAGCCAAGGATCACTCAAGCTCATTCCCAGACAGGAGACTCCTTTGTCATAGCATTTTTCATTACGATACTCTGTCTGGCCATTTCATTTTTAGTTCACTTTTCATCTAAACAAACTTCATATCATTAGATCCCTACCTGCGTGTAGGAAGACAGAAGGTGTGGTCACCTGTCTGTGTGGTTTGGGTTGTGATCCCACAAGCTATGTGTCAGCGGAGTGTGAGAGTGTTTCTCTCTGTTACAAGTTGTCAGCGGAGTGTGAGAGTGTTTCTCTCTGTTACAAGCTGTGTGTCAGCGGTGTGTGAGAGTGTATCTCTTAGTTAGAAGCTGTGAATCAGCTATTGTGCATTGGCACTAGTGAAGCCTCACTGTGTTGTGTGAGGGGTGGACGTAGGTCTCTAGATTGAGACTTAACCACCTTAAAGATCTTGTCTTGTGGTTTGTTCTCTCTCTCTCTCCTGTTCCAATGGTAGAAGCTTGATAGGACCGGTTCCAGTCATCTTGTGTGTATCTAGCTTCTCTGATATTAACTATTATCTGCCTCACTATCTTTTGTGTTAGACCTAGTTTTTATATCCGTAAAGAAGGGCAAAAGGGGGCAGATCTATTCACCCCTCCCCTCTAGATCTGCCTGTCACCACTCAACACGTGGTATCAGAGCTAGTCTCTTTGTATGTGGTCTAACGACCTTGAGAGAACAGGTGATATGGCAACTAAAGGGCCTATGGCTGAAGGACATTCTGTAAATAGGCCTCCCTTTTTCACAGGGACTAATTATCCTTACTGGAAAAATCGCATGCAGGTCTTCATTAGAGCCCATGATCAAGAAGTCTGGCGAGTGATCAGCAAGGGACCATTTGAGCTACCTCCGGAAGAAGATACATAGACTAAAGAACAGATCAGGCAATCAACTCTGAACTGGGGTGCCAAGCACATCATGCAATGCTCCCTTCATCCAACTGAGTACTCAAGGGTATCAACTTGCAAAACTGTAAAAGAGATGTGGGACCACCTTGAGGTAATATATGAAGGGACACAGCAGGTATATTGGAATATGAAATAAATGAAGGTGGGACCACCTGATGTGGGACCACCTGATATGGAATTGACATATCAGGTGTGACCACCTGATGTGGGACCATCTTGAGATCCCGATCTTGGGTCGTTACAAAAAGTGTCTTATACAAGTTTTTATTTTGTTCCACATTTTGTTCACACAATTATAGCAAAAGTTCTTTACGAAATGATTTTATCAAAATTTAATTATGTAATTTTTTTTTATTTCAATCATGTCTCAAGTCCTATTAATTACAGAAAAATCTCTATTTGTGTGAGACTTAGACTATCATGTAAAAATTACATAATTAAGTTCGTTAAAGCCCAAAAAATGATGTGTGTGTGATATAAATAAATATAAATAAATACGCGCTTATCACACCCCCTAACTTACTCATTGCTAATCCCTTAGCAATGTAAACTGGTTAAAAATTAAGGACCAATAAGAGTTTAAAAGTTTCAAACCTCATGTCAAGATCCTCCTTCATGGAATAGACTAAGGATTAGAAGTTTGAAATCATTAAAGCACACTAACCATAGGATGAGACATGGTGCTCGTAATTTTCTTAGAATACTCCCAAAGTTTCATAGCACTTGTGCTCGTGAGATCTAAATCCACAGTTGGACAATTGCATCCTCCATATGGCCATTCCAGTTATGTGTCTTTCAACACTACACCTCCCAGATCAGAGCTTTGATCGTGATAGCTTTCACTCTGTCTTATTTTTTTTCAAACACATGGTGCTACACATCCCTTTCACCGTTTGATGTGAACCTCAACACTTACCTTAGGTGAAGAGGCCCAATTACTAAGATCAGGGGCATTTTCTATGATTTTTTTTTAAACACGTGGTGTTACACATCTCTTCACCGTTTGACGTGAACCTCAACACTTGTCTTAGGTGAAGAGGCCCGGTTACTTAGATCAGGGGTATTTTCCATGATTTTTTTTAAGATCTAATTCTTTATTAGGGAGGGTAGAGTATCAGACACCATACCAAATGACAGAAGGCTTGTCCTACCTGCTTCATTAGTGTGCAAGTGATTTTTTTTCATAAGTGCTAGTGAAATTTAGGAGATTCTAAACTAGTTCCCATGACTAGACACTAAAAATTATTCCATCATCCATCTCCACAGTCTTCTCCATTCCATAGTCTCTTTCATGAGAGCATGAATCATGAAAACTCAGTTGGTGATTTTTTTTCCAAACAAAATGCAGCATTAGGTTGTATGACATTTTCACATTGATTACCCTTACCCCCCAACTTAAATGACATTGTCTTTGATGACATGAACAATATAAGAATAGGACAAATGCAAACATGAATGCTTGGGAAGGAAAGGTAGAACTTGGGGTGTGCAAATGTGGTTCTCGCTGGACATCCTCCCGGTGCTACTATTGACTCCTACAAATACAAAAAATATGATTTATTAAACATTAAAGATGAAACGTTGGGTTACCTCCCAACAAGTGCTAAGTTTAACATCTTCAGCTGGATGCAATGTGACCCAATAACCAACAAGTTGATTTCATGATAAGCCACCATGTGATCTCATCCTTCTTCAAATTCTAGCACTTATGCCACTGGAGGAAAAGATGATGTGCATTTGCATGTGGTCCAGAGATATGCCAGGGGATGCCCCAGTCAGAGAATGGAGGAAGAACATTGTTAAGGATCATGTCTTCAATTATGAAATATTCCTCCCCACTATTAAGGTCTTTAAAAGTATTGAATGTGTTAATGCTGACATTTTTATTCCCCACACATTTTTCTTCAGCCTCGAGGAAGATTAGGAGTGGGAGGAGTTTCTAAGGATTCCACCAAAGGGCTAGTGTCTAGGAGACAAGGAGGGTCGAGAGTGAAATGGACGTGCTCCTCAACACATGGATGATCATGAGGCTCAGGTGGAATCAACCGATCGACTAGTTGCAGGATATTAGGGATGTGTATAGAGGTGCCGAGGTCAGGAATAGGTGAAAGATTAACATCCTCCCCAAAATCATGAAATGCCCAGTTAGAATGGATTTCAAGCAAGAGATCCGGCTTCTCCTTTACCCAAAAGGAATGGTCCATATATACACTCAATTCTCTCTCCACCTTCTCATCTTCCTTGTCCTTCACTTGGAACAAGGGCTCCTCAAATACAGGAAGGGAAATTAATGGGATTTGATCATTAACTAGTGCATCCACTTCCTTTTCCTCTCTCCCCAACTTAAGCTCATCATACTCCTCATAGCCCTTTTCGAAGGTGGAATTGAGCTTAGGCTCTATGGGCGACTCTTCACTTGCTTCCTCTACGTCCTCCTGATGTGACTCCTCCATAACTTCCTACTTATCCGAGTTGAAAATGCCTCGAGTGTTGTTGGATTAAGGAATCATGGGTTGATTATAATGGCTTGCATATGAGTCAGAATCAGGAAATTGGTATTCTAGATTTTCAATAGAGTAGCTAGATAGTCGATCCATTTCCATTCCCTTGAGATTTTCATAAAGTTGGTCTAATCGGGCCTGGATGGATTGATTTTGAGTCAAGATGAGCTGACAAAATTGTTGAAAGCTCTCCTCCTTCTTAAAATCCGAGTATGGAGGAGATTGATACGTGGGGTGAGAGTCAGACTGTGATGGATAGGAATTTAAAGGGTGATCAGCCTGATAGTGAGGTGTGGGAGAATATATGGATTGTCCTCCATGTTCGGATTGATCATAGGAATCATTTGGGTATTGAGCCCAATTTGGAAAATTTTGGTCCGGAGGACTTTAAGACGGGCCTTGGTAAGATTCCCAAGAGAAATTTAGTTGGCCTTCCCATCCAGAATTGAATGTGGATGGAAATGGGTTATAAGGAGTGGGAAAACCTTGAGGCATTTTGACTAGCTCTTGGGTAATAGATGGATAGTAGGCCCCATTGTCAAAGAATTGAGTGGTTTGGGCCTAATTTTGGGTAAATAATGGAGACTGTGCCGCCATAGGTAGAGGGCTCGAATTATAGGCTGGCCAAGAGTATGGATTTTCAAAATAGGTCGGGCCATGAGGAGTGAGAGATGAAAATTGGTTTGAGCAATCACCATTGTAATTGATCGGAGTGGTCCACATGTGACTATTCTCCTGGGGACTAGGTGGTGGTATTAAGGAATTTAGTTTCATGGCCAAGAGTTTATCAAGTTTATGGGCCACTTGGTCCAACATATCCAATTTGCATGCCCAATCCATGAATGCGAATTACTTTCTCACCACTTTTTTTCAAGTTTTTCTAATATTTATTTATTTTATCTTTTTTCTTTTCTTTTTGTTTTTCCTCTCCTTTTCCCTTATTTTAGATTGAGTTTTTTTTTATTAGAAACCCACAATGTTTGTTTGATTTTTTTTAATGCAAAGATAACAAGTTGGCACACAAACAACCTAAAGACCTAAGTATACCCTATATCTACGAGTTGAGTTTCACAAAGTGATTAAGGCACAACTTAAATCCGCCCACAAATTCTTCCACCGGCCAGGTAAGAGGTGGGGTAGTGAGAGGTGTTGTATCCCCATGTTTTGATGATGTCAAACACTATGACTCATCTATGAGTCATGTGTTAGTGCATTGGATTCATGGATTCATGTTTGTAATCATGCCATGCTTTATTGTTATATTATGCCTTAATTCTATATGAGCATCCTTGAATTTGTGAAGAATTGAAGAA
The DNA here is from genome assembly GCA_022559845.1 of Amorphophallus konjac. Lineage (NCBI taxonomy): Eukaryota > Viridiplantae > Streptophyta > Magnoliopsida > Alismatales > Araceae > Amorphophallus > Amorphophallus konjac. The sequence continues at coordinate 352,246,542 of CM040121.1, forward strand.
CATATTGGACAACATAGACAGCAAGGTTGTGAGGCTATAGCAGTGATGCAGTTGATGAAAGCCAAGCAGCAACATAACAAGCCAACAGTCCTAAAGCCCAGCTTAATGTCAAGGTCACAATTTAAACAATGGTCTAAAGAGAAGTCGACTTTGGCACTCCACAAGTCGACTCGGGTAGACAGGCAATGATGGAGTTGATGAACTCAACCTAAGCAGCAGCTTACGCTCAAGGCCCATACCATAGCAAACCATGCAGCAGCAGCAGCACAAGGAGGTTGACCTGCTTGACTAGCCAGCAATACAAAGGCCAAAGCTTAAAGCCAAAGTCGGTCGACCAACTTGCTTCTTTTGGTCGACCGAAAGTCCCAGATAGTTCAGCAACTGAAGAAAATGTGAAGTGGAGTCGACGCAGGACCTTTACTGTGTCAACGCCCTGAGGATTCCAGAAGAGAACTCAAGAGAACAAGCGTTTTGTTTACCAGCAGGACATCAACGCAGAATCACCACTGCGTCGATGTAGTCATGCTCTCAGAAGCATTCCAGAATCCAGTCTTTATTGGAGCGTCGTCGCATCAAGGAAGTGCATTGACGCACTAAGCCACATTCTAGAATTTGAAGACTTCTGTCTAAAGGCTCTTCATTTACACCACGTCGACGCAACATGGAAGCACGTCGATACAGCCTTCTTCAACCTTCAAAAACATAAGTACTGGCGACTGCTTCAAGAGAATAAGGGTGAATAAAAGCTCGACAAAGGTGAAAAATAAACTGTTTGGGTGACAAATGGCTCTGCAAGTCTGAAAAATAGCCAAGCTCATGAGGAACTCTATGATTCACGAGCCAGCGACCTTAACACTTTGGCGTGCAATCCAATCCACGTGGCTGAGCTCTGGAAGGTTCACAAGAGTCAAAATATTATCTTTGCCACCTGGGTCAATGAATTAATCTGGCTGTGGATTAGATTTTAAGTGGAGGACGATTCTCTGCTGTATGTGTATATAAACCTTCTTCCTCCGAAGAAGCAAGTGCTAGAGAAAAATAGAGGAGAGCAACGAACTAGAGAGCAGTAGTGAGCAGAAAAAGAAAGAAGAAAAAAAGTGAGAAGAAGAAGAAGAAAAAGAGAGAGTGTTGCGAAGAAGAAAAGGAGAGTCATCCACGAAAGAAGAAGAAGAAGAGAGAGTTGCCAGTTCAGAGAGAGAGAGAGAGCAAAAGAAGCAGAGTAGCGGAATTATATTCAACGTGCTTCCAGTGGAAGCTATAGATCTTCATGTTTCTATTTTTGATTCATTATGTTGTTCTGTTCAGCATTTTATCTTTTGTCTTTGTTATTTTCCTTTCTCGTTTTAACTAGTGTCTTTGCCTTGTGGTGCTTTGTGCATGCAAGGTGTTTGCACACAGCTTACCCTGTGTGTGGTTTGCTCTGGGAAACCAGAGTGTAGAGGTGTTTCTCTGGGTTCCCTCTGAGTCTATCGAAGGAAGGAAGATCTGTTCTCCGGGGTCCCCTCTGTGCTTCAGAGAAAGAGAGGATTGGTCCTCTAGTTGTAGGCAACTGGGTGCTGCTCACGTTTCCTTCTGAGTCGATCAGAAGAAGGGAGGAGGGTGTTCCTCTAGGTCAAGCTGTTTGACAGCATTTGTTGCAGACTGAGTCTGCGTTCTTACTTATTGAAAGGGAAGCCTCACTCAGGTTGAGTGAGGGGTGGACATAGGTCTTTAGGTAGCAGACCAAACCACCTAAAAAATCCAGTGTGCTGTGTTTTGCATTTGTGTGATTGGTCCTTCTTATCTACCTTCCTTCACAGATTGTTGTGTGTGAGCTTGTTTCAAGTTCAGTATTCAGATCTAGAGTATTTGTCTAGAGTTTGAGATGCATATTTAGTGTGAACTGCTAAGTGTTTGATATTCGTTTTAATCAAAGCATCATCGTTGAATTGGTTTCTAAATTGTGGTTATGTAAAGCCCCAAAATTTTATATAAGTATTTCCTAGGTTATTTAATAATTTTCTAGAAATTATAAAAGGGTTAAAGGAATTTATAAAGGATTTATTTGAATAATAAGTCATTATAAGGCCAAATGGTGTTAATCAATTAACCCAACCCACTTAATTAAGATCCAAAAGGGTTTTAAACCAGGCCCATTAAGTTAGGCCCACATTCTAGAAGGTAATTAAGCCTATCCTCGGAATTATAAGGATAAACACCACTTAATATAGATAATTATTTTAGATAATTAACGAGGGAGTTTTAATATTTTAAAAGTCCTAACTACGAAGACTGTAACGGTCTATCGCGAGACCGTCACAGCCAAGTAACGCAGGGTCACTCGACCGTTACATGCCTGTTAGTTCCGTAAAAGAAAGAACAAGTACAAAGATTAAAACTTTGGACTCTTATCCATTAAGGATCGACTTGGGAAGAGTTATAATAATACTAAGGTCTCTTAGGGATTAGGAGTTGATGAAATAAGGACTCTAAACTCGATCTAATCCTCAAACCCTAGCCTAAACTCTATAAATCGGGCATAGTTCTGAACTGTGCGACCCTTACTTTTTGGACGAAAAGAAGGAATGTAAGAAGTCATTATTTCAGGTAAGTTGTTTTGAAGTTTTTGTTCATTATACTTTAGACTAACTTCCCTCCGAATTTCACATCCTTAGGTCAAGAGGACGTGGGGTTAGAGCCCAAGGAAGTAGCTGGAAAAGTCACAAAGGAAGGTGAAGAACTATGGCTGAATTCTCAACCAAATCCAGAAACTTCAACCTAAGAAAGAGGTAGGTTATCTCATGAACGGCAAAAAGAGCTTTATAGGACTAAGAGCCTCTGGTTTAACTGAACCTCATGCATGCTAGATCATTGATTTCATGCCTTATTAGTTATATGTATTGCATGCACCTCCTGGCCCTAATAGAGAAATTAAAACATAATCGCTCATCTACCCACAATTACCTATGCATATAGATAACCTAGACTTCATCATCATGCTTAGAATATGTTGATTTCCAGACATGATGTGAGTTAATCTCTTAGTCTCCATGTTAGTTTTCTGCAGCAGATGATGTAACGCACTATGCTAAGACCGTCATTTTCAAATAACGGCCTCAGACAGACCGTTACACACTCTGTGTACTGCGTTTTTCGCTGTTGATAATAACGCGCTTGGACAGACGCGTTACTTTCATGTAACGGCCCTCTACTGACCGTCACTTTCACTGTGACGCCCCCTCACAAGACCGTTACATCCTGTGTTCTGTCAACCCTAGACAGACTATGACTTGCCACTATTACATATGATTATGCCTAGATATCTAAGTAGCAACCTGATTTCATGATTATCAGATCGCTCATATTAGGTATTGCATGGTTGATATCTCACTTTTATTTTGAGTTTTGCTAGTTTCATAAAGCCTTTTTTTTTAACTCCAGAAAACCCTACCTAGGTGCAGATGGGATGACCATCGGCCACTAGGGGGTGAATTTTATTGCTAAATAGCAGGAATATCGATTACATCAAACGGATGCTGGGCATTCCCAGCTTATCCATACGAGCCTCACCCTTTATAGCACAGGGTAACTCATTGTAAGAGAAAAAGACATTACATTTGGATGAGCATGCTAGTTTCATAAAGCCTAAATGTATAGTTTTGTACTATAAAGCATGACTTGTAAAACGGAGTTTTCATCGTGATTTCACATAGATTATATATCTCTCTCTGTCAATAGAGTCAATTCTATAAGTATATGGCACTTACTCCGGTATGATGTCATTAGTTCACACGTTGCACTATAGGAACACTATCTTGGACATGAGGACCTCTCTATTAGATATTCCTTCCAATGGACTAGGAAATTATTGTTTCAAGGCCTCCGTAATTCTCTGCGAGCCTGGGATTCCCACTAGGACGCCGAGTTGGTTGTACCAATGAAAGCCCATTAATTAGAACACTCTATCGTGATTTTCGATTTTTGAAATGTAACGGCCTTGAACTGGACCGTCAGGCCAAGTAACGGCCCAGTTCCAGACCGTCGCATTCCTCTGAGTCTATCTTTATCTTTCTGGACTCTGGTTATTGTAACGGCCCAGCATGGATGCGTTACATAATGTAACGGCCCAGACCCTGACCGTTACATAGCTTGTTTATGTTAACCCAAGGTTTGACCAAGGGTTGATATTCCATTGATTCTAGACAAACCTTGATGATCTAGAACTTGTCATATTGCTTAAATGGATCTAAAAGGAATGGAAGTTAAGGAAAGTACCGTTATGCTGTCGATTTATTCAATAGGCATAACTTAGTTAAATATCATTCTTGATCTCATATATTCAAAATTGAAGCATTCATTCATTAATTTTAGTTATCATGGAATTATTGGAAGTGCTATATTCTTGGCCATACTTTACTGTTACATGCGTAGAAGTAGCTTAATTTATAACTGAAGATGCGATCGAGCACTGATTGTGTTCAAGGGCTCTATGCTAGTCCCCTCGGCTGATTACCGGAAACATACTATTTTATAAGCCATGGGATATGATGCTACTAGCGTCGCATTGTGCTGGGAGTACTATTTCTATAAATAAGTGAAGATCCACGGCACAACATGACATTCTTGCTTGATATTCCACAGAAATTCATGAAGCACTTGCTCTTAAGCATAAGATGCTAAAGTGAGGAATATGTGGCTTGCTAGTACAATCTCGTTACATTCTTGTTCATGGAAGGCCAATATCATGTTCTTGTTATTTTCTTGCTAGTTCATTCTTGATCATTCTATCTTACCTGGTTATCTTGAAACTATTGATTTGATCGCATGATTGATTCGCATTGCATGATTTTACCTAAATCTCTAGAGCTAAAATGCTAATTACTTTAATAATGCCTTCATGTTGATACGAAGATACCTACTGGGCAAGTGTGCTCATGACCTATTGTTTAATGATTGTCAGGAGATGAATATAGTTCGCATTCGGATTCGGGTGATTCGAGCAGCGGGTCCGAGAGTGATTAAGAGTTATCCTGATAAGAGAGAAGACTTAGGCAGTTTCAAGTGTTTAGATGGAGTCAATGTAATTTTTCTTATTTCTTGAGTCAATTAGTGAAAAAGTCAAATTATGTATTTTTGAATATTAATTGATTATGGAATAAAGTTGAGGTTTGATTAGATCTTGTGCAATTGCATCTATTTATGTGATTGTCTCGCGCTCTGAATTATTCTTGCTTGCAAGAGGCTTACCATGCCGGCTGTTCGCGCTCCCCGAGCGAGTCTTCCGCTGTAAATAAAGGCTCGGGGCGTGACAGTTAAGTTGGTATCAGAGCCTAAGTCTCAGGACTTAAGGAAAAGAGTCATGTCATAGGATAAGTCCAAGGTTAAGGACCCCTGCCTATGAACTAAGGAAAAAATTCCATATCCATGTGAGGATTGGGTAGAACCCGGGATAAGATAGCTAATTAGCTTTAAGAATTATTTTGATTCATTCCAATTTCATGAGAAATAACAAGTTGTTATTTTCTCTCAGGTACCTTATTATTCTTATCATGGCTCATCGCGTAGATTGGGACGGTATGCAACAAACTGTTGCCGGCCTCACCCAGGCACTGCAAACTATAGCACAGGGCGGTGCGGGGGCAAGGGCTGGAGACCTGCATCGGAATTTCCGGAGTCTAAATCCTCCGTGTTTCTATGGATCTTCCAATCCAGATGAAGCAAAAAATTGGATCGACGAGATGAATAGGATATTTGATGTTATTCAATGTACGGATCATGAGAAGGTTCGTCTGGCAATATTCCAATTAAATAAAGATGCCCGTACGTGGTGGAAGACAATTCCGGCACCACCCGCCGATGCACCACACACTTGGAATGGTTTTCTCACACTGTTCCGTGCTAAGTATTTCTCTGAACACGTAAAGGAAAGGAAGGCCTTGGAATTCGCCTCCCTTCGTCAGGGGATGATGTCCGTGGTAGAATATGAGTTGCAGTTTTCAAGACTAGCACCGTATGCACCACATTTGATTAGCACAGACTTATTAAAAGCAAACCGATTTATGGACGGGTTACGGCCCGGTTTCATTCAACAACTGGGGACTCAAAATATCCGCACTTATGCAGAGATGGTCCAGCGGGCCTATTTATGTGAAAGGACCTTAGAAAAGGTCGAAAAATTGAAGGGAAAGGGTGAAGGATCGGGCCGACAATCTGATTGGCATTACAAGAAGGAGAAGTTTAGTATCGCGGAACCTTACAAAAGCCGTGATAGCCAGAAAAGATCGAGGAACGGGAATGGTAGCAGTTCCCAAAAGAGTAATAAGAAGATCAAGGAAGAACAAATTGCCTCGGCATGCACATATTGTGAGAAATTCGGCTATTCGGCTGAAGAATGCTGGAAGCGCCTAGGAGCTTGTTTACGTTGCGGAAGTAGGGAGCATCGTGTACCGAATTGCCCCCTCTTTAAAGAACAATCAAATGATGGAGGACGTAGGAGGCAGGCTCACCTCAATGCAGTTATAGATGAAGAAGAAGCACCCAGGGATCAAAATGACGGGCTTATGGAAGGTACTCTTCAAATCTGTTCTCATCCTGTATTTGTGCTATTTGATACTGGTGCTTCTCACTCTTTCATCTCTACTACCTTTGCAAAAACCTTGCCAATTACTTCAGTCCCCCTACCTTCAGATCTTGCTATAACTACACCATTAGGACCTGGAACTAAGCTTACTAAGCATTATCCTGATTGTGAAGTAGTGGTAGAAGGACATAATCTCCCCGCAAATTTGATATGCCTCGATATGAAGGGTTATGATGCCATTCTAGGGGTTGATTGGCTTGTTGATCATGATGCTTATATCAATTGCCGAACTAGGATTATATCCTTTCGCAAGCCTGGACTTCCACGATTTTCTTTTCTTGGCATCAGATACAAGAAGCATCCTACCATAATATCCTCTCTTCATGCTTGCAAACTCATCTCGCAAGGAGGCGAAGCTTTTCTTGCCTCAGTCATTGTCACAGAATCTAAGGAAATTGTCTTAGCAGACATTCTTATTGTCAATGAATTCTCTGATGTGTTCCCACCCGAACTATCTAGTTTACCGCCCGAGAGGGAATTAAACTTTACCATTGAACTCATTCCAGGAGCGGCACCTGTTTCTATAGCCCCTTGCAGGATGTCCCCCACGGAACTTTAGGAATTGAAAAAGCAACTACAGGAACTTCTAGACAAGGGTTTTATCAGACCTAGCACATCCCCTTGGGGTGCGCCTGTTCTATTTGTCAAGAAGAAGGATGGTTCTCTCAGGTTATGCATTGACTACCGGCGATTGAATCAACTTACGATCAAGAATAAATATCCATTGCCGCGTATTGATGAGCTCTTCGATCAGCTTTCAGGAGCAGAATATTTCTCTAAGATTGACCTTAGGTCTGGTTATCATCAGCTTAGAATCAAAGAAGAAGACACCTATAAATCGGCTTTTCGAAGTCATTATGGCCACTACGAGTTTGTGGTGATGCCATTTGGGTTAACCAATGCCCCAGCAGCATTCATGCAACTAATGAACAATGTTTTCCAGTCGTATTTAGACCAATTCATCGTCGTCTTCATCGATGACATCTTGATATATTCCAAGACGAAAGAAGAACACGAAGAACATTTAAGGATAGCTTTGCAAACACTTAGAGAACACAAGCTATATGCCAAACTCAATAAGTGTGAATTCTGGCTCAAGGAAGTCTCGTTCCTTGGCCACATTATTTCAAAGGAAGGTATTGTTGTGGATCCTTCTAAGGTAGAAGCTGTCAGAGATTGGAGTCGACCAACGACTGTATCAGAAGTCAGAAGCTTTTTGGGTCTAGCTGGTTATTATAGAAGATTCATAAAGGACTTCTCAAGGATCGCGGTTCCTTTAACTAGGCTTACAAGGAAAGAAAATCATTTTGTCTGGTCGAAGGAGTGTGAAAAGAGTTTTCAAAATCTTAAGAAACATCTTACTACAGCCCCTGTTTTATCACTACCAATTGAGGGTGTTGGATTTGAAGTATACACAGATGCATCAGGAATTGGCTTAGGGTGTGTTCTTATGCAGGATGGAAAGGTGATTTGTTATTCTTCAAGACAATTGAAACGTCACGAAGAAAATTATCCAGTACATGATTTAGAATTGACAGCAGTTATTTTCGCCTTAAAAATTTGGCGTCATTATCTTTATGGTGAAAAGTTCATTATCTATTCAGACCACAAGAGCTTGAAATATCTATTTTCTCAAAAAGAGCTTAATATGAGGCAAAGGAGATGGTTGGAATATCTCAAAGATTTTGATTTCGAGATTCAATATCACCCTGGGAAGGCAAATGCTGTAGCAGATGCACTCAGCAGGAAACCAATGGGTATGTTATCAAGTCTCATGATTAGTATGACTAACCTTATTCCTCAATTTGCTCAGTTGAATGTAGATGTTGACATTAAGGAAGAAGATTGCTTCATAGCAAATATCCGAGCTCAACCTATATTGATTGAGGATCTGGCCAAGTTACAAGAGGATGACCCAATTTTATTGGAAATTAAGGCCAATATTGAACAAAGACCAGATTTTTCTATTTCTGAAGATGGAAGATTATTATTCAAGGGCCGAATGTGTATACCGGATCGTGAACATACAAAGAAATTGATCTTAGAAGAAGCACATAAATCAAAATACTCCATTCATCCAGGAGGGACAAAAATGTATCAAGATCTCAAAAGAAACTTCTGGTGGCCCAATATGAAGAGGGAAATAGCGGATTTCATATCTCGTTGTCTTACTTGCCAACAAGTTAAGGCAGAACATTTCAGACCTGCAGGTAAATTACATCTCATAAATATTCCCGAATGGAAATGGGAAAGTATAGGAATGGATTTCATCATGGGGTTACCTAAGACAAGAGGTGGACATGATGGCATATGGGTACATAGACCGATTGACTAAGTCTGCACATCTCACACCAATTAAGAGTCGATGGTCTGTTGATATTCTAGTAGCCCTATACATGAAGGAAATTGTCAAGTTACATGGGGTCCCTGTCACCATCATATCAGATAGAGATCCTAGATTCACATCACAATTCTGGAAAGGTTTACAACATTCACTTGGGACTAGGTTGAATTTTAGCACAGCCTTTCATCCACAAACTGATGGTCAAACAGAAAGAACAAACCAAGTGGTAGAAGATATGCTCAGGGCTTGTGTCATTGACTTTGGTGGAAGTTGGCATGATCGCTTGCCTCTTGTAGAATTTGCATATAACAATAGTTACCAAGCAAGTATACAAATGGCACCTTTTGAAGCTCTATATAGGAAGAGTTGCCGATCACCAATATGTTGAAAGGCAATATCTAGGCCCCGATCTTATCAGAGATTCTACAGAAAAGATTAAACTCATTCAAGAAAGAATGAAGATGGCACAAGACAGGCAGAAATCTTATGCTGACAATCGAAGGCGCGACTTGGAATTTCAAGTAGGTGAACATGTATATCTTAAGGTTTCTCCAGGTCGTGGTATTTAAAGATTTGGCATCAAAGGAAAACTAACTCCAAGGTTTATAGGCCCATTTGAAATTCTTGAAAGGGTCGGTGAAGTGGCTTATAGATTGGCCTTACCGCCACAGTTAGCAGGAGTTCACGACGTATTTCACGTCTCTATGTTAAAGAAGTACGTGTATGATCCAGATCATATTATTACTTATGACAATCTGGAGATTCAGAAGGATTTGACTTATGAACAAACGCCAATAAGGATTTTGGAACGGGAAGAGCGTCAACTCAGAAATAAAGTCATTCCAATGGTTAAGATTAAATGGAAGAAGGCATGGCCTTATGAAGCAACCTGGGAAACTGAATCAGCTATGAAGAAAAGATTTCCAGAATTATTCAACTGTAAGTACACTCTCCACAATCCATGTATTGAATTTGGGGACCAAATTCTTCTAAGTGGGGGAGGGTGTAAAGCCCCAAAATTTTATATAAGTATTTCCTAGGTTATTTAATAATTTTCTAGAAATTATAAAAGGGTTAAAGGAATTTATAAAGGATTTATTTGAATAATAAGTCATTATAAGGCCAAATGGTGTTAATCAATTAACCCAACCCACTTAATTAAGATCCAAAAGGGTTTTAAACCAGGCCCATTAAGTTAGGCCCACATTCTAGAAGGTAATTAAGCCTATCCTCGGAATTATAAGGATAAACACCACTTAATATAGATAATTATTTTAGATAATTAACGAGAGAGTTTTAATATTTTAAAAGTCCTGACTACGAAGACTGTAACGGTCTATCGCGAGACCGTCACAGCCAAGTAACGCAGGGTCACTCGACCGTTACACGCCTGTTAGTTCCGTAAAAGAAAGAACAAGTATAAAGATTAAAACTTTGGACTCTTATCCATTAAGGATCGACTTGGGAAGAGTTATAATAATACTAAGGACTCTTAGGGATTAGGAGTTGATGAAATAATGACTCTAAACTCGATCTAATCCTCAAACCCTAGCCTAAACTCTATAAATCGGGCATAGTTCTGAACTGTGCGACCCTTACTTTTTGGACGTAAAGAAGGAAGGTAAGAAGTCATTATTTCAAGTAAGTTGTTTTGAAGTTTTTGTTCATTATACTTTAGACTAACTCCCCTCCGAATTTCACATCCTTAGGTCAAGAGGACGTGGGGTTAGAGCCCAAGGAAGTAGCTGGAAAAGTCACAAAGGAAGGTGAAGAACTAGGGCTGAATTCTCAACCAAATCCAAAAACTTCAACCTAAGAAAGAGGTAGGTTATCTCATGAACGGCAAAAAGAGCTTTATAGGACTAAGAGCCTCTGGTTTAATTGAACCTCATGCATGCTAGATCATTGATTTCATGTCTTATTAGTTATATGTATTGCATGCACCTCCTGGCCCTAATAGAGAAATTAAAACATAATCGCTCATCTACCCACAATTACCTATGCATATAGATAACCTAGACTTCATCATCATGCTTAGAATATGTTGATTTCCAGACATGATGTGAGTTAATCTCTTAGTCTCCATGTTAGTTTTCTACAGCAGATGATGTAACGCACTATGCTAAGACCGTCATTTTCAAATAACGGCCTCAGACAGACCGTTACACACTCTGTGTACTACGTTTTTCGCTGTTGATAATAACGCGCTTGGACAGACGCGTTGCTTTCATGTAACGGCCCTCTACTGACCGTCACTTTCACTGTGACGCCCCCTCACAAGACCGTTACATCCTGTGTTCTGTCAACCCTAGACAGACTATGACTTGCCACTATTACATATGATTATGCCTAGATATCTAAGTAGCAACCTGATTTCATGATTATCAGATCGTTCATATTAGGTATTGCATGGTTGATATCTCACTTTTATTTTGAGTTTTGCTAGTTTCATAAAGCCTAAATGTATAGTTTTGTACTATAAAGCATGACTTGTAAAACGGAGTTTTCATCGTGATTTCACATAGATTATATATCTCTCTCTGTCAATAGAGTCAATTCTATAAGTATATGGCACTTACTCCGGTATGATGTCATTAGTTCACACGTTGCACTATAGGAACACTATCTTGGACATGAGGACCTCTCTATTGGATATTCCTTCCAATGGACTAGGAAATTATTGTTTCAAGGCCTCCATAATTCTCCGCGAGCCTGGGATTCCCACTAGGACGCCGAGTTGGTTGTACCAATGAAAGCCCATTAATTAGAACACTCTATCGTGATTTTCAATTTTTGAAATGTAACGGCCTTGAACTGGACCGTCAGGCCAAGTAACGGCCCAGTTCCAGACCGTCGCATTCCTCTGAGTCTATCTTTATCTTTCTGGACTCTGGTTATTGTAACGGCCCATCATGGACGCGTTACATAATGTAACGGCCCAGACCCTGACCGTTACATAGCTTGTTTATGTTAACCCAAGGTTTGACCAAGGGTTGATATTCCATTGATTCTAGATAAACCTTGATGATCTAGAACTTGTCATATTGCTTAAATGGATCTAAAAGGAATGGAAGTTAAGGAAAGTACCGTTATGTTGTCGATTTATTCAATAGGCATAACTTAGTTAAATATCATTCTTGATCTCATATATTCAAAATTGAAGCATTCATTCATTGATTTTAGTTATCATGGAATTATTGGAAGTGCTATATTCTTGGCCATACTTTATTGTTACATGCGTGGAAGTAGCTTAATTTATAACTGAAGATGCGATCAAGCACTGATTGTGTTCAAGGGCTCTATGCTAGTCCCCTCGGCTGATTGCCAGAAACATACTATTTTATAAACCATGGGGTATGATGCTACTAGCGTCGCATTGCGCTGGGAGTACTATTTCTATAAATAAGTGAAGATCCACGGCACAACATGACATTCTTGTTTGATATTCTATAGAAATTCACGAAGCACTTGCTCTTAAGCATAAGATGCTAAAGTGAGGAATATCTGGCTTGCTAGTACAATCTCGTTACATTCTTGTTCATGGAAGGCCAATATCATGTTCTTGTTATATTCTTGCTAGTTCATTCTTGATCATTCTATCTTACCTGGTTATCTTGTTTCTATTGATTTGATCGCATGATTGATTCGCATTGCATGATTTTACCTAAATCTCTAGAGCTAAAATGCTAATTACTTTAATAATGCCTTCATGTTGATACGAAGATACCTACTGGGCCAGTGTGCTCATGACCTATTGTTCAATGATTGTCAGGAGATGAATATAGTTCGCATTCGGATTCGGGTGATTCGAGTAGCGGGTCCGAGAGTGATTAAGAGTTATCCTGATAAGAGAGAAGACTTAGGCAGTTTCAAGTGTTTAGATGGAGTCAATATAATTTTTCTTATTTCTTAAGTCAATTAGTGAAAAAGTCAAATTATGTATTTTTGAATATTAATTGATTATGGAATAAAGTTGAGGTTTGATTACATCTTGTGCAATTGCATCTATTTATGTGATTGTCTCGCACTCTGAATTATTCTTGCTTGCAAGAGGCTTACCATGCCGGCTGTTCACGCTCCCCGAGCGAGTCTTCCGCTGTAAATAAAAGCTCGGGGCGTGACAGGTTATGTCTGAATGATCAATTGCTTGGTGGAATTCTGCTTGATAGAACTGCTATGTACATGTGTGTGAGTGTCGTGGATTTAATTGACTAAGCAAGGTCATTACTGCAAATGAATCTCTAGTGTTGTTTAGATCTATCTTTGTTGAGAGCAATATTTCCATCATTGGCTATTTGCATTTGTTGTCATTCCAGGTTGTTTTGAATTGAAATGAATGTGGTTTTGAATTGAGCATAGTTTTTATAACGGATCTATTCACCCCCACTCTAGATCCCAGCTGCGCACCCAACAATTGGTATCCGAGCAGGTCTCTGATCTTGTTTCAGATTTACCAATCTATAGAGAAAAGATCTGTGTGCTTCATTACTGCTTGTTTTTATCATTCTAATTTTTTCATCATGGATTCTATACCGGTGTTTGATGGATCTAGATTTTATATCTGGATAGCTAGGATGAGTAAGTATATAAATTCTATTGATCCAAACCTATGGACTATAATTACTCAAGGGCCACATGAATTGCCCAAGAGGAAGCCCTGTTGGACTGAGGATCAAAAATTGAAAAACCATGATAATATCAGGGCTCTGAATATGATGAAGAATGCAGTTGATGCTAATGTATTTCCCTTTACTTTTGCTTGCAGGTCTGCTAGAGAAATCTTGGATAGTTTGGATGCCATCCATAAAAGAGAGAATCAAAGATGTATGATGGCTGATGAGAGTGATCAAATGAGCGAAGAAAATGGTGATGAAGAGGTAAGCAATCCACTCAAGAACTACTCCGTAGAAGATTGGATTGATGCTTATGGTGAATTGCTTGAGAAGTATGAACATTCAAGAAAACTGAATAAAACACTAAAAAAGAGAATGCATGATGTTGTTTATTATGATTCTGAAAATAAAGATGTAGAAACCCTGAAAATCCAGAATAACAGTCTTAGAAAACAATTGGAAAAACTTGAAGCTGAAAATACATGCTTTGTCAAGTCTACAACAGTGATTGTTCTTTTATGAAAGAATTGAAATCTGAAAATGAAAATCTTAGAAATCAACTTGAAAAATCTAAAACTCTAAATAGAAAATTAAGAAAAGAAGCTGAAAGTGTATGTTCTGATAATTATGCTTGCATGAAGTGTTCATTTCTGAAGGAGTTAAATGAAGATCTTCACTTTAATCTAGAATGGCAAAAAGACCTAATTTCTCCCCTAAGAGAGGAAAACAAGAATCTGCTAGACAAGAACTTAGAATTTGAACAAAGAGAGGAAGAGCGGAATGAAAAATTAAGTTCTATGTCTAATGATGAAAAGCATATTGAAGAAATCAAAAATTTGAAGGAACAAAATGAAAATCTGAAAGAATTGAACACTACCATTTATGATAGACTGGTAATTTTGGAAAAAGGAAAATCTATTGTTAGAGATGAATCTGAAAAATTGTTAATTCTATAAAAAGAGAATGAAGACTACAAATCTACTAATGAAACCTTGAAAATCAGAATGGCAGAGTGTGAGGAAGAAATAGTTAATTCTGAACTGTTAATAACTTCCCTGGAAAATCAAGTGTCCTATTTGAATGACTCCTTGTCGAGGTTTGTGAATGGATAGAACAACTTGGATAAACTTCTCGGCTATAAACTTAACTTTCAGAGAGAGGGGCTGGGTTTTAATCCAATAAATAAAAAGAGCTATGAAAATAAACTCCAAACATCTTTTGTATGTAGCTCTGAATCTAACAACATCTTAAACCCACCAATCCTTCAATTTACTACTCTGAAAATAAAAAAACAGACTGAAAAACTGAAAAAGGCCAAAAACACTCATGCTCCCACTTTGCATACTGTACATAAGTCTACCATACACACACATGCACACAAGAAAATTTCATGTCATTATTGTGGTAGAGGTGGGCATATAATGAATGATTGCTATATCTTGAAATCTGATGATTTAAATGCATGCGAGAGGATGACTGCATCTAAAAATGTCAAAATATCTTTGTCTCAAAATTTTCATGTGCATGCTAAAAATGGTTATGCTAAAAATCATGTTGTCCATAAAAGGACAATTCGTTGTTGTTATTGTGAAAAATCTGGTCATGAAATGCATGATTACCTTGTCCTGAGAAATTATGAATTGAGGGCTTGCAGAAAAGCCAATGTTCCGAAGGGGCCAAATTTATTTTCAAACAAGAGGCCTTATTGTCATCATTATAGGAAGACCGGCCATACAGTCAAGGACTGTTGGCACATGAAAAGGAAACAACGTTTCCAGAGTAGAAATGGCAAAATTCATGTTCACCCATATGAATAAGAACATGAATGCCTTTAGTCACTGTCACTACTGTGGGAGATTAGGACATGTCATGGATAATTTCTTTATTATGAAAACTGATGATTTTATGGCTGCAAGAATGTGGAAAGCACCTTCCAAAGGTGCAACTGACTTTTTAGGACCCAAGAGATCTTGGGTACCTATGAACAAAAAATGAGAATTCATTATTGCAGGTGTGTCTTGGAGCTAGCAAATAAAGGGGTTCAATATGTCAAGGCACCTGTGTGTGGTAAAACCCAAGTTCTATTTCTTACTGAATTTGCTAATTGCCACCTTCTCTCTTGACAAGTTGCATCTCTGATCTGAATAGAATTATGTGTTCATTGTTACAATTGATTGAATAATCAAGGGAGAGTTTAGAATATTTTAAGATGCATTGGCTCTTAGGTTTGCATATGTCAGTTGCATTGTTTTTCATAAGTATCTCTATGCATATGTTGGTCTGCTCATGCATACATTTTTACATCTGCATACAAAATTTGCATAGTCATTCATAGCTTGAAAAAGTCATTTGCACTCTCGTGTACAGTTGAAAAACTTGCATTGCATACAGGACTGCACTGCATTTGGTATGCACATTCATGTTTGATCTCACTGATATATAAAATGGTGTATTGCCAAAGGGTAGATAAGGTTTGTCTGGAAGCTCTAACCATGTGAGAGGTGATCTTTAGACCTAAGTTCCCCGCCTTGTACCAAGAATCAAAAATTTCAAATAGACCAATTCAGTCAGTCATAAGCATACTTCAATGACCCCCTGCATGATCTTCATGTCATACTTGATGTCTCAATGCAATTAGATAGGGGAAGTCTATGCATTTCACAGTTCAGTCAATGCATACATTTGTTTGATCTCATGCATATAGTGTTTGGTCACAAGTTGTACTGTGAAAATCTCAAAGTCGACAACTTATTCAGTCCAAGTCGACTTACATGTGGAAATTTCAAAGCTTCATCTAATTTCTATATATTTGTGATTTTAATTCCTATTTTTTTTCTTAAATCAAATCTGGAATGCATAATTGTCTGGTTACCACTCTCATTCCATGTTTTGGTACTTCTGAAATCACTTGAGCTTATTATTCTCATGGTTCTAGAATTCATTATCTGTTAGCTCCTGCAATTGCAGAGGGGGAGCTTCACATGAAATTTTTTTGAATTGCCTTGCATGTCATGATCATAATTTCCATGCAAATTGATCCTATCTGGTTCTTTCTGTAAATTCAACATCTTTGATGACTACTAAAGTTCTTCTGGCTGTCTTAGTTCCTTTGAGAAAGTCACCTGAAATTATCTCAAGTCAGCTACATGCTTGGATTTTATTGCAATCTCCTTTAATTGGTTTCACCTTGAAAATTTGATATTCCTGCTGACTACTCAGTGCCTATGAATCTCATTAGAAATCATGTCTTGTTTGCTGCATCAGTGACTACTTCTGCTATACCTTGTGCCAATATCTGTTGTCGAATCAAAATTGTGACCATTTTCTTAAATTCACTTGCTGCCTGCTGTAGATGGATTTCTCTAAATCTAAAAGGGAATAGGGTGCGTGGATGCGTGTGAATGTAACTAACATAGCTGTTGCACTCCTACAGTTTTGATGATGTCTCACACTATAAGTCAATCTTGATAATCTATATCAATACATTCCACTTATTCATTTTTTCAGATACTGCATTCTCTAGTTCTACTCAGATAGTCCGTGCATACTTAGTACATCATGCATTGCGTCCGTGCATATGCTACTTTTTAAACTGAGTAGAGTCTGTGCATACAAGCATCTAGTCGGTGAAATCATAGTTGATGCACGCGACTAAGTCGATGCATTGTCTGTTCATGCAATAGTCAACTCGGTGCAATTCTCGCACCATGCACATAAAGTCCATGCACATGTAAAGTCTGTGCATTCTTTCTTGCCTAGTCCGTGCATAAGAAGCTATAGGTACAACCTCGGTGCAAGCTTTGTCTCGCACTGGTCGGTGCATACTCTGCACGCATCAAGTTAGTGCAACCGATGTCTGCACACACATAAGGTCGGTGTAAATGTCATCTATGCATGATCAACGTCGGTGCAAATTCTTGTCTTAGGTATGATTTGAGTCTGTGCACTATTCCAGTCCTGAGCAATTATGTCCGTGCATGTTTGTGTTACAAAGCATTTCAAGTCTATGCAAGTCTTACATTATCTTACCCATACTAAGTCGGTGCATGGTTAATTTTGTGCTAAACAGGTCAGTGCACATCCTCTTGTCTTGCATATCTTCTATTATGCACATCACAGTCTGTGTATTCTTTGCAATAGGGCACCTGAACTAGGTGCAATTTCTATCTCGGTGCATCTCATCGTTGGTGTAGTTTTTCTTATAGAAGGCATGTTAGTGTCCGTGCTTTGCTTTGTCTTGTGCATTAATACTCGTGCAATCCTTGCATTGGGCTGCATAAGGTCGGTGCAACCCTTGTTCATGCACGCACGTAAGGCCGGTGCATGTCTTGGCTCGTGCTCAATCAAGGTCTGTGCATGCTCGTGATCAGTGTAGCTTCCACTAATGTCTTCTCTTGCTTGGCAAGTCTGTCACCTGGTCGAGCAGGTGTTCGGCGAACCCAAAACCAGTGAGGGTACTCCACGTGGAAGTCAATGTACCAGGTCTAAGGGCTCGTGTTCTGAGGGAACAAAAAGAAAGGATGATCCTACCACATGGAATCAAAAAGGGATCAGCTCTGCCAGAAGGAATGGGCGGGAATCATGTTAACCACGTGCCACCTTCTAGCTATAAAAGAGGTTAAAGGCTGCAAGAGAACGCTGCTGAAGAATAGAAAAGGAAAGAGAGCATCTGCAGCCACTGAAGAATTTCCCTATACGAGAGAAGAGCTTGAAGTGTTTGAGTGATCATTATTTGGTTTTAGAGCTTGGAAGATTGCTTCTCTGGAAGCTACATTTTTGATGTTTTGAGTGATTGATTTCTTCTCATTTCTTCGTTTTCAAGTTATTTCTCCAATTTCTTATATACTGTCTTGTTACCCTCTAAGTGTTCTTAGAGGAAGGGAGATTGGCTCTCCAGTTACGAGTGAAGGCACTTCGCTCGTGTGTACCCTCTGGTTTAGAGGAAGGGAGGTTGGTCCTCCGGTTCTGATCTTGTTGGGGCAAGGTCAGGTTCAGATCTTGTGGGTAGCCAGATTGGTGTTGAGGGATTTGTTCCCTTGTGGCAAGCTGTGCGACAGCGGATGTCTGCAGACTGAGTCTGCTGTGCTTTATATTGCTTAGTGCAAGGAAGCCTTACTCTTGTGGAGTAAGGGGTGGACGTAGATTACTGTTCGTAATCGAACCACCTAAAAACTCTTTGTCTCCTTTGTGGTTGGGTGCTTGATCGACTGCTTCTATGTGGTTCATTTCACTAACCTTTTATTGTGGTTCAAGCACGTCTGTTGTTCGATCACTATTCTATTTC
This sequence comes from Amorphophallus konjac, assembly GCA_022559845.1. Taxonomy (NCBI): domain Eukaryota; kingdom Viridiplantae; phylum Streptophyta; class Magnoliopsida; order Alismatales; family Araceae; genus Amorphophallus; species Amorphophallus konjac. Next base: position 352,265,402 of record CM040121.1, read on the forward strand.
AATTCATTCTTGTTTAGTTTCTACTTAGTGTCTCTCTCTGTGGGCTGTTCTGAAAGATTCACTTACTGTAACTAGGATTTCAGCGCTCATAATTCAAATCGCTTTAAATTGGAGAGTGATCTATTCATCCCCCCTTCTAGCTCACTCTTCGTGCTATCAATTGGTATCAGAGCAGGCTACCCTTCATGTGCTCCAACGGCCAGGGTAATCCTGGATCTAGTGGTCCTCGAAGCTTCATGGCTGAGGGACAGTCCATAAGTCGCCCTCCTTTATTTGATGGTACTAACTATTTCTACTGGAAAAATAGGATGCAGGTATTTATGAGAGCCCAGAGCCACAAGCTCTGGAGAGTAATCACCATAGAGCCTTATGAGCTTCCACCGAATGAAGATGCGTGGACGGATGATCACGTCAAACTGTCAACCATCAATTGGTCGGCCCTAAACATCATATAGTATGCGGTTCACCCTGATGAATACACCCAGATTTCGGCCTGCAAGACTGCCAAAAAGATGTGGGATGAATTGGAGCTGATCTACGAAGGTACATCCCAAGTGAAGGCCACTAAGATAAACATGATTACCTCAGAATATGAATTATTTAAAATGAAATCTGAGGAGACGATCACTGAAATGTATGCCCAGTTGTCTTTGATTACTAATAGTCTTAATGGGCTTGGGAAACAAATTTCAGAGGGAGACATTGTCAGGAAAGTTCTTAGGTCGCTATCCCCCGCCTGGCACACTAAGGCCATAGTGATAGAAGAGTCTAGGGACCTGTCAAAAATGACAGTCACTGAACTGATAGGATCCCTAATGACCTACGAGATGAACTTTAAAAGGAACAGTGAAGGAAGTGAGAAGAAGGGCAAGAACATTGCCCTCAAGGTGTCCAGCAGTAAAGCTAGCAGCAGCAGTGGTAGTAGCAGTGGAGAGTCTGATGGTCTGTCAAACCTTGATCAAGAGGAGCAGGCTATGGTCACTCGTCAGTTTCAAAAATTTCTGAGAATGAAGAGAAAAACATTCAGAAGAAAAGGGTCGTACTCTTCTGGTAAGAAGTTTGATTCCAATAATGATAAAACTAGAAGTACTAAGAAGATTACATTTTATCATTGTAGGAAGACAGGACACATAAAAGGTGAATGTCCTGAGCTCCAGAAGAAGGCCTCCAAGGTGCAGAAAAAGAAACCTCAAGCTATGGTCTGCACGTGGAGTGACGAGGAGGAAGACCCAGAGGCCAACTCTTTAGAGGAGGATGAAGAAGGAATATGCCTCATGGACAAAAGTGACGAAGAGGTAACAAACATTTTTGAGAACTTTACAATTGATGATTGGGAAGATTCATATGCCGAATTGCTAGCTAAGTTTAATACTTTACGTAAAGAGCATAGGATTGTAAAGAGAAAACTGACTGCTGTCACTGAAGAATAGATCCAAACTAACGAAGAAAATAAAAAGGCCAAGGAAGAATTAGAAGAATTGAACACTCTCAGAAAAGGAAATGATGAATTTAAATCAAAGCTTCAAGAGAGTCAAAGTGAAAACAACTTAATCATTGAGAGGAACGAAGCTGCTAAGAAAGTGAATTCAGAACTCCTGAAAAATTGTGAAAAATTGCAGGAAGAGCTGGAAGAAAAATAAAAAACTCTAGAAAAATTTGTTCAGGGAAAGTCGAACTTAGAAACTCTGTTGGATACTAGAGTTAATTTCAATAAGGAAGGATTGGGCTACAATCCGGCACAGAAAAGACCATTTGAATTCAAAACTACAACATTTTGCCCAGCTAAAGGGAAAGAAAAACTAGACACACCATCCAGTTCTAACAATGTTCAAAATGTTCAACATCCAAAGGAAAACTCAACAAACAATGCTGGACAACAATCTAAAATAGGAATGAACTTCGTGAAGCAACCTACTATGCCCATTCACCTAAACAAGAACAGGTCAAGCTATGTGAGTGAAAACAGAAACTTCAACTTCTATAACAGAATGGGTCAGTACAAAACAAACTGGGGAGGTCCTGCATATTCACAGAAATTTTTTAATAAACCAAACTCCTCTAGACAGTTTGGGTACAGTGGATACCGGAGGAATGCTCAGTCCACCAACAGGAACAGGTTCAATATCAATAAATCAAGTGGACAGAACTTGAATCATAACTTCAACAAAAATGCAAATGGAGTGCAAATGAAAAATACCATGGGACAAATATGGATTCCAAAGTGCTTGCTTAGAGAATTGAATAATATTTTTGGACCCAACCTATCTTGGGTTCCAAACCACTTTGCTTAATTTGCTCCATACAGGTTTGCCTAGCAGCGGAGAACAACAAGTGGTATCTAGATAGTGGCTGCTCCAGGCACATGACAAGTGACCGATCCAAATTCAACAAGCTGGAGATGAAAGTAGGGGGTCTGGTCAAGTTCGGAGGAAAGAACAGAGGTAAAATTGTTGGCATTGGAACAGTTGGTAAGTCCCCCACTACCTCTATTAAGAATGTTCTTCTAGTGGAAGGTCTACAACACAACTTGATCAGTATTAGTCAGCTATGTGACAAGGGTCATAGAGTTGTGTTTGATAATGATTCATGCAAAATTTTGGAAATAAATTCTGATAATGTGAAGTTTGTAGCCAATAGGGTCAATAACGTCTACATTGTGGACTTAGATGATAAATCTGAGTTAAATCTATGTTTGTCTGCTGATTTTGAAAATAATACTTTCAATTGGCACATGTGCTTAGGTCATGCTAGCTACACTACCTTAAATAAATTGGTGAAATTTGATCTGGTTAGGGGTTTACCTAAAATAAAATTCAACTCAAATTTAAAAATTTGTGATGCTTGTGCTCTAGGCAAACAGACCCAAAGTCTTTTAAACTAAGATCTGAGCCATTGTCCGCCAGACCAATGGAACTTCTTCATATGGACCTCTTCGATCCTACTAGAACTCAGAGTCTTAATGGAAGTAGGTTTGGTTATGTGATTATTGATGACCACTCTAGATTTTTATGGATCTTTTTCTTAGCTAACAAAAATGATGCTTTTCAAAAATTCAAACAGTTTTTCAATAAGGTCAAATAAGAAGGAAAACACAAAATTTGTTCAATTCAATCTGACCATTGAGGTGAATTTGAAAACTCCATGTTTTCTGATCTTTGTGAAACTGAGGGACTAACGCACAAGTTTTCTTTTCCCAGGACACCGGAGCAGAATGGAATTATGGAGAGAAGAAATCGAACCATTGTGGAAATGGCCTGAACTATGCTGATCGAGAGTCAGCTACCAAGGAAGTTCTGGGTAGAGGCGGTCAATACAGTAACCTATACAATCAATAGGGCCATGGTAAGACCAGTTCACAAAAAAACTCCTTATGACCTATTGAAAGGTAAGAAACCAAACTTGGCTCATTTCAGGATTTTTGGTGCTAAATGTTTTATCCATAATAATGACAAGAAGGACTTAGATAAATTTGATGCCAAAAGTTGTCCTGGAATATTTTTAGGATACTCTGAAGTGTCGAGAGCATATAAGGTCTTTAACATTACTGAACAAAAAATTGAAGTCTCCACATATCATTTTTGATGAAGCAAAAGGTGCTACTAACCTTGAAGATGCTGACAGGGATTCCAAGCATGACGGAGAATTCCTAGAAGATAAAGAAGAAGAGGAGATTCAGCCTAATGAAACACTAGATGCTCCCAACCAGGTAACACCAGCTGAAACAGGTGAGTCTTCAATAAATGTTAGATTTCTAAAAGATCATCCTGTCCAAAACATCATAGAAGATTTGAATGATCCCCCTAGGACAAGATCTCATTTTAGAAATGTTCAAAATCAAGACCTAGTTGTCTTGGTCTCACAAATAGAACCCAAAAATGTTGAAGAAGCTTTAAAAGATGAAGGTTGGGTTAATGCAATGAATGAGGAACTAGGACAGTTTGAACGAAACAATATGTGGGAGCTAGTTCCAAGACTAGAAAATACTAATGTCATAGGAACTAAGTGGGTGTTTAAGAATAAAATGAATGAAGATGGGATTATCTCTAGAAATAAAGCCAGACTAGTAGCCAAGGGCTACTGTCAGGAATTTGGTGTTGATTTTGATGAATCCTATGCACCTGTTGCTAGGATGGAAGCTATTAGGATTTTACTAGCTTTCGCTTGCTCTAAAAATATAAAACTTCAACAAATGGACGTTAAGAGTGCATTTTTAAATGGAATTATCAAAGAAGAAGCTTTTGTTGAACAACCTCCCGGATTTCAATTTTCCCCTCAACCTAACTAAGTTTTCAGGTTGAATAAAGCCCTGTACGATCTAAAGCATGCTCCTTGAGCATGGTATGAAAGGCTGACAAAATTTCTGATCAGTAAGGGCTACCACAGAGGTAAGGTGGATCAAACCTTATTCACCAAGAGTTCAAATAAAGACCTCATCATAGTTCAGGTATATGTAGATGATATTATCTTCGGCTCAACAAGTATTGAACTATGCAATGAATTTTCTCAATTGATGTCTGCTGAGTTTGAGATGAGTTTGGTAGGTGAATTAAAATACTTTCTTGGTTTGCAGGTACTGTAGCTGGAGGATGGATGCTTCATCAACCAAACTAAGTACACATTGGACATTCTCAAGAGGTTTGGCATGAACAACTTGAAGCACATCACAACACCAATGGGTACCAATACTTCATTGGTTGCAGACGAATCAGGTAAAGAAGTTGATGTAAAGCTATACCGAGGTATGATTGGATCTTTGCTCTACTTAACTGCCTCGAGACCTGATATACAATTCAATGTAGGAATGTGTGCTAGGGATCAATCTAGACCCACTGGATTACAATTAGCAGCTGTAAAAGGAATTTTCAGATACTTATCTGCTACTCACACCCTAGGCTTATGGTTTCCTGCATCACACACTTTAGATCTTATTGCATATACATATGCTGACTATGCTGGGTGTAAGTTGGATAGAAAAAACACTAGTGGACATTTTGAATTTCTAGGTGGGTGTTTAGTCTCTTGGGGTTCCAAGAAGCAACATTATGTGGCCCTCTCTACTGCAGAGGCTGAGTACGTAGCTGTAGGGAGTTGTGGTACACAAGTTATTTGGATCAAACATCAACTTCAAGACTATCAAGTAGACCTAGGGTGTACACCTATTTTCTGTGACAATACTAGTGCCATTAATCTTGCCAAGAATCCAGTTCTGCATTCTCGAACCAAACACATAGAGATAAGACATCATTTTATTAGAGATGAGGTTTCCCAAGAAACATTTGAATTAATCCATGTAGGAACTGCAAACCAAATAGCTGACATCTTCACTAAGCCACTGGATAATGAAAAATTCACTTCCTTGAGAAGAGAGTTAGGCATTTTTAAATCTTAGCTTCATGAATAAAGTGCCCTCATGTTTTTGACTTGCACTTACACTCTCTTGAATAAAATGCTTTGCTTCCATGAATAAAATCTATTTTTTTCTAAGTTCTTAACCACTCAGCATGAGTATGTCTGCTTATCGTGTCATAATGTGAGGGGGAGTCCTGTCTATGTGCATATGCTAGCTGAGGGGTTTGTGCATTTGCATATACTGCATGAGCCATATATGAATAACAGATCATTAAGTAAGGGGGAGTTGTCTCTGAGAAGGAGTGTTTGCTCTCATAAATTGTTGCATTTAGTGAGTGGTAGCTGATTAGCATGTGAAGGTTGACTGATTCAGAAGCACTTAAGAGATGTATGTTGCTGTTGTTTCTTATGAAAGACTTAATATAGTTCATTCACAGCAAGTAGAATCCCATGCGTGTCTTAAATTCTTAAGTCTGAACCACTAAAGCTCAGCTAGAATCTTTTGTCTCGTAACTTAGCAAAGACTTGGATAAGGTGTTTGAAGTATATCTCCTTACACATTTCATGATCATGGAACAAGTTAAACTAATATTTCATGAACTCTACTAGAAACTTGAAACCTAGACCTCAAGGATCTCATTCCTTAAGAATCAGTATTTCTGGTAGGTATTGGTTTCAAACACTTCATATTAAAAAAAAATTCAAGGGATAAAAACAATTCAAAAATTTACTTGCTCAGAGCAATGGTCTGATCACTGAGAAACTAAGTGTTTCATCAAAGAGAAATGAAAACTTTCCTTAGTCATGAGGTGTCAGATTATCTCTGTTAAGAAGTGAAAAATTTTGCTAATGACAGAGCAATGGTAATTAATTGGTGAGTAACTGGGGAGTCTGGCATCTGATCAAGGTGTCTCCTCACGTAAAAAGTCACAATTACTAACTCTGTTCTCTAAAAAGAGAGGTAATACGGTTTTCACATTAAGTAACTGGGGAGTCCAGCCTCTGATCAAGGTGTCTCCTTAATGTCAAAGATGTGATTTACCAATTTACTCAGTGCTCTATATACTACTTCTTAAAGAAAAATATAGTTTACTACAATCCCTCGTGTTGTGCGAGTTTATGGATTGTTTGTCCTCAATACTTCAAGTACCTATTTCTGAGGATCAGTCTCTTGCAGTCTATCTCGTATAGTTTTGATCAGATCTTTCTTGGTATATCTGTACACTCTTGCTTCCTCATCATATCTTCTGTACGCAGATAAACTTCACTTTCTCTTATAAGTCTTTCTTGATAACTTGCTTTGAAGAATCTACACTTGTTTTAGTGCCCCACTTAATATTTTAAGATATAATCATGGGTCATTCTCACTATGAACATACTGTATTTTCCTCTCTACTCTCCAACGGCTGCATATCTCTTTCATCTCCTTTTGATGATGTCAAAGGGGGAGAGGGTGAGTCAAGTTTAAAGGGGAGAGGGTGAGGGTGAGTCAAGTTTAAGGGGGAGAGAGCCAAGAGGAGGAGAGTCATGATAGGGAGAGACATGTTTTGCATTTGAGGGGGAGAGATAGGAGGAAGAGTCATATGGTGGAGAGAGTGTCTTACATTAGCAGTCTTTAGTGTGTTTACTGCTTGATCACTCTATTTTGATTGTATTGACATAAATTGACTCATAGTGTTGCCATCATAAAAAAGGGGGAGATTGTTGCACTCCTACAGTTTTGATGATGTCTCACACTATAAGTCAATCTTGATAATCTATATCAATACATTCAACTTATTCATTTTTTCAGATACTGCATTCTCTAGTTCTACTCAGATAGTCCGTGCATACTTAGTACATCCTGTATTGCGTCCGTGCATATGCTGCTTTTTCAACTGAGTAGAGTCTGTGCATACAAGCATCTAGTTGGTGCAATCTTAGTTGTTGCACGCGACTAAGTCGCTGCATTGTTTGTTCATGCAATAGTCAAGTCGGTGCAATTCTCGCACCCTGCACATAAAGTCCGTGCACATTTAAAGTCTGTGCATTCTTTCTTGCCTAGTCCGTGCATAAGAAGCTATAGGTATAACCTCGGTGCAAGCTTTGGCTCGCACTGGTCGGTGCATACTCTGCACACATCAAGTCAGTGCATTCGATGTCTGCACACACATAAGGTCGGTGCAAATGTCATCTATGCATGATCAACGTCGGTGCAATTTCTTATCTTAGGCATGATTTGAGTCTGTGCACTATTCCAGTCCTGAGTAATTATGTCCGTGCATGTTTGTGTTACGAAGCATTTTAAGTCTGTGCAAGTCTTACATTATCTTACCCATACTAAGTTGGTGCATGGTTCATTTTGTGGTAAACAGGTCAGAGCACATCCTCTTGTCTTGCATATCTTCTATTATGCACATCACAGTCTGTGTATTCTTTGCATTAGGGCACCTGAACTAGGTGCAATTTCTATCTCGATGCATCTCATCGTTGGTGTAGTTTTTCTTGTAGAAGGCATGTTAGTGTACATGCTTTGTTTTGTCTTGTGCATTAATACCCGTGCAATCCTTGCATTGGGCTGCATAAGGTCGGTGCAACCCTTGTTCATGCACGCACGTAAGGCCGGTGCATGTCTTGGCTTGTGCTCAATCAAGGTCTGTGCATGCTCGTGATCAGTGTAGCTTCCACTAATGTCTTCTCTTGCTTGGCAGGTCTGTCACCTAGTCGAGCAGGTGTTCGGTGAACCCAAAACCAGTGAGGGTACTCCACGTGGAAGTCAATGTACCAGGTCTAAGGGCTCCTGATCCGAGGGAACAAAAATAAAGGATGATCCTGCCACGTGGAATCGAAAAGGGATCAGCTCTGCCAGAAGGAATGGGCGGGAATCGTGTTAACCACGTGCCACCTTCTAACTATAAAAGAGGTTGAAGGCTGCAAGAGAACGCTGTTGAAGAATAGAAAAAGAAAGAGAGCATCTGTAGCCACTGAAGAATTTCCCTATACGAGAGAAGAGCCTGAAGTGTCTGAGTGATCATTGTTTGGTTTTAGAGCTTGGAAGATTGCTTCTCTGGAAGCTACATTTTTGATGTTTTGAGTGATTGATTTCTTCTCATTTCTTCATTTTCAAGTTGTTTCTCCAATTTCTTATATATTGTCTTGTTACCCTCTAAGTGTTCTTAGAGGAAGGGAGATTGGCTCTCCAGTTGCGAGTGAAGGCACTTTGCTCGTGTGTACCCTCTGGTTTAGAGGAAGGGAGGTTGGTCCTCCGGTTCTGATCTTGCTGGGGCAAGGTCAGGTTCAGATCCTGTGGGTAGCAGGATCGATGTTGAGGGATTTGTTCCCTTGTGGCAAGCTGTGCGACAGCGGATGTCTGTAGACTGAGTCTACTGTGCTTTATATTACTTAGTGCAAGGAAGCCTTACTCCTGTGGAGTAAGGGGTTGACGTAGATTGCTGTTCGCAATCGAACCACCTAAAAACTCTTTGTCTCCTTTGTGGTTGGGTGCTTGATCGACTGCTTCTGTGTGGTTCGTTTCGCTGACCTTTTATTGTGGTTCAAGCACGTCTGCTGTTTGATCCCTGTTCTATTTCAATTCATTTTCGTTTAGTTTCTACTTAGTGTCTCTTCTTGTGGGCTATTCTGAAAGATTCACTTACTGCAACTAGGATTTCATCGCTCATAATTCAAATCGCTTTAAATTGGGGAGTGATCTATTCATCCCCCCTTCTAGCTAACTCTTCGTGCTATCAATAGCATCAAGTTAAGCATGTGAAGAAACAAATAAAGCAATAAGCTCATGTATCCACACACTATCAGTTTGTGATCGCCACCAAGATGAATAGTGCAAAGAAAGCTGCACTATGTACCTTGGAAAAGGGAGGGGATGAAGACACTTGCCAAAATGATGCAGTGCCGGTATGGGATGAAGACGGTCTTGAGGCGACCGCTGAATGGTGAGACGGCCGGACGACAGGCCGCTGCTGGCGCTGGAGCAGTACGCGGGAAGAAGACACAGGCGCCGGAGTCAAACGGTTCCCAACTAGCCGCATGCATAGGAGAAACGATCTGCGTGAGTCCGCTATCCTAGGTGAACGGTCGGAGGTAGACCGCAACAGCTTCCAGCTCCCGAGCTAGGGAACTCAATCCTCCACCCCTTCCGGTCGGCCAGGAGGGATGGGCCTTGCGCTAAAACGCTTGCTGACCTACAAAACAACACAAATGACAGACAACAATGACCCCAGATCAGTTTAAGTAAGTGCCATATCTATACATGGTAACTATGAAGAGAGCACATAGTTGAAAGGGGAAATACCTGGGGGTTGGGTTATTAACCCCTATGGGGGCGTGAAAAATAGTGGGAAGTTGTAAAAATGCGAGAATGACAGTGAAAAACATGGAGAAAATGAAGGAAAATGATGATGAAATGACTAAAACGTGACGGCCAAAAAAGACTTAAGCTATGACTCAAAACGTGAAGGAAATGGACTACACCCTGAACCAAAGGCTTAGAGAACGTAGAAAGCCTTTCTCCCTAGCTGGATTTCACTCATGAAAGCGATAGCACTTCGACGTGAACTTTGATCCCCCCCCACCCCGTCGCGGCCATGACTCAAGGGTTCTATTTATAGACCTTGAAACCCTAGCTCGAATGGAGGACTTTTGGGCAGGAATTAGACTTGGATTTTGTTGAATAAAATGAAGATAAATCTCCCAACTTTTATCAGGATCAAACGGCACCCAATTTGGCTGAGAATCCGCGGAGAAATCCGTGGATCAAGCAAGGGGTTTGACCATGGATAGAGAGAGAAATCACCCGTCAATGCAAGAATCTCAGTTGAAAGAAATGGTCCATCGACAGACCACCCAAGATGCTAAGCGGCCCATCAAATGACCGTTAGGCATCTGGCCGGTAGTAAATAAAAATGCACCCATTTATCCAAAGACCGAGTCAAAAGGAATTCCCACCAAGTAAATACGGCCTTTTGATAGATCGTCGGTTAGCTCAATGGTCTATCGCCTGACCGTTTTACCATGGTCGTTGAAAGATAAAAATAGGATAAATATGCTCGATTATCCACTGACCGAGTCAAATGGGAATTCCCGCCAAGTAGAAACGACTCTATGAAGACCACCCCACTCATGGGACGGTCTATTGTGAGACCGTTTAAAAAAATGGAAAATGACAGGCTGACGTAGTGAGGGCATCCAAACAAGTGGTCATTCAATGGACCGCTCCACAAATGAAAACGGCCTATCGCGAGACCGTTACTAGGGTGGTCGTTTGGAAAATGAAAAAACATGTGTTTGTTTATCCAACGACCAAGTTAAATGAAACTCATTAGGCCCAAAACTTGAGAAATTTATGCGAACAAACCCAGCCAGGGAGAAAGTACCCAAAAAAATGGGCCCAAAAACATCTGAAAATGGTCCAATGAATGATGGATAACTTGGGACATCATAAATAAAGGTAAGAAAATAGCCCAACTCAAAGGTATAAAATGGGTGTCAACAGATGCCCCTCCTTAACGTCCTCTTTGCAGGGGAGCGAGCAGTGGTGAAGCGAAGGTGAGATGGAAACATGGAGACGAAGCAGAAATGTAGCAGAGCAGACTGAAAAGCGGGCGTTAAGGTAAACGACACCCATTCCTAACTAATGAGTGATAGGAATCTTCCGGAAAACTCCGAACCCAACACATGGAACAGTCAGACCAAAATGACACTAATCTGGAGGAACTAATAAAATAAACAAAAGGAGAACACACGACCATCCTCATTAGGGGACACAATCCACAACCAGTGAGGGGATAGGAATAAATAGTAACGGAAAAAAGAAAGAGAGCAGACTAAACTCCAGATAGGGACTCTTAGTCAACCAGACCAAGCAAATGGACCGAAGAGAACTTTCAGATTTGAATGGAATACTTTTCCTCACCCCAAAACCATGGACGCACAATCATCCACTATTATTGAGATACTTTCAGATAGATTAGGGACATGAATGCTCAAAATGCATATGATGCATGCTGGGCTAAACTAAAAGAAATCATTAAACGAATGCAAAGAAAGATAAAATAGAAAATACTCAAGAATAGTATTGTTAGACATGATTAATGAGGGTCAAGACACTATCCGCAACCACGGCGTTCAAGATAGAACCATTGTCCCCTAACTTCTCCGACCTAACGGCCTTATCCAGCGATTAAACATGTGCACCTAGATCATCATCATTTTTGGTAAAGGGGAACATCAGATCCCAGAACACATGAATGATCGACCGATTCTCGAGATAATATAACACCGATAACATATAGTAATGCATTAAGGGATAAAGAGATGCGAAATACTTACCTGATTTACTCGCCGGATTGAAGTCTGTAGTAATGCTGCAAGAGGCCATAAAAATGTTTTACAATATTGGATAAACCAATCAAGCCATAAGAATTGTCAATTGAGCACATTATGCAGCCAAACATTTGAATTTAGATGATAAATGACATGTCTTTTAAACTCAAAGTCCTCATAGAGACGGTCCTACTTAGACCGCCGGAGAAATAAACGGTCACAGATCTGGCCGCACAGATCAGCCAGATTTAAACTTCAAACATCAGCACTTAAATGATCAGAGGGAGGATCGTCTTACAAAGTAACGGTCAAAAATAGTCCATTTCACGGAACGTGACTCAATGCAGAAATGATTGCAAAGACGGTCTCTGTATGACCGCCTATACACTAAAAATGGCCAGTCGCGAGACCTCCGTCGAGGCATCGGTTTCAAAAAAAAAAGAAATTGTTCCCATTCGTCTCCCTCATCTTCCTCACTCCCACAAAACACCCATAACCGAAGCCTTCTCACCGAGCCTCACCCCCCCAAACTCTCCTCCCCTCCTAACTACCCCATTTTAGCCCCCGCTTACGAGTGCTAATGAGGCTTAAGAAGCAGGCGTTGATGAGGCTCAAGTGCCGGACGGCCCGAGAGAGGGAAGCCCAACCACCGACGAACCCTCCAGAGGAGGTGGCGCCGCCTCCGGCCATGGCCGCGGAAGGGGAAGCTCTGATGCGGGACGGAACTGACAAATGGACTAAACCTATGATGAAGACCAAGTGCGGCCAGCACTCACACGTGACAAGGCAAGCCGAGAGATCGACCTCCATACTATTCCTCCGAAGAGAGGCGTCTCTCAACAAGAAACCCAAGTCCACGGTCGTCCCTATGAGGGAAGCGAGTGGATCAAAGCGGCAAAGGAGCCGACGCGCAACTATAGGAGTCTAGTCCGAGCTCGGCGCTCGACTAGGGCCACGGAATGGGATACTCTCACTCACGATCTCGCGGTGTTGAATGCTAGCTAGGATCCCTACACTCTCACGCGGCATACAAGATCACATACTAGTAAAGCAAAATGCCAAGGGGGGGAGCGTCGCACGTACCTCCACGCCTAGGCGTGGGGAAGGAACCCCGGCCGAGACCGACAACCCCGATACACACAATGAAAGAATAGGTACAAGCCAGCAATGGTGCCCACTCCTCGCAGGGAGATAACAGGCTACAACAATTCCATTCGGGGCGGCCGATACACGGGCTGACGGGCGGCACTCGGTGAAGGGTTGGCCACGAGGAGGGTCCGGATGACGATCGGCAGAATCGCAGCAACGCGCGACTCGGTGGTAAACGTTCCCACGAATGGATCCGGAGTCCGATTGGGGCGCCGTCAGCGAGGGCGCATAGTTAGGTCGCAGGAGCAAGCCTCGGCCAAAAGGCGTGCTCAGATTCCGTCCGTTGAAGCCGTGGCCGCACCTGCAAGTGGGGACAAGGAATCTGCTCCCAGAACTGCGCTGTCGAGCGGGGAAAATGGTAACTCGCTGCTCCGGTAGGCGAACGAGGCCCCGCTTGTGGGAGGACGTCGGGGACGCAGAGCAGCAGGTCCGGACCAAAGAGCTCAATCAGATCTGGTCGTGGTTGGACGCTGCAAACTTTGGAAGTCGCCGGTTGTCCTGGCACCGGGTGGACTGGGCAGACCCGCGCGACCTCACGGGAACGGACGCCACGAACAGCTCGGACGTCGGAACGAGACGAGGTTGGCGGCGTTGGAAAGAGGACGACGAGAGGTACAAACCCTGAAGAAATCAGCTCCAAACTCAGAGTTGTCCGTCCTGTGGGATTTTCGCAAGAAGGAGGGTGGATCTGGGCGCGCAGAGAGGGAGGCTCCTGCGCTAGCTCACGAGAAAACTCGCCACGGGTGGTGCCGACCTCGGATCGAGGCGAAACCAAAGCCCACGCGCTGCCGACTCGTATAAGTATCCACCAAAAAAAGGAGGGGCTCGGATTCGACCCGCACCGGATGGGGACGCCGCTGCAACTCGGGGTTGAATCTGGAACACGCGAACTCGAACCGGAGACGAAGTAGAAGGGAGGAAGAACCTCGGCGTCGCACCGAGGGGATGGGGAGTCGCACCCCGGGGTTGCTCCCGTCGCAGGAGCAGAGGAGGAAGAGAGGGTCGCCCTCTCCAAGGGGTGGCTGCGCAAATGGCTGCTCAATCAAAATATTTCATTCATTCATTAATTCCTCCAAAAATTACATGAGATCTTTTATATGGGGAGGGGAAATGCTAGGTTTGAAACCCTAGCCACAAGGGAAAGGGGGAATGCGCAATGGGCTAGGGGGGAAAGGGGGTGCGCACCACTCCTAGAATCTAGGAGTGGATTGGGGGATGGGGGCGGCCAAAGGAGGGAGGGGGGGGTGACCGAAAGGGGAAGGAAAGGGGGGGCCGCACCCCTCTTCCTAAAATCTAGGAGAGGGGCGGCTGCCACCTTCCAAGAGGAGGGAAAGAGGGGAGGGGGGCGCCCAAACCCTAACCCTAAGGATGGGGGCGCACATCTCCAGGTGGGCCAAGCCAAGGTTGGGCAGCCATGCCCAATGGGCCAAGGCTTGAACCAAGGAAGTGGCCCAATAACCCCAACTACTACCTAATAAGCATAAAAGACTCAAGTAAAGCCTAATTGGCCCCAATTGGCCTACAGAGGTCCACACCACTAATAAAAGTGTCCACGCAGGGACTAAACCAAGGCCCATCATGGCCTCAAATGAGAAGAAAGATCCTCTAGTCGATGCCGTAGTCGCCTAGCCAAAGAGATGCTGACGTGCTCCGTGTGCTCTGTCGAGTGATGCGGCGCGTGTCCTCACCAATTCTCCCCGGGTGGGAAGAACTCGACCCCGTCGAGTAAGGGTCACGGTCGCTCAAGTAGCGCTCCAGCAGGTCCGGGTCGATCCTCTCCAGCTCTCCACGTGTGATCCAGGCGTCGTCTGTCGCAGGGCGCCCTCTCCAACGCACTAGGAAGCGCTGGTAGGCTCCACTCCTGGTCGTGGTCACCTGCTCATCCAGTATGCAATCTATATGCTCGCGTGTCTGTAATGGGGCTGGAGGAGGTGGACGCTCAGATGGTGTAATGCTCTCAACAGGAGGGGTAGGCCCAAAAAGCTCACTGGGAATCATCGCGGGATCCCGATATGCCACCAGATCAGAGACATTGAACGTCGAACTGATCCCATAGTCGTCTGGTAGCTCAATCTCATACGCATTCGACCCTATTCGCTTCAGAACTCGGAAGGGTCCTGCACCGCGGTCCTGGAGTTTCTTCACGGCCCCCGAAGGGAACCGTTCAGGTCTAACCCTGATCATGACGTACTCTCCCACTTTGAACTCACGGGTGCGTCGATGCGCATCAGCTAGATCCTTATAACGTGCGTTGCTGGCCTCGAGGTGGTGATGATGCAGACTCCGAACTAGCTGTGTTGACTCATACCTATGTGAATGCAGTGGTGGTCCTGGACATCCAAACACAGACCTAGCATGCCTATGACTCCTACATGATTGGACAACACGGGGAGGACCAGGACAACCAAAGTTGTATCTATCATGCATGGGTGTCCTACGGAATGTGGTAGACTCATGGGGACTAAATTGCCCAAACTCACTCATGACATTCCCTATATGAGACAAACCCCTATATGATGGTGGACATGAAGAAACATGGGGAAGAGACATGTGTCCCTGGCCTCCTAAGCTCGGGCATCTGGATGCCGGTAAGGTGAGGTGTTGACTAGAAGGCCTAGGTGGTGTATGATAGTGGACCTCCTCGACAAGGTGGGGAAAAGAATATGGGTCGAGAGGCTCACTAGGGAGGGGATCGAAAGGGTCAAAGAAATGATGACCCCTCCCGACAGGTCCCTTCACTATACTTGCCCATGTGCGACATTCGCCCAGGTGCAGATAATCACCTTCAGGCACTCTCATGTATGGGGCAAGAGGCTCATGAGGAAGGCAAGGAAGGCAAGGTTCCTCCCTCGGGACCGTAAAACCATAAGCGGGGACAAAATCAACCTCCACGGGTATGGGAAATAATAAAAGGACCTCGGATGTGATATGTCCTATGGTGTAGACCGAGGTAATAGACCCCAAAGCAGGGAGTGTAAAGCTATGACTATAGGGTTGGTCAGACCCTAAGGTCAACATATAAGTCAACTCCCATTGATAATCTAAACTCCTAAGGAAGTCCTTCACATTTTCAAGAAAGCAGAAGGACCGAAAAGTGGTGTGAAAGGAGTTAAGGGGTATTATTGGGAGGGCTGGTCCCATGGGTGTATAGCAAGGAATGGAGACATCTAGAAGTGGACCCTCCCTTAACCAGCTAGCTAAAGACTCACCAATGACCAGTTCACCCTCGGAAGGTAAGAATGTCTCTATATGAGGGTCTAAGGGTGAAGCCTCTCTCTCGGGAGGGGAAACGGAGTCCTCTATGATGTGGAGGGGATCACTCCCTAACTCCTCAACCTCAGTTAGGTACTCCTCAATCAACTCCTATTCAGCCTCGTAACTCACTGGAACAAACCCAGGTGATGACATGGAGGTGGTCGGCGTAACGCCGTCATGGAAGACAAACTCACCGGGAAGGTGAGATGGGTGTAAGGTGCAGGTCCTCCTATCCAGGTCGATGGTCGCACTTCTTTCCTCCAACCAAGTTCGCCCTAAAATGATGCATGGACCAGCAAGTGTGCTGATCTTGCACCAAGCACCATCGGAATATTTAACGGGGCCAAACCACCGTTGAAACTCGATAAAAGTTAAACCATCACGGAGAACAATCTCCCCAGTCTTAGAGAGTGACTCAATAATGTCTTGTGAGACACAGTTAGACGACACCCTACTGATGAAGTCGATCTCCGTATGCATCCCATTAGGTAGGATGGCAGTGGACATGACAGGGCGCTGGAATGACTCGGTCATCGGTATAGGGATCGGGTCTCCCGACGACTGAGTGGTAGGGGCGACACTTAGGGGTCGTACCATAAGAGCATCGAATCGGGCCAATAGGGATGACTAATCTGACATGTGGGCTCGAGGAACCACCATGGGGTTGGCGCGGAGCTGGACATGCAAGACTCAACGAGACAAGGACAAAACTCTAACTAGACACAAACCTAACATTACAATGCAATGGTGGGTTACCTAGATGAACTAAGGGACTCAATGCAACCTAGATAACTCTAAGGCCTCAATTGCACCCTAGACAACCTAAAGACTCGAATGACCTAAGACCCCAATTTGTTAGAGCAAACTGGTTCCCTAGGCTCTGATACCAAATTTGATGCGGGACGGAACTGACAAATGGACTAAACCTATGATGAAGACCAAGTGCGGCCAGCACTCACACGTGACAAGGCAAGCCGAGAGATCGACCTCCGTACTATTCCTCCGAAGAGAGGCGTCTCTCAACAAGAAACCCAAGTCCACGGTCGTCCCTATGAGGGAAGCGAGTGGATCAAAGCGGCAAAGGAGCCGACGCGCAACTATAGGAGCCTAGTCCGAGCTCGGCGCTCGACTAGGGCCACGGAATGGGATACTCTCACTCACGATCTCGCGGTGTTGAATGCTAGCTAGGATCCCTACACTCTCACGCGGCATACAAGATCACATACTAGTAAAGCAAAATGCCAAGGGGGGGAGCGTCGCACGTACCTCCACGCCTAGGCGTGGGGAAGGAACCCCGGCCGAGACCGACAACCCCGATACACACAATGAAAGAATAGGTACAAGCCAGCAATAGTGCCCACTCCTCTCAGGGAGATAACAGGCTACAACAATTCCATTCGGGGCGGCCGATACACGGGCTGACGGGCGGCACTCGGTGAAGGGTTGGCCACGAGGAGGGTCCGGATGACGATCGGCAGAATCGCAGCAACGCGCGACTCGGTGGTAAACGTTCCCACGAATGGATCCGGAGTCCGATTGGGGTGCCGTCAGCGAGGGCACGTAGTTAGGTCGCAGGAGGAAGCCTCGGCCAAAAGGCGTGCTCAGATTCCGTCCGTGGAAGCCGTGGCCGCACCTGCAAGTGGGGACAAGGAATCTGCTCCCAGAACTGCGCTGTTGAGCGGGGAAAATGGTAACTCGCTGCTCCGGTAGGCGAACGAGGCCCCGCTTGTGGGAGGACGTCGGGGACGCAGAGCAGCAGGTCCGGACCAAAGATCTCGATCAGATCTGGTCGTGGTTGGCCGCTGCAAACTTTGGAAATCGCCGGTTGTCCTGGCACCGGGTGGACTGGGCAGACCCGCGCGACCTCACGGGAACGGACGCCACGAACAGCTCGGACGTCGGAACGAGACGAGGTTGGCGGCGTTGGTAAGAGGACGACGAGAGGTACAAACCCTGAAAAAATCAGCTCCAAACTCAGAGTTTTCCGTCCTGTGGGATTTTCGCAAGAAGGAGGGTGGATCTGGTCGCGCAGAGAGGGAGGCTCCTGCGCTAGCTCACGAGAAAACTCGCCACGGGTGGTGCCGACCTCGGATCGAGGCGAAACCAAAGCCCACGCGCTGCCGACTCGTAGAAGTATCCACCAAAAAAAGGAGGGGCTCGGATTCGACCCGCACCGGATGGGGACGCCGCTGCAACTCGGGGCCGAATCTGGAACACGCGAACTCGAACCGGAGACGAAGTAGAAGGGAGGAAGAACCTCGGCGTCGCACCGAGGGGATGGGGAGTCGCACCCCGGGGTTGCTCCCGTCGCAGGAGCAGAGGAGGAAGAGAGGGTCGCCCTCTCCAAGGGGTGGCTGCGCAAATGGCTGCTCAATCAAAATATTTCATTCATTCATTAATTCCTCCAAAAATTACATGAGATCTTTTATATGGGGAGGGGAAATGCTAGGTTTGAAACCCTAGCCACAAGGGAAAGGGGGAATGCGCAATGGGCTAGGGGGGAAAGGGGGTGCGCACCACTCCTAGAATCTAGGGGTGGATTGGGGGATGGGGGCGGCCAAAGGAGGGAGGGGGGGGGGGTGACCGAAAGGGGAAGGAAAGGGGGGGCCGCACCCCTCTTCCTAAAATCTAGGAGAGGGGCGGCTGCCACCTTCCAAGAGGAGGGAAAGAGGGGAGGGGGGCGCCCAAACCCTAACCCTAAGGATGGGGGCGCACATCTCTAGGTGGGCCAAGCCAAGGTTGGGCAGCCATGCCCAATGGGCCAAGGCTTGAACCAAGGAAGTGGCCCAATAACCCCAACTACTACCTAATAAGCATTAAAGACTCAAGTAAAGCCTAATTGGCCCCAATTGGCCTACAGAGGTCCACACCACTAATAAAAGTGTCCACGCAGGGACTAAACCAAGGCCCATCATGGCCTCAAATGAGAAGAAAGATCCTCTAGTCGATGCCGTAGTCGCCTAGCCAAAGAGATGCTGACGTGCTCCGTGTGCTCTGTCGAGTGATGCGGCGCGTGTCCTCACCAAGCTCCCATGATTGTCAGGGCGTTGGAGGAAGTAGAAGCAACGCCGGAGGGGGGAGTAGCCGTCGCGGAGGCCGAGGAACCACCCTGAAGGGCTTCCACGTCCGAGGTAGGCCATGGGTCTAAAACTTAATTTTAATTCTTAAATGGATGCATGGGGGTTTGGATGGGCAAATAGGGGTCACCCTAACCCCTAGGTACGGATTACGGGGCCCATAGGGCCATTTGCAAAGAATGGGGGGATGGGTGAATGTCGTCAGTCGCAGTGGGATAAAAATGGTCCTAGCAGGGGCCGCTAGGGTGTCTAGATGGTCCTCTTGTGGCCGCTGGATACGAACAGACATTAGAGGGGTAGAAATGGTCTGAACCAGACTACAGAGAAATAAAGCGGTCCCCAAAACAACTATTAGATAGGAACCCACTTACGAAAGATGAAACGGTCCTAACTGGGCCGCTAGAGAACAAGACGGTCTCCATCAGACCACTACTTAGACAAAAACGGTCAGAGGATGACCATTAAAACCTGGCTAAACGAAGCGATTTATTGTAGAATGAAAACGATCTGTTGGGGACCGTAGGGAACTTGAAACGGTCGACAAAAGACCGTTAGGAGTATGAAAACGGTCCTGTGATGACCCCCTATTCAACAAACTGCATTTTTATTTTTATCTTTCTTGCATGACTCATGAGAATTAATGACCGACCTAGAATGCTAAATGTATGCAGGGAAAATGCCAGACCTGGATCTCATGGCTCCAGGTCCGGGCAATGTACTTGGCACTGCCTGACTTTCAGAGGGAGAGACTGGCGACCATGGGGTTTGCGGAGTTTCTGGGCATGGAGGTAGCGAGGCTCGACACCGCCCTCCTGTACCCACTGCATGACCGGTGGGTTCCGGTCAGCCGGGCTTTTTTGTTCCCATGGGGTCATATGATCCCAATGTTGGAGGATGTGGCGCGCATCACCAGATTGTGGGTGCACGGGGCACCAGTGAGCGGGAGGACACTGATAGATTACCGGGAGCTGGCCTAGAGGCTGCTGGGCCTGGAGCTGTAGAGACTGGAGCGCCACTCGACGATCCTATCGAGAGCAAGGCTGTAGGAGAGCCTAGGCTTGAGGAGAGCCGGGATCGCAGTTGGAGAGCTACCGGAGCAGCATCTGGGGCGACTGACGTACCGGGCCTGGGAGCGGGTAGCAGCTGCACCGGGACCAGAGGTAGACGTGGTGCTACGACGGTTCATGATGCTACTATTTGGGTAGCTGTTGTTCGCTACCAGGGAGGATGTAGTGAGCTGTAGGCTCCTCCCCTTACTCTAGGAGGTAGACCGAGTCGGCGAGTACGTGTGGGGTGCTGCGGTTCTCACCTTCCTCTTCGACACTTTGAGCTCGACTGGCCGGCGCACGATGCTCAGCGGATTCTCCCCACTACTTCAGGTAGGCCTTGAACTCTAAACTGTTTGTGCAATGATTATATGAAATGCTATATGCTGACATTTTTGATGCAGGTGTGGACCTACATGTAACTCCTCGGACTGGGGAGGGGACAGGAGGAGTACCCTGATCGGGTGCCCATCGGGAGGCGGTGGACAGCGGTTCGGGAGGTGGGGTCTCTACGACGTCAGGTGCGGACAATCTAGGATGACCTTGATGCTCTTCCCTATGCCTCGGTGAGATCTGAACTTAAACTTTGTAAATGTAACTTTATGATTGGATACTAATGCAATATGCCTAGTTTGATAGGTCCAGTGGACACTGTACCAGGGAGAGGGGCGCGAGGGCCAGCCATGGGTGGTGGCAGCCCTGGCGTACACGAGACGGGACATCTGGCTCCATTGCATGAACGTGGTCGAGCCGCTCCACTACCGACTGATCATGAGGACCACGGGCGTCCACTAGCCAGAGGTGGAGTTCCCGGTGTGGGAGAGGCCGGAAGAGCGCGTGGGACGCCACGCACGCGGACTGGCGATGGAGATCGACTGGGTCACCCGGGCGGTGGACCAGATCTGGGACTGGACCGGGCTGGGGTGAGTGGTGCGGGCCCGAGTTGCCAGCGACTAGGCCTACTTGACGGAATACGCCCGACACTACAGAGAGCAGGTTTTCCGAGGTGCGCGCCGATCGGTATGACTTCTAAACTCATGCTTTCCATAAATGCTTATGATTATGATGCTAATGATTGACACTCTGTTATGCAGCTAGACCCCCAGGGACGGATTGTAGAGCTCTAGGGGTTGCTCCATTCGACGGTCCAGCAGCGAGATGAGCTCTAGCGCTCCCTAGAGCTCCTGGTGAGTTTCACTTAACCTTAGACTTAACATGCAATGCTATGAAACTGACATGCCCCTCTATGCAGCGAGCGGAGGGAGCCCAGCGTCAGGCGCCAGATGCACCGTCTTCCTCCTCACAGCCACCGGCAGATCGGGCCGAGCGAGATGCAGACTTTGCGCGAGTGACAGCGCGAGCCGAGGAGGCCGAGGCCACTCTTACGGAGAGGGTAAGCAACTCACTCTTCTTTTCCTTTCTGAATTTTATGATTAAAACTACAAAAATGATTTATAAGATGAATGCACATGTAGGCGAGGGAGCTGGCAGCAGCGCTGGGTGAGGCTGCCTTTCAGAGAGAGGAGGCCGAGCGCTTTCATGCCGAGATAGAGTGGCTTCATGCAGAGGTAGCGGAGGTAGCGCGTCTCTGTGCAAAGATGGAGTGATCTCATGTCAGGATGGTGGAGGTGGAGTATCTTCGCACCTGGGTGGCGGAGGCCGACCGATATCTAGCTGAGGCAGAGCGCGCCCGCATAGAGGCGGCAGAGCTGAGGGGAGAGGTGTGGGCGTACCAGCAGATGAGCTAGAGATCAAGATGGAGCAGGACCCATGGCGGCGCGCCCAGCGTTGCCTATCGAGACTACCTCACAGGTTCCTCCGGCCATCGGAGGAACGAGGATGAGAAGCGTCAGCGATGCAGGCGTGAGGAGGGGAGCACCTCCATGGCGCCACCAACGAAGCGCCATGAGGGTTCAGGAGAGAGCGACGACCTTGGAAAGGGTCAGACTTGATGTACTTATGAGATGTATGCATGTATGGCGTTAGTGGAATGACATGTTTCTTTTTTTTATTTTTAGAAATGCTTCCTATGACTAACTAACTAACAATGCTTCCTATGACTGACAACATGAGGGTATAATAGAGAGTGAGAGAGAGCAGGAAGGGGAGAGGAACTTAGGCGCCATGGGATAAGACAGCAGAGAGAAATGGTCTCGGTAAGGGCTGCTGAACGAGCTTAGCGGTCTCCAGACAGGCCGCTAAGCCACAGTTGGATGAATGATCGAGACGGTTCATTTGAGACCGTCGAGCTGGAGAGACGGTCTCCTGTGGACCGCTTTGAGATGATAATGGTCTGGTCGAGACTGTTTACTACCCAGACAGATAAGAAATATGAGCGGTGATGAAAAATAGTCGCGAGAAGACCGCTAAGAATGAATAATGGTCGCTCGATATACCGCTCAGGCAGAAAAGCTGTTAACTCTGGTCGGGACTCTGTTGGAGAGTCCCAACCCGTGGATATGCCTATCCAAACCGTGATAAGAGTTATCCTAACCTTGATTGAGCCTATCCTAACTCGATCCTAGCGGATAAAAGCTAAGAACTTGGGCTCTATAAGTAGGGGGACTCTCAAATTTGTAACTCACACCCAATCCCTCTTTCTAGCCTTGCATGTCTTAGTGCGACCATTCAAATCAACATGAAATGGGCTCTTGTGGTTGGCACCATGGGGGAGAGCTCCTACAATGTCCCACAACCGGCTAGGAGGGAGCGTGAGGCGCTACGCCGGCTGACTTCCATTCCAAATCATCTGAGCACAAATCCCTTGAGAGAGGTAAGTTGCATAATTGTATCCAAAGTTGTTCACAATTCTTTCCGAATTCTTATGTTGCTCCTCTCTTTCTTCCTTCCCTATTCTTCTTTTCCTTAGATTCTCCCCAGCCCTAGGCATTACTCCAATTTGAAATGGGTGGCTCCCATGATTCGTGAACTCCCATTAGATGTGATCTCCATCCTGAAAGCCTGGCATCTCCATCCACTATTTGTTCTGGCCAAAAATTACCCAAAACTCTCACTTGACTGGCATAGTATTTTAGCTATAGTAGAGATATGGCATCCTCAGGCCCATACGTTTATCTTTCCCACATTTGAAGCTACTATTACTCTAGAAGAGGTTGAGACATTGCTAGCTTTCCCTTGGTCTAAGGTAGCAGATGAGGACTTAGTGAGTTACACCGTTGCCCCTATTGACCCTTCTCTCATCCTAGGGGAGTTCTTACCCAGTTCAAAGGATATCAAGACCATGATTAGTTCTCAACATGTACATCTGCTTCCTATGGCTCAGTGGGTTACCGCTCATTGTAGGAATAAATGTGGGTGGAGTGAGGCCATAGCCAAGGCCACTTCTATCTGCTTGTACGGGGCCATACTTTTCCCTACCACTGATCACCTCTTAGACATACCAAACCTGAGTGTTATTACTGGGTTGTGGCGAGGGTTGTCCATTTCCCAGACTAACCTTTCTTATCTATACGTGGGTCTTAGCTCAGTTTCCCTTAGTGGGCCTCTCTTTGGGTCCATGATTCTGCTCGAGTGTTGGATGGGAGTTAGAATGAAATTCACACTTAAAGAGGATATCCCTTCTCTTAGCCAGATCTTCGGGAGCCATCCACTTTTCTTCATTGGAGGCGCATTTGGATTCTCTCAGCAGGTCGAGTGCAGGATGACAGACAAGAAGACTAGAGATGAATGGCAGATCTACCTCAACACTCTACCCCTTGACCGGTTCGTGATGCGCCCGGCTTTCCTTGTTGGCAATACCCTCAGGCTTCTTAGGAGGCCTGGATTGGACTTTAGCGTTGTGGAGAACACCACTATGGTGATGTACAGCCCCCACAGGTGCTTTCTACATGTTGGAATTCCACGTACTAAGGTTTGGGCGCTACCCCACCTACCCGCTCTACAGGCGAGGAGACACGGGATGGAGGAAGACGAGCAGGTAGTCAGGAGTGCGCTGATCATGTGGGAGATCAGCAAGACATGTATTCTACCAACAGAGGTGATCGAGATTCAGGAGGAGTACCAGCTTTACCTACGAGAGCTATGCGAGATCCGACCTCGCGTGGATGCCCTGCTGAGGATTGAGTGATTTGTCATGATGCATAGGTTTTGATAGTGTTGGCACCGACTTATTTTCTCGAATTAATCGACGATTAAGCATAGGGAAATACTCCCTAAATGGAGCAAAATGGCACATCGCCAAAGTTGCTCTACCAGTCAAGTTGTGCTCAGAAATCGAGACTTGTCACCGGGTCAAGCGGCGTAACACAACAACCGGGCATCATCCCCGAGCAAATGGCACTATGCCAGCCAGTTTCTCGACAACCGGGTCAGTTTCAGGATTCGGGACAACCTGCCGTACCTTATGGCACTCTGTGAAGATTCGGGGATCACCCCCGGACACCCTGCATATGGTATTATACCACCGACACCTCAACAACCATGTTAACTCGGGACTCAGAACGGCCTGCCGCTTCATACGATTCTTCGCCAAGGAGCGAGGGTCACCCCGGCGGACCAGACAAATGGCATCATCATGTCGACGCCCCAGTCACCGGGCCCAACCAAGGGTCCTAACCAGCTAGCCGTGACCCATGCCAACATCAGCGATCAATCGGGCCCACCCCCGATCACTCAGTTTACGGGTTTGCCCGCGTTCAACACAGCCACCCGAGCATGACCATCGAGGTCTCCTGACTGCCAGTCACATCGGGGCCCGCGGCGCCCGCCTCCTCAGTCACAACGGTGCCCCCGGCACCCGACTGCCAGCTACTCCAGTCACATCGGGGCCCACGACACCCGACCATTCAACAACTCCAGTGACAATGGTGCCCACGGCACCCGACTGCAAGCTACTCCAGTCACATAGGGGCCCACAGTGCCCGCCTCCTCAGTCACAACGGTGCCCCCGACACCCAACTGCCAGCTTCTCCAGTCACATCGGGTCTCGCGGCACCCGACCGCTCAACAACTCCAGTCACAACGGTGCCCCCAGCACCCGACTGCCAGCTACCCCAGTCATAACGGTGCCACTGGCACCCGACTACCCAGGTACTTTAGTCACAACGGTGCCCCCGGCACCCGACTGCCAACAACTCCAGTCACATCGGGGCCCGCGGCACCCGACCACTCAACTTCCCCCGCACAACGGTGCCCATGGCACCCCTACTGCCCCAACCTCGACACTGTCTCATGTCGAGAATACATTGTGATGCCTCTTGGGTGCCATCCTGCTGAGTCACAGGTCCTATGACGGACACTCTGTACTGACACGGAACTATCCACACAATAATGCAATGACCCGGGGACCGTCATGAATGACGGAATTGTCCCGTGGCTTGCAAGCAATTGTAATTGGGCTCTCATGCCCCCATATAAATGCCTTTTAAAGCATATAAGTCATGTAATCCAGTCAGGGGGTAGATCCCCCTCCTCGCCGGAACCAGTCTCTCCACCCCCAGTTATCCCTGTTGTGTTGCTGTTGCCCTATCGCTATTGCATCGACTAAGCCCTCCCGACGTCGCGGCACCCAGGGTCCCTGACTCTCTCTTCGGCAGTAGAAACAAGGTGTTCAGATTCAATCCGATGTAAAATAAACACCGGTTGCTTGCGACCGGTGGGGAAAGACGTCTAGTACATGAATCCCCATAATCGCCTGTGCACTCGCACTTGTGGAACCCCTTCTATCCACGTGTCACCCGATCCCTCGAGCCACGTGCTGCGTCCTGGCGATGCTTCCCCGGTCAATCCTCGGTTCCATAGGTGATTGTCAAGAAATTGACTGGCACGCCCGCATTCCACCCAACCATCCTTATCCCAGTCTCTCAGAATGATGAACCATACGACATCCCTTCCAGTGCGTTCGTATCGTTGTCTCTGCCTTCTTCTCAATACCCCCAGAATCCCTGCGTGCCCAGTCAACCTATCTCGACCTTCCGTAAAAGGCGAGTCTACACCCCCGCTGTGAGGACCAAAATGACAAGTGACTCCCCGTGATCACAAACAAAGATGGCACGCCCGGTGGGACGTCTCCTACCTTTCTTCTTTCTGTCAAAGAAGAGTCACACCTATCAAGTGTGCACTGCATTGCCCTCTCCTTTTCTTATCAGAGAGGAAGAGGAGGGCCCCTGTCCAGAATGCAACGTGCGACTGGTCGTCATCGAGCGACCAACCCGCACCAGCAACAGCAACAACAAACCGGTGGCGATGGTGACCTACGGTCCAATCGTCGTCGCCATCCACGCCGGGCACCTACGGTTGGCAACGCCAATCGTGTTCGGCAACGCTACCTCGACTTTCGGCTTGCCCTGATCCTCGGGCGCCATTACCATGGCCGACATGCAGCACAGTTTGGCGACTACCCATACCGGTAGCTGGCCCCTCTGCTCCTCTAGCAACAGAGATCGATGTGGTCATTGACCCCTGGGTCCCCAGCTCTGCTAGCACCCGACATGGGCTTTCTACCACGGGTCTCCTGCTCCTCAGCACCTCACTCGGGCTCTCAGCTCCGAGTCCCAGCCAAGCCTACCCCCAGCACGGGTTTCCCACCCCTAGGGTCAAGGCCTCCCAGTATTCTATACGGGCCTTCCGACCCGAGTCTCCGACAAGCCGGCACTCAATACGGGCTTTCAACCCCGAGTTCAAGGCTCCCCAGCATCTAGCTCAGGTAGATGACCCCGGGTCTCATCAAGGTCGGTCCCTGATGCGGACTCTCCGCATTGGGCCCCTGGCCTCCCAACTCTACGACAGAATCTTTACCCTTACGATCCAGTAATGCCAACTCCCAGCAAAGGGTTTCCTCTTCAGGACAAGGCCACCTCAACACCCAAGACGAGCGTCTAGCCCTGGATCTCAGCTCCAGCAACACCAAAGATGGGCGTCTAGCCCTGGGTCTCAACTCCAGTAACACCCAAGACGGGCGTCTAGCCCTGGGTCTCAGTCCCAGTAATACCCAGCACGGGCGTCTAGCCCTGGGTCTGAGCTCTAGCAACACCCAAGACGGGCATCTAGCCCTAGGTCTCAGGTCCAACAACAACCAAGATGGGTGTCTAGCCCTGGGTCTCAACTCCAGCAACACCCAAGACGAGCGTCTAGCCCTGGGTCTCAGCTCCAGCAATACCCAACATGGGTGTCTAGCCCTGGGTCTCAGTTCCAGCAACACCTAACACGGGCTGTCACGCCCCGATGCGGAATATCGGGACTAGTAGTAGAAATATTTAACTATATTATGCTCATTTCCAGACATGCTACACTAAAACATAAGGATTAACCATGAACATAAAATGACTTCATTAATTAAATAACAATTTCATAATCCATGATCCCATTTACATAACCAACTTGAACAACCTTAATGAAATTTCCATCATAACATCCACTAGACCATACTACATTGACTGACTTCACATTACAACTCTTTGAACCACATTCTAAAACACAACTAAACATAGACAATTATTTCTGGCTCCACGGCATCTAAATGGCTCGCTCCATGATCAACACTCTTGCCCGTTCTCATCGGATTGCGAGTCCTCACCTGAGCTACCTGAAAAGGGGGGAAACAACTAGGTGAGCGAACGCTCAGTAGGTAATAACAAGAAAGTTTAAGTAATTAACCAATTAATTACATTAAATGTGTGAAAAGAAATGACATAAGTAGAAGAGGTACAAGATCATGAATATAATGAAATTGGAAATTGGCCAACAAGCAAGATTTAACCAAGTCAAGACAATTTCAAGTAAGAGATTATTGTCATAGACATCACGCTAGTCAATCACTCGGTGCAATGCCTCACCATGTCATTCAAACTCCCCGGGGCACAAGTACTTTTCGGGCGCTCCTCCCAAGACCAGACCGGGCCCTTATGATGCATTGGCATTGATTTAAAGGATCCAAGATCCAAAGTTATGTCTAGACATTAATCAAGTCAAATGGCCAATTAATCAAGATAGAACTTTCCTCAAAAAGACCTAAGGATAAGTTGAAGCAATACTTTACCCAGAAAGTTCAAATTATCAAGAACCAATAGGTTCTTGGATTCAATATCATAAACCACGGGAAAAAAACTGGTTCTGGATGATACGCAGTTCTCACTGGGCCGCTCAAGCAATTGTACAGTCATATATGGGCCGCACACAGAGAATCTGGGCTGAGAATCAGCCACCACGAGTTCAAGGAATAAACGGACCATTGTGGGCCGCTCAAAGAAGAACGGTCCTAAATGGGCCTTTTAACTATAATAGACGGTCAAGGATGGGCCGTACAGGGCAAGAAGGACATGAAGCCCATGAACAAGATAAACGGGCAGTATTGGGCCGCTTCAGGGACAAACGGTCCAATAGCGTCCGCTCAACTGGGCTTGACTTAAATAACTAGAATCCACCCAATTTGGGCTCCAGGCTGCCATAGGTGGGGCATAACTGAACCAAGGTCTAGCCAACTCTCCACTGGTCAGCCTAGGGCTTATTGGGCCGATCAAAACAAGTTTTGGTCGAAGATAGAACAAGGTGAATCGACCAACGAAATTGGCACTGGGCCAGGGATGAACGGTTCATACTGGGCCGCCCACTAAGTTGAACGGTCCGTTTTCGGCCGCGCAAGAGTCAGTCTGTCCAAAGTGATCCGTGGCCCACAACACGATAAATTCAAGCTGTCCGATCGCGTTAACAGGTTCAAGTCCTGGTGATACAACCTGCCTGGCATCCTAGTGGGAATCTCAGGCTCGCAGGGACTTACGGAGGTCCCGTAATGGAGGTCCTAGTCTGACAGAAGGAATATCCGATGGAGAGTCCCAACCATTACAAGGAAATGGGGCTAGTAAATCAGCGGAAACCAGTAATGCGGTCAGTTAATTCTACCGGAGTAGAACGACTGTCAAACAATCCTAATATAATTTTCAATTAATAATGAATCATGATTTATATTAACATTCATTGAAGAAGATGATACAAGGTCAAGATGAATAAATCAGTAAGAGTTTATAATCATTTATCGTTATAACTTTCCAGGGTTTTTATGCGTGTTGCTAACTTACATTTAACCACTAATCTACTATCATAAATCATGCAAGAAAGATAATTTAATCAATTCTGTAAAGATGGACGGTCCAGTAGGGACCTTTCATCCTCCTCGACGGTCGCACGACAGGCCGTTTATCCCCCTCAGGTCCGAAGGCCTGCTGGAGATGAGCGGTCGGTAATGAGCCGCTGGGGGAGACGAACGGTCCATCACTGGCCGCCTAATAGAAGGATGGTCGAGGTCATGCCACGCTTCCCAGAACATATTACAAATCACAAACACATAAACGGTCAATAATATGCCGCCTAACCAGGTTGGGCGGTCTATCGCGAGGCCGCACAAGTCAGAAACAGTCAAGCCCCCTTTCGCCCTGCCCGCCTCCAGCGAGTTGGCTAGGGTTACAATAAATTACTAAATACGCACAGCATGGAGCATAATAATTAGGGCTTTTGGATTCAAAAGAAAGAGCACAAAAAGTTTTACAATGTAGCATGCTCAATTTAATCTTTAGTGCCTGAAATCCTTACTTAAAACGATATGAAACAAGTATAACCCTAGATGTGACATGCTTCTACTAAACCCTAAAATTCTCGCAGGATACTAAGCAACTTTTAGGGCTTTTCCACTCAATAGAAAGAGCACTCGATGCTGGTTGTAACCATATATGATACTTAAGGTTTGGCTTGTTATAACCTACCTTAATTGGAGGAAGAAGGAAGAAGAAGGGACGACCACGCGCTAAGAACACCCCGTCGCTGATCGCCGGAATTCTCCCTCATCCACGATCCTCGTCGGCCGCCACAGCACCCAAACGAAACTAGGGTTGACAAGGGTCATTTTTATAGGTCATATGAGGTCTAGAGTCTTCTATTCGTGGAGATAGAGTCCAAACAATAGGGTAGTGTGCAAATGGCGTGGATAGGGTTTTTCAGCATCCTTCTATCCAAAAATTTGCTCTCTAGGGTTAGGGTTTCGGGGAGAACTAAGAGGGGAAACAATCCTCTTGTCCTAACCTTTCATTTGGATCCGGTCTCAGCCTAAATGGTTGGGTATTGTGCTCAAATTTCGCGTTTTTAAGGTCCAATTAGATTAAGTGTGGATTTGAGCCTTAATCAGTTAATTCGGCATAATTACGGGTTTTATTTGGGCTGGTCACAGAAGACACTATTATTAAACATTTTATCCTCTACAAGATTCTAAAATTTCCAATTTTTTTAAAAAATGGTCAAAATTTAACTTATTCTATTTATTAAGGATTTTCTAATTAATTTCTTATAA
The DNA here is from genome assembly GCA_022559845.1 of Amorphophallus konjac. Taxonomy (NCBI): domain Eukaryota; kingdom Viridiplantae; phylum Streptophyta; class Magnoliopsida; order Alismatales; family Araceae; genus Amorphophallus; species Amorphophallus konjac. Next base: position 352,295,893 of record CM040121.1, read on the forward strand.
ATTTTCTAGAAATTTTTATTTGTTAATAAATCGGGATATTACACCCTCTCCCACTTCAAAAAATTTGATCCTCCAAATTCACTGCACTTAACATAATGGGGAGTGGAACAACTCACCTAGAACAAGTCGGGATACTACTTCCGCATGGTATCTTCTGACTCCCAAGTAGCTTCTTTGGTTCCACGCCGATTCCATTGCACTTTGACCATAGGTATGGGTCGGTTCCTGAGTTGCTATTGCTTGTGATCCAGAATTTTAACAGGTCTTTCTTCATAAGTCAGATCTTCCTTTAACTCAAGATCCGCATGCTGAATGACATGAGTGGGGTCATACACATATTTTCTCAGCATTGACACATGGAAGATATTGTGTACTCCAGATAACTAAGGTGGTAGTGCCAAACGATATGCAACCTCCCCCACTCTTTCCAAAATCTTGAATGGACCAACATATCTTGGACTTAGCTTACCTTGAATGCCAAATCTCTGAATCCCTCTCATGGGAGAAACCTTCAGAAACACATGTTCACCAACCTGGAATTCCAAAGCTCTTCTTCTGTTGTCGGCATAACTCTTTTTTCTTGATTGTGCTACTTGCAACCGGTCTCTGATAATACGAATATTCTTGGATGATTCAGAAATAAGATCTGGTCCCAGCCATTGCTTCTCACCTACCTCGTTCCAACATAATGGAGACCGACAGCTTCTTCCATACAAAGCTTCAAATGGAGCCATCTGAATGCTAGACTGATAACTGCTGTTGTATGCAAACTCAATCAAGGCCAAGTGATCACTCCAACTACCTCCAAAATCAATCATGTAGGCTCTAAGCATATCCTTCACTATCTGGTTGGTTCTTTCTGTCTGTCCGTCTGTTTGTGGATGAAAAGCAGTACTGAAGTTCAGACGGGTTCCCAAAGATTCTTGTAATCCTTTCCAAAAATGTGAAGCAAATCTGGGGTCTCTATCAGACACAATACTGTCTGGAATACCATGGAGTCTCACCACTTCCTTCATATACAAAGCTGCTAAAACATCAACAGTCCACTTAAATTTAACAGATAAGAAATGAGCAGACTTTGTCAATCTGTCAATGATGACCCAAATTGCATCAAATCCGCAACGAGTCCTAGGTAGGCCCATAATGAAATTCATGCCAATACTCTCCCACTTTCATTGAGGTATGTCCAGTGGTTTCAACTTCCCTGCAGGTCTGAAATGCTCAACCTTAACTTGTTGGCACACCAAGCATCTACTCACAAATTCTGCAATTTCCTTTTTCATATTCGGCCACCAGAAGGATCTTTTCAAATCCTTAAACATCTTCGTACCTCCAGGATGAATGGTATATCTGGATCTGTGAGCTTCCGCAAGGATCTTGTTCTTAACTTTGGCCACATCAGGTAGACAAGTCCTTCCCTGAAACAACAATCTGCCATCATCAGCTACCATGAATTCGGGTCTGCTACTCAAGCTCTCCTTGATTTCTACCAACTCTGGGTCATTATCTTGCAAGGACTTGATTTTCATCAATAATTCTAGTTTAAGCTGAATCTGAGCAATCATGACTCGGTCCTTGTCAACATTAAGATCCAAACTAGCTAATTGCTCCAACAGTTTCCATTCTTATAACATGAGGCTTGACAATTTAGCTATTGGCTTGCGACTTAAAGCATCCGCCACCACATTACCCTTCCCAGGATGATACTCTATGGAGAAGTAAAAGTCCTTTAGATACTCCAGCCATCTTCTTTGTCTCATATTAAGTTCTTTCTGACAGAATAAATATTTCAAACTCTTGTGATATGAAAATACCGTAAATGTCTCGCCATACAAGTAGTGCCTCCATATCTTCAAGACAAACACCACTGCTGCTAGTTCCAAATCATGAATGGGATAGTTTTTTTCATGCTTCCTCAACTGCCTAGAAGAATAAGCTATCACTCTCCCGTGCTGCATAAGCACACAACCCAGACCAATTCCCGAAGCATCAATGCATACCACAAAGCCTCCTTCTCCAGAGGGTAAAGCTAGAACATGGGCAGTAGTTAAACACTCCTTCAAAGTCTGGAAGCTTCTCTCATGATCTTCCGACCAATCAAACTTGTTCTCCTTGCGGGTTAATCTTGTTAAGGGTACCGCAATCTTGGAGAAATCCTTAATAAACCTTCGGAAATATCCTGCTAGGCCTAGAAAGCTTCTAACTTCTGTTACACTAGTAGTATGAGTCATCAATAATTGTAATGATATGCCCTAGAAAGGACACCTCCTGCAGCCAGAATTCACACTTCCTAGACTTGGCGTATAACTGATGGTCTCTCAATATTTGCAACGCCATCCTTGTTGTGCCCCTGTGGTTTTGATGATTGGCTTTGATGTGAGTTAATCATTTGATGATTGATTTTTGTTGTGAGTTAATCACTGTGAGTCATCTTGCTGTATGAGTCATCTTCATATGTTCAGTCAGTCTGCTGTTCTGTTAGTTTATCAGGTCTAAAAGCATTGCATATTTGATGTTCAGCCATGTTATATGCTGCATGAAGCATTCACATACACTTACATAAGTCTGCACATCAGCATCACGCGGCAAGTATGTACATCGCCTTCAGTAGGCATGTCAAGTCCACACATTGCATAGCATGCATCGTTCTTCAACTGAAGTCTATACATCAGCTTGCATGAATTCAAAGTGTGTACATTGAATAACATGCATTTCATGAAGTCTGTACATCCTATGTCTCTGTTAAGCTTCAAAGTCTGTACATGGCTCACCGTCTCATGCATAGTCTTCACATCGGTTTTTCAAGTGTGTACATTGGCACATGCATTTCTTGATCATGTCTACACACTGTCTGCATAGTCTGAACAGTGATGGGTCGACGCCCCCCTTCTGATGGGTCGACGCCCCCTTTGCTTTTCAAGTCCATACAACGACACTGAAGCTTGCATCTGAAGTCCATACATCCTTTCAAGGGGTCATGTCTATACATTCTCCCGTTCATTTCAGAGTCTACACATCGCCTTCCATCTTCCAAGTCTGTACACCCAGTTGAACCCCAAAGTCTACACATCACCCTTCATCTTCCAAGTCCATACATTGATCTTCATATTCAAAGTATGTACATTGGTCTTCACCTGAAGTCCATACATTGGTTTTCATATTCCAAGTCTATACATCCTCCGCCAAAGCCTTCAAAGTCTGTACAGCCATTCCTTGAAGATTAAGTCCATACAACAGCACTGTAGCTTGCTCAACTGAAGTCTATACATCCTTCAAGGCGCCAAGTCTGCACATAGCCTCCTTTCTTCAGAGTCTATACATCCTTCAAGGAACCCCAAGTCTGTACATCGCTTCCATCTTCAAAGTCCATACAGAGTCTTCTGTTGAATTTGAAGTCTATACATCATGTGAACCTTCAAGTCTATACATCAGCCTTTGCCAATCGGTTTCCAAGTCTGTACATTGACTTCAAGCCTTCCGAGTATGTACAGCCCAAGTCTATACATCCAATTGCCTTTACATTGCTCAAGCCTGTACAGCCCTCTCGTTGGCAAGTCAATACATCGGTCTGTTTGAGCAAGTCTGTACATCGGTTGCATTCATTGGAAGTCTATACATTGGCAGCACTGTGCAAGTCTATACAATCCCAGCCTTTACCTACGTTCAGAACTTCAAGTCTATACAATGGTAAAGTCTGCACATTGTGCTCTGAAGCTCACCAAGTCTATACATTGCTGAGCCACTCGTCAAGTCTCTACATTGGCTTCGGTTCTTCAAGTTTGTACACCCTTCAAGGGCCTCCAAGTGTATACATCGTTCACAGCACACACGTTCAAGTCTGAAGTCTGCACAGCCAAGGCATGTGCTTCGCAAAGTCTATACAACGCTCAAAGTCTGTACAACATGCTTCGTCGTTCAAGCTTTCAAAACTCTATACATCGCTGTTGAGCTAAAGTCTGTACAGCCGTCCCTTGTGCCAAAGTCTACACACTGTGAACTTCCAAGTCCTGGAAGTCCATACAGTCAACTGCTTTGCTTTGATCTAGTATGTACAGAGTTTCTTTTGGCAAGTCCATACATTGAATGTCTCTACTTTTTATTCTGATGAGTTGACGCTGCAATAGCGTGGAGTCGACGCACTGACATTATCTCAGGGTTTTATATTGTTGCCTCTTCAACTGATGAAATTGTCTGTACATCGAGTGAAGTCTCGTGAAGTCTATACAGCGCCCATCTCTCATAGAGTCTCATGCATATGTGAAGTCCGTACATTGCATTTGCATTCACAACGTCTTCACACTTGAAGTCTATACATCGTCAGTTGTCTGTCAAGTCTTCATATTGTTTAAGTCTGTACAGCGGCTGCTTCACATATGAAGTCTGTACAGTGTGCATTGATCAAGCCAAAGCATGTACATCGATATGTTGTTTTGATGCCGTTGCATAGTCTATACATTGTTGAGCTTCACACACATATCTTCATAGTCTATACATTGCATCACTGTGCATGCATTGCATTCATTGAAGTCTATACACTGCATACAGTTATGCTTCACATGTCTACACACCGCACTGTTCATGCATCAGTTCGCTAAGTCTATACACTCTCTCACGATGTACACACTTGCCTAACTGATGTCCCTAAGTCTATACACTCGATGGCTTCATACATTTCACAGAAAGTCCACACATTCCCCTTCTTATGTTAATGCATTCTTCAGCAAGTATATACACTGAGGTCGCATGAAGACCTACAAGTCTATACACTCTCTCAGTGTACACACTTACTCAGTTACGGCTTCTAAAGTATATACACTAGTTGTTATAAACCTGAACTAACTAATTCGTTTCATTTCGTCTTGTCTCTGTCTGCAGATGACTCAGGTTAATGACTGGGCACGTCAACTGAGGATGATTCCTGGCACGTGATCCAAGGTGCTCTCTGGGCGGGAACTTGAAGGACACACGCCCTAGCACCTGCTGAAGCTGATATAAATAGAAGCCTTCGTCCACTGAAGAAAATGATGAGAATAGAAGAGGGCTGATCGAGACTGTGAAAAAGGAAGCAGAGAAGCAGAAGAAGAAGAAAGAAGAAGAAGAAGAGTGAAGATAGAGAGTGAGTGCAGCAGAAGAAAAAGAGAAGAGAAAGATTGCGTGAGCTGAGAAGAAGAAAGAAGAGGAAGAAAGGAAGAGAGGAGAGAGTTCTATTGAAGATCTGTTCAGTTTGTTCGTGGATCAAATCCAGAACGACTATGCTCATTGAGAGCTATATTTCTTGTGTTTCATTTCCAGCTTTTGTCGCTGTACTTTTTATGTTTTCTTATTTTTCCTTTTGTTACTCAGGCTACTATTGTTCTTCCGATTCTCAGTAGTGAGGTCGGGTTCCTCCTGTGGACTCAGAAGAAGGGTGATCTGATCTCCGGTTCTGGGCTTGTGGGTTGCAAGTCTAGGGGTCCCTCCTGGTCTAGAGGAAGAGAGGTCTGCGATCTCTAGTTTGCTGGTGACGGGGAGTCACTGGTGTGTTCCCTCCTGGTCTGGAGGAAGAGAGACTGTGTGTCTCTGGTTTCCAAGTGGCTGGGAGTCACTTGGGGTGTCCCTCCACTTGGGAGGAAGAGGGGAGGTTATTCCCCTGGTCAAGCTGTGTGGCAGCAACTTGTTTGCAGACTGAGTCTGCTTTCTAGCTTGTGCTAGTGGAAGCCTCACTCTGGTTGGGAGTGAGGGGTGGACGTAGGTCTTGGTGACCGAACCACCTAAAAATCTCTTGAGCTGTGGTTTGTCTGTGTGTTTGCTTCCGCTAGATGATTGCTTAGGTGCGCTCCATGTGTTTGCTCATGAGTTTAATTGAATTAGTTTTATTCTGTGATTGCGTCTAGCATCTGTGTTTTAATTTGGGCATTATTTCTCAAGGGGATACATTCACCCCCCTCTGTATCCGGGCATAGCACCCTATCAATTGGTATCAGAGAGGTGTCTGCATAGAAGGTCCAGCGACCTGTAGATCCGATCCTGCAGTCTTAGGTGCTTATTTGCTTTTGGTGCATCAATAATCCTGTTGCATTATATCTGTTTGTTTCCATGGGTGAACCACCAGTTTTCAATGGTTCCAATTTTAGTATATGGTTTGCTAGTCTGAAAAATTATGCTAAATCTGTTAATCCAGACCTGTGAAAAGTGATTTCACACGGTTCTCATGAACTACCAAAGAAAAAGTCCAAATGGACTGACATTCATAAATCAATACATGAAGAGAATCAGATAGCTATAAATCTAATGAAGGCAGCTACTGATAGAGCTTTTCATTCATGTTTCTTAGATTGCAGCTCTGCTAAAGATATTCTGGACGTGCTGAAGCGAACTCAGAAGAGAGATGAGGACAGCTGCATGATGGCCAACAGAAGTAATCTAAGTGGCAGCGATCAAGACAGCAATCAGAATGAAGACGATAATGATGATGAGGTAAATCCCTTTGTGAACTATACTTTAGATGACTGGGAAAATGCATATGCTGAATTGCTTGAATCTCATGAACAGTTAAGAAAACAATACAAAAAATTGAAGAAGAATAGTAGGTCAGACAGTTTCAATTCTCCATGTAAAAACTGTGCTGAACTGAAAAATGTTCATGATGCTTTTGTGTCTGATATTCAAATGTTGAAAAAGCAAATTTCGATACTGAAGATTAAGAATCAAGATCATGTAAAAGAGATCTCTGAACTTGAAAGGAAGCTTAGCCTAACTTGTAATGATTCTGTTCAGAGTAAGAATTTGCTGGAAAATTTTGAATGTGTTAAGTCTGAACTAAGTAGGCTAGAATCTAAAAATGACTCTCTGAAACAATTTGTTAAAGATAATGAAGAAAAATTTGGGAAACTTAAGCAAGAGAAGAGTTTGGTTGCTGAAAAATTGAATGCCATAAAATCTGTAAACATAGAATTACAGAAAGATCTTGAAAAACAGCAAAAAGGTATGAAGGAACTTGAGGCTGGAAGAAAGTATGAAGTTAATTCAGAAGATCAGCTTCTAATAAATGAATTGGTTCAAAATGATAAGCTTAAGGAAGAAAATGAGAAGTTAAAAATGCTGAACTCCACTATGTTTGAGAGATACTAGCCTTAGAAAGAGGAAAAAGTGTTTGTGTTGAAGACCCTGAAAAACTGAGCAATCTGGAACAAGAAATTGAAAAATACAAAATAGCCAATAAAGTTTTGAATGAAGTTATGAATTGCAGTGAGCAAGAGATTGCCAGTTATGAGTTACACATTTCCTCTCAAGAAAAAGAAATTCAAGATTTAAAAAACTCCTTGTCTAAATTTGTTAGTGGGCAAGATAATCTGAACAAACTGCTGGGAGTAAAAGTCAATTTTCAGAAGGAGGGGTTGGGCTATAACCCTGTAAATAAAAAGAATTTTGAAGATAATTTATACATCCTTTGTTCCTAGCTCTACCTCTCACACTTCTCAGAAGCCACATGTTTCTCAGTCTACTGTTCAAAGAACCGAAAAACAAATTGAAAAGTCGAAAAAGGTTGGTGGATACAAGCGGAAAACTGTTTTCGTTAAATCATCCGAACAGGAAAAGCCTTCTACTTCATCACCACCTCAGTACAAGGCTAAGAAAATAGAAAAATAAAATGAAAATTATAAAACATCAAAAACTCAAAGGAACAGTCTGCATGCTAAAAACTCATCTGATAAATGCCATGTTTTAAAGAAATCAAATGGCTCCTGTCATTATTGTGGTAGGCATGGACACTTTATGAGTAACTGTTTTATGATGAAACAAGACGACAAAAAGCATGCTATAAAATCTGTCTGGTCAGAAAAAGAATGTCACATGTTCTAATTGTGATAAAGTAGGACACACTACTGCTCATTGCTGGTTTGCAAGTGGTAAGGAAAAATCATGTTCAAATCATATAAAATGCTTTTCAAATCAACATGTTTTTAATAAGAACAAATCTGTTTCAAAGAACCAGCTCATCATCTGCTTTAACTGTAACAGAACTGGTCATAAGGCCTCTGAATGCTGGTCAGGTTCTTATAGAAGAAATTCTCTCAATTGCTCTCACTGTGGAAAGCATGGCCACACAGTCAAGGACTGTTGGAATGCCCAAGGGAAAAATTTCATCTCTGAAAGGTTTAAATTCCCTGCAAGTACAAATGCTCTCAGAAAGAGCAAAGTTGTTTTTAAAAGGAAAAACTTTGAATGTTTTGATTATGGAAAACAGTTTGGTCATGCAAATAACAGAAATCCCCATGCCAATGCACATAAAATTCATGTTCATAATGATGTGCATAAAAAGAACCTAAAGTCTGTTTTCTCATGCTATAACTGTGGAAAGCCAGGACACAGGGCTGCAACCTGTTGGCTGGCAGGATATCAAAACAAAACTAGTTTTGGTAAACATAATTTTTATTCTGTTAACAAAAGATTTCATGCATATGCACATAGAATTCATGTTAATAAGAGTGTGCATAAATCAGATCTGAAAACTGCTGCTTCTTGCCATCATTATGGCAAATCTGGACATTTGATGGATGGTTATCCACTGATAAAATTCAATGATCATCAAGTTAAAAATGAGCTGAGAAAACCTGCTAGGAGTGATATTGTCAATTCAAGACCCAAGACTTCTTGGGTGCCTATTTGTGCAAAATAGGTTGCTAACTTGCAGGTGTGCCTTGGAAGCTGATTAATATAGAGGGGATTAATGCAAGGCACTCAAGAATGAAAACCCCTTCCTGAACTTTTCAGGTAAACTTCTTGCTCTTCTTGTTTTTAGTTTTAATGCATAGAAAGTTAAATCTGATTTTGCATTTTCATTCATCATCTGTCATTTGCATCATTTTCTGATCATACACTTGCTGAGTGTTCTGTGCAAATATCAGATTAAAAAGGGTTGTCTGTATCTGATGCATACATATATCAATTGCAATTGTTTGATAATTGTTGTTATACATAATCTCTGAAAACAAATTGTATTCTGAAATTTCAAAAAAATCTGAACTGCATATGATTGTGGTTTGAAATTTGTCTGTTGCATAGCTCACTGGAAATCTGGATTGCATAAAGGACTGCATGTTGAATTATCATGATTGACCTCTATGGTATATAAATGGTAAGCTACCAAAAGGCAGGAAAATCTATCTGGAGGTTCTTGCTATGTGTGAGGTGGTCTTTTAGACCAAGTGCTCCGCCTGGTACCATGGGTCATCTTGCTTAATAGGGCAGTCTGATTGAGTATAAGTCACATTGTCATATGTTCAGTCTTCAGTGCAAAACATTGCATGTTTTTGCATAGCAATCAATGTTGAGTCTTTGCATGTCTTTGCATACATGTAGTTAATTGCATTGCATTTTATTGAAAAATACCAAAAAGAGTAATTGAATGCAAAGTGTCAGGGGGAGTTAATGCATTGCATACAGATTGTCAAATGCATACATTTGTCAAAATTAATTGCATATCCTTCCTTATTGATTTTGTTGACAAACCTTGATCATATTCTAAAAACACTGGGCTTCAAAATCTCCTCTATCATTTGGTATCTGAACTCGATCAGTTTTTCATGAAGATCTCAATGGGGCTATCTCGATCATAAATCTGAAAACTTTTGAACTAGGAATCTTCTGTTATACGATTTTATGAATGTCTGAAATAACTCATGTGGTTTAAGTTTAATGTATTCATTGAGTTTGACTTTAAAATTTCTTAAAAATATCTGAAACATGCTTAATAAACTTTAACCAACTGTTTCATGATGTGTCTTGTAAAAACTTCTGAAATCTGCACTATTGAATACATGGCTTTATTTGGTTAAGTACATGAAACTATTATTGATTTGAAGCAAATGAATTTTTCTGAAATGTCTAAAGGGTAATTTCTGTCAGAGTAATGACTTTGGTCACTGAGAAACACATATCAAAGGACTGTGTCATGAGGTGCCATAGTTAACTCTGCTTAATAATGAGTGTTAATCAAGCAGAGCAATGGCATGCACACTGAGAAATACAACTCACTCATCAAGAAATGATTTGTAGTGTGTCATGATGTGTAAATGCTACCTCTGTTTATATAAAGCATGACTGTGAGTCACACTAAGTACTTAGGGATATTGGCCTCTGATCAAGGTATATCCTCTAGTTACAAGGTGTGCACTGAACTAGAGTGCTCGTAAAATTTGTAGCATGAAAATTGTTGAACAAATTGAAATATCTGAATATTGATGCTAAAATCAAATTGCTACAACCCTAGACAAATTCACATGACTTCATAAATGCTTGATCTCAATTCTAGTGCATGTAATTCTGATTGAAGTCAATAAATTTGATTGTGTAAGAGAAAGGGAGGTTAATCAAGATAAAAATGAGGGCTTGGTTCATTTTTATTAAACCATAGTTTTAGATATCAATACAGAATTTTATTGATAAACTCTGCATACATCATGTTTAAACCATGCTGATCAATAAACTTCATTCATAAGCCCTTATAATGGAAGACTTTGAAACATTATGTTTTGGATTTATGAGATTGATATCTCCTTGAAAATCTTGTTGAACTTCTTCTGCTTGGAGCCTCTTTGAAAATCTGTTATTTGAAACTCTTCTGCTCACTGTCCTTGAATTCCACTATGGTCTCCCTCTCACCCATATCAATTGGGAGAAATGCAACAGATGCATATCAATTGGCATCTACTCAGGGGGAGCTTCCTTGTAATATCGAATCATGTTCATCTCAATTGGTAACAATTGTGTCTTTGCATTCATATATTTAGGGGGAGGTATTGCACTTCTTCTTGCATCTGCATTTCTGCATTCATACCTATCCATGGTTCATCTTGTTTATTGCAAGGAGGAGACATTGACTGTATTTTAAACATGCTTTAAATTCTCAAACTATTTTCTTTTTGATGAAGTCAAAGGGGGAGAATAGTTTATGTCATCAGAATTACTCACAGTGTACTGTTGCCATCATCAAAAAGGGGGAGATTGTTGTGCCCTTGTGGTTTTGATGATTGGCTTTGATGTGAGTTAATCATTTGATGATTGGTTTTTGTTGTGAGTTAATCACTGTGAGTCATCTTGCTGTATGAGTCATCTTCATATGTTCAGTCAGTCTGCTGTTCTGTTAGTTTATCAGGTCTAAAAGCATTTCATATTTGATGTTCAGCCATGTTATCTGCTGCATGAAGCATTCACATACACTTACATAAGTCTGCACATCAGCATCACGCGGCAAGTATGTACATCGCCTTCAGTAGGCATGTCAAGTCCACACATTGCATAGCATGCATCGTTCTTCAACTGAAGTCTATACATCAGCTTGCATGAATTCAAAGTGTGTACATTGAATAGCATGCATTTCATGAAGTCTGTACATCCTGTGTCTCTGTTAAGCTTCAAAGTCTGTACATGGCTCACCGTCTCATGCATAGTCTTCGCATCGGTTTTTCAAGTGTGTACATTGGCACATGCATTTCTTGATCATGTCTACACACTGTCTGCATAGTCTGAACAGTGATGGGTCGACCCCCCCCTTCTGATGCGTCGACGCCCCCTTTGCTTTTCAAGTCCATACAATGACACTGAAGCTTGCATCTGAAGTCCATACATCCTTTCAAGGGGTCATGTCTATACATTCTCCCGTTCATTTCAAAGTCTACACATCGCCTTCCATCTTCCAAGTCTGTACACCCAGTTGAACCCCAAAGTCTACACATCGCCCTTCATCTTCCAAGTCCATACATTGATCTTCATATTCAAAGTATGTACATTGGTCTTCACCTGAAGTCCATACATTGGTTTTCATATTCCAAGTCTGTACATCCTCCGCCAAAGCCTTCAAAGTCTGTACAGCCATTCCTTGAAGATCAAGTCCATACAACGGCACTGTAGCTTGCTCAACTGAAGTCTATACATCCTTCAAGGCGCCAAGTCTGCACATCGCCTCATTTCTTCAGAGTCTATACATCCTTCAAGGAACCCCAAGTCTGTACATCGCTTCCATCTTCAAAGTCCATACAGAGTCTTCTGTTGAATTTGAAGTCTATACATCCTGTGAACCTTCAAGTCTATACATCAGCCTTTGCCAATCAGTTTCCAAGTCTGTACATTGACTTCAAGCCTTCCGAGTATGTACAGCCCAAGTCTATACATCCGATTGCCTTTACATTGCTCAAGCCTGTACAGCCCTCTCGTTGGCAAGTCTATACATCGGTCTGTTTGAGCAAGTCTATACATCGGTTGCATTCATTGGAAGTCTATACATTGGCAGCACTGTGCAAGTCTATACAATCCCAGCCTTTACCTACGTTCAGAACTTCAAGTCTATACAATGGTAAAGTCTGCACATTGTGCTATGAAGCTCACCAAGTCTATACATTGCTGAGCCACTCGTCAAGTCTCTACATTGGCTTCGGTTCTTCAAGTTTGTACACCCTTCAAGGGCCTCCAAGTGTATACATCGTTCACAGCACACACGTTCAAGTCTGAAGTCTGTACAGCCAAGGCATGTGCTTCGCAAAGTCTATACAACGCTCAAAGTCTGTACAACATGCTTCGTCGTTCAAGCTTTCAAAACTCTATACATCGCTGTTGAGCTAAAGTCTGTACAGCCGTTCCTTGTGCCAAAGTCTACACACTATGAACTTCCAAGTCCTGGAAGTCCATACAGTCAACTGCTTTGCTTTGATCTAGTATGTACAGAGTTTCTTTTGGCAAGTCCATACATTGAATGTCTCAACTTTTTATTCTGATTAGTTGACGATGCAATAGCGTGGAGTCGACGCACTGACATTATCTTAGTGTTTTATATTGTTGCCTCTTCAACTGATGAAATTGTATGTACATCGAGTGAAGTCTGGTGAAGTCTATACAGCGCCCATCTCTCTTAGAGTCTCATGCATATGTGAAGTCTGTACATTGCATTTGCATTCACAACGTCTTCACACTTGAAGTCCATACATCGTCAGTTGTCTGTCAAGTCTTCATATTGCTTAAGTCTGTACAGCGGCTGCTTCACATATGAAGTCTGTACAGTGTGCATTGATCAAGCCAAAGCCTGTACATCGATATGTTGTTTTGATGCCGTTGCATAGTCTATACATTGTTGAGCTTCACACACATATCTTCATAGTCTATACATTGCATCACTGTGCATGCATTGCATTCATTGAAGTCTATACACTGCATACAGTTATGCTTCACATGTCTACACACCGCATTGTTCATGCATCAGTTCGCTAAGTCTATACACTCTCTCACGATGTACACACTTGCCTAACTGATGGCCCTAAGTCTATACACTCGATGGCTTCATACATTTCACAGAAAGTCCACACATTCCCCTTCTTATGTTAATGCATTCTTCAGCAATTATATACACTGAGGTCGCATGAAGACCTACAAGTCTATACAATCTCTCAGTGTACACACTTACTCAGTTACTGCTTCTAAAGTATATACACTCGTTGTTATAAACATGAACTAACTAATTCGTTTCATTTCGTCTTGTCTCTGTCTGTAGATGACTCAGGTTAATGACTGGACGCGTGAACCGGGGATTATTCCTGGCACGTGATCCGAGGTGCTCTCTGGGCGGGAACCTGAAGGACACACGCCCTAGCACCTACTGAAGCTGATATAAATAGAAGCCTTCGTCCACTGAAGAAAATGATGAGAATAGAAGAGGGTTGATCGAGACTGTGAAAAAGGAAGCAGAGAAGCAGAAGAAGAAGAAGAAGAAAGAAGAAGAAGAAGAGTGAAGATAGAGAGTGAGTGCAGCAGAAGAAAAAGAGAAGAAAAAGATTGTGTGAGCTGAGAAGAAGAAAGAAGAGGAAGAAAGGAAGAGAGGAGAGAGTTCTATTGAAGATCTGTTTAGTCTGTTCGTGGATCAAATCCAGAACGACTATGCTCATTGAGAGCTATAATTCTTGTGTTTCATTTCCAGCTTTTGTCGCTGTGCTTTTTATGTTTTCTTATTTTTCCTTTTGTTACTCAGGCTACTATTGTTCTTCCGATTCTCAGTAGTGAGGTCGGGTTCCTCCTGTGGACTCAGGAGAAGTGAGATCTGATCTCCGGTTCTGGGCTTGTGGGTTGCAAGTCCAGGGGTCCCTCCTGGTCTGGAGGAAGAGAGGTCTGCGACCTCTGGTTTGCTGGTGACGGGGAGTCACTGGTGTGTTCCCTCCTGGTCTGGAGGAAGAGAGACTGTGTGTCTCTGGTTTCCAAGTGGCTGGGAGTCACTTGGGGTGTCCCTCCGGTTGGGAGGAAGAGGGGAGGTTGTTCCCCTGGTCAAGCTGTGTGGCAGTAACTTGTTTGCAGACTGAGTCTGCTTTCTAGCTTGTGCTAGTGGAAGCCTCACTCCGGTTGGGAGTGAGGGGTAGACGTAGGTCTTGGTGACCGAACCACCTAAAAATCTCTTGAGCTGTGGTTTATCTGTGTGTTTGCTTCTGCTAGATGATTGCTTAGGTGCGCTCCATGTGTTTGCTCATGAGTTTAATTGAATTAGTTTTATTCTGTGATTGCGTCTAGCATCTGTGTTTTAATTTGGGCATTATTTCTGAAGGGGATACATTCACCCCCCTCTGTATCCGGGCATAGCACCCTATCAATCCTCAAATGTTCAGCATGTTCTTCCTCACTATTGGAATAAATCAGAATGTCATCAATAAACACCCTGACCCATTGATCAAGATAGGGCCGGAACACATTGTTCATCAATTGCATAAAAGCTGCAGGTGCATTCGTTAGTCCAAAAGGCATTACAACAAATTCAAAATGCCCATACCTGCTACGAAAAGCCATCTTATAAATATCCTCTTCCTTAATCCGTAACTGGTGGTAACCTGATCGAAGATCAATCTTAGAAAAATACTGAGCTCCTGCTATCTGATCAAATAACTCATCAATCCTCGGCAACGAATATTTGTTTTTGATAGTCAGTTGATTCAATTGTCGATAATCAATACACAATCTCATCGAGCCATCCTTCTTCCGGACAAATAATACTGGAGTTCCCCACGGGGATGTACTTGGAGGAATGAACCCCTTCTCAAGTAATTCCATTAACTGCTGCTTTAATTCCCTCAGCTCCGTAGGAGACATACGATAAGGAGCCTTAGAAACAGGGGTCGCGCCAGGAATTAAATCAATAGAAAAGATAACTTCCCTCTCCGGTGGAAGTCCTGGCAATTCCTCAGGAAAAACATCCGAAAAATCTCTGACAATAGGAATGTCCTGAATCTCAATCTTCTTTTTAGGGGTCACAAAAACAAAGGCTAGGAAAGCCTGACATCCTCTCCTCATCAACTTATCAGCTCGGAGGGCCGAAATAAGTGGCACAGACTTATAGTGCCTAACCCCTATAAAAAAAAGTCCCGGGTGTCTAGAAAAAGACACAGAACTGGAACTACAATGAACATTGGCCTCATGCTTAGCCAACAAATCTACTCCTAGAATAACATCATAGTCTTTCATATCCATGCATACTAAATCAGCCGGCAAATTCTGTTCATTAACCATGACCTTGCTAGAAGGATAAAAATACTTAATCGCTGAACTAGAACCAATAGGAGTTGATATCTCTAATGGGGAATTCATCAAAACTAGCTTCACAGCTAATGACTTAGCAAATTTCT
This sequence comes from Amorphophallus konjac, assembly GCA_022559845.1. Lineage (NCBI taxonomy): Eukaryota > Viridiplantae > Streptophyta > Magnoliopsida > Alismatales > Araceae > Amorphophallus > Amorphophallus konjac. Next base: position 352,311,525 of record CM040121.1, read on the forward strand.
GAGAAACAAATGAATGAGTGACACCGGTATCAAAAAGAACAAAAGCTGGCTTGTCGTGAATAATAAGGGTACCTTCAACGAGTCCACCCTCCTCGGTGGTGCCTGCATCATCTTCCTGTAGGGCCTGGAGCTTGCCTTGTTATTTCTTGCTGCCTTGAGATTTGGTCGGGGTAGCTTGCTCAGATAAAAGAGGACACTCCGGGATGCGGCGGTCCCTACTTCCACAACGCAAACAGGCGTCCAGCTTGCGCCAACACTCTTCCATCTTGTGACCGGGACGGTCACAATACTTGCATACGCCCTTAAATGGAACAATAGGGCCAGGCTTCTTATCTTCATTCTTTGGCAATTTCCCCTTCCACGAACTAGACCCGCCATTGGGCCTCTTCTTGCTATAACCGGGCTTAGCACTCCCGGAACCAGTAGGTTGTTCTTTCTTGACATTCTTCCCATGTATTTTCTCTGTCATTTCCAAAGTATCTTCTAAAACTTGGGCTTTCCTCACCATCTCTGCATAGGTCTGAATCTCCATCGGTGCCAACTGGTTGATGTAATATAATTTTATCCCATTGAGAAAATGCTTCGCCTTTATCTTTTCTGTGGAAATCAAGTGAGTGGCGTAACGAGAAAGTCTAGAGAATTGAGCTTCATACTCCACCACAGATAAACTCCACTGCTTCAAAGCAGCAAACTCAGCGGCTTTCTTTTCTTGGACTTTGTCGGAAAAGTATTTACTGTTAAAGAATTCCTCAAACTCCTTCCATGAGATTTGCCTATCACCGAGAGTCACCTTTACTGCTTCCCACCAAGTCCTAGCATCACGTTCCAACTGGAAAGTTGTTAAAAGCACATGCTCATGGTCGCTGCATTGCATCACCTCGAAAATCCTCTCCATCTCTTTAAGCCAATGCTCGACCTCATCGGGATCGGTCGAGCCTCCAAAACGTGGGAGATTCATCCCACAAAAATTTCTACGAAGATCGCCAGCACCATGATTTGCCGCTCCACCTTGGGCCACTTGCTGCAAGGCCCGTGTAAGCCCTTTGACAGTTCGCTGCATGTCTTGCCACTGTGTGCGCTCGGCTGCCATCGGAACGTCCTACAAGAAAATAATTCATCTTAAGTTAACTTAGGAGAAAAAATTTTAGAGTTTGATTATTAACTCAACCCAAGTCTCTACCCAAATCTCACTAGGTTTGGTCCCTAGACTCATAACAAGGGTATAGGTTCTATGACAAACACTTGGAATCCTATAACTTATATAACCTAGGGATATTAGAAACCTAGGCTCTGATACCACCTAACTGTCACGCCCCGATGCGGAATGTCAGGACTGGCAGTAGAAATATTTAACTGTATTATGCTTATTTCCAGACATGCTACACTAAAACATAAGGATTAACCATGATGATAAAAACACTTCATTAATTAAATAACAACTTCATAATCCATGATCCCATTTACATAACCAACTTGAACAACCTTAATGAAATTTCCATCATAACATCCACTAGACCACAATACATTGACTGACTTCACATTACAACTCTTTGAACCACATTCTAAAACACAACTAAACATAGACAATTATTTCTGGCTCCACGGCATCTAAATGGCTCGCTCCATGATCAATACTCTTGCCCGTTCCCATCGGATTGCGAGTCCTCACCTGAGCTACATGAAAAGTGGGGAAACAACTAGGTGAGCGAACGCTCAAAAGGTAATAACAGTCAAGTTTAAGTAATTAACCAATTAATTACATTAAATGTGTGAAAAGAAATGACATAAGTAGAAGAGGTACAAGACCATGAATATAATGAAACTAGAAATTGGCCAACAAGCAAGACTTAACCATGTCACGACAATTTCAAGTAAGAGATATTATCATAGACATCACGCTAGTCATGCACTCGGTACAATGTCTCACCATGTCATTCAAACTCCCCGGGGCACAAGTACTTTTCGGGCGCTCCTCCCAGGACCAGACCGAGCCCTTATGATGTGTTGGCATTGATTTAAAGGATCCAAGATCCAAAGTTATGTCTAGACATTAATCAAGTCAAATGTCCAATTAATCAAGATAGAACTTTCCTCAAAAATACCTAAGGATAAGTTGAAGCAATACTTTACCCAGAAAGTTCAAATTATCAAGAACCAATAGGTTATTGGATTCAATATCATAAACCACGGGGAAAAAATTGGTTCTGGATGATACGCAGTTCTCATTGGGCCGCTCAAGCAATTGTACGGTCATATATGGGCCGCACACAAAGAATCTGGGCTGAGAATCAGCCACCACAAGTTCAAGGAATAAACGGACCATTGTGGGCCGCTCAAAGAAGAACGGTCCTAAATGGGCCTTTTAACTATAATGGACGGTCAAGGATGGGCCGTACAGGGCCAGAAGGACATGAAGCCCACGAACAAGATAAACGGGCAGTATTGGGCCGCTTCAGGGACAAACGGTCCAATCCAGTCCGCTCAACTGGGATTGACTTAAATAACTATAATCCACTCAATTTGGGCTCCGGGCTGCCATAGGTGGGGCAGAACTGAACCAAGGTCCAGCCCACTCTCCACTGGTCAGCCTAGGGCTTATTGGGCCGATCAAAACAAGTTTTGGTCGAAGATAGAACAAGGTTAATCGACCAACAAAATTGGCACTGGGCTAGGGATGAACGGTTCATACTTGGCCACCCACTGAATTGCACGGTCCGTTTCCGGGTGCGCAAGACTCGGTCGGTCCAAAGTGATCCGTGGCTCACAACACGATAAATTCAAGCAGTCTGATCGCGTTAATAGGTTCAGGTCCTGCTGGTACAACCTGCCTGGCATCTTAGTGGGAATCCCAGGCTCGCGGGGACTTACGGAGGTCCCGTAATGGAGGTCCTAGTCCGACGGAAGGAATATCCGGCGGAGAGTCCCAACCATTACAAGGAAATGGGGCTAGTAAATCAGCGGAAACCAGTAATGCGGTCAGTCAATTCTACCGGAGTAGAACGACTGTCAAACAATCCTAATATAATTTTCAATTAATAATGAATCATTATTTATATTAACATTCATTGAAGAAGATGATCCAAGGTCAAGATGAATAAATCAGCAAGAGTTTATAATCATTTACCATTATAACTTTCCATGGTTTTTATGCGTGTTGCTAACTTACATTTAACCACTAATCTACTATCATAAATCATGAAAGAAAGATAATTTAATCAATTCTGTAAAGATGGACGGTCTAGTAGGGACCTTTCATCCTCCTCGGCGGTCGCACGATAGTCCATTTATCCCCCTCAGGTCCGAAGGCCTGCTGGAGATGAGCGGTCGGTAATGAGCCGCTGGGGGAGATGAACGGTCCATCACTGGCCGCCTGATAGAAGGGCGGTTGAGGTCATGCCGCGCTTCCCAGAACATATTACGAATCACAAACACATAAACAGTCAATAATATGCCGCCTAACCAGGTTGGGCGGTCTATTGCGAGGCTGCACAAGTCAGAAACAGTCAAGCCCCCTTTCGCCCTGCCCGCCTCCGGCGAGTTGGCTAGGGTTACAATAAATTACTAAATACGCACAGCATGGAGCATAATAATTAGGGCTTTTGGATTCAAAAGAAAAGGCACAAAAACTTTTACAATATAGCACGCTCAATTTAATCTTTAGTGCCTGAAATCCTCACTTAAAATGAGATGAAACAAGTATAACCCTAGATGTTACATGCTTCTACTAAACCCAAAAATTCTCGCAGGATACCAAGCAACATTTAGGGCTTTTACACTCAATAGAAAGAGCACTCGATGTTGGTTCTAACCATATATGATACTTAAGGTTTGGCTTGTTATAACCTACCTTAATTGGAGGAAGAAGGAAGAAGAAGGGACGACGACGCGCTAAGAACACCCCACCGGTGATCGCCGGAATTCTCCCTCATCCACGATCCTCGTCGGGCGCCACAGCACCCAAACGAAACTAGGGTTGACAATGGTCATTTTTATAGGTCATATGAGGTCTAGAGTCTTCTATTCATGAAGATAGAGTCCAAACAATAGGGTAGTGCACGAACGGTGCGGATAGGGTTTTTCAGCCGCCTTCTATCCAAAAATTCGCTCTCCAGGGTTAGGGTTTCGGGGAGAACTAAGAGGGGAAACGATCCTCTCATCCTAACCTTTCATTTGGATCCGGTCTCAACCTGAATGGTCGGGTATTGGGCTCGAATTTCCCATTTTTAAGGTTCAATTAGATTAAGTGTGGATTTGGGCCTTAATTAGTTAATTCGGCCTAATTATGGGTTTTATTTGGGCTGGTCACAGAAGACACTATTATTAAACATTTTATCCTCTACAAGATTCTAAAATTTCTAGATTTTTTACAAAATGGTCAAAATTTAGCTTATTCTATTTATTAAAGATTTTCTAATTAATTTCTTATAAATTTTCTAGAAATTTTTATTTGTTAATAAATCGGGGTATTACACGGGCGCTTAGCCCTGGGTCTCAGTTCCAGCAACACCCAAGACGGGGTCTAGCCCTGGGTCTCAGCTCCAGCAACACCCACGACGGGCGTTCAACCCCGGGTCCTAAATACATTAATACCCGAGACGGGCATCCAGCCCCGAGTCCTAACTACATCAACACCCAAGATGGGCTTGCCGCCCTGGGTCCTAGCTACATCAATACCCAAGATGGACGCTCCGCCCTGAGTCCTAGTATTCCCGCATCACCAGTACCCAAGACGGGCATTCAGCCCCGGGTTCCAGCTCTAGCGACAGCAAAACAAAAAGGAAGGGGCCGTCCAGTGCTGGGATCCGGCTCCAACAGCACCCAAGGCGGGCGTTCAGCCCCAGGTTCCAGCTCCATCAACACCGAGGACGGGTCGCCTGTCCTGGGATCTAGTTCCATCAATACCCAAGATGGGTGTTCTGCCCTGGATCCAGTTCCACCAACACCTAAGACCGGGCGTTCAGCCCCGGGTCCCAGTTTCAGCCATACCCAAGATGGACGTTCAGCCCCGGGTCCCGGCTTTATCGACACCCGAGATAGGCATTCGGCCTCGGGTCCTAGATTCATCAGCACCCGAGACGGGCCTCCAGCCTCGGGTTCCAGTTTCGACAATGCCCAAGATCGGCATGCAGTCCTGGGTCCTAGCATCATCGGCACTGGAGGCGGGCTTCTAGTTCTGGAACCTAGCGTCGTCAAGCACTCAGTTCGGGTTCCCAGTCTCGGATCCCAGCTTCATCAACTCTCAACGCAGGCTTTTAGCCTCGGGCACTAGCTTCGCCAACACCCAGTACGGGTGTCAAGCTCTGGGTCACCATCCCTCTGACATCCTCAGTTCATAACATGGGTCACGAACCCCGGGTTTCGGCAACAACTCCAAGGGCCCAACTGAACACCATGTTCCGGGTCGCCATTATGTCGGCCCCAACTCGGGTACTGCACTCCCAAGTTTCAACTACACTGACGCTCACCAGAAATGCCATGCTCTAGACAACCCCGGATCGGGTTCGTTCGGTCCACCACATTGGTGCTGAGTCAACCTCGGCCCTGCAAACAAAAAAAAGGGGGTGCCATAGCGGCTGCAAAAATGGGCGACCCACCACCGCCACCCCTGCCTCCAAAATACTAGGTGAGGCTCAGAGAAGCCGATGCACCAGTATCACACCGGGGGAAACCACCCCGGTCCAGTATCCAGCCTTCCAAGCCCAAGCAATGGGGGCAACTCCAAGGAGGAGCGTCGATCCTCCCTCAGATGAATGTGAGTCATTAGAAAAGAGGCCCAGCCCATTTGGGGGGGGTCACAAGTTAAGCAATCCCTCTACTCACCAGAATGGCACTAAGCCCAAAACCCCAGTGAAGCATCCGTCAGGGTAGACTCCAGCTCTTGATAGACTGGGGGAGCCGACATCAACCAGCAGCTCGGGAACTCACCTTGCCAACGTCAATCAACGACTCATGGTGAATCCCGCCGACACCCACCCAGTAGCTCGAGAGAGACTCCACCTATGTCGGTCAACGACTCGGTGGAATCCTGGGAAATGCCAACTGATGACACCAGCAAAGCTCCATCGGGTCCCCACCGGTGGCTACCAACAAACCCTGACAGGAGGTCTATCCCCTCAGTATTTACCATGTCCCAATGGGTAGCAACACCCACGCAGACACTCAGTCCAAGCGCAGCTTCGGCCATCATGTTCATCATGGCCGAGCCACCCGGACCCCAGTCAAAGTCCCAGCCATCTACAGCAAAGACCAGCCAGCTTCCGGATTCACCCTAAAGCTCCGCGCTACTCGGTTGAGGGTCAATCCACGGTCGCTTCTACCACACCAACAAGTCACCAATGACGCAACCCCCGGGCAACGTCCCCCGACAGAAACAAGCTAAGGACGACAGCCGCAAGGCTCGCAGGTACCAAAAAAAAAGGGGGGGGCTAAAAATAGAGATGCCCCGGCGGACTTAGCCACTCTCTCCATAAGGTGACTGGGGGCAAAAAGGCCAAAAACCCAGTTGAGGTGAAAACCCGCGAGGGCACCTCAGGTAAAATCAGGTTACCCCTCGGTGTGAAAACCCATAAGGGCGCACCGGAAAAAGCAAAAGGGGGCTAGCTCTGGCGAAAACCCAAAAGGGTGGTAGAGCTGGTAAAGATAAAAAGAAAAATCTCTCTTCCTCTCTAGAAACAGCCAACCACCTTGCCCTAAATCATTGACCGATCCACCACAATAATGGGTCAGTATACCTTCTACTAGCCATCACGCCACACCGGTCGGTCTACACCCAGTCTTTGACCGATACACAATCGTGGTTGGTCACCACCCAACATCCAGGTCAATACACCACCATGGTCGACCTACCTGTTCCTCCTAGTCTCACGCTATCTCCGTTTGCCGCTACCCTCCCTGACCTATATGCCACCATGGCTGGTCAAGCCTCCACCTTGGTTGTCCTCCTTCACAGTCGACCTACGCATACCCTTGACTAAACACCTCCACAGTCAATCCAACACCTGATCTCTGGCCAATACACCACAATGCTTGGCCTACACATCACCCAGTCCCTAACCAGTACACCTTCCTGGCCAGTTAAATCCATAACCTTTGGCCAGTACACCAATTTGGTCGACCTACGTCAAGTCTTGGCCTATATGCCACCACAACCCAGAACCTTAGCCTTTGCATCATCAAAGCCGATCTGTTCAAGCTTTAGTCCAAGCTCCAACTGTAAGCTACATGGATCAGCCAGCCTGAAGGTCTACGTGAAGCCCCAGATTGCTTGGCAACCAGCCAAGCCCCAGCGAGCGACTCCAGCATCAACACAACAGATCAATGGCAATAATCTCGCCAATAGTGTTCTTCGACAGCAGCAAGCTAAGAACACCCAGCGCCAGTCACCGCATAGCCAAGAGGCTACGAGGTAACCAAAACAAAAAAAAACAACAAACAAATGGGGTTAAAAATGGAGATACCCCGGCGGACTCAGTTGTCCTCTTTTTCAAGGAGGCGGCTGGGGGCAAAAAGGCCAGCAACTTGGTTGAGGTGAAAACTTGCAAGAGCACCTCAGGCAAAATTGGGTAACCCCTCGATGTGAAAACCCACAAGGGCACATCGGAAAAAGCAAAAGGGGGCTAGCTCTGGCGAAAACCCGAAAGGGCGGCAGAGCTGGTAAAGAGAACAAAAATAAAATTTCTCTTCTCCCTCAGCTGAGGCAACCAGCTACCCACCTTCCAAAAATCATATCCTTGGCCAGTTGGCCCGTACCAGTCCCTAACTAATCCCCTGCTCCAGTTTGTAAATCTTGCACCTCCCTGTCGGCCATATACCATCACGTTCGGCCTAAACCAGCTCCCCAGGCCACTCCCTTCCCTTGGTGGCCTATACCAGTCTCTAGCTAGTACATCTCTCTAGCTCATTGATCATACACTTCCCATTTAGCCATACACCACCTCAGCTCGCTCACACTTCCTCTAGCCTCACACCTCCACGGTTGGCCCATATACACCAGCAATTCATGAGCTAGTCCAGTCATTTATTCCAGCAAACCTCGACCTACACACCACCTCGGTTGGCCTTTAAACCACATCAACCTTAGATCCATCTATCATGAGGATCCATCAACCCATAATTCCTAGTCACCTGCCTGTCATGGTTCGGTCACCATGAACCCAGTCATAACTCCAGCAATACACTGTAAAGGCATACCAGTTCCCAGATCCCAGTCAGGATTCCAGCAATACGCGACTAAGGCTCACCGGTTCCCAGATCACCAGTCAAACTTCAGATTACTCAGAAATCGGCCAAAGCCACTACCATGACTATGACGGCGACAAGCCATCAATAGCACAAACTCCAGGTCACGTCCCCTGACAGCAGCACACTATGGATGGCAGCCACAAGGATCCCAAGTCAAAAAAAATGGGATTAAAAATAGAGATACCGTGGTGGACCCAGTCGTCCTCATCACAAGTAGGCGACTGGGGGCAAAAAGTGCCACCGACCCAGCTGAGGTGAAAACCTGAAAGGGCACCTCGGGTAAAATCGGGAAACCCCTCGGTGTGAAAACCCGCAAGGGCGCATCGGAAAAGCAAAAGGGGGCCAGCTCTAGCGAAAACTCACAAGGGCGGTAGAGCTAGTAAAGAGAAAAAAAACTCTCTTCCTCTTTACTCATCACTCATGAAGGCCGTCGACCACGACATCCCACCGACGATGACCTTAGTGTCACTTCGCAACAATGGTGGTCATTACACCCCCGAGGGTCGGCCATCGCCAATTCCAGGTCAAACGTTCGGCTACACACCTCGACGGTTGGCCGACTAGTCCCAACTTCAGTTACAACACCTCTACAGGCCAGCCGCCCAGCCTCCAGTTCCAGTTTTGGCTATAACGCCTTCACAGGCCAGCCACCAGCTCTCAGTTCCAGTTTCGGCTACAACGCCTTTACAGGCCAGCCGCCCAATCTCCAGTCCCAGTTTCGGCTACAACGCCTTTACATGCTAGCCGTCGAGTCTTCAGTTCCAGTTTCAGCTACAACGCCTTTACAGGCTAGTCGCCCAGTTCCAGTTTCCAGTCCCAGCATTCCGGCTACAACACCTTCGCAAGCCAGCCGCCCAAATCCAGTCCCAGTCTCTGGCTACAACACCCCCAGTGGTCAGTCGGCTAGCTCCAGTCCCAGTCTCTGGCTACAACACCCCTAGCGGTCAGTCGGATAGCTCCAGTCCCAACTCTAGTCTCAGTATCCGGCTACAACACCCCCAGTGGTCAGTCGGCCAGCTCCAGTCCCAGTCTCCGGCTACAACACCCCCAACAGTCAGCCGGATAGCTCCAATCCCATCTCTAGTCCCAGTATCTGGCTACAACACCTCAATGGTCAGCCTCCCCTTTCCAGTTCCAGTCCTGGTCTCTGGCTACGTCACCATGGCAGCGTGCTAGCCAACCCCAACCTCAACCCCAACTCCCCAGACTAAACAATACCAGCAATGCAGGCCAAAACACGCTCACGGGTAGGCCTCCAGCCGCCAGCCTCTAGCCTCCAGTCCCCAGTAACATAGGCCGACATACCCTCACGAGCTGGCCCCCAGCCCTCAACCCTCCAGCAATATGGGCCAACACACCGTTATGGGTCAGCCTCCAGTCTCCCGTTTCTAGTTCCCAGTCACACCGGCCAATTCACTCTCACGAGTCGGCCTCCAGCTTCCAGTCCCCAGTCCTCTGGGTCAACACCGCCTTATGGATTGTCCTCCAGCTTCCAGTCTCCAGCCATCCAGGTCAACATGCCTCATTCAGGCAGGCCTCCAGCACCCAGCCTTCGATATCCAGCTTCCAATACCCAATTTCCAATACCCGGCTTCCAGTATCCAGCCTCCAGTATCCAATGTCTAATACCCAGCTGTAAAATCCAGCTTCCAGTATTCAGTTTCCAGTGCCTAGTTCCAGTACCCAGCCTTCAACATCCAGTTCAAGTACCCTAATTCCTAGTATCCAGCACCAATACTCCGCTTCCAGCCCCCAGTTCCAGTTTTCGGTTCCAATGCCCAGTTCCCAGCATCAAATTTCCTATTTCCCATTTCCAATTCCAGTTTCCCGCAATGGGCTAGCACGCCTCATAGGGGCAGACCTCCAGTCCCAGCACCCAATATCCAATTACCAGTCGCCATATCCAACATCTAGTTCCCAGTCCCAGCCTTCCATCCCAGCACCCAATAGCCAGATTCTAGTCTCCAGTCCTGGTATCCAGTCCCAATATCCCGTTCTCAATTTCCAGTTTTCAATCCCAGTCTCCAGTCTCCCATCCTAACATCCAGTTCCCAGCCTCTAGTTGCAACCTCTCGGTCCCAGTACCCCATCTCCAGTCCCAGTATCCAGCCTCCAAATCCCAGTTTTCAGTACCAACACCCAACTTCTAGTCTCCAGTTCCTAGTTTCCAGCCTCAATACTTCGTCTCCCGTATCTGGGTCACAATCTCCAGTCCCAGCATTCAATCTTTGCCTTCCAATCTCCAACCTCAGACCTCTAGTTTCCATCAGTAGACCAGCATGCCTTAGCCAGGCGGGTCTCCAGTCTAAGTTGTTGAGCATATCCAAGTGATTTTGATGATAACAAAACCCAGGACATTTATCTCCTACGTACCTTGTATTTGAACAAAGTTTTATGCTCTAAACCATCAAATTTCATTCCTTTTCAACCTAGTGTTCATGAATCCTTCCATGTGTTAAAACGAGCCTAAACGAACTTGTAATCAACCATAACACAAGCCCATTTCACTCATCGAACTTATGGATAGTTGTTTAGTGGGCTAACACTTGATTTTTGCATGTTTGGAGATTGGCGGTCGACCTCTGGACCATTGGAGGTCGACCTGAAATCACAGAACCAAAAGAAGAAGACCTCTAAAAATGGCGGTCGACCGCCAGGACCCTAGCGGTCGACCTATTTTTCCAGCAGCCAAATGTCTACAGGAATGCTCCTAGCGGTCGACCGATGGCCTCTGCAGGTCGACCGCCAGCCCCGAGCTGCCCATAATTGTTGACTTTTTGTCACTTCGAGAAAAGCCATCCCTCTTGGTATTGTTTAATCCCTAAGCAACCAAACCCTCCAGAAATTGTGGTATGGTCTGGGGGAGTCCATGGACCATTCAAAGTCTATATAACATATACAAGAGTGTTAAGAAAACCCTAATGCTCAAGGTGGATCAAGGAGGCTACCAAAGGGGAAGAGAACGGAGTTAGCACTGTAGACGTGAACAGTGCTCCGAGAAGAGTTCTTCATCCTTCTTCCTCCATTCTCAGGTAAAGATCAAGCCATATCCGAAGGTGATCAAAGGCCAGACCAAGTGGAGCTCAAGCTGCATCCAAGGAATTCTTCATCAACTAAGGGGGAGCATTAATCAAGCCTTTTCTTTTGTGTTTTTCATTCTCAATCTTTATGAGCTTCAAGTGTGGTTGTGTTGTATTCCTAAATCATCCGTGTGTGTGTGGATCTTCGCAGATCCGTGTGTGTGTGCAATTAAGTTTGTTTGTCTTTGTGTGTGTGTGTGTGTGTTTGATCTTGTATCTCTTTACAAGATAGTGTGTGGATCCTTACGGTTGGTGAGGGGTGGATGTAGGTTGCCGCTGTGGCATCCGAACCACCTAAAAATCACTGTCTCATTGTGGTTTGTTCCTTTTCCCCTATCCCACTTCTGCGCATGCTTGTGGATTTAGTTTAATTGCTATCTTTAGATCTAGATTAACTGATCACCTTCAAATAGATCCTCGGTATATCAAAAGCTGGATTCGAACTGAAAATGTTACTCTTGCCAGAAAGATAACAGTTTGCGTGAGTAAATCTTAGGATCAGTTAACTCCGCCTAGTACCAAGGGCTATTGCAGTGATTGTTTTTGATAGATCTGGTTTATCCTGCACTTATCTCTTAGTGTTCTCGCATAATTTTAAAATTGAGTATAACCTTGTTAAAATTATGATTTCACCCAATTCACCCCCCTCTTGGGTGCCATTGATTGCGGGACTTCAATTGGTATCAGAGCTAAGGCTCTATCCTTCACAAATCTAACGATCAAGAGTGAGATCCGGATCAATGGAAAATAAGGGTATGATGCCCGAGGGTCACTCCATCAACCGTCCTCCGTTCTTTGACAGCTCAAACTACTCATACTAGAAAAATAGAATGCATGTTTTCTTGAGGGCTCAAGAGTACGAAGTTTGGAGAGTTGTGGACAAGGGTCCTTACAAACTTGAGAATGATGAAGAAAAATGGACACCCGAGGAAATTAAGAAATGCACTGTTAATTTCAATGATATGAATATTATGCAATGTGCGATACACCCTAACAAATTCTCTTGTGTCTCCATGTGCAGCTCAGCTAAAGAAATGTGGGACAAACTACGGCTCATATATGAAGGGACATTCGAGGTCAAGGAGACCAAGGCCAACCTTCTGGTTCGAGACTATGAGCTTTCCAAGATGAAGCCTGAAGAGACAATTTCAGAGATGTTCGCAAGACTAACTGAGATCACGAATGGTCTCAAAAGTCTTGGGAAAGATTACACAAATTCTGAGCTCGTAAGAAAAGTGCTAATATCCCTCTCTCCTGCATGGCACACCAAAGCCACCGTTATTGAAGACTCCAAGAATCTGTCCACACTTACCCTCGATGAACTCATAGGGTCACTTATGACTTATGAGATAAATGTGAAGAGGACAGCTGAGGAAGATATCAAGAAGAAGAAAGTAATTGGATTGAGAGCTCATCAATCCGATGACGACTCTCTAGAAGAAGAGTCCAGTGACGGAAGCAATGAAGAAGAAGAATTGGCTATGATCACTCGTCAAGAAAAAGATTTCTGAGGAAGAAAAGAAATTACCAAGGCAACTTCAGAAAAGGGCAAAAGAAGCCCACTCAAACCAAGGGTGAGTCGAGCAAGCCGAGTGGCATCATATGCTACGAATGCAAAAAGCCCGGGCACATGAGGGGAGAGTGCCCAGACCTGAAGAAGAAATTCAAAAAGGACAATTTCAGAAAGCCCAAAGCCATGGTTGCTACGTGGAGCGATGAAGAGGACGAACCGTCCGAGGAAGAGATACAAGAGCTCATGGAGAGCTTGCGTATTATGGCTCATGAGGATGACTCAACCGAGGTAAACTCGGACCATGATTTTATTTCAAATGAACAATGTGAGTCTGAATATGAAAAACTGTATGCCAAATATAAGAAAATAAAACTCTTAAAAAGAAAATTGATGAACTGTCACATGAAGATATCTTTGTTAAGTTTAAAAAATTGGAACATGAATGGTTTGAAGTAACTGAGGAAAGAGAAAGCTTGCTGCAAACTATTTAAGATATTGAAAGAACCAAAGAAGAGATTTCATGCAAAATGGCTGAAGTTGAAAAAGTGTGTGAAAATCTGAAAAAGGAAGAAGAAATTCTGAAATCCACAAATTCAGAACTCGAAAGGAGAAATGGGATTTTGGGTGAAGAAGTTGCTGAACTTCGGTCCACCTTGACTAGGTTTGTTAAAGGGAAATAAAACCTGGAAAACTTATTGGGGGTTAAAGTCAACTTCCAAAAGGAAGGCTTGGGGTACACACCTCAAAACAAAAAATCTTTTGAGCATAAGATCACCACATCCTTTGTTCATGAAAAGGACTATAATCATGCTTCATGTTCTAATTCTAAACCCCAACATGTTCAGCCTAAACCACACAGATATCAAAGAACTTTCTCACATGCCAATTGCTTTCATTGTGGTAGATTTGGTCATGTGATTTCCAACTGCTGGTTTAGACAAAGCACACCTAAATATCTTGTTCCATGGATAAAGAGAACACCCGCAAGAAGTTGGACTAACTCCTATGGACCCAAACTTGTTTGGGTACCAAAAACAATTGCATGAGAAATTTGTTTCTTGCAGCTATGTCTTGAAGCCAGGGGGAGCAAATGGTATTTAGACAGCGGTTGCTCAAGGCATATGACAGGGGACAAGAAGGTGTTCTCCAAGCTGCAAGAAAAGGAAGGAGGCTCAGTTGCTTTTGGTGGAAAGGACAAAGGTAAAATAATCAGAATTGGAAACATAGGTAAGAATTCTGAAAGCTTGATTGAAAATATTCTTTTGGTGAAAGGATTGAATCATAATTTGCTGAGCATAAGTCAGTTGTGTGACAAGGGATTTAAGATAGTTTTTGATGAAATCCACTGCCTTGTCATGAATAAAATTTCAAATGAAATCAATTTTATCGGTAAAAGGAATAATAATGTGTACACTATTGATCTTGATAATGTTTCATGTGATGATGTGTGTTTGGTGGCTAACAACCATGAGTATGCATGGCTATGGCACCGAAGACTAGGTCATGCTAGTTTTGGAGTAATCTCCAAGTTGTCTAGACATGACCTGGTAAATGGTTTGCCAAAATTAAAATTTGAAAGCGACAAAATCTGTGAGGCTTGCACAAAAGACAAGCAAACACGTACTTCTTTCAAAAATAAAAACATTGTCTCTACCTCTCGGCCTCTAGAACTGCTGCATATTGATTTATTTGGTCCCACTAGGATATCCAGCCTAGGGGGTAAATCGTTTGGATTTGTAATTGTTGATGATTACTCCAGATTCACATGGGTGTTATTTTTAGCCAATAAAAGTGATGCCTTGACGGAGTTTCAAGTGTTTTGTAGGAAAATCTAAAATGAAAGAGGTTACCTCATCACCACCATCCAGAGTGATCATGGTGGTGAATTTGAAAATCATGAATTCAGCATCTTCTGTGAAGAGCAGGGGTACACACATAATTTTTCGTCACCAAGGATGCCCCAGCAAAATGGAGTAGTGGAGAAGAAAAATAGAACGTTGATAGACATGGCCCGGACCATGCTCAGTGAGAACTCACTGCCTAAGTACTTTTGGGCTGAGGCGGTAAGTACAGCATGTCACATCATCAACAGGGCAATGGTAAGGCCCATTCTGAAGAAAACTCCATATGAGCTCTACAAGGGTAAGAAACCAAACATCTCATATCTCAAACCCTTTGGATGCTCTTGTTATATTCTCAACAATGGTAAGTTCAACCTGGGTAAGTTTGATGAAAAGAATGACAAAGGAATCTTTTTAGGTTATGGACTTAATTCTAGAGCTTACCGGTTATTCAATAAAAGGACTTTGGTCGTTGAAGAAAGTCCTCATGTTATTTTTGATGAATCAGAATCAAAACTGACAAATCAAATTTCTTCTACCATGAATGCAGATGAAGCTCCTAGGAATTCAACTAATGACGGAGCTAAGAATGAGCCATTGAAAGCAACCTCAAGCAAGAGTGAAGAAGATGAAGATCCTACACTCGAGACACTGCAAGAACCACAAGTGCAGCATCCTGACTTACCCAGTTCTTCCACATTTCTCAAGGATCATCCAGCTGTGAACATCAGGTAATTTGGATGATGGGGTAAGAACTAGGTCCTCTCTAAGGCTAGTAGAAGAAAAAGATTTGATGGCTTTACTTTCACAAGAAGAGCCCAAGGACATTCATGAAGCTCTTCAAAATGAATCCTGGACTCAGGCTATGCATGAAGAGCTGCACCAATTTGAAAGAAACGAGGTGTGGACTCTCGTGCCACGTCCTAAGAACCATCCCACTATTGGAACCTGTTGGGTTTTCAGAAACAAGCTAAATGATGCGGGATTAGTTGTTCGGAATAAGGCCCGGCTTGTAGCCAAAGGGTACAGCCAGGAGATGGGCATTGATTTTGATGAGTTCTTTGCACCGGTTGCTAGACTTGAAGCAGTCCGGATCTTACTGTCCTACGCTTGCTCTTTGAACTTTAAATTGTTTCAAATGGATGTTAAATCTGCATTTCTTAACGGTTATATCAAGGAGGATGTTTTTGTAGAGCAGCCTCCATGTTTTAAAGATTCCAAACATCCACGACATGTGTACAAGCTTCAAAAGGCCTTGTACGGACTAAAACAAGCACCGAGGGCATGGTATGAACGGCTTACCTCATTTCTAGTTGAAAATGGGTTCAAGAGAGGTAAGGTTGATCAAACACTTTTCACAAGGAAATTAGGTAAGGATATTTTGGTAGTTCAAGTGTATGTGGATGACATTATTTTTGGAGCCACTAACAATGTTTTATGCGATGAATTTGCAAAGATTATGCAAGGAGAATTCGAGATGAGCTTAATGGGGGAGCTGACTTTTTTTCTTGGATTACAGGTGAAACAAACTTCAGAAGGAATCTTCATCAATCAAGCCAAATATACTATGGAACTGCTGAAGAAATACGGGATGGCGGAAGCAAAACCCTTATCAACTCCCATGGCCACCACCACAAAGCTGGATAAGGATGAAAATGGTAAAACAGTAGATTCTACACTGTTTTGAGGTATGATCGGATCACTACTGTACCTTACAGCTTGCCGCCCTGATATCCAATTCAGTGTATGTCTCTGTGCCCGTTTCCAGTCATGCCCTAAAGAATCTCACTTATCAGCTGTTAAACGCATTTTTAGATACCTTATTGGCACAATAGATTTTGGCTTGTGGTTTCCCATCGGTAGTTCTTTTGATTTAATTGTTTATACCGATGCGGATTATGCCGGATGCATTGTAGATCGTAAAAGTACAAGTGGGTACTATCAGTTTCTTGGCGGGTGCCTCGTTTCATGGGCCTCTAAGAAACAACATTCAGTAGCTCTCTCAACGACCGAGGCTGAATATGTAACCGCCGGAAGTTGTGGAGCCCAAGTACTTTGGATCAAAAATCAATTGCTTGATTTGAATGTTGAAGTGGATTGTGTGCCAATCTTATGTGATAATACGAGTGTAATTAATCTATCTAAAAATCCTGTTCAACACTCCAGAACCAAACACATTGACATTCGGCATCATTTTCTGAGAGATCATGTAGGCAAAGGGGTCTTTGAGTTCAAGTTCATTGATACACTTAACCAACTGGCTGACATCTTCACAAAACCCCAAAATCAGGATCAATTCAATAAAATTAGGAGAGAACTTGGCATGTGCAAGGGTGAGGGCATACGCTCTTAGGTCTGTATTGTGCCCCTGTGGTCTTGATGATTGGTTTTGATGATAGCAAACACTATAAGTCACCATATGCATGTGTGCATGAAAGACCTTGTTGATTCATTTAAGTGCATTCATATTTCACATGTGTTCATGTATTTGTGAATGTGTGCTTGTGAATGGCATTCCGTTGTTCTGTCTGACATCTGGACAGAAGTGGGTCGACCCCCCTCTTAGATGGGTCGACCCCCCCAAGATTCGCATGTCTATTCATTGGCTGCTGCATGCTCACACGATCATTTAAGTCCATACATTGCTTCTAGCATGCGCACACACACCCAAGTATATACACTGCTGCATGCTCACTGCATTTGATGTCCTGTCTGCACATTGCTTAAGTCTGTACAGAGTTAACATTGTCTCGCACACAAATTCACTTCCAAGTCTATACATTCTTGCATATTGTGCTTTACGCTTTGTTCAAGTCTATACACCCTGTTGCATATTGAACGTGTAGTCTATACATCGTCCAGAGCCTTGTTGCATTGTGTCACAAAGTCTATACATTGCCAGCACACACGTTCAAAGTCGTTTCATTTGTAGTCCATACATTGCCCTGTAGCTTACCTTGCTGAAGTCTATACATCCGTGTTCATTGTGCACAGTTCATGCATCAAGTCTATACATGGTCAAGTCTGCACATTCCTTAGTGGCAAGTCTATACATCGACTTGGCGCTCTCAAAGTCTATACATTCACATGTAGGCAAAGTCTGCACATTGGCAGCACTGTGCAAGTCTATACATTGCCTTTGGGCATCCAAGTCTACACATTACCTTTGGGCATCCAAGTCTATTCATTGGCAGTGTGTCTGTGTTTCAAGCGATTCGTCAAGTCTATGCATTCCCAGTCTTTACCTACATTTCACTCTCAAGTCTGTACAGCCGATCGTCTCAGTCAGCATCTCACGCTTTCAAGTATATACATTGACATATGCATTCACTGTAAAGTCTATACATAGCTGCGTCTTATTCAACGTCTCATATGCATATTTGAGTTGAAGTCTGTACAGCCCAAGTCTGTACATCCACTATCTCACTTGGACTTGAAGTCTATACAGTGGACCATCTCTGTCAGCGTCTCAAGCTGCAAGTCTGTACAGAGTCTGGCAGCCTACAGTGCATCGTCTCTTCAAGTATGTACAGCCTTGGCGTATGCATCATAAAGTCTAAACATCGTGTGCTTCGAAGCTTTCAAGTCTGTACATGGTCTTGGCATTTGCATTGAAGTCTATACATTGGTCTTCACTTTAAAGTCTGCACATTGTGCCTTGAAGCTGTTCAAGTCTGTACATTGTCCCCGTGTTCACTTGCCTTAAAGTCTATACATCGTGGCCTTCAAGTCTTCAGAGCCTATACATTCTTCAAGGGCCAAGTGTATACAGTGTCTCGCTCACATCTTCAAGGGTGAAGTCTATACATTGGTTAGGCTTGTTCATGCTAGGCTTGTTCATGCATCGTTCTTCTCAAAGTCTGTACACTGGTATCTCATGCATTCTAAAGTCCATACTCTCCTCCATGCATAGTCAAGTCTATACAGACTTAGCGAAAGCATTCAAGTTTGTACTCTGGTGCCGTCGTCTGCATGGTCAAGTCTATACAGACTTAGTGAAAGCTTAGCTAGTCTGTACATTGGTCTCTCAGGCATGTAAACACCAAGTCTATACACTCCTTGTTTCATGTCTATACATTCGGTTGTTCCATGCATTCTCATCAAGTCTATACAGAGCTTGCCTCAAAGTCTGGACAGCGTTCGCCTCAATGTCTGTACAGCCTGTGTGTTAAACGAACACAAGTCTGTACATCGTCCAACGCTTCATGTGAAGTCTGTACAATGCCTTAGTCTTCTACACATGAAGTCTATACATTGTTGTTGCATTCACGCCATGTCCATACACTGCATTTGTGCATTGTTCACAACAAGTCTGTACATAAAGTTCTCATGCATGTAAACATCAAGTCTATACACTCCCTTGTTGCATGTCTATACATTCGATTGCTTCATGCATCACACAGAAGTCTGCACATCCCTTTCTGATAAGTCCATACATCATTTGTCAAGTGTGTACATTGAGGTCGCTTGAAGGGCTTC
This sequence comes from Amorphophallus konjac, assembly GCA_022559845.1. NCBI lineage: Eukaryota > Viridiplantae > Streptophyta > Magnoliopsida > Alismatales > Araceae > Amorphophallus > Amorphophallus konjac. The sequence goes on from CM040121.1 coordinate 352,330,679, forward strand.
AAGTCTATACACTCTCACGTTGTACATACTTGCTTATTTGCTGCTTCGAAAGTCTATACACTCGCTTGTGTTATCAAGTATATACACTCGTCCTCCTTCACTCGACTAACTCTATACATCCATTGTCTTGCTTGCTGAATAAAGTCTGTACACTGTCTTCAACTGATATTGTTCATCGACTGAACTCTTCATTAATCTTGCAGGTGTCTGGGCACGTGATCCGAGGTTGGCACCTGGCACGTGATCCAAAGAGCTGAGATGCTAACACGTGGCAGAGTCAATTGGGCGGGAGATGTGGAAGACACACGCCCTAGTTGCTGCTGATATATATATGAAGCTTCTTCATCCGCAGAAGAGCAAAGGAAGGAAGGCTGATCGTGAAAAAGCAGAGAGGAAGAGAGTAGCAGAAAGGCAGAGAGAAGAAGAAGGATAGAAAGGCAGTGAGCAGAAGAAAAAGAAGAGTGGCAGAGTGAGAGAAGCATCAGAAGAAAAAGAGAGAGAGATAGAGCTCGTGAGGATTAAGAGAAAAAGAAAGTGAGAGAGAAGAGAAGAGGAAGAGAAGCTTACCTGAAGATCATTCCTACAGGAAGTTGGATCAGATCCACTCCAGTCAGCTCCTGCGAGAGCCATATTATGATTTCATTTTCCAGCTTTCTGATTGCTGTACTTTTCGTTTATTGTTTTTCTTTTTAACTGTGATCATTGTTCTTCCGACTCTCTGGACTGAGGTCGGGTTCCTCCTGTGGACTCAGGAGAAGGGAGATCTGATCTCCGGTTTACAAGTGGTTGGGAGTCATTTGTGGGTTCCCTCCTAGGTGGAGGAAGAGAGACCTCGGTCTCTGGTTTGCTAGTGGCTGGGAGTAACTAGTGGTTCCCTCCGGTTGGGAGGAAGAGGGGAGGTTGTTCCCCTGGTCAAGCTGTTTGGCTGCAAGTGTTCGCAGACTGAGTCTGCTGGTTCTAGCATTAGCTAGTGAAGCCTCACTCCGGTTTGGAGTGAGGGGTGGATGTAGGTCTTGGTGATCGAACCACCTAAAAATCTTCTGTGCAGTGTGGTTGTGTTTTTGCTCCTTGTCTTCTACCTCCTTCACAGGTTGCCTTAGCATTCTCGTTTCTATCTGTGCTGCTTCCGCTAGCTGATAGTTTAGGCGCGCCTTATATATTTGCTCTATTGTTTAAGCCATCTGTGTTTTAATTCTGTAATATTGTTTGAGCGAAAAGTTTTTTAAGGGTGGGATTCATTCACCCCCCCTCTGAATCCATCACACCGATCCTATCAATTGGTATCAGATCGGTGTCTGCATAGAAGGTCCAATGACCTACAGATCCGATCTTGCAGTCTTCGGTACTAATTTGCTTTTGGTGCATCAATATTCCTGTTGCATTTAATCTGATTATTTCCATGGGTGATCCACCAGTTTTCAACGGCTCCAATTTTAATGTATGGTTTGTCAGTCTGAAAAATTATGCTATATCAGTTAATCCTGATCTGTGGAAGTTAATTTCACACGGTCCTCATAAATTACCAAAGAAAAAGTCCAAATGGACTGACAGTCACAGATCAATGTATGAAGAGAATCAGATAGCTATGAATCTAATGAAGGCAGCTACTGATAAGGCTTTACATTCCTGCTTTCATGATTGCAGCTCTGCTAAAGACATTCTAGATATGCTGAAGCGAGCTCAGAAGAGAAGTGAGGATAGCTGCATGATGGCTAACAGAAGCAATCAAAGTGGCAGCCAAAATGAAGAAGATGATGATGAAGAGGTAAACCCTTTCGAGAATTTCTCTTTGGATGGGGAGAATGCATATGCTGAATTGCTTGAATCTCATGAACATTTAAGAAAACCGTATAAAAAATTGAAAAAGGGGACTGGGTTAGATAGTTTGAGCTCTCCATGTGAAAATTGTTCTAATATCAAGCAATCCCATGATGCCTGCTTGTCTGATATCCATATGCATGAAAATCAGAATGGAAAATTGAAGAAGGAACTTGAATGTGCTTGCTCTGAACTAAGTAGGCTAGAATATGAAAATGACTCTCTGAAACAATCTGTTAAAGAAAATGAAGATAAATTTGGGAAACTTGAGCAAGAGAAGAACTTGTTTGCTGAAAAATTTATTGCCATAAAATCTGTAAATATAGAATTACAGAAAGATTTTGAAAAATAACAAAAGGAATTGAAGGAGTTTGAAGCTGGGAGAGAAAGCAAGGTTAACTCAGAAGATCAGACTCTAATAAATGAGTTAATTCAAAATGATAAGCTTAAGGAAGAAAATGAGAAGTTAAAACTGCTGAACTCCACTATGTCTGAGAGATTTCTAGCCTTAGAAAGAGGAAAAACTATTTGCGTTGAAGATTCTGAAAAACTGAGCAATCTGGAACAAGAGATTGAAAAATACAAAATAGCTAACAAAGTTTTGAATGAAGCTATGAATTGCAGTGAGCAAGAGATTGCCAATTATGAGTTACACATTTCCTCTCTAGAAAATGAAATCCAAGACTTAAAAGATTCCTTGTCTAAGTTTGTGAGTGGGCAAGAAAACCTAGACAAGCTACTAGGTGTAAAAGTCAATGTCAGGAAGGAAGGGTTGGGCTACAATAATCTGAATAAAAAGACTTTTAAGAACAAAGTAATGACATCATTTGTAAATGCTTCAAATGTAGCCTCTACATCAAAAGATAAACAGCCCATTGTTCAGAAAATGCTGGAAACAAAGGTTAATTGTAAGAAAGAGAGACTGAGTTACAATCCAGTCATGAGGAAGGTTGATGGATCCAACCTGAAAACTGTTTTTGTTAAATCTTCAGAACAAGAAAAGTCTTCTACCACATCTCCACCTCAGAACAAGGCTAAGAAAACAGAAAAATAAAATAAAAATCATAAAACATCAAAAATTCAAAGGAACAATCTGCATGCTAAGAACTCATCAGAAAAATGCCATGTTTTAAAGAAATCAAATGGATCATGTCATTATTGTGGTAAGCATGGACACTTTATGAGTAACTGTTTTGTGATGAAACAAGATGATAAAAAGTATGCTAGAAAACATGTGTTCGGTCAGAAAAAGGATAATCTGAATGTTAAAGAATTTCATGCTAGAAATCATGTTTTTCAAAATAAGAAAATTCATTGCTCCAATTGTGGCAAGATGGGCCACATTGCAGCTCATTGCTAGCATGTTAAGGGGAAGAAATTTCATTCTGAGTTCGTTAATTTCCATGACAACAAAAATATTTTTGAAAGGAAAACTCTTGCATGTCTTGAGTGTGGTAAGTTAGGCCACAGAGCTAGAGATTGTTGGCATGCTCAGAAGAACTATGTTAACCCCTATGTTATCAAATTCTATGCCAGAAAATCTGTGAGTTTTTCATGCTATAACTGTGGAAAGCCAGGTCATAGGGCTGCAACCTGTTGGCTGGCAGGATATCAAAACCAAACTGGTTTTGGTAAACAGAATTTTTATTCTGTTAACAAAAAAGTTCATGCATATGCACATAGAATTCATGCTAATAAGAATGTGCATAAATCAAATCAGAAATCTGCTGCTTCTTGCCATCATTATGGCAAATCTGGACATTTGATGGATGGTTATCCTCTAATGAAATTTAATGATCATCAAGTTTAAAATGTGCTGAGAAAACCTGCTAGAAGTGATACTGTCATGTCAGGACCCAAGACTTCTTGGGTGCCTATTTGTGCAAAATCGTTGGCTAACTTGCAGGTGTGCCTTGGAAGCTGATTAATAAAGAGGGGATTAATCCAAGGCACTCAAGAATGAAAACCCCTTCCTGAACTTTTCAGGTAAATTTCTTACATTTCCTGTTTTTAGTTTTACTGCATAGCACATTAAATCTGTTTTTGCATATTCATTCATCATCTGCCATTTGCATTATTTTATGATCATGCACTTGCTGAATGTTCTGTGCATATATGAGTTTTAAGGGTTGTCTGCATCTGATGCATACATATGCCAATTGCAGTTGTTTGTTAATTGTTGATATGCATAATCTCTGAAAACAAATTACAACTTCTGAAAATCTGAACTGCATATGAATGTTGTTTGAAATCTGTCTGTTGCATAGCTCACTGAAAATCTGGATTGCCTATAGGACTGCATGTTGAATTATCATGATTGACTTCTATGGTATATTAAATAGTAAGCCACTAAAAGGTAGGGAAATCTATTTGGAGGCTTTTACTATGTGTGAGATGGTCTTTTAGACCAGGTTCTCCGCCTAGTACCATGGGTCATAGTGCTTGATAGGGCAGTCTGAATGAGCATGAATCACAAATCCATATGTTCAGTTTTCATGGCAAACATTGCATGTTTTCAGGGGTAGTTAATTGCATGTCTTTGCATGGCAATCAATGTTGAGTCCTTGCATGTCTTTGCATACATGTAGTTAATAGCATTGCATTTCACTACATTGAAAAGGCCAAAAAGATTGACTGAATGCATATTGTGAAGGGGAGTCAATGCATTGCATGTAGGTTGTCAAATGCATACACTTGTCAGAATTCATTGCATATCCTTCCTTATTGATTTTGTTGACAAACCTTGATCATATTCTGAAAGCATTGAGCTTCAAAATCTCTTCTATCATTTGGTATCAGAATTCTGTTAGTCTTTCATGAAGATTTCAATGGGGCTATCTCGATTATAAATCTGAAAACACTTGAACTAAGAATCTTCTATTATACGATTTTATGAATGTCTGAAATAACTCATGTGGTTTAAGGTTAATGTATTCATTGAGTTTGACTTTAAAATCTCTTAAAAATATCTGAAACATGTTTAATAAACCTAAACCATCTGTTTCATGCTGTGTCTTGTAAAATCTTCTGAAATCTACATTATTGAATACATGGCTTTATTTGGTTAAGTACATAAAATTATTATTGATTTGAAGCAAATGAGTTTTTTCTGAAATGTCTAAAGGGTAAACTCTGTCATAGCAATGACTTTGGTCACTGAGAAACACCTGTCCAAAGAACTGTGTCATGAGGTGCCATAGTTAACTCTGCTTAAGAATGAGTGTTAATCAGGCAGAGCAATGGCATGCACACTGAGAAATATAACTCACTCATCAAGAAATGATTTGTAGTGTGTCATGATGTGTAAATGCTATCTCTGTTCATATAAAGCATGACTGTTAGTTACACTAAGTGCTTAGGGATATTGGCGTCTGATCAACGTATATCCTCTAGTTATAAGGTGTACACTGAACTATAGTGCTCATAAAATTAGTAGCATGAAAATTTGTTGAACAAATTGTAATATTTGAATATTGATGCAAAAATCAAATTGCTACAACCCTAGATAAAATCATATGACTTCATTATTGCTTGATCTTAATACTAGTGCATGTAATTCCGAAAGAAGTCAATAAATTTGATTGTGTAAGAGAAAGGGAGGTTAATCAAGATATGTGTATGTGGGCTTGGTTCATTTTTATTAAACCATGGTTTTAGATATCAATACAGAATTTTATTGATAAACTTTGCATACATCATGTTTAAACCATGCTGATCAATAAAATTCATTCATAAGCCCTTATAATGGAAGACTTTGAAAAATTATGTTTTGGATTTATGAGATTGATATCTCCTTGAAGATCTTGTTGAATTCCTTGTGTTTGGAGCTTAGTTGAAATTCTTTTCCTCACTGTCCTTGATTCATCATGACCTGAACTAACTTTTGCTTGCCCCTGTGGTCTCCTTCTCATTCATTTCATAAGGTTCCAGTTATTGAGGGGGAGCCTCCATGTCATATGAATCATGCAGCATGAAAATTCATAAAGGGGGAGAATTGTCTTGCATTCATATATTTAGGGGGAGTTGTTGCATTTCTTATTGCATCTGCATCTCTGCATTCATACCTGCTTAATTGTTATGAGTCATATTGCTCTTTGGGGAAGAATGTGCTTTCATGTAGTTAAAGGGAGAAATGTCATATCAATTGGTATCACATCTGCTTACTTTTCCTCTCTCTAACTAATGTCTTTTTGCTGAAGTCAAAGGGGGAGAATGTTTTTAACTTAAGTCTGTGTGACTCATAGTGTTGCCATCATCAAAAGGGGGGAGATTGTTGTGCCCCTGTGGTCTTGATGATTGGTTTTGATGATAGCAAACACTATAAGTCACCATATGCATGTGTGCATGAAAGACCTTGTTGATTCATTTAAGTGCATTCATATTTCACATGTGTTCATGTATTTGTGAATGTGTGCTTGTGAATGGCATTTCGTTGTTCTGTCTGACATCTGGACAGAAGTGGGTCGACCCCCCTCTTAGATGGGTCGACCCCCCCAAGATTCGCATGTCTATTCATTGGCTGCTGCATGCTCACACGATCATTTAAGTCCATACATTGCTTCTAGCATGCACACACACACCCAAGTATATACACTGCTGCATGCTCACTGCATTTGATGTCATGTCTGCACATTGCTTAATTATGTACAGAGTTAACATTGTCTCGCACACAAATTCACTTCCAAGTCTATACATTCTTGCATATTGTGCTTCACGCTTTGTTCAAGTCTATACACCCTGTTGCATATTGAACGTGTAGTCTATACATCGTCCAGAGCCTTGTTGCATTGTGTCACAAAGTCTATACATTGCCAGCACACACGTTCAAAGTCGTTTCATTTGAAGTCCATACATTGCCCTGTAGCTTGCCTTGCTGAAGTCTATACATCTGTGTTCATTGTGCACAGTTCATGCATCAAGTCTATACATGGTCAAGTCTGCACATTCCTTAGTGGCAAGTCTATACATCGACTTGGCGCTCTCAAAGTCTATACATTCACATGTAGGCAAAGTCTGCACATTGGCAGCACTGTGCAAGTCTATACATTGCCTTTGGGCATCCAAGTCTACATATTGCCTTTGGGCATCCAAGTCTATTCATTGGCAGTGTGTCTGTGTTTCAAGCCATTCATCAAGTCTATGCATTCCCAGTCTTTACCTACGTTGCACTCTCAAGTCTGTATAGCCGATCGTCTCAGTCAGCGTCTCACGCTTTCAAGTATATACATTGGCATATGCATTCACTGTAAAGTCTATACATAGCTGCGTCTTATTCAGCGTCTCATATGCATATTTGAGTCAAAGTCTGTACAGCCCAAGTCTGTACATCCACTGTCTCACTTGGACTTGAAGTCTATATAGTGGACCGTCTCTGTCAGCGTCTCAAGCTGCAAGTCTGTACAGAGTCTGGAAGCCTACAGTGCATCGTCTCTTCAAGTATGTACAGCCTTGGCGTATGCATCATAAAGTCTAAACATCGTGTGCTTCGAAGCTTTCAAGTCTGTACATGGTCTTGGCATTTGCATTCAAGTCTATACATTGGTCTTCACATGAAGTCTATACATTTGTCTTCACTTTAAAGTCTGCACATTGTGCCTTGAAGCTGTTCAAGTCTGTACATTGTCCCCGTGTTAACTTGCCTTATAGTCTATACATTGTGGCCTTCAAGTCTTCAGAGCCTGTACATGCTTCAAGGGCCAAGTGTATACAGTGTCTCGCTCACATCTTCAAGGGTGAAGTCTATACATTGGTTAGGCTTGTTCATGCTAGGCTTGTTCATGCATCGTTCTTCTCAGAGTCTGTATACTGTTGTCTCATGCATTCTAAAGTCCATACTCTCCTCCATGCATAGTCAAGTCTATACAGACTTAGCGAAAGCATTCAAGTCTGTACTCTGGTGCCGTTGTCTGCATGCTCAAGTCTATACAGACTTAGCGAAAGCTTAGCTAGTCTGTACATTGGTCTCTCAGGCATGTAAACACCAAGTCTATACACTCCTTGTTTTATGTCTATACATTCGGTTGTTCCATGCATTCTCATCAAGTCTATACAGAGCTTGCCTCAAAGTCTGGACAGCGTTCGCCTCAATGTCTGTACAGCCTGTGTGTTGAACGAACACAAGTCTGTACATCGTCCAGCGCTTCATGTGAAGTCTGTACAATGACTTAGTCTTCTACACATGAAGTCTATACATTGCTATTGCATTCACGCCATGTCCATACACTGCATTTGTGCATTGTTCACAGCAAGTCTGTACATAGACTTCTCATGCATGTAAGCATCAAGTCTATACACTCCCTTGTTGCATGTCTATACATTCGATTGCTTCATTCATCACACAGAAGTCTGCACATCCCTTTCTGATAAGTCCATACATCATTTGTCAAGTGTGTACATTGAGGTCGCTTGAAGGACTTCAAGTCTATACACTCTCACGTTGTACATACTTGCTTATTTGCTGCTTCGAAAGTCTATACACTCGCTTGTGTTATCAAGTATATACACTCGTCCTCCTTCACTCAACTAACTCTATACATCCATTGTCTTGCTTTCTGAATAAAGTCTGTACACTGTCTTCAACTGATATTGTTCATCGACTAAACTCTTCATTAATCTTGTAGGTGTCTGGGCACGTGATCCGAGGTTGGCACTTGGCACGTGATCCAAAGAGCTGAGATGCTGACACGTGGCAGAGTCAATTGGGCGGGAGATGTGGAAGACACACGCCCTAGTTGCTGCTGATATATATATGAAGCTTCTTCATCCGCAGAAGAGCAAAGGAAGGAAGGCTGATCGTGAAAAAGTAGAGAGGCAGAGAGTAGCAGAAAGGCAGAGAGAAGAAGAAGGATAGAAAGGCAGTGAGTAGAAGAAAAAGAAGAGTGGCAGAGTGAGAGAAGCATCAGAAGAAAAAGAGAGAGAGATTGAGCTCGTGAGGATTAAGAGAAAAAGAAAGTGAGAGAGAAGAGAAGAGGAAGAGAAGCTTACCTGAAGATCGTTCCTACTGGAAGTTGGATCAGATCCACTCCAGTCAGCTCCCACGAGAGCCATATTATGATTTCATTTTCCAGCTTTCTGATTGTTGTACTTTTCATTTATTGTTTTTCTTTTTAACTGTGATCATTGTTCTTCCGACTCTCTGGACTGAGGTCGGGTTCCTCCTGTGGACTCAGGAGAAGGGAGATCTGATCTCCGGTTTGCAAGTGGCTGGGAGTCATTTGTGGGTTCCCTCCTGGGTGGAGGAAGAGAGACCTCGGTCTCTGGTTTGCTAGTGGCTGGGAGTCACTAGTGGTTCCCTCCGGTTGGGAGGAAGAGGGGAGGTTGTTCCCCTGGTCAAGCTGTTTGGCAGCAAGTGTTCGCAGACTGAGTCTGCTGGTTCTAGCATTAACTAGTGAAGCCTCACTCCGATTTGGAGTGAGGGGTGGATGTAGGCCTTGGTGACCGAACCACCTAAAAATCTTCTGTGCAGTGTGGTTGTGTTTTTGCTCCTTGTCTTCTACCTCCTTCACAGGTTGCCTTAGCATTCTCGTTTCTATCTGTGCTGCTTCCGCTAGCTGATAGTTTAGGCACGCCTTATATATTTGCTCTATTGTTTAAGCCATCTGTGTTTTAATTCTACAATATTGTTTGAGCGAAAAGTTTTTTAAGGGTGGGATTCATTCACCCCCCCCTCTGAATCCATCGCACCGATCCTATTAGTCAGCACTAGGTTGATTTCTTTTGGGTAGATTTTGTGAGATGCATGCATTGTGTGTGTTTTATTTCTATTGTGTATGACAATACCTAGCATGTGTGCTTATTTTTATATATATATTTTTACACACTTCTTCCTTGACACATTCCTAAGACTAAATACTCCTTGACAAATAAACGTGGACTAGTGATCTAGTGTTCTAAGCAGTCTCAAAACAGGGGATTCCGTAGTCGACTCTTGCCTGCTATCATTCTTGGGTTAGCAAAGAATATATATATATATATATATTAAAAAAGGAGGAAAATATGTTTTTGTGAAAATGGGGGAGTCCACAGGGTCTTGGAGTCCACTTTTATCACTGAGGTCACTGGCTAGACTCTTTTTCTCTTGGGGTCAAAAATGGGGGTTTCTATGCCCCAGCGGTCGACCGCTGGCTTCGTGCCGGTCGACTGCCAGCGGCGAACCGGCCCGGTTCAGCCGCGTCCGAACCCCATTTTAAGGGGGTTTTCTCCCTCCTTCCCTCATTCTATTCCATTCCCTTCTCTCTCCCTTACTCCATTCTAACCCTAGCACACCTCACTCCCATCTTCTAAGCCCTAAAAACCCCACATCTCCTCTCTCCAAACACGATCCGGCCGATTATTCTCCATTTCGGAACAACTCCTCACCGGCGTTCGTGCACTCGTGTCACCCTTCCCTGAGTTCCAGAGCATAAAAAAGGTGTTCACAGTCCTCCTCGGTGTCTCTCTCTCCATCCCAAGGTAGAGGTTCTACCTCTCAAGAGGATCATATCTTCAGCGGGTTTCTTAGTCTAAAATGGCACCTTGAAGGAGTGCGCGGCGTCTTCTCCAAGGGGAACCTAGTGCTCAGAGACGTGAAGCTCCGGTCGCACCACCACCACAGGCTTCAGCACCCAGGTTACCTCCAAGAACTATCATCGACCCTCGTCTTGTCGATTTTGAGGAGATGAACAAAATCCTGCCCGACATGTATGCAGTTTTCTCAATGCAACCGGGATGGATTGATTTTGTCACTAGATACAACCTCTACTATCCATATTTAGTGCAACCGTTCTATGGTAATTTGGTTGACAGAAATGGAAGGTTGTACACAATGGTTCAGGGCATTGAGATCCACATTACTCCAGAATTATTTTATCGTGCCCTAGGTGTTTTTTCCCATGGTGCAGACATGAATTTTGGGCATGGTGAGGTTGAGGCAAGTTTTATTGCCATGACGAGCTGTGAGTTTGTACGTGGTGTAAGTGACCTAATTGAGCTCAATGCCAACCACTTTCCCACACTGCAACGGGTTCTCCATCATATGTTTACTACACTCTTTTATCCCAAGAGTGGCAGCCGAGACGAAGTGACTGAAGTGCACCGATTCTTGTTCTATCATGTTATTAATGGTGAATTAGTTAATATGGGATGGCTTATGACTCAACTGATAAGTCGATGCTGCACACATTTATGGAGGTCCCTGCCCTATGCCTCTCAACTCACTGGAGTTTTCACTTTTGTCGGTGTCCCATTGGAGGGTGAGCAGTTTGTTCTGGTCCGCCATGATGACATTTATAATGAGCATAAGATCTTCTCCGATATGGGATATTATCGTGCTGTAAACGGCGAAATTCATCGTGCTGTCCCAGTTTATGGGGAAGAAAATGACAATGAAGAAGAGCAAGAACAAGACCAACAGCAAGCTCACCAAGATGCACCTGCACTAGTCCAGCCCGAGGATGTGCCTCCTCCAGCGGATCTTCCTCCACCACCACAATACTTTCATGGGGAGTCTTCCACTCAGGATACTGGGCATCCCACTTGGGGGGGACTATGAGACTCTAGACAGGCGTCTTTTAGGCATGGAAACCCGCATTGACTCCTCCCTTGGGCGTTTAGACACTTTTATGGATACCGTGACTGGATGAATGGACTCCTTCACCCATGCTCTGGATGATCTTTCTACCCACATGGCCACTCTCTATGCAAGCCATGAAGATAACCGTGAAGCCTTCCGGCTGACCAACCAATCCCTTCTTGTCCTCCGTCGTTAGCTTCTTCATCATGATGAAACTCTGCATGACATTGCGGACCGTCTCCCTCGTGCTCCTGCTCCTGCTCTTGTTGGCTCCCCCCATGATGATGGTGCCCGGGATGGTGTTCATGGCGAGGAAGCTGCGGATCACCCTGCTGTGTAGCTGTTCTTGAGTCACTATTGTCCACCTTTTGTATCCCTCCCCACTCCTTTTTGCTGATGTCAAAGGGGGAGAAGTAGGCTATTAGGGTTATATATATGCTATGTGTGTTTGCCTGCTTGCATGCATGTCTATCTCTTGCATTGTAGTTTGAGGATGTTGGTTGCATTTTGGTTGTATTGCATTAGTGATTTGCATTTAGTGGTTGCATTCCTTCGTATGTCGAGTCCATTTTCACCTCTTGCATTCAGTGTACCCTATTTTGAACTAATGAAAATGAATGGAAGAATGCACTCTTTGAACTTACAAGATTGGCCTTCTCCTCTCTCACTTCTTTTCAATTTGGCAAATAAGTATTGAATGGCTGGTATGGATATGTTGAATTGTTTGTGTTGGAAGTGATATGATGTGCTAAAATGGACTTGTTGAATACTTTCAATTCTTGAGTTCAACGTTTCATATTGATGGATTTCAACTGAATTTCAAATGTGATTGACTTCGTTTTGAAAACTTGCTCAAAGGCACTTTGGTTTGAACACATGAGCTTAAATGCCTAGCTTTTGTCATCATCAAAAAGGGGGAGATTGTTGAGCATATCCGAGTGATTTTGATGATAACGAAATCCAGGACATTTATCTCCTACGTGCCTTGTATTTGAACAATGTTTTATGCTCTAAACCATCAAATTTCATTCCTTTTCAACCTAGTGTTCATGAATCCTTCCATGTGTTAAAACGAGCCTAAATGAACTTGTAATCAACCATGACACAAGCCCATTTCAATCATCGAACTTATGGATAGTTTTTTAGCAGGCTAACACTTGATTTTTGCAGGTTTGGAGATTGGCAGTCGACCTCTAGACCATTGGAGGTCGACCTGAAATCACAGAACCAAAAGAAGAAGACCTATAAAAATGGCAGTCGACCGCCAGGACCCTAGAGGTCGACCTATTTTTCCAGTAGCCAAATGGCTATAGGAATGCTCCTAGCGGTCGACCGCTGGCCTCTGCAGGTCGACCGCCAGCCCCGAGCTGCCCATAATTGTTGACTTTTTGTCACTTCGAGAAAAGCCATCCCTCTTGGTATTGTTTAATCCCTAAGCAACCAAACCCTCCAGAAATTGTGGATCTGGTCTGGGGGAGTCCATGGACCATTCAAAGTCTATATAACATATACAAGAGGGTTAAGAAAACCCTAATGCTCAAGGTGGATCAAGGAGGCTACCAAAGGGGAAGAGAAGGGAGTTAGCACTGTAGACGTGAACAGTGCTCCAAGAAGAGTTCTTCATCCTTCTTCCTCCATTCTCAGGTAAAGATCAAGCCATATCTGAAGAAGATCAAAGGCCAGACCAAGTGGAGCTCAAGCTGCATCCAAGGAATTCTTCATCAACTAAGGAGGAGCATTAATCAAGCCTTTTCTTTTGTGTTTTTCATTCTCAATCTTTCTGAGCTTCAAGTGTGGTTGTGTTGTATTCCTAAATCATCGTGTGTGTGTGTGTGGATCTTCGCAGATCCGTGTGTGTGTGCAGTTAAGTTTGTTTGTCTTTGTGTGTGTGTGTGTGTGTGTGTTTGATCTTGTATCTCTTTACAAGATAGTGTGTGGATCCTAACGTTTGGTAAGTGGTGGACGTAGGTTGCCGCTGTGGCATCCGAACCACCTAAAAATTGCTGTCTCATTGTGGTTTGTTCCTTTTCCCCTATCCCACTTCTGCGCATGCTTGTGGATTTAGTTTAATTGCTATCTTTAGATCTAGATTAACTGATCACCTTCAAATAGATCCTCAGTATATGAAAAGTTGGATTCGAACTGACAAGGTTACTCTTGCCGGAAAGATAACAGTTTGTGTGAGTAAATCTTCGAATCAGTTAACTCTGCCTAGTACCAAGGGCTATTGCAGTGATTGTTTTTGATAGATCTGGTTTATCCTGCACTTATCTCTTAGTGTTCTCGCATAATTTTAAAATTGAGTATAACCTTGTTAAAATTGTGATTTCACCCAATTCACCCCCCTCTTGGGTGCCATTAATTGCGGGACTTCATAAGTATCCATGTTTTTAGCCTCTAACTCCTAGCGGCCGATAATAGGCCAATACGCCTTACTCAGGTAGACCTCCAGAATCCATTTCCCAATCTTTGGCAACAGGCCACTACACCTCATAGACTGATCAACAACAACAACCACATGAACCAATCAAGATACCTCATAGACGGACATGCCTCGAAGGCCCGTCCACAGTAGCCCTAGAGCAACGCACCCCCGAGGGTCGGTCTATCACACACTCCAATCATTATGCCTCAATGGTCGGCCAGTGACAATCCCTTCATCGGCACCTCAACGACCAGCCGATTGAGGCTCCCAGTCAATATACCTCAGCAATCAACCGGGTGGAATTTCCAATCAATATACCTCGGCGGTCAACCATCACATTAACAGGTATCATCCACCATATTATGATGATTATGTGTCTAACATCATTTGTGGTCATTGTACTGTTTAAAGGGTCGGACAACCTCGACTTTGGCTATTTTACCATGACAGTTAGCCGCCAGCATCAACATTCGGCCATACCCCATGAGGATCGGCTGAATATGATTCCAAGCCAACACCCCTCTCTGGGGGCAAATCTAGCAACTCCAGACAAAGATGCCTCACCGAGGCAGGTCTCCAGCAACTCCAGACCAAGACGCCTCGACGAGGCAAGTCTCCAGCAACCTCCAGACCAAGACGCCTCGCCGAGGTAGGTCTTCAACAACACTAGACCAAGACGTCTCACCGAGGAAGGTCTCTAGCAACTCTAGGCCAAGATGCCTCGCCGAGGCAGGTCTCCAGCAACTCTAGGCCAAGACGCCTCGCCGAGGCAGGTCTCCAGCAATCTCAGACCAAGATGCCTCGCTGAGGCAGGTCTCCAGTAACCTCAGACCAAGACGCCTGGCCGAGGCAGGTCTCCAGCAACCTCAGACCAAGACGCCTCACCGAGGCAGGTCTTCAAGAACACCAGACCAAGATGCCTCACTGAGGCAGGTCTCCAGTAACTCTAGGCCAAGACACCTCACCGAGGCAGGTCTCTAGCAATCTCAGACCAAGACGCCTCACCGAGGCAGGTCTCCAGCAACCTCAGACCAAGACGTCTCATCGAGGCAGGTCTCCAGCAACCTCAGACCAAGACGCTCCGCCGAGGCAGGTCTTCAACAAAACCAGACCAAGACACCTCACCGAGGCAGGTCTCCAGCAACTCAAGGCCAAGATGCCTCGCCGAGACATGTCTCCAACAACCTCAGACCAAGACGCCTCGCCGAGGCAGGTCTTCAACAACTTTAGACCAAGACGCCTCGCCGAGGCAGGTCTCTAGCAACTTCAAACCAAGATGCCTTACCGAGGCAGGTCTCCAATGACTTCAGGCCAAGACGCCTCGCCCAGGCTGGTCTTCAACAACTCCAAACCAAAATGCCTCACAGAGGCGGGTCTACAGCAACCCTAGACCGACATGCTTCCCTGAGACATGCCCTCAACAACACCGGGTCCACGGCCCTTGTCAAGGCCGACCCCCAGCAACACCAGGTCAACATGTCTCCCCGAATCTTGCCTCCAGTAGCATCAGACCAGCACACCTACGACACCGATTGTCTTCGGCAGCTTCACCCCAGTCGGCAGATCACCCTACTTCTTGGGTGTAGTCCCCGTGGCTGCTCCGCAGCTGCCCACTTCTCAGTTAACGTCATTCATCCCCGTGTTACTCCGGCCTCTCTGGATTCCCTGACACCACCAGCCAACCAACCGGTCCCTACCACTTTGACCGTGCAATGGCGGCCCTAGCAGGAGCTGGAATCTCTCAACCTCGAAGCCCTAGTATAATCCCAGTTCCCTTGTAACCCCTGACCCACCAGCTATAATCCCAGTCACATCCAGACATGACAAAGGGGCCTCCAGCACCATAACTTGACGATTTGCAAGTGACCTACAACACAACTCCAGCTACAATGCTTCAGAGCTGTGACCAGCCCGTCCCATAGGACGGTGGGCACCAAGCTTGGCAAATGAGCCCCCATGGTTGGTCAACAGACGATGCCAGCATCCCACAAGAAGAATCAACCACCACAATAGTGGTAGGCTACTAACGATTGATCACAAGCTTCGCCACAAAGCCCCTGTCAGAGCGACGGTCATCTTGTCGCCAGCCAGCAATCCCAGGGGCTAAGGGATAGGTGGCCCTCCAATCCCTAAGACAAGGAATCCTCGAACCCCCTTACACAGCATCGTCGGCTATGGTCACGACCAAAGGGGAACAGGCAAGGGAGTGAAAAATGCTCAAAGCACTCCTTGACTTAGACAAGGTGGAAAACCTGAGAAAACATAAATCTCAGTACACAAGTCCACCTCCGCGCGCAAGGCATGGCCTCCGCTAGTGCAACCTCGGATAATGAAAGAGGAGCCACAAGTGGTCTCCCATTGCTCGCCAGCCGCCCTACGAGGTGGGATGGGCTCAACAGTCCTGGCCTCGCTTGTCTCAGATTTCTAATAGGGGAGGGTCCTTTCCACCGAGCCGCCTCTCCTTAGAAGATCCACAAATCCCACTGCGCAAGGCAGTCCCCAGACATAGGCAACAAAGCCAGAAGCATTGTTACACTAGGATCCCCTGGCCTCTCTTCGCCATCGGCATTGGCGTCCAACCCAGTCACACCATCAACCGCCGAAGCAACCACCTGTATGGAGAGTTTGGCATCCAGACCTAATTACTCCCGTGATGCGGGCCCTGCGCACCTCTGCCACAAGCCCAACACGCGAGACAAATGGGAACAGAATTCCCAAGTCGCGGATAGCGGGCTACAACTTCAAGCACCACACGTGTATCCAGCCACTCAGATCCCTTTGAAATCTGGCTCTACAACCTCTCGGACTTAATGGTCTTCTGCGAACATACCACCGTCGCATGAAAGAGGGCAATGGGAGCGTCAACCCCCAGAACAGTTGACTCCCACCGAGCCAATAAGGCCGGGGGAAATCAAGCTTGAAAGGCACACGGGCCACACGCCATCATCTTCGCCTCCGATGCACGCCCCGTAGGGGGCATTTGTTGGCACCGGCTTATTTTCCCAAATTAATCGAGGATTAAGTATAGGGAAATACTCCCTAAATGGGGCAAAATGGCACATCACCAAAGTTGCTCTACCAGTCGAGTTGTGATCAGAAATCTAGGCGTGTCGCTGGGTCAAGCGGTGCAACATAACAACCGGGCATCGGCCCCAAGCAAATGGCACTATGCCTGCCGGTTTCTCGACAACCGGGTCGGTTTCGGGATTCGGGACAACCTGCCGTACCTTACGGCACTCTGTGAAGATTCGGGGATCACCCTCGGACACCCTGCATATGGTATTATACCACTGACGCCTCAACAACCGGGTTAACTCGGGACTCAGAATGGCCTGCCGCTTCATACGATTCTTCGCCAAGGAGCGAGGGTCACCCCGACGGACCAGACAAACGGCATCATCATGTCGACACCCCAGTCACCGGGCCCAACCAAGGGTCCTAACCAGCTAGCCATGACCCATGCCAACATCAGTGATCGATCGGGCCCACCGATCACTCAGTTTGCGGGTTTGCCCGCATTCAACACAGCCACCCGAGCACGACCATCAAGGTCTCCCGACTGCTAGTCACATCGGGGCCCGCACCCAACTTCCAGCTACTCCAGTCACATCGGGGCCCGCGGCACCCGACCGTGCAATAACTCCAGTCATAACGGTGCCCCAGGCACCCGAATGCCAGCTACTCCAGTCACATCGGGGCCCGCGACGCCTGCCTCCTCAGTCACAACGGTGCCCCCGGC
Organism: Amorphophallus konjac; assembly: GCA_022559845.1. Classification (NCBI taxonomy): domain Eukaryota; kingdom Viridiplantae; phylum Streptophyta; class Magnoliopsida; order Alismatales; family Araceae; genus Amorphophallus; species Amorphophallus konjac. The sequence goes on from CM040121.1 coordinate 352,348,211, forward strand.
ACCCGACTGCCAGCTACTCCAGTCACATCGGGGCCCGCGGCACCCGACCGCTCAACAACTCCAGTCACAACAGTGCCCCCGACACCCGACTACCAGCTACCCCAGTCACAACGGTGCCGTCGACACCCGACTACCCAGGTACTTCAGTCACAATGTTGCCCCCGGCACCCGACTACCAACAACTCCAGTCACAACGGTGCCCCCGACACCAGACTGCCAGCTACTCCAGTCACATCGGGACCCGCGGCACCTGACCACTCAACTTCCCCCGCACAACGGTGCCCACGGCACCCCTACTACCCTGACGTCGACACTGTCTCATGTCGGGAATACATTGTGACGCCTCTCGGGCGCCATCCTGCTGAGTCACAGGTCCTCTGATGGACACTCTGTACTGACATGAAACTATCCACACAATAATGCAATGACCCGGGGACCGTCATGAATGACGAAATTGTCCCGTGGCTTGCAAGTAATTGTAATTGGGCTCTCATGCCCCCATACAAATGCCTTTTAAGGCATATAAGTCATGTAATCCAGTCAGGGAGCGGATCCCCCTCCTCGTCGAACTAGTCTCTCCACCCCCAGTTATCCCTGTTGTGTTGTTGTTGCCCTGTCGCTGTTGCACGGACTAAGCCAGCCCGATGTCACGGCTCCCAGGGTCCCTAACTCTGTCTTCGATAGTAGAAACAAAGGTGTTCAGATTCAATCCGATGTAAAATAAACATCGGTTGCTTGCGACCGATGGGGAAAGACGTCCAATACATGAATCCCCATAATCGCCTACGCACTCGCACCCGTGGAACCCCTTCTATTCACGTGTCGCCCAATCCCTCGAGCCACATGCCGCGTCCTGGCGACGCTTCCCCAGTCAATCCTTGGTTCCATAGGTGATTGTCAAGAAATCGACTGGCACGCCCACATTCCACCCAGCCATCCCTATTCTAGTCTCCCAGAATGATGAACCATATGCCATCCCTTCCAATGCATTCCTATCGTTCTCTCTGCCTTCTTCTCAATACCCCTAGAATCCCTGCGTGCCCAGTAAACCTATCCCGACCTTCCGTAAAAGGCGAGTCTACCCCCCCCCCCCCCCGTGAGGACCAAAACGACAAGTGACTCCCCGTGGTCACAAACAGACAGCTTGAATTTGATGTTTTTGAGATTGAATAAATGAAAGAATCTGATTGCTTTAGTTTTTCAATTTGCCTCCCCTTTCTTCTCATATGTGTGGTTAGATATGGCTCTCAGAAATAGAAACGGCCTTATTAAGGACCGCTGAAAGAATAAGACGGTCACAATATGACCGCTAACACAACGTAAATGGTTCCTAGTAGACCGCAAGCAGGTAGATGTCTGAGTGGAGCATTAGGCTTGGTGGGACAGAAATGGTCTATCGAGGGACCGCCATATAACAAGACGGTCAGAGTTTGACCGTCGAGCTCAGAGAAACGGCCAGGATTAGACCGCATAGGTATTGAAAGCAGAAGGGTCCCTTCATTTAGGCTCCGTATAAATGGCGGCCTACCCAACGACCGCTAGAAGATGAGACAGTCAAAAGTTGACCGCTAAGCAAATAGAAACGGTCTTCAAGGGACTGAACATAAGGAAATATGGAAAGGAGTCTATGGGCTTGTGGCTTAAATCGTGCGGACCTTTTTCTGCACATACTGAATAAAGAAAACATGTTAGATCTGTTCTAGGCTCAACCCCTTGCCGAGAGCAAGCCTGATAGGAGACCAATTCTTGAGGTTTGGCCAAGGGGTGAAGCCTTATTAAAATAGGCAAAAATAATATAAGAAAGAGGAGATGCAATGCATGCCATGGAATGCAGGGGGAACTATGTGATGGTTTTGAAAATTAATTTTTATGGGTTTTGAAAATATTTTGAGTTTTGTTTAATTTTTTGGATTTTGGAAATATTTGATTTTTTTTTATTTTTTTGGATTTTTTTCATCTTTTTTTGAAACCAGTTCAGACCCGGCGGTGAGAGACCCACTCATTTCATTAGGGGTTTCCCAAGTACAACATGCATTAAAGGTGACCATCCATGACTAGGGACCATCTTCACATAACGGTGCCTCTGCTAAGGCCATACCCAGGGCACAATCCGGTCCTTGGATATCAAAAGAGAATTTGAAAGGGAAGCCGAGGATAGGTATAGAGGTTTTTAGTGCTTGAGTTCCTCTCACGATAACTCCTTTTCAGAGATTCGGCCTGTTGCGCTGGAGCTTTGTGTCCGTCATCGAACCTTCATCCGCTCTAGGCACGCGTACGATCGGACTCATAACGTCTGGCGGGGAAACTATATTGCCACTCTTGCCATGCCTAGTTTCATGCTTTGGAGCATTTGGACTTTTTGAGCTTCAAGCTTTTGGATGAGCTTTTAGCTTTTGTCTTGATTTTTTTTGATTGATTTATGCTTTATGCAGAAATAGGTCATAACGGACTGCCCCTATTTGAGACCTCCTTTCTATTGGGGTGTCTAGATTGGTCCTCACCCCCTTTATTCACCACTTGCCCCTATACTGGGCTGAAGAGAGGAAAATAACAAGGACCCTTACATTCCCCAAATATGGCCAAAGAAGAAACGGTGTCGCGTAGAAGAGGAAAACCCAACCAAGGATGTCGTGTAGTGTGAGTGTTGTGCTAGGGATCTTCCTTCTTGATCAAGGAGGGAACACCTCACCATCGGGCCGTCACTAGCTTGACTCTAAGAATAAAAACGTTTGAAATACAACTGTGGACGTCAAAAAATGATGACGGCGACAATCATACGGCATGCACGTCTTAGCACTCGAGAGTGAGTTGAAAACGGGATGGCCAAACAAACCTCGTACCTCTTCTAAGCAGGATGAACATATATACTTGGCACTCCACCACCCAACAAGAAGCCCTGCAGGCACAAGAGATGGCCCCAGCTCTCCAGTTGGCATTGTCGAAGGCCGAATCAAAAGAAGCTTGGGAAGTCGAACACGTGTTTGGCACACGCCAGAGATCACTCGAAGTTCCGAATCGGGATGCAGAGGCCTTGAACTAAACACCCCGGAGGCGGTGCATTACAGCTAAAGCAGCACGGGAGGACAAGCATCAGTCCGAATAGCTGCGAAGCCAAGACGAAGTCTAAACTGGCGTGCCCTTGCTTGGGCCTTAAACCGGCGCGACCCTCATGTGGCCATTAAACCGGCGTGCCCCATCTTGGCTACAAACCAGCGCGCCCCTTTGTATGTTGTTAATCTGGCGTGCTCAACACCACGCCAGTTTAACTCAAATGCCATCCCATCCGCCAGCCGATACCCTATTTTCGCATCAGCCTGGTGCCTAGAGGGCATTCAATGCTCTGAAGCCCTGTCTCCATGGGCATTCAATGCTCTGGAGCCCTATCTCCACCTCTGTTCGACAACGCAGCTGCATCGACGGTGAAGGCAAGCATCGATGGGGGGAGTAGCAGCAGTAGATCTTCCGGCAAACCCGCAAACATCCCATCCTCGGATAAATGCCAGTGTCCTGCGCAAATCAATAGACGACACCATGGCATGTCAACTCCGGATGCCTCAACGAACGAGGAGGAAGATGGCGGGAGTTCCTTCCGTCCGAGCGAAGAAAGGGCAGCCGGCTATATATACTCTGCATGTTCGATAGAGAGAAGATGATGGGCTATTGAAAAGAGAAGAGAAAAGCTCTGGAACCCCCTGGCTGGCCATTGAAGAGAAGAAGAAAAAGAGAGAAGAGAAGCTCCATTCCCCGGCGCCCGTGAGGTGAAGAAGAAGAGAGTGAGCGTGAGAGAAGAGAGGTGAGCACGGAGGAGGAGAGCTTGTGCTCTGTTCCCCCTCCCCGTCCATGTATCTCTTTCCTTTTCCCCACTGCAATGTATTTCTCTTCTTTTGAGATGAAAATCTCTTGGGTTTGAGCTGTTTCCCCCCTTCGGTGGATGAATAAACAGAAGGCCCTTTTTGGCAAACACGATCCTTTGTCTTTCTTCTTCTTTCCCCTTCCTCCTTCTCCTCATCCAGGGCCCTTCGAAGCATGCTCCTCTGTAGCATGGCCTTCGAAGGAGTTCATCGATGGATGAATATTCATGGCCCTTGTGGTGAACACTTGTCCCGCTTCAAAGAATCATCACCCGTGAGCTGCTGTGACTCTTGAAGGCTAGTCCTCGAGTCTCTACACGCACTTATGGGTTAACGGAGGCCTCACTCCGTGTTTTCAGGTTCGCCCCGGAGCAATTTGTTTGGCGTTCCTCTATTTTCTCTGGCAAGCCTCTGTCCGGGGGAGGTGCTGCCCGATTTTCGCCAGGGACATGAACAATAAGAACTGAGAAAGAACGCACAACTTCGTGCCAAGAACCGCTCAACTCAGAAAGCCCCTCTTTGAATTAAACTAAACTGACCTCCAATACCTTGCATAATAAACTCTTCCAACAGAAACACTTAAACCTCCTTCTTACTAATCCAATCCACTAGCTGAAGGAGCAACTGAACCATCAGATTAACTTGCAGGTGGAAAGAAAGAAGAAGCAGAGCACAAAAGATTGAAAGAAAGCCTTACAGAGTTTAATCTGGCGCCCCCCCAATCCGGCGCGGGTTAATCCGGCGCGCTCCCCCCCCCCACGCACCGGATTAGCTTCACACTCATAACTCCATAATTTTTCTTGGAATGAATAGTGCACCCCTCACTACTATTCGAGCCTTGATCCGGCGCGCCTCACTATTCATCTGCAAAACCGGCGCGCCCCTCTTCTTGGCCTTATCCGGCGCGCATCACTATTCATCCTGCAAAACCGGCGCGCCCCTCTTCTTGGCCTTATCCAGCACGCCCCTCTCTTGTTCAACCCATTAAACCGGCGCGCGCCTCACTCCCTCTTTGCACCCTGAAACCGGCGCGCGCCCCCCCTTGTGCTCCACTTGCCCGGCGCGCCCCTCCTCTTGCCCTCCTTAACCGGCGCGCCCCCTGGGCTTCCCTTAATCGGCAAGCCCCTTGGCATCTCCTTAACCGGCGCGCCCATTTGCTTCGTTAAACCGGTGTGACTTCCATAAAAAGAAACCTAATTAACCTAAACCGGCGCGCCCCTACTATAACTAAAATTTTTGTTCCGGGGACTCCGCCCCCAGAGACCCCCGCAAGGGGCACTGCCCCCTTCACCCCCACGACCTGACCGGGCAGGTCGAACCCCGCGACCTGACCGCGCAGGTCGATCCGCGTGCGAGGGCGCACGTTGGCGAGTTCGGGCTTCACACTTAACAATCCGCTTCCCCGGACTACGTTTGAAGAGAAAAGCAATGATGCCCCACTAGATCGGACTTGGATCTCGGGAGCCCTCGCTCGGACGTGACCATGATCCAAACTTATCCCGGGCCGATAGTTCGTTAGCTCGACCCGTCTTTATCGGGATTTAATCCCGCACTTGCATTAAACTTGCCGTACTCACGGCAGACATCCATACGGTTTTATCGTCATCCTCGACACTACTAATACAGACTTCCGTCCGAATAATGAGTGGTCCGTTAGTGACCGACATATACATATCGGGATCCAATCCCTCACCCACATGAAACTTGCCGTACCTACGGCAGACATTCATACGGCTTTATCGTCGTCTTCGACGCTTCAAATGCGGACTCTCGTCCGAACGACGAGCGGTCCGTTAATGACCGACATATTTACCGGGATCTAATCCCACGCTTGCAATAAACTTGTCGTACTCACGGTAGGTATTTGTACGGTTTGTCACCGTCTCTTACGCTACAAATACGGACCTTTGTCCGAACATAAAGTGGTCCATGAGTGACCGACAAAATCTGAATGGGACGAGAAGGCTCTCGTCATCCCCGGACCCTTTGCATGGGAATATCAATAAGGCCTCCGTGGGCCATGCTTAGACCTCGGGTCCGCCCCGATCATGGTCATTGCCTAACCCATATCCTCGACCTATAGCCCGCTCTCTTCGAACGCATATCGGTTCTCAGATCTGGTCCCAGGACATCCTCCCGTTGCCCCCTTGGCACCGGAAATATTGACGATGCCCACGCGTGCCTGACTTTGACCGCGGGGGGCCCACCACAGTATGGTCATAGCTTGATCTTGCACTGGGCCGATAAACTTATCGGTTTCCGACCACTCTAACCGGGATTTAACTGAACATTTCCCGTCCCTTTGAACAATAAATTTGTCGTACCCCGGTATACATATGCTCCGATTTTCCCGTGACGATCACGATTTTCTGAAGCCGGACGCTCGTCCGAATATCAAAATGGTCCCTTGAGTGATCGACATATTTCGAATGCTTGCTTCCCTAGACATCGGGCTTTCCGACTGATTCGAGACCCCTATCGGCTTGTTTCTCTCGATATAGTTTCCTGGCCATGAGGCCCTGATTCTCGGCGATTAATCAAGGGTGTTCCCCTCCCCAAGAGGATGTAAATGACGTCGTGACCTTTACGGTGCGGCGGGATTTGGTACCGACATGAACTACACAATCGTCTGATTAGTCAGATCAAGCGCACAATAAATCGTCACTATATGACTGGCACGCCCACGCACTTAATAAACGAATAAACCCACCGAATAAACCGACTTAAAGAAACAAACGAACGAGCATGTCGAAAAGTGCGTCCACAACAACCCGTTCCAAGCATGAGATAATTCTTCTCCTTCCGCGTTGATTAGACGGTATGCGTTCCCTGGATAAGCTTCTTTTACCACGAATGGACCTTCCCAGTTAGGTTACAATTTAGACCTGAGATCTCCTGATCTAATAAATTTGTGTTTCAAAACTATGTTACCCACTTAAAATTTTCTTTCAATAAACTTCTTTTGAAAATGACACGAGACTCGCTTTTGATAGATAGAAACGTGATTGGCCTCATTAAGCCTCTTCTCATCTAAGAGTTCCAACTGGACTAGCAACGCCTCTCGACGTTCATCGAGATTAAGCTCCTTATCAAACTACACTCTCAGGTAAGAGATCAAAATCTCATATGGAAGTACCGCCTCCAACCCATAAGTGAGAGAAAAAGGTGTTTGCCCCGTGGGAGTGCAGACGGAGGTGCGATAAGCCCATAGAGCTTCTACTAATTTTTCAGGCCAATCAAAAAATTTATGTGACTCACATGTTTTCTTGATAATTTTCAAAAGGGTTTTATTGGTGGCCTCGGCTTGACCGTTGCCTTGGGGATAATATGTAGATGAATGATGCAATGAAATATTAAACTTCTTACCGAGGTCCTGGAGCTCTTGTGATATGAACTGAGGTCCGTTGTCGATGACGATGTCGCTTGGCACTCCAAACCGCGAGATGATGTTCTTCAAGATGAAGCGGAAAACTATGGTAGCTTTGATTTCTACATATGCTTCAGCTTTGGCCCACTTGGTGAAATACTCAGTAGCGGAAAGAATAAAGGATTTTTGCTTGATATGAGAATTGGGATCACCTAGCAGGCCTACAATGTCAAAGGCCCACATGGAGAATGGCCAAGGAGCAGAAAGGGGATGGAGGGATGAAGCAGGAGCATGAATCTTATCAGCATGGAGCTGGCATTAAACGCACCTAGGAACATAGGTGGAACAGTCTTCTTCTAGGGTTGGCCAGTAATAGCCCTGCCTAAGAATTTTCTTCGCTAGGGCTTGACCATTAACATGCCCTCCACACTCACTTGAGTGAGCTGCCTCAACGACCTTCCAGGCCTCATCGTCGTCTAAACACCTCATCAGAACTCCATTAAGGGCACGCCTATATAGTTCTTCAGCCACAATTGTGTATCTAGAGGCGACCCTTCTAATGGCCTTTCGCTGCTCAGCGTTAGCTGATTCGGGGAACGACCTGTCCCTGTAGTATTGCTCGATTTCGTAGTACCAGGGAAATTCCTCTTTCTGCATGCTCCTGCAACCCCTTGACCAAAATAGCAGGGTGCTCTTCTTTCGACCTCAATTTCACCAAAATATCATCCACGTAAGCTTCCATATACGCGTGCATCATATCGTGGAATATTGCCATCATTGCCCTTTGATAAGTGACACCCGCATTCTTCAGCCCAAATGACATGACCATGTAACAATAAGTGTCCCATGGCGTGGTGAATGAGGTTTTCTCTTGGTCCTCTGGAGCTAGATGGATTTGGTTATACCCAGAATAACCATCCATAAATGAGAGAGCTTCGTACCCGGCTGTGTTATCTACCAACACATCGATATGAGGCAGCGGAAAATCATCTTTGGGACATGCCTTGTTTAAATCCCTGAATTCAATGCAAATCCTTACCTTTCCATCTTTCTTCATAATAGGGACTGTATTGGCCACCCACTGAGGATATAAGACAACCCGAATAAATCTGGCCTTATGTAACTTATCGACTTCCTCTTTCATTTTCAAGGCCATATGGGGGTGGAATCTTCTTAATTTCTGCTTCACGGGTGTTGCCCCTGGTTTAAGTACAAGTCTATGTTCTACCAGGGCGGGGTCAAGACCAGGCATGTCCTCATAGGACCAGGCAAAGGAATCGCTACACTCCCTCAAAACTTTGACCAATTCTTCTTCAACCTGAGGAAGGAGATTAGCAGAAATAAGAATGATTCTGGGATCCTCTTCAGTTCCAAGATTTATTTCTTTCGTAGATTCATCCACTGCTGACGACGGTTCATCGAATCTCTTCAAACCTTGCACGTACAAGTCGGCAGTGTCATCTACGCCGCTATCCTCAAAATCTACTGGGTCTTTCTCATCCATAATCTCATAAACTCCTAGTCTGTCATCACTCCACACCGCCTCTTGTTCATCATCATCTTCTAAGATGACGGCCGTTTCTACGAACTCCGGACATCTAAGGAGGGCGTGACAACGTTGAACAAGATCCTGGAGGAACCTATCAAGGATGGCTTTAGAAAGACGCGTCATTGGGCGCGTAGAGAGCGTGGAAGGGTTAGAGACACTAGAACAAGATCCTACTTCGCTACACCTGACTGACTCTACTTCCCTAGACTCAACAAACCCTACATCTAACCTAGGAGACAGAAGATCTAATGGAAGGGAAACATGGGTCTTATACTCCTGGGAAGAAAACTGACAGAACACAACATAATCCTCCACTGAAATGTCCATTCTAAAATTGACATTTTTTTTTGGGAATCAGTGGAGAGTACACAGCAAGATGGAGAACAAGGTGGAGGAGGAAGCCAGAGAGGGTACTTGGACTGGCAAAAGATGTCAAAAAATGGATCAGAGGAAGAGAAGAAAGGAGTAGACATATCGACAGGTGGGCTGCAAGTGCATGTCCTGACGATGAGAAAATCAGTGGGCATCTCGAACACGAATGGATCAATTAGGAGAGGAGGTGAACGGGGTACCGACTCCATCTCTGGGAAAAGAGACTTCAAACGGGAAGAAGGCCAGGAAAAGGCAATCAGCGAGCTCCCTTCTTCCCGCGGATGGTAGGCTGGCTCTGCTGGCGTGTACTTTTCAAGCCGCATCTTGGGGTTTCTTGGACAGTCTTCTTCGTGAAATAGCTTTGCAAAATCCTTGTTGAGATCACTCATGTCGTCTATTGGCCCCTTTGGTGGCGACGGCGGGTCAAAAATTGAACAGGCAGCATCTTCCTTCTTGTCAAAATAGGGCGGTGTCTTCAAGGTACCGGGCTGTAACGACCCCTTCACAAAATATTGGCATTAGTCCCAGGTCAATGGCCCTGAGTCTTCCAGGACTGATAATAAGGACTCTCGGTATCCGAGACCCCTTCTGTTCATCTTTCTGCCCTTGGGGATTGGCTTAGTCCGCCCTTGCAGCTGAGCACCGAGACCCATACCTGGCTTATAGCCTAGTTTCAATATCATATTCCAGCCTTTAGGGTCTCTCATTGTGGGCTTCACTTTGATATTGATCGACACGATGGCCGGCTTGTGGTGTGCATAAGCCCACGGGAAGTCGAGGTCCATCACAGAAATGATTGACTTGTTGCTTGGCCATAGTGTTGGCAACATTTTGTTGGATATGGCCTTAATTGTCTGAACAGTGGATATGCTCTTGACTTTTACTACCCGCCCTTGAAATGGGAATTTTAGGCACTGGTGGGCAGTAGACGGTACTGCATGGAGGTTGTCAATCCACGGATGACCCAGGATAGCTTTGAACATTGGGTCGATGTCCAGCACATAGAATTCTACGGTCATCGTCAATGGCCCGAGCTCAGCTTGGATGGTTATCACCCCGTGACAGGCCCTCCTTGAGTTGTCGTAAGCTGCTATTGTTGTTGGAGTGGGCCTCAACATGTCTTCAGAGATATTGCATGTCCAGAGGGTGCTAAGGGGACAAACATTAATGGAGGCTCCAGTGTCTACCAAAGCCACATCAATAACCACCTTATTCAAGGTGATGGAGATGCAGAGCGGCATTTGGGATGCCTCGGGGGGTGCTAATTCAAATTCAGAGAAGGAAATGGTCGGCCCCTTAGTGATCGTGGCCAAAGCCGTTGGCAAGCTGTCTACTGTCATGTCCTCGTTTACCAGGACCTTCTGTAAGAATTCTTTCAAAGCATCTTGGTGTAATTTGGACCTCTTAATTAATTCGGGCACTGATATCTTGGCCGGCATCCGATCTAAGTGGTGCAACAAATCGTACAGTGTGCCGGGCAAAGGATCCACTTCTTCCTACTCAATCTCCTGTGACATGAATTGGGGATTGTGTGCGGGTGCACTGGTAGTGGTGTTAGGGTGCAAGCCCTGGATACAGAGGGGGGGTGAATGTATCCTGCTAGGAATATCACCCAATTAAAACTTCGGAAGCTAAACACAATACCATAATAGAAACTAATTCAATTGAACAAATGAAGAGACACTTGGAGCGCTCCTAATCAATCATCTAGCGGAAGCAAAACACACAAATAAACCACTGCTCAAGAGATTTTTAGGTGGTTCGGTCAAAAGACCTACGTCCACCCCTCGCTCCCAACCGGAGTGAGGCTTCCACTAGTAACACTAGCACAGCAGACTCAGTCTGCAACAACTGCTGCCAAACAGCTTGACCAGGGGAACAACCTCCCCTCTTCCTCCCAACCGGAGGGACACCCCAAGTGACTCCCAGTCACTTGGAAACCAGAGACACACGGTCTCTCTTCCTCCAGACTCGGAGGGAACCCCTGGACTTGGTACCCACAAGCCCAGAACCGGAGGACCAAACCTCCCTTCCTCCAAACCGGAGGGGAACCTAGAGACCCAAGTCTCTCTTCCTCTAAACCCCAGAGGGAAACACAAGTGACACCAAGTCACTTGCAAACTAGAGGTCTCGGACCTCTCTTCCTCCAAACCGGAGGGAAACAACCAATGACACCCAGTCAAAGGCACCCAGAGACGCAAGTCTCTCTTCCTCCACACCGGAGGGAACCCAATCTCACACAAGAGGATCGGAAGAACAGCAAGTGAATAGTTCAAAAAAAAAAACAAAACCCAGCAACAAAAAGCTAAAAAGATAAAATCAAATGTGGCTCTCGCAGGAGCTGGCTGGCCTGGATTTGATCCACGGTCCAGCAGGAACTTCTTCTACTGCTTCTCTCTTTCTCCCAGCACGAACTCTCTTTTCTTCTTCTTCTTCTTCTTTCTTACTTCTTCTTCTTCTTCTTCTTCTCTATTCTCTATATCGTGGAGGCACTCTCTGCATTTTGATCTTCCTTTCTTATCTTCTCTTTTTCATCTTCTTCTCTATTCTCTATATCGTGGAGGCACTCTCTGCATTTCGATCTTCCTTTCTTATCTTCTCTTGCTGGATCGAACTCTCTGCACTTCTGCTTTTTCTTTTTCCCTTTCGATCAACCTTCATCTGTGGACAAAGGCTTCAATATATAGCAGTAGCAGGTGGATAAGGTACAGAATGCGTGTGCCTCCCACACTCGATCCAAAACCTTCTTTCCACGTGCCCTTATAGCATTGGTTCCTTTAGTATTGAATCACGTGCAGCCCAGTCACTGGGGAATATTCTTCCTCGGACCACCTTCTTCTTTTTATTTTTCTTCTTCTCCTGCAAAGAGATTAAAACCATTAATACTCAGGGTTCTCTATATATATATATACCTGAAATAAGTCGGTTGACACTCAAGCTAAAGCTGCACGAGGTGTGTAAGAACGACACGAGGTACATAAGATGACTACAGCACGAGATAAAGATAGAACGACACGAGGTGAGAAGGAAATAACACGGAGTAAAACGGTAGTAAAACACGCGATCAGAGGAAACCTGGACGAAGATAGAAAGAAGCAACACGAAGACATAAAAACAACACTAAGACACAAACACAGAAATAACATGAAGACTCAAACACAAAAATAACATGAAGACATAAAAACAACACGAAGACACAAATACAGAAATAACATGAAGACTCAAACACAAAATTAATACGAAGACACAAGCACAAAAGATAACACGAAGACACAAACACAGAAACAACACGAAGAACGACCAATCAAAACGACTAAGTTGACTCGAGGTCATCGGTGAATCAATACGAGAATCAACATGAAATATCAAACAGCAAAGGGAACGGCACAAAGTGAAACGACACTTTACACTAAAATGACTTGAAGACACAGGAAAATGACTCGAAAATGAGGACGACACGGGCTGAAAACAACTCGAAGACGAAAACAGAAACCGACACGAGGTGTGGTCACAAAGCAAGAAAGACACGGGGTCTTGGAAAAAACAACACGAATACAGAAGACTCGAAGTAAAACGGCCGAAAATAAGACTCGAAGATAAGGGGTGACACAGATGGAGCGACACGAGGTGGCACAGAAAGCAGCACGAGGTGCTGCAGTGTTCAGCACGCGATGGAACAAATAACGACATGAAGACAACCCCTGAAAATAACTGAAGTGACTCGAAAGTTTATTTCAACGCACTGCATGAACAATTAGCCAGTACGTTAACCCAATCTAGCCATATTCATGAATTAGCTATTCAAGCAAACAATCAGATATTCAAGCAGTCAAACAGTCATCTAAATTAATTAGCACACCTCAGTGTGACTCATGGTGTGTCAGCCATCATCAAAACCACACAGGGGCACAACAATCTCCCCCTTTTTGATGATGGCAACACTATGAGTTACACTGATTCAGATTAGATTCTTCTCCCCCTTTGCCTTCATCAAAAAAAATGAAATAGGGAAACAATTCAGTAAAGCACAGGAATGTTATACTTCTCTTTGGATTGTTGATGGTTCGAAGGAGGCCTTTTCTTTGGAGACATCTATCTTCCAAATGAATCCTTTCAAGAGCTTCTCCCCCTTTGACTTCAGCAAAAAGACATGAGTTGAAGAGGAAAGAATAAGATTGTATAAAAAGAATGAATTAAAAGCTCCCCCTTTTGACCAATCTGCCCTTTTTGTCAAACAACTTATGCAGTGATGCATATGCAACCAATACTCCCCCTTTGACATGGCAGAAGATATAGAGCTAATACAGACAAACAACATGATCAGACAATCTAGCACATTGTCCCCTTATGCAAATAGTCTCTCAAACAGACCAGAGAATCTTGCCCTTATGATCTATGATGCAAGAGAAATCCACAAGGATGAACTCTAGTTATCCAAAAACTGCAAGTACACATGATAAACTGAGAGAAGTGCTTCTCAAAAATGACAACCAGTCTAATACCACTGAATCAAAACACAGTGATAAAGAGCCATAGGATGAGCAGATTCAATAGTTAGTGAAAATTGAGATATTGAACTTTTCAGCAAGATACTAACTTCATAGAACAGAATTTTTAAGTTCTAGAGTCCTCCATTATAAAAGCTTATGAAACCTTGATTTTCAGATATGGTTTAAGAATGATGTAAACAAGTTTTTCAAAAAGAATTGTACTCATATCTGAACCAGCTCTTAATAAAAAGGAACTACAAGCTCATATAAAGTTCTAGTTCAACCAACTTCCATCTTACTTAGTTTAATTTCCATGACAGTTTTAAGAGATACATAAGAGAGTGCAACAGAATTTTACATTGTTCTTTCTGAATTTGATTTACACTTGTTCATAATTTTCTTTTTAAATGAACAAGTTTGGTTTATCAACACCTTTTGACATGGGGAGACACCTTGATCAGAGGCCCGAATCCCCAGTTACTCAGTGTGACAACCGTATTGCTTCTCCCATTTTGGAGAACAGAGGTAGCATTGGAAGTATCTTTGGCGTGAGGATACACCTTGATTAGAGGCCAGAATCCCCAGTTACTCAATACAACAATGCCATTGCTCTGTCAAATTTCACAGTATTTTCAATCATCTCTTTAAGCAGAGTTAACCATGGTACTTCATGACACAATCCTTTGGACAGGTTTCTCAGTAACCACAGTTATTGCTCTGTTCATGATTCAGAACAAGTTGAGTGTTTAAGAAAAATCACATACACTATATATCTCAGTCAACATAGACAAGGATATCAACTTTTCAGATGTCAGAAGCTCTTACATGAATTTACATGAAGCAGACAGTTAAAGTTTATTAAGAGATTGAATCAGATATTTCCAAGTTCCTTGTGTCCAAACAGGAGTACATAAGACATAAACCAATTCCAGTTAATAAGTGTTCTTAAGCATGTATAATGGAAGGTTTATCATTAAAGATGTTTTAACTTTCATGAAGTAGTATTCAGACTGAAGGTTTACTTCATATCTCAGCTTAGTAATTCAAGTGAGCTGACAGATATTTCAACAAACATCATAGATTCTGAAAAATTTCAGCAAAGAATCTGCCCTTGAGCAAGGAAGTTCAGAATTGACTGGATTGAAGTGAAACTCTCCTTCAGCAGAGTTAGGAGAGGCAGACAGGTATCAATAAGGTATAAAATCAGATTATGAATACTTCAAAAACAGTCGAGAGAGATCATTCGATGTTGAAATCACTGGTAACACAGATATGACAGGATGAATCAGATAGGTGGACAGGTAGAGTTCAGATAAAGACAGCTGAAGAGATTAAGCAAGCTCCCCCTGTCTATATGCAATGTATCACCCCCCCTTTTTTTTATTTTTCAAAATGAGTGATATGCTATGCATTTACTCCCCCTATCTAAAAACACAGAATCAACCTATATGACATGAAGACAATGCATGAGACTAGACAAACTCCCCCTTACAAAGTGCATGATAGTGCATCAGATTTTTTAATGGCAGCATATGCAAATTCAGTCTATCATTAAATATGCAAATCATGTAGGAAGAGAGTTTAGAAAATTAAATCTAACAATGCAGATGGTGAGTTGATATGTAAAGATAGATTTAACATGCTATGCAGTTATTCTAAGAACAAGAAGTGCAGAGAATTTACCTTAATGGGGCTTTATCAACTTGGGTGCCTTGGTTTATTTCCTCCTTTTTATTCTTCAGCACCCAAGGCACACCTGCAAAATATTGATCATTTTGAACTTGCAGGGACCCAAGCAGCTTTGGGTCCTGCCTTACCCCTAACAGGTGTTCTAAGCAAATTCATAGCAGCATGGTCATCATGATCCATCAGATAGCAAGTTTCCATAGAGTGACCATACTTTCCACAGTATCTACATGATGTGACTGGTTTCTGGTTCTTAGGATGCATAGTAACAGTAGCATGAGGTTTATAAACATGATTATAAGATTTTCTGTTATATGCATGAATAGTTTGATTCTTATTCCTAACCAGCCAACATTCAGAAGATTTGTGACCTTGCTTCCCACAGTTATAGCATGAAAATCTTGCAAATGGTTTTGCAGGGAATTTGACACCATAGGGGTTATCAGTGTTCTTCTGAACATGCCAACAGTTCTTGACTGTATGGCCATTCTTCCCACAGTGAGAGCAAGCAAAAGAATTTCTTTTATGAAAACCATTTTTACCCCAAGTAGATCTAAACCAGCACTCAGTAGCCTTGTGCCCAGGCTTATTGCAGTTGAAGCACACAATGTGCTGATTAGAGTTGTGTTTAGATCCATATGGATCATGAAAGTGCATGGAAGACCTGGCATGTAGTTTATCGTCTTCTTTCATGATAAAACATGCATTCATGTGATGACCATGCTTCCCACAATAATAACATGAAGCATCAGGCTTCCTAGCAGCATGGTTTCTATCAGAAAGATTTCTTGAATGTAAGGTTCCACTAGCATGCTCATCCTTTAACATCAATCTGCAATCTTCCATTATGTGACCTCCTTTCCCACAATAATAACATGACCCCTTTTTAATATGAGTGTGTAAGAGATCATGTGAGTTGTGTGTAGCCTTCTTTATAGCAACAGGAGTGTCTTTATCCTTCTTCTGTGAAGTTTCACCCTTTTTCAGTTTTTGATTTTGTTCCACAGTTTTGGGTTCTTTAGTGGATTTATGTGCAGTGAATTGGAAGACAGAAGGAGCAGAGGTTGTGTTCTGATTGGTAGCTTTGACAAAAACAGTAGATGTTTCATTCCCATTACTCCTTTTCTTTGTCGGACTATAGCCCAGTCCCTTTCTCTCAAAGTTATCACTCTTTCCAAGAAGCTTATTCAGATTGTCCTTACCTTTGACAAATTTTGATAGAGAAATTTTCAAATCTTTAATCTCAAAATTCAAATCAGCAATTTTAGCTTCATATTTGGACAGATCTGTTTCACAGGAAATGACTTGTTGATGCAAGGCATCATTCAGACTTTTGAGTTTTTCAACTTCCTGTTTTAGTTTTGTTTAATTGTCAGCTTCAGATAGGGACTTATAAAGATCATCAACTTCTTGTTGAAGGGATGTGATAGTAAGCTTATATCCAGCTATTTTCCGTTCACTACAACTGACATTTCCATTTAATATTAAGTTGATGGTTTTCAGACTCTCAATTTCTTGTTCAGCATTCATCAACCTATCAGAATTATCCACACTCACACACTTGCCTTTTTCCATTGTCATTAGCCTATCTGTCAGCTGGGTGTTTAGATGTTTCAACTCATTGATTTCCTCTTCCAGTTTACTGTTCTGCTCTAGGAAATCAGCATCAAGCACCCATTCATCTGAGAGAGACTGACATTCATGAAACATTTCCTATTGTTTTTCAGAATCTTTCTGTAATTCTATGTTTACAGACTTTATGGCATTAAGCTTTTCAATCAGCAATTTGTTCTCCTGTCTAAGTTTCTTTGATTTTTCATCATTTTTATTGGAGAACTCTTTAAGAGAATCATTTTAAGATTTCAGCTTGTTTAATTCAGACTTAACACATTCAATTTCTTTCAGCAAATCCTTGCTCTGAACAGAATCATGACTAGCTAGACTAAGCTTCTTTTCAAGTTCAGAGATTTCTTTCACATGATCTTGATTCTCAGTTTTCAATAATGAAATTTGTTTCTTCAACATTAGAAAATCAGACATACAGGCATCATGAATATTTTTCAATTCAACACAATTTCTACAAGGAGAACTTGAACTATCTAAACCAGTACCCTTCTTCAATTTTTTATACTATTTTCTTAACAGTTCATGAGATTCAAATAATTCAGCATATGCATTCTCCCAATCTTCTAGAGAAAAATTCTCGAAGAGATTTACCTCATCATCATCATCTTCTTCAGTCTGACTGCTGCCTTGATTGCTGCCACTTGGATTACTTCTGTTAGCCATCATGCAGCTGTCCTCGTTTACCCTGTGAAATTGCTTCAGCCTATCTAGGATGTCCTTTACTGAGCTGCAATTATGAAGACAAGACCATAAGGCTCTGTCAGTAGCTGCTTTCAACAGGTTAAAGACTTTCTGATTTTCTCCATCCTTTGATCTGTGTCTGTCGGTCCATTTGGACACTTTCGTTGGTAAGGTGTGAGGACCTTGTGAAATTAATTTCCACAAATCAGGATTAGCAGAATTTACATAAGCATGTAAAGCAGTGTACCACTGACTGAAATCAGAACCACTAAAGACGGGTGGAAGAGCCATTGAAAAATAAATAGCGAGTAAGTTCAAGGCAACAGGAATATTTATGCACTAAAAACAAATTAGCACCTAAGACTGCAAGATCGAATCTGCAGGTCGCTGGACCTTGTATGCAGACACCGCTCTAATACCAATTATTAGGGTGCAAGCCCTGGATACAGAGGGGGGGTGAATGTATCCTGCTAGGAATATCACCCAATTAAAACTTTGGAAGCTAAACACAATACCAGAATAGAAACTAATTCAATTGAACAAATGAAGAGACACTTGGAGCGCTCCTAATCAATCATCTAGCGGAAGCAAAACACACAAATAAACCACTGCTCAAGAGATTTTTAGGTGGTTCGGTCCAAAGACCTACGTCCACCCCTCACTCCCAACCGGAGTAAGGCTTCCACTAGTAACACTAGCACAGCAGACTCGGTCTGCAACAACTGCTGCCAAACAGCTTGACCAGGGGAACAACCTCCCCTCTTCCTCCCAACCGGAGGGAGACCCCAAGTGACTCCCAGTCACTTGGAAACCATAGACACACGGTCTCTCTTCCTCCAGACTCGGAGGGAACCCCTGGACTTGCTACCCACAAGCCCAGAACCGGAGGACCAAACCTCCCTTCCTCCAAACCGGAGGGGAACCTAGAGACCCAAGTCTCTCTTCCTCTAAACCCCAGAGGGAAACACAAGTGACACCAAGTCACTTGCAAACTAGAGGTCTCGGACCTCTCTTCCTCCAAACCGGAGGGAAACAACCAATGACACCCAGTCAAAGGCACCCAGAGACGCAAGTCTCTCTTCCTCCACACCGGAGGGAACCCGATCTCACACTAGAGGATCGGAAGAATAGCAAGTGAATAGTTCAAAGGAAAAATAAAACCCAGCAACAGAAAGTTGAAAAGATAAAATCAAATGTGGCTCTCGCAGGAGCTGGCTGGCCTGGATTTGATCCACGGTCCAGCAGGAACTTCTTCTACTGCTTCTCTCTTTCCCCCAGCACGAACTCTCTTTTCTTCTTCTTCTTCTTTCTTACTTCTTCTTCTTCTTCTTCTTCTTCTTTATTCTCTATATCGTGGAGGCACTCTCTGCATTTCGATCTTCCTTTCTTATCTTCTCTTTTTCATCTTCTTCTCTATTCTCTATATCGTGGAGGCACTCTCTGTATTTCGATCTTCCTTTCTTATCTTCTCTTGCTGGATCGAACTCTCTACACTTCTGCTTTTTCTTTTTCCCTTTCGATCAACCTTCATCTGTGGACAAAGGCTTCAATATATAGCAGTAGCAGGTGGATAAGGTACAGAATGCGTGTGCCTCCCACACTCGATCCAGAACCTTCTTTCCACGTGCCCTTATAGCATTGGTTCCTTTAGTATTGGATCACGTGCAGCCCAGTCACTGGGGAATATTCTTCCTCGGACCACCTTCTTCTTTTTGTTTTTCTTCTTCTCCTGTAAAGAGATTAAAACCATTAATACTCAGGGTTCTCTCTATATATATATACCTAAAATAAGTTGGTTGACACTCAAGCTAAAGCTGCACGAGGTGTGTAGGAACAACAAAAGGTGCACTATACTGAGAACGACACGAGGTACATAAGATGACTACAGCACGAGATAAAGAGAGAATGACACGAGGTGAGAAGGAAATAACACGGAGTAAAACGGTAGTAAAACACGCGATCAGAGGAAACCTGGACGAAGATAGAAAAAAGCAACACAAAGACATAAAAACAACACTAAGACACAAACACAGAAATAACATGAAGACTCAAACACAAAAATAACACGAAGACATAAAAACAACACGAAGACACAAATACAGAAATAACATGAAGACTCAAACACAAAAATAACACGAAGACACAAGCACAAAAGATAACACGAAGACACAAACACAGAAACAACACGAAGAACGACCAATCAAAACGACTAAGTTGACTCGAGGTCATCGGTGAATCAATACGAGAATCAACACGAAATATCAAACAGCAAAGGGAACGGCACAAAGTGAAATGACACTTTACACTAAAATGACTTGAAGACACAGGAAAACGACTCGAAAACGAGGACGACACGGGCTGAAAACAACTCGAAGATGAAAATAGAAACCGACACGAAGTGTGGTTACAAAGCAAGAAAGACACGGGGTCTTGGAAAAAACAACACGAATACAGAAGACTCGAAGTAAAACGGCCTAAAATAAGACTCGAAGACAAGGGGTGACACAGATGGAGCGACACGAGGTGGCACAGAAAGCAGCACGAGGTGCTGCAGTGTTCAGCACGCGATGGAACAAATAACGACACGAAGACAACCCCTGAAAATAACTGAAGTGACTCGAAAGTTTATTTCAATGCACTGCATGAACAATTAGCCACTACGTTAACCCAATCTCGCCATATTCATGAATTAGCTATTCAAGCAAACAATCAGATATTCAAGCAGTCAAACAGTCATCTAAATTAATTAGCACACCTCAGTGTGACTCATGGTGTGTCAGCCATCATCAAAACCACACAGGGGCACAACAATCTCCCCCTTTTTGATGAAGGCAACACTATGAGTTACACTGATTCAGATTAGATTCTTCTCCCCCTTTGCCTTCATCAAAAAAATGAAATAGCGAAACAATTCAGTAAAGCACAGGAATGTTATACTTCCCTTTGGATTGTTGATGGTTCGAAGGAGGCCTTTTCTTTGGAGACATCTATCTTCCAAATGAATCCTTTCAAGAGCTTCTCCCCCTTTGACTTCAGCAAAAAGACATGAGTTGAAGAGGAAAGAATAAGACTGTATAAAAAGAGTGAATTAAAAGCTCCCCCTTTTGACCAATCTACCCCTTTTGTCAAACAACTTATGCAGTGATGCATATGCAACCAATACTCCCCCTTTGACATGGCAGAAGATATAGAGCTAATGCAGACAAACAACATGATCAGACAATCTAGCACATTGTCCCCTTATGCAAATAGTCTCTCAAACAGACCAGAGAATCTTGCCCTTATGATCTATGATGCAAGAGAAATCCACAAGGATGAACTCTAGTTATCCAAAAACTGCAAGTACACATGATAAATTGAGAGAAGTGCTTCTCAAAAATGACAACCAGTCTAATACCACTGAATCAAAACACAGTGATAAAGAGCCATAGGATGAGCAGATTCAATAGTTAGTGAAAATTGAGATATTGAACTTTTCAGCAAGATACTAACTTCATAGAACAGAATTTTTAAGTTCTAGAGTCCTCCATTATAAAAGCTTATGAAACCTTGATTTTTAGATATGGTTTAAGAATGATGTAAACAAGTTTTTCAAAAAGAATTGTACTCATATCTGAACCAGCTCTTAATAAAAAGGAACTACAAGCTCATATAAAGTTCTAGTTCAACTAACTTCCATCTTACTTAGTTTAATTTCCATGACAGTTTTAAGAGATACATAAGAGAGTGTAACAGAATTTTACATTGTTCTTTAGAATTTGATTTACACTTGTTCATAAGTTTCTTTTTAAATGAATAATTTTGGTTTATCAACACCTTTTGACATGGGGAGACACCTTGATCAGAGGCCCGAATCCCCAGTTACTCAGTGTGACAACCGTATTGCTTCTCCCATTTTGGAGAATAGAGGTAGCATTGGAAGTATCTTTGGCGTGAGGATACACCTTGATTAGAGGCCAAAATCCCCAGTTACTCAATACAACAATGCCATTGCTCTGCCAAATTTCACAGTATTTTCAATCATCTCTTTAAGCAGAGTTAACCATGATACTTCATGACACAATCCTTTGGACAGGTTTCTCAGTAATCACAGTTATTGCTCTGTTCATGATTCAGAACAAGTTGAGTGTTTAAGAAAAATCACATACACTATATATCTCAGTCAACATAGACAAGGATATCAACTTTTCAGATGTCAGAAGCTCTTACATGAATTTACATGAAGCAGACAGTTAAAGTTTATTAAGAGATTGAATCAGATATTTCCAAGTTCCTTGTGTCAGGAGTACATAAGACATAAACCAATTCCAGTTAATAAGTGTTCTTAAGCATGTATAATGGAAGGTTTCTCATTAAAGATGTTTTAACTTTCATGAAGTAGTATTCAGACTGAAGGTTTACTTCATATCTCAGCTTAGTAATTCAAGTGAGCTGACAGATATTTCAACAAACATCATAGATTCTGAAAAATTTCAGCAAAGAATCTGCCCTTGAGCAAGGAAGTTCAGAATTGACTGGATTGAAGTGAAACTCTCCTTCAACAGAGTTAGGAGAGGCAGACAGGTATCAATAAGGTATAAAATCAGATTATGAATACTTCAAAAATAGTCGAGAGAGATCATTCGATGTTGAAATCACTGGTAACACAGATATGACAGGATGAATCAGATAGGTGGACAGGTAGAGTTCAGATAAAGACAGCTGAAGAGATTAAGCAAGCTCCCCCTGTCTATATGCAATGTATCACCCCCCCTTTTTTTTATTTTTCAAAATGAGTGATATGCTATGCATTTACTCCCCCTATCTAAAAACACAGAATCAACCTATATGACATGAAGACAATGCATGAGACTAGACAAACTCCCCCTTACAAAGTGCATGATAGTGCATCAGATTTTTCAATGGCAGCATATGCAAATTCAGTCTATCATTAAATATGCAAATCATGTAGGAAGAGAGTTTAGAAAATTAAATCTAACAATGCAGATGGTGAGTTGATATGCAAAGACGGATTTAACATGCTATGCAGTTATTCTAAGAACAAGAAGTGCAGAGAATTTACCTTAATGGGGCTTTATCAACTTGGGTGCCTTGGTTTATTTCCTACTTTTTATTCTTCAGCACCCAAGACACACCTGCAAAATATTGATCATTTTGAACTTGCAGGGACCCAAGCAGCTTTGGGTCCTGCCTTACCCCTAACAGGTGTTCTAAGCAAATTCATAGCAGCATGGTCATCATGATCCATCAGATAGCAAGTTTCCATAGAGTGACCATACTTTCCACAGTATCTACATGATGTGACTGGTTTCTGGTTCTTAGGATGCATAGTAACAGTAGCATGAGGTTTATAAACATGATTATAAGATTTTCTGTTATATGCATGAATAGTTTGATTCTTATTCCTAACCAGCCAACATTCAGAAGATTTGTGACCTTGCTTCCCATAGTTATAGCATGAAAATCTTGCAAATGGTTTTGCAGGGAATTTGACACCATAGGGGTTATCAGTGTTCTTCTGAACATGCCAACAGTTCTTGACTGTATGGCCATTCTTCCCACAGTGAGAGCAAGCAAAAGAATTTCTTTTCTGAAAATCATTTTTACCCCAAGTAGATCTAAACCAGCACTCAGCAGCCTTGTGCCCAGGCTTATTGCAGTTGAAGCACACAATGTGCTGATTAGAGTTGTGTTTAGATCCATATGGATCATGAAAGTGCATGGAAGACCTGGCATGTAGTTTATCGTCTTCTTTCATGATAAAACATTCATTCATGTGATGACCATGCTTCCCACAATGATAACATGAAGCATCAGGCTTCCTAGCAGCATGGTTTCTATCAGAAAGATTTCTTGAATGTAAGGTTCCACTAGCATGCTCATCCTTTAACATCAATCTGCAATCTTCCATTATGTGACCTCCTTTCCCACAATAATAACATGACCCCTTTTTAATATGAGTGTGTGAGAGATCATGTGAGTTGTGTGTAGCCTTCTTTATAGCAACAGGAGTGTCTTTATCCTTCTTCTGTGAAGTTTCACCCTTTTTCAGTTTTTGATTTTGTTCCACAGTTTTGGGTTCTTCAGTGGATTTATGTGCAGTGAATTGGAAGACAGAAGGAGCAGAGGTTGTGTTCTGATTGGTAGCTTTGACAAAAACAGTAGATGTTTCATTCCCATTACTCCTTTTCTTTGTCGGACTATAGCCCAGTCCCTTTCTCTCAAAGTTATCACTCTTTCCAAGAAGCTTATTCAGATTGTCCTTACCTTTGACAAATTTTGATAGAGAAATTTTCAAATCTTTAATCTCAAAATTCAAATCAGCAATTTTAGCTTCATATTTGGACAGATCTGTTTCACAGGAAATGACTTGTTGATGCAAGGCATCATTCAGACTTTTGAGTTTTTCAACTTCCTGTTTTAGTTTTGTTTCATTGTCAGCTTCAGATAGGGACTTATAAAGATCATCAACTTCTTGTTGAAGGGATGTGATAGTAAGCTCATATCCAGCTATTTTCCGTTCACTACAACTGACATTTCCATTTAATATTAAGTTGATGGTTTTCAGACTCTCAATTTCTTGTTCAGCATTCATCAACCTATCAGAATTATCCACACTCACACACTTGCCTTTTTCCATTATCATTAGCCTATCTGTCAGCTGGGTGTTTAGATGTTTCAACTCATTGATTTCCTCTTCCAGTTTACTGTTCTGCTCTAGGAAATCAGCATCAAGCACCCATTCATCTGAGAGAGACTGACATTCATGAAACATTTCCTATTGTTTTTCAGAATCTTTCTGTAATTCTATGTTTACAGACTTTATGGCATTAAGCTTTTCAATCAGCAATTTGTTCTCCTGTCTAAGTTTCTATGATTTTTCATCATTTTTATTGGAGAACACTTTAAGAGAATCATTTTAAGATTTCAGCTTGTTTAATTCAGACTTAACACATTCAATTTCTTTCAACAAATCCTTGCTCTGAACAGAATCATGACTAGCTAGACTAAGCTTCTTTTCAAGTTCAGAGATTTCTTTCACATGATCTTGATTCTCAGTTTTCAATAATGAAATTTGTTTCTTCAACATTAGAAAATCAGACATACAGGCATCATGAATATTTTTCATTTCAACACAATTTCTACAAGGAGAACTTGAACTATTTAAACCAGTACCCTTCTTCAATTTTTTATACTATTTTCTTAACAGTTCATGAGATTCAAATAATTCAGCATATGCATTCTCCCAAACTTCTATAGAAAAATTCTCGAAGAGATTTACCTCATCATCATCATCTTCTTCAGTCTGACTGATACCTTGATTGCTGCCACTTAGATTACTTCTGTTAGCCATCATGCAGCTTTCCTCGTTTACCCGGTGAAATTGCTTCAGCCTATCCAGGATGTCCTTTGCTGAGCTGCAATTATGAAGACAAGACCATAAGGCTCTATCAGTAGCTGCTTTCAACAGGTTAAAGGCTTTCTGATTTTCTCCATCCTTTGATCTGTGTCTGTCGGTCCATTTGGACACTTTCGTTGGTATGGTGTGAGGACCTTGTGAAATTAATTTCCACAAATCAGGATTAGCAGAATTTACATAAGCATGTAAAGCAGTGTACCACTGACTGAAATCAGAACCACTAAAGACGGGTGGAAGAGCCATTGAAAAACAAATAGCGAGTAAGTTCAAGGCAACAGGAATATTTATGCACTAAAAACAAATTAGCACCTAAGACTGCAAGATCGAATCTACAGGTCGCTGGACCTTGTATGCAGACACCGCTCTGATACCAATTGTTAGGGTGCAAGCCCTGGATACAGAGGGGGGGTGAATGTATCCTGCTAGGAATATCACCCAATTAAAACTTCGGAAGCTAAACACAATACCAGAATAGAAACTAATTCAATTGAACAAATGAAGAGACACTTGGAGCGCTCCTAATCAATCATCTAGCGGAAGCAAAACACACAAATAAACCACTGTTCAAGAGATTTTTAGGTGGTTCGGTCCAAAGACCTACGTCCACCCCTCACTCCCAACCGGAGTGAGGCTTCCACTAGTAACACTAGCACAGCAGACTCAGTCTGCAACAACTGCTGCCAAACAGCTTGACCAGGGGAACAACCTCCCCTCTTCCTCCCAACCGGAGGGACACCCCAAGTGACTCCCAGTCACTTGGAAACCATAGACACACGGTCTCTCTTCCTCCAGACTCGGAGGGAACCCCTGGACTTGCTACCCACAAGCCCAGAACCGGAGGACCAAACCTCTCTTCCTCCAAACCGGAGGGGAACCTAGAGACCCAAGTCTCTCTTCCTCTAAACCCCAGAGGGAAATACAAGTGACACCAAGTCACTTGCAAACTAGAGGTCTCGGACCTCTCTTCCTCCAAACCAGAGGGAAACAACCAATGACACCCTGTCAAAGGCACCCAGAGACGCAAGTCTCTCTTCCTCCACACCGGAGGGAACCCGATCTCACACTAGAGGATCGGAAGAACAGCAAGTGAATAGTTCAAAGGAAAAACAAAACCCAGCAACAGAAAGCTGAAAAGATAAAATCAAATGTGGCTCTCGCAGGAGCTGGCTGGCCTGGATTTGATCCACGGTCCAGCAGGAACTTCTTCTACTGCTTCTCTCTTTCTCCCAGCACGAACTCTCTTTTCTTCTTCTTCTTCTTTCTTACTTCTTCTTCTTCTTCTTCTTCTTCTTTATTCTCTATATCGTGGAGGCACTCTTGCATTTCGATCTTCCTTTCTTATCTTCTCTTTTTCATCTTCTTCTCTATTCTCTATATCGTGGAGGCACTCTCTGTATTTCGATCTTCCTTTCTTATCTTCTCTTGCTGGATCGAACTCTCTGCACTTCTGCTTTTTCTTTTTCCCTTTCGATCAACCTTCATCTGTGGACAAAGGCTTCAATATATAGCAGCAGCAGGTGGATAAGGTACAGAATGCGTGTGCCTCCCACACTCGATCCAGAACCTTCTTTCCACGTGCCCTTATAACATTGGTTCCTTTAGTATTGGATCACGTGCAGCCCAATCACTGGGGAATATTCTTCCTCGGACCACCTTCTTCTTTTTGTTTTTCTTCTTCTCCTGCAAAGAGATTAAAACCATTAATACTCAGGGTTCTCTATATATATATATACCTGAAATAAGTCGGTTGACACTCAAGCTAAAGCTGCACGAGGTGTGTAGGAACAACAAAAGGTGCACTATACTGAGAACGACACGAGGTACATAAGATGACTACATCACGAGATAAAGAGAGAACGACACGAGGTGAGAAGGAAATAACACGGAGTAAAACGGTAGTAAAACACGCGATCAGAAGAAACCTGGACGAAGATAGAAAGAAGCAACACGAAGACATAAAAACAACACTAAGACACAAACACAGAAATAACATGAAGACTCAACCACAAAAATAACACGAAGACATAAAAACAACACGAAGACACAAATACAGAAATAACATGAAGACTCAAACATAAAAATAACACGAAGACACAAGCACAAAAGATAACACGAAGACATAAACACAGAAACAACACGAAGAACGACCAATCAAAATGACTAAATTGACTCGAGGTCATCGGTGAATCAATACGAGAATCAACACGAAATATTAAACAGCAAAGGGAACGGCACAAAGTGAAACGACACTTTACACTAAAATGACTTGAAGACACAGGAAAATGACTCGAAAACGAGGACGACACGGGCTGAAAACAACTCGAAGATGAAAATAGAAACCGACATGAAGTGTGGTCACAAAGCAAGAAAGACACAGGGTCTTGGAAAAAACAACACGAATACAGAGGACTCGAAGTAAAACGGCCGAAAATAAGACTCGAAGACAAGGGGTGACACAGATGGAGCGACACGAGGTGGCACAGAAAGTAGCACGATGTGCTACAGTGTTCAGCACGCGATGGAACAAATAATGACACGAAGACAACCCCTGAAAATAACTGAAGTGACTCGAAAGTTTATTTCAACGCACTGCATGAATAATTAGTCACTACGTTAACCCAATCTAGCCATATTCATGAATTAGCTATTCAAGCAAACAATCAGATATTCAAGCAGTCAAACAGTCATCTAAATTAATTAGCACACCTCAGTGTGACTCATGGTGTGTCAGCCATCATCAAAACCACACAGGGGCACAACAATCTCCCCCTTTTTGATGAAGGCAACACTATGAGTTACACTGATTCAGATTAGATCCTTCTCCCCCTTTGCCTTCATCAAAAAAATGAAATAGCGAAACAATTCAGTAAAGCACAGGAATGTTATACTTCCCTTTGGATTGTTGATGGTTCGAAGGAGGCCTTTTCTTTGGAGACATCTATCTTCCAAATGAATCCTTTCAAGAGCTTCTCCCCCTTTGACTTCAGCAAAAAGACATGAGTTGAAGAGGAAAGAATAAGACTGTATAAAAAGAGTGAATTAAAAGCTCCCCCTTTTGACCAATCTACCCCTTTTGTCAAACAACTTATGCAGTGATGCATATGCAACCAATACTCCCCCTTTGACATGGCAGAAGATATAGAGCTAATGCAGACAAACAACATGATCAGACAATCTAGCACATTGTCCCCTTATGCAAATAGTCTCTCAAACAGACCAGAGAATCTTGCCCTTATGATCTATGATGCAAGAGAAATCCACAAGGATGAACTCGAGTTTTCCAAAAACTGCAAGTACACATGATAAACTGAGAGAAGTGCTTCTCAAAAATGACAACCAGTCTAATACCACTGAATCAAAACACAGTGATAAAGAGCCATAGGATGAGCAGATTCAATAGTTAGTGAAAATTGAGATATTGAACTTTTCAGCAAGATACTAACTTCATAGAACAGAATTTTTAAGTTCTAGAGTCCTCCATTATAAAAGCTTATGAAACCTTGATTTTCAGATATGGTTTAAGAATGATGTAAACAAGTTTTTCAAAAAGAATTGTACTCATATCTGAACCAGCTCTTAATAAAAAGGAACTACAAGCTCATATAAAGTTCTAGTTCAACTAACTTCCATCTTACTTAGTTTAATTTCCATGACAGTTTTAAGAGATACATAAGAGAGTGCAACAGAATTTTACATTGTTCTTTCAGAATTTGATTTACACTTGTTCATAATTTTCTTTTTAAATGAACAATTTTGGTTTATCAACACCTTTTGACATGGGGAGACACCTTGATCAGAGGCCCGAATCCCCAGTTACTCAGTGTGACAACCGTATTGCTTCTCCCATTTTGGAGAACAGAGGTAGCATTGGAAGTATCTTTGGCGTGAGGATACACCTTGATTAGAGGCCAGAATCCCCAGTTACTCAATACAACAATGCCATTGCTCTGCCAAATTTCACAGTATTTTCAATCATCTCTTTAAGCAGAGTTAACCATGGTACTTCATGACACAATCCTTTGGACAGGTTTCTCAGTAACCACAGTTATTGCTCTGTTCATGATTCAGAACAAGTTGAGTGTTTAAGAAAAATCACATACACTATATATCTCAGTCAACATAGACAAGGATATCAACTTTTCAGATGTCAGAAGCTCTTACAT
Organism: Amorphophallus konjac; assembly: GCA_022559845.1. Taxonomy (NCBI): domain Eukaryota; kingdom Viridiplantae; phylum Streptophyta; class Magnoliopsida; order Alismatales; family Araceae; genus Amorphophallus; species Amorphophallus konjac. The sequence continues at coordinate 352,377,416 of CM040121.1, forward strand.
GAATTTACATGAAGCAGACAGTTAAAGTTTATTAAGAGATTGAATCAGATATTTCCAAGTTCCTTGTGTCCAAACAGGAGTACATAAGACATAAACCAATTCCAGTTAATAAGTGTTCTTAAGCATGTATAATGGAAGGTTTCTCATTAAAGATGTTTTAACTTTCATGAAGTAGTATTCAGACTGAAGGTTTACTTCATATCTCAGCTTAGTAATTCAAGTGAGCTGACAGATATTTCAACAAACATCATAGATTCTGAAAAATTTCAGCAAAGAATCTGCCCTTGAGCAAGGAAGTTCAGAATTGACTGGATTGAAGTGAAACTCTCCTTCAGCAGAGTTAGGAGAGGCAGACAGGTATCAATAAGGTATAAAATCAGATTATGAATACTTCAAAAACAGTCGAGAGAGATCATTCGATGTTGAAATCACTAGTAACACAGATATGACAGGATGAATCAGATAGGTGGACAGGTAGAGTTCAGATAAAAATAGCTGAAGAGATTAAGCAAGCTCCCCCTGTCTATATGCAATGTATCACCCCCCTTTTTTTTATTTTTCAAAATGAGTGATATGCTATGCATTTACTCCCCCTATCTAAAAACACAGAATCAACCTATATGACATGAAGACAATGCATGAGACTAGACAAACTCCCCCTTACAAAGTGCATGATAGTGCATCAGATTTTTCAATGGCAGCATATGCAAATTCAGTCTATCATTAAATATGCAAATCATGTAGGAAGAGAGTTTAGAAAATTAAATCTAACAATGCAGATGGTGAGTTGATATGCAAAGACGGATTTAACATGCTATGCAGTTATTCGAAGAACAAGAAGTGCAGAGAATTTACCTTAATGGGGCTTTATCAACTTGGGTGCCTTGGTTTATTTCCTCCTTTTTATTCTTCAGCACCCAAGGCACACCTGCAAAATATTGATTATTTTGAACTTGCAGGGACCCAAGCAGCTTTGGGTCCTGCCTTACCCCTAACAGGTGTTCTAAGCAAATTCATAGCAGCATGGTCATCATGATCCATCAGATAGCAAGTTTCCATAGAGTGACCATACTTTCCACAGTATCTACATGATGTGACTGGTTTTTGGTTCTTAGGATGCATAGTAATAGTAGCATGAGGTTTATAAACATGATTATAAGATTTTCTGTTATATGCATGAATAGTTTGATTCTTATTCCTAACCAGCCAACAATCAGAAGATTTGTGACCTTGCTTCCCACAGTTATAGCATGAAAATCTTGCAAATGGTTTTGCAGGGAATTTGACACCATAGGGGTTATCAGTGTTCTTCTGAACATGCCAACAGTTCTTGACTGTATGGTCATTCTTCCCACAGTGAGAGCAAGCAAAAGAATTTCTTTTATGAAAACCATTTTTACCCCAAGTAGATCTAAACCAGCACTCAGCAGCCTTGTGCCCAGGCTTATTGCAGTTGAAGCACACAATGTGTTGATTAGAGTTGTGTTTAGATCCATATTGATCATGAAAGTGCAAGGAAGACCTGGCATGTAGTTTATCGTCTTCTTTCATGATAAAACATTCATTCATGTGATGACCATGCTTCCCACAATGATAACATGAAGCATCAGGCTTCCTAGCAGCATGGTTTCTATCAGAAAGATTTCTTGAATGTAAGGTTCCACTAGCATGCTCATCCTTTAACATCAATCTGCAATCTTCCATTATGTGACCTCCTTTCCCACAATAATAACATGACCCCTTTTAATATGAGTGTGTAAGAGATCATGTGAGTTGTGTGTAGCCTTCTTTATAGCAACAGGAGTGTCTTTATCCTTCTTCTGTGAAGTTTCACCCTTTTTTAGTTTTTGATTTTGTTCCACAGTTTTGGGTTCTTCAGTGGATTTATGTGCAGTGAATTGGAAGACAGAAGGAGCAGAGGTTGTGTTCTGATTGGTAGCTTTGACAAAAATAGTAGATGTTTCATTCCCATTACTCCTTTTCTTTGTCGGACTATAGCCCAGTCCCTTTCTCTCAAAGTTATCACTCTTTCCAAGAAGCTTATTCAGATTGTCCTTACCTTTGACAAATTTTGATAGAGAAATTTTTAAATCTTTAATCTCAAAATTCAAATCAGCAATTTTAGCTTCATATTTGGACAGATCTGTTTCACAGGAAATGACTTGTTGATGCAAGGCATCATTCAGACTTTTGAGTTTTTCAACTTCCTGTTTTAGTTTTGTTTCATTGTCAGCTTCAGATAGGGACTTATAAATATCATCAACTTCTTGTTGAAGGGAAGTGATAGTAAGCTCATATCCAGCTATTTTCCATTCACTACAACTGACATTTCAATTTAATATTAAGTTGATGGTTTTCAGACTCTCAATTTCTTGTTCAGCATTCATCAACCTATCAGAATTATCCACACTCACACACTTACCTTTTTCCATTGTCATTAGCCTATCTGTCAGCTGGGTGTTTAGATGTTTCAACTCATTGATTTCCTCTTCCAGTTTACTATTCTGCTCTAGGAAATCAGCATCAAGCACCCATTCATCTGAGAGAGACTGACATTCATGAAACATTTCCTATTGTTTTTCAGAATCTTTATGTAATTCTATGTTTACAGACTTTATGGCATTAAGCTTTTCAATCAGCAATTTGGTCTCCTGTCTAAGTTTCTCTGATTTTTCATCATTTTTATTGGAGAACTCTTTAAGAGAATCATTTTCAGATTTCAGCTTGTTTAATTCAGACTTAACACATTCAATTTCTTTCAGCAAATCCTTGCTCTGAACAGAATCATGACTAGCTAGACTAAGCTTCTTTTCAAGTTCAGAGATTTCTTTCACATGATCTTGATTCTCCGTTTTCAATAATGAAATTTGTTTCTTCAACATTAGAAAATCAGACATACAGGCATCATGAATATTTTTCAATTCAACACAATTTCTACAAGGAGAACTTGAACTATCTAAACCAGTACCCTTCTTCAATTTTTTATACTGTTTTCTTGACAGTTCATGAGATTCAAATAATTCAGCATATGCATTCTCCCAATCTTCTAGAGAAAAATTCTCGAAGAGATTTACCTCATCATCATCATCTTCTTCAGTCTGACTGCTGCCTTGATTGCTGCCACTTGGATTACTTCTGTTAGCCATCATGCAGCTGTCCTCGTTTACCCTGTGAAATTGCTTCAGCCTATCTAGGATGTCCTTTACTGAGCTGCAATTATGAAGACAAGACCATAAGGCTCTATCAGTAGCTGCTTTCAACAGGTTAAAGGCTTTCTGATTTTCTCCATCCTTTGATCTGTGTCTATCGGTCCATTTGGACACTTTCATTGGTAAGGTGTGAGGACCTTGTGAAATTAATTTCCACAAATCAGGATTAGCAGAATTTACATAAGCATGTAAAGCAGTGTACCACTGACTGAAATCAGAACCACTAAAGACGGGTGGAAGAGCCATTGAAAAACAAATAGCGAGTAAGTTCAAGGCAACAGGAATATTTATGCACTAAAAACAAATTAGCACCTAAGACTGCAAGATCGAATCTGCAGGTCGCTGGATCTTGTATGCAAACACCGCTCTGATACCAATTGTTAGGGTGCAAGCCCTGGATACAGAGGGGGGGTGAATGTATCCTGCTAGGAATATCACCCAATTAAAACTTCGGAAGCTAAACACAATACCAGAATAGAAACTAATTCAATTGAACAAATGAAGAGACACTTGGAGCGCTCCTAATCAATCATCTAGCGGAAGCAAAACACACAAATAAACCACTGCTCAAGAGATTTTTAGGTGGTTCGGTCCAAAGACCTACGTCCACCCTTCACTCCCAACCGGAGTAAGGCTTCCACTAGTAACACTAGCACAGCAGACTCAGTCTGCAACAACTGCTGCCAAACAGCTTGACCAGGGGAACAACCTCCCCTCTTCCTCCCAACCGGAGGGACACCCCAAGTGACTCCCAGTCACTTGGAAACCATAGACACACGGTCTCTCTTCCTCCAGACTCGGAGGGAACCCCTGGACTTGCTACCCACAAGCCCAGAACCGGAGGACCAAACCTCCCTTCCTCCAAACCGGAGGGGAACCTAGAGACCCAAGTCTCTCTTCCTCTAAACCCCAGAGGGAAATACAAGTGACACCAAGTCACTTGCAAACTAGAGGTCTCGGACCTCTCTTCCTCCAAACCGGAGGGAAACAACCAATGACACCCAGTCAAAGGCACCCAGAGACGCAAGTCTCTCTTCCTCCACACCGGAGGGAACCCGATCTCACACTAGAGGATCGGAAGAACAGCAAGTAAATAGTTCAAAGGAAAAATAAAACCCAGCAACAGAAAGCTGAAAAGATAAAATCAAATGTGGCTCTCGCAGGAGCTGGCTGGCCTGGATTTGATCCACGGTCCAGCAGGAACTTCTTCTACTGCTTCTCTCTTTCTCGCAGCACTAACTCTCTTTTCTTCTTCTTCTTCTTTCTTACTTCTTCTTCTTCTTTATTCTCTATATCGTGGAGGCACTCTCTGCATTTCGATCTTCCTTTCTTATCTTCTCTTTTTCATCTTCTTCTCTATTCTCTATATCGTGGAGGCACTCTCTGTATTTCGATCTTCCTTTCTTATCTTCTCTTGCTGGATCGAACTCTCTGCACTTCTGCTTTTTCTTTTTCCCTTTGGATCAACCTTCATCTGTGGACAAAGGCTTCAATATATAGCAGCAGCAGGTGGATAAGGTACAGAATGCGTGTGCCTCCCACACTCGATCCAGAACCTTCTTTCCACGTGCCCTTATAGTATTGGTTCCTTTAGTATTGGATCACGTGCAGCCCAGTCACTGGGGAATATTCTTCCTCGGACCACCTTCTTCTTTTTGTTTTTCTTCTTCTCCTACAAAGAGATTAAAACCATTAATACTCAGGGTTCTCTATATATATATATATACCTGAAATAAGTCGGTTGACACTCAAGCTAAAGCTGCACGAGGTGTGTAGGAACAACAAAAGGTGCACTATACTGAGAACGACACGAGGTACATAAGATGACTACAGCACGAGATAAAGAGAGAACGACACGAGGTGAGAAGGAAATAACACGGAGTAAAACGGTAGTAAAACACGCGATCAGAGGAAACCTAGACGAAGATAGAAAGAAGCAACACGAAGACATAAAAACAACACTAAGACACAAACACAGAAATAACATGAAGACTCAAACATAAAAATAACACGAAGACATAAAAACAACACGAAGACACAAATACAGAAATAACATGAAGACTCAAACACAAAAATAACACGAAGACACAAGCACAAAAGATAACACGAAGACACAAACACAGAAACAACACGAAGAACGACCAATCAAAATGACTAAGTTGACTCGAGGTCATCGGTGAATCAATACGAGAATCAACACGAAATATCAAACAGTAAAGGGAACGGCACAAAGTGAAACGACACTTTACACTAAAATGACTTGAAGACACAGGAAAACGACTCGAAAACGAGGACGACACGGGCTGAAAACAACTCGAAGACGAAAATAGAAACCGACACGAAGTGTGGTCACAAAGCAAGAAAGACACGGGGTCTTGGAAAAAACAACACGAATACAGAAGACTCGAAGTAAAACGGCCGAAAATAAGACTCGAAGACAAGGGGTGACACAGATGGAGCGACACGAGGTGGCACAGAAAGCAGCACGAGGTGCTGCAGTGTTCAGCACGCGATGGAACAAATAACGACACGAAGACAACCCCTGAAAATAACTGAAGTGACTCGAAAGTTTATTTCAACGCACTGCATGAACAATTAGCCACTACGTTAACCCAATCTAGCCATATTCATGAATTAGCTATTCAAGCAAACAATCAGATATTCAAGCAGTCAAACAGTCATCTAAATTAATTAGCACACCTCAGTGTGACTCATGGTGTGTCAGCCATCATCAAAACCACACAGGGGCACAACAAGTGGGATAGTTCCGATGAAATAGATGCTCGCTCCGGAGGGTAAGGTTTTGTGCCGGCAGGGCATCGGATGGTTTGATGGGCCCAACGGGGTGGACAAGGGGGGTGAAAGTAGAGGTTGCGGGCAAAATGGGGGTGATGACTAGAGAGGTAGGCTTAATGGGTCCCGCCGGAAGAGTGACGGGTGAAGGGATAGGCGTAGGGGTGATAATGGAGGGTGTAGTGAGCGTTGGCGTGGAGACAGGCGAAATGTTGGGCAATGCGGAGGGTAGGATGAGGGGTTTAGTAAGCGTGATGGGGGTATAGTGGCGGGCTAGAGGATAACGGTGATGGAAGGCGAAGGAGAGTTGCGGTAGGTATGGTGGAGGGCCATGAGTTAGGCTGACAAGTCATTATCATAAGGCCACCCAGCGTTAGGGGCTGGGCGGTGGACAATATTAACCTTGGCTGGTGCCGGCGGCTGAGGTTACGGAGCGGGCGGATGGTTGGGCATCGGATTCTGATGAATCCCCAATTCCTGTGCAGGCTGCTGCTGTTGTTGCTACAGTTCTGGCTGTGGCACTGGCTGCAGTTGCTGCCCTGGATGCTGTCTTCTCTCTTTGATATCTGTAATCACCCTGCGCATCTCGGCCCAGTCGATGTGCTGCCCCTCGTGCAGGTCATAGACAAGATCTCTAAACTGGAAGCATCTCTTAATTGTCTGCCCGGGCTGTCGGTGATAAATGCAGTATCTGCATTGGTCAACGGTCGGGTTCCAATTCGGCCGTTCCGGAGGAAGCTGTAAATCCCCAATGGACATAAGGGCAGAGAAGATGTCGGGAAGGGTTTCAGGCAGTGGGGGGGTACTCGACTGTCTTAGGACCCAGATACGTGGCTGCATAGCCGTTTGGTGGAGGGACGTTGTGGTATTGCGGCGGCTGTTGTGGCTATTGGGGAGCGGGGAAAGATAGTTGTGTATTTGGTGGAGTGGTGAACTGAGGGTTGCGTGGAGGTTGCTGGAAACGAGGTGGAGCGGGCTGGTTGGTGGATTGGAAATTGACGGCCTGTACCTGTTCATTTGTCTGGACCCCTTCGATGACTGGCCCCTGGGGCTTTTTGGCATACTTGGGCTTCTGGGGTTCGAAGAGGGTGTGAATAGGAGAATCCTTGAATTAGGTCTGGATGAACTTGGCCCTACTGTACAACTGGTGCATATTAGCAATGTCGTTCATGGCCAAAATATTTCTGAAGGTAGGGGTGACATTGGAAATGAGGAGCTTAACCTTCTCCTCCTCCGGGATATGACCAGGCACACGGGCAGCCATCTGCCTCCATCTATCAACATATGTTGAAAAATCTTCATCAGTCTTCATCTTTTCGGCCACAAGATCGATAAATGAATATTCCAGGCTGACCCGGTCTTGAAATCTCTGGATAAATTTCTCCTTCACAACCTTAAAGCACTTCGCGTCCTCCAGTGGTAATGCATAGAACCACTCCAAGGCGACCCCATCTAATGAGCGGCGGAATAGATACGCCATGAGGTGATCGTCATACTGAAATTGCATCGAATCATATAAAAAGTCCCTCACATGGATGTAGGGGTTGCTATTCCCATCGTATTTTTGGTACGTGGGGAGCTCTGACTGAGAGGGAAAACAAATGTTATAGAAACTAGGAACTGGGACATCGGCCAAAGACTGTGGGCCGACCCGCTTTTGGAGGAGATCAAGTTGTTGTTGCATGGCAGCCCACTTATCGAGGAGCTCCCGCTCTTGGGATGGAGGGGGTAAAGCAAGGGGAGCGGACCCAGTGTGAGGGGCCGAAGGGTAAGTAGATGTAGATGGGCTCCCATAAGAGGTATATTGGGCCAAGGAAGGACCCATACCCGAGTAGGTCAAGTGAGCGGCCCCGGCCTGAGGGCGTAGGAGATCAACCAGACCCGCAAGGGCCTACAGCATTGATAGAATGGACCCATAAGGGTCAACCTGAGAAGATGGAAGGAGTCTGGCCTTCCCTCCGTCAAGAGCCTGATGGGCCGAGTTAGAAGACTGGCCCGCCTCCAGGTTTGGAAAATGAAGAACCCTGGGCTGGACCGGGGTTAGATCAATTGGAACGGCTGAGGAGGCTCCGGGCCCATTAACCATGGACTGGGAAGCAGAAGTGGCAGCAAGGCCCTGCGGAATAGAAGATGATGGGGCATCTGACCCATGTAAATCTTGCCGAAGGACCTGAAGTTGGGCCGGATCCAGCTGGGCCATCATCTGGAGGATCTGACCGGCAGAACCTTGAGTAGGAGGATGGAAAAGGGAAGGTTGACTACCCTCACCGACAGCAGACAACGGAGGGGTGGACCCCTGACCAATGACCCTGGGTGCTCCTCTGGAAGGCCCTGAGAAAGAGAGTCCTCACGGGGCTGGGAAAAGCCGTAAGACGACATGGTGGAGTCAAATAGTGGATTGAAATAGGAAACAAAGGAAGGATTGCCCCTAGGAGAAGATCCTATGAACGGGAAACAACTCCACATGCAACGTGGTACCTAATCACAAAAGTGACAACACAAAACAATAAACACACTTAACATGATAAAAAAAGACAAAAGCACACACAAGAGAGGGGATGAGAGGCAACCAAAATCAACAAAGTGAGAGTGATGCACGAAATTTTTATACTTATTTCCTCTTTTTGAACTTTAATGATTTGGATTAGATCAAAGTTCTCTCCAAAAGTGGGATCCCTACTAGGGGTGGATCAGTGGACTTGGTTGACTCTAAGTGTAGACTCTCTCACACAGATGCAACCTAGACATGCGGTGGCGAAGGTACAACCTGCCCGGCGTCCGTGTGGGAATCCACGGCTCACGAGGGCTTACGGAGGTCTCAGATAGGATCACCTAGTCGACTCCAAGGAATATGGAGGCGAGAGGATCTCCTACCAAGGTAGGTATGCAACTAATATGATAACAATGTTTGATCCTATGTGCACCGGAGTGGATACAAATTCTGGCCTAAAGGCTAACAAACAATGATGAAACAATGATATAAATATGGCAGCAATGATATAGACATTAATGATAACCAGGGGGAGATAAATTAGCACCCAAAATAAGTAGCAAGATGATGGATAACAAAGCACAAGTGTAAATCTCGGGGTGCACTATAATGAAATAGCGGTCTTATGGGAGACCGCACAGGGAGTGAGACGATCCAGGGGGGGATCGCAACTAACCAGGGAACAGCGAGCACAAGCAACAGGGATTAAAATGAATAGTAACAGGGATGGTCAAGCACGTACCTGAGTGACAGAAGTGGTCTGATGAATGACCGTCAGCTACATAAAAGTGGCTCTGATAGGACCGCAACAAGTAATAGACACAGAAAGCAAACAACAGGAACTAAGTGGGGATAGACGTACTTGAGGCAGAAATAGGCGGTCTATCGACTGACCGCTGGATACTTGAAATGGCCCATAGAGGACCGCAATCAACCCAGAGAATAGAAAGCGACAGTCGATGAAAATGGAAAATCTGTGAGGATCAAAACGACTCAAACAATGACAGAGGAGCAGGTTAGCAATGTTAGAAGCACGATAGGCATAAGTTGTCCCACCGTGATCACCAAAAAAGGGATGTAGATGGATTTCTCTAAATCTAAAAGGGAATAGGGTGCGTGGATGTGTGTGAATGTAACTAACATAGCATCAAGTTAAGCATGGGAAGAAACAAATAAAGTAATAAACTCATGTATCCACACACTATCAGGTTGTGATCGCCACCAAGATGAATAATGCAAAGAAAGTTGCACTACATACCTTGGAAAAGGGAGAGGATGAAGACACTCACCAAAATGATGTAGCGTTGGTATGGGATGATGATGGTCTTGTGGCGACCGCTGACTGGTGAGACGGTCGGACGATAGGCCACTTCTGGCGCTGGAGTAGTACGCGGGAAGAAGACACGGGCGCCGAAGTCAAACGGTTCCCAACTAGCCGCATGCACAGGAGAAACGGTTTGCGTGAGACCACTATCCTAGGTGAACGGTCGGAGGTAGACGGCAATAGCTTCCAGCTCCTGAGCCGGGGAACTTAATCCTCCACCCCTTCCAGCCGGCCAGGACGGATGGACCTCGCGCTGAAATGCTTGCTGACCTGCAAAACACAAATGACAGACAATAATGACCCCAGATCAGTTTATGAAAGTGCCATATCTATACATGGTAACTATGAAGAGAGCACATAATTGAAAGGGGAAATACTTGGGGGTTGGGTTATTGATGTAACACCACCTTGGGGTGATAGTCACAAGACCGAATGCCCTTGGACCTACAATTACAAGCAAGTATCTTTGAGCGGCGGACTTACTCTAGCGAACTCACTCGCGTGGCGCATTCTAGTGCCCATGGCGACTCGGCGATGATGGAGAGGGTCTGAGGCGGGACCTTGATGCTCCAATGGTTGGCTAGCTTGGGGAGAACCCCAAATGGGCCAGGGATGCCCAACTCATGGGCGGCTAGCACATCAAGGGTGTGGGATGTAGGGGATCATTCACAACTCGCCCGCGGTGATCACTCACACCAATGGCAATTATGGGCCGAGCTCTCACTCTCCGTCCGATAAAGCAATAATGATAATACTATGCTAAGCAAGGAATTTAAACCAGCCAAGACGGGGACCAAGGCTCACCTAGTCAGCGTGAAGACGCCATCCCCGGCCGGAGACGGGGTCGAGCAGGGAGGCGAGGGTATGCACCCGCACGCCGCGTCGATGAAGCTTCAAACCTACGACTTGAATTATTACATGAACTACACCCCTTGCAAGGGGGGGGGATCTCGGGGTGGGGGTTAAGTTATTACAGCCAAAACTACCTCCACGTAGGGAGGGACCTTCAGCCGACCAAGCTAAGGAAGGGGAGAACTGACCAAGGAACTAATTGATAGAACACCGACGGTTTTGTCCGACCTCTGGAATAGGGGATAGGTAGTCGAAGACAATGCCGCTGCGGCTTTTCCCAAATTTTGTTCATGATGAGACCAGTGGCAAAATCTTCAAGATTGGATCAGGAAGACGTCCAATTTTTTTGGAATTTGTTGGTTGGCGGTGCTGGTCGGAAAAGAGCCACTAACAGGGACTCAGATATCTGGTTCTTACTGTCTTAGCACCACTGCAGCAGAAATCCGTCACGATTGCTCCCGAGCTCCGAATCGAGCGTGGCTAGAATCGTTGGAAAGTCTGTCGAGTCCTCTTCGAAACGAGACCCACGGGGATGCCAGAGGGTGCTGGAGCAGATCGGAAGAGCCCGAACAGTGGACAGGGGTCGGTTCAGTCCTAGGAGGAGCAGAACTGCGCACCTGGAGGAGACAATTGATAAATCTTATCTCCGGATGCCAAATGGGGTTCTGATTCTTGTCCCTCGAAGTAGGCTCATTGTAGAAGATCCCAGCCAAGTCCCGCCTCCAGATCCTCAAGAGGGTGGCTGTGGCAGACTATGCAAATGGCTTCAGATTGCTGACCGGGCCTATCCTGTGCCGTCGGAGAAGAATAGCTCTCCTTGGCAGTCACGAACTCGGACGGGGACGAAACCACCATTGTTGCGAAGCTGCTTCGAAGATGATTCCAAAAATATATGGTACGCCTCCTGAAGCCTCACGATGATGTCGTGGCCGCTGCTGCAATCTGCTGGTGCTCTGCTGCCTTCGAATTGAGAATTGCAGGTTGAAGATGATAGGGGGAATGGGGTATATGGGAGAGGAAATGGTGTGGATGGGTGTGGGAGTGACCCCTAGCTGTGAGGGGGTCTGGGAGGGGGTGTTCCAGGGTGTGGGAAGGGGAGAATGGGGGCTGGAATGGGGTGTTTGCAGTGGGTGAGAGAGAAGCTGAGAATTTGGGATGGGTGGGGGAGAGGGAAGGAGAGTTCTCACTCCAAGGTTTGAAAATTGACTAATGGGGTGGTTAATGGGGCTTTGGGGATGGGAATGGTTGTGTTGGGGGAGGGAAGGGGTGCTTGGGGAGTGGGGAATTCTCCCTTGGGAGATGAGAGGGTGCTTAGGGAAGGGGATTGGGTAGTTGGTGGTTGGGTGGTGGAGTATAGATTGGTGGAGGGTCTCTTGGGACTAGGGGTGGAGTAATGAGGGTTGGGGTGGTTGGGAGGATGAGTAATGAGGGGATAGGAAGGGTTGATGATGTGGAGGAGAGAGAGGGAGGGGAGGAGAGAGAAAGGGGTGCCCCCTCCTCTTGGAGAGAGAGAGAAAGAGAAAGAGAGAGGGGAATCCACACCTTAGAGATACAGAGAGATTTGGAGAATCCACTCTAATAAGACACTAAAACTCACTTGATTTAAATTGATCATAAAAGGTTGTTACATATGAGAGGAGTGGGGGCCTATTTTTAGGCTCACACAATTTCATGGACTAAAATGACCTTGAACAAACTAACTACTGACTAGCCTATCTAGGTGGGGGGCGCCCATGGGCCAAGCCCATCTTTTGGGCCCATTTGGCTACTCAAACCAACCTAATGACTCATAGACTTAGGTAGATAACTGTTGACACCTAAAAATATACCAGGAGAGACCAAAGCAGACTCAGGGCTCTGAAGGTTGATCAGAGGTGCGGCTCCTGTACCACCCCTGGAAGCTTTAAGAATCAGAGTAGAAGAGATCTACTACCCCTAACACTTTATCTGGCTAAAGCCATCTCTGGTTAGGCCGCTGCCCAGTACTGCTATCATTCAGATAGTCAGGCTGATAAAACTATGACAAAATCCAGGCAACCATCTGCCTGCTGAAAAGGATCTTCAGATAATTCTGATTCTCACAAAAAGGGGTTCAGGTGGCCTCACGCTCGGTCGTGACTACAAGGCATTAGGCAACCTCGGGCAGAGCGTCTACTCTGAGAAGCCCACCACACCAATGAAGGGAGCCCACTATGTTTAGCCCGGCGCCGAATGATGGAAAATGGACCAAGCCCAACACAAGCTGAGGCGCACCGAGAAGCTTCTTGCTGGCGTGCTGGGGAGTTTGTGCCGAGAGGCTGAGGGCCATCCCTCTATAAAGACACCCCTGCCTTCGAACAAAAAAAGACGGAAAAAAAGAAGAAGGGGGAATAGAAAAAGGAGACAAGAAAACAAGAGAGAAAAAACACGGAGAGCAGTAGCCATTGAAAGAAAGGGGAGCTCGAGAGCCCTCTAAGGAAGCTGAGGAGAAGAGAGAGTTACAACGATTCGAAGGAAGAAGCAAGGTGGGGTTGGCTGCCGACGCCCCGAGGGGCTACAGTTCTTCTTCCCCTTTGTTCTGTCTGAATATTTTCTTTTTTTTCCTTTTGTATCTCTGTTTTCGAGCATCTTTGCTCCAGTAGTATTGAATGCCAATGTAACCCGGTTCTCAGGGATAGAGTCGGTGTATACGTTTTTTCTTTGGTTCGATTTCTCTTCTGAGTTGAATTCTTGTACGCCGTTTTGATGAAATAGCCAATAAAAGTGGGCTGAGTTTCACCCTTTTCATTATCTTTTTCTCTTCCCCTGCATCTGGGGTTTGATATATGCAACGGCTACCGCAAGTTACATAGATCTTACAGTTTAATCTTTGAAGGTTTCCTGCTATTCTTTTTCATCACCTCGTGTCCACATCAAGGGCCTAAGACAGTCCATCTCGTGGCTTCTCGTCTGTGAAATGAAGAGGGATAGACTCAGTGGTTCTGCTCCCAGTGAGGTCCTAGAGGGAAGGCCATCTCCTCCCGAGATCATCCTCTCTATAATCATCTGAACTGGTCATCGAATCATCGAACAAACCCCCCTTCGAAATGCCCAAAGTCCCTTGAAGCCTTCACCTCAGAAATTCCCTCAAAACACTACTGATACCCTCATTTCAGAAGCCTTCCCAACCTCCCGGCGCGAGCCCCTCTCGGCGCAAGTCTCGCGCCGAGGGCTACCCGTGCCGGCTCGATTTATCCTGTCGCGCCGAGGCCCCCATCCCCCTTTTTGCTCCAAAGCTGGCCATCCCGATAGCTTCGTGCCGAAACTCTTCTAAGCCATGCCATCCTTAATCGTAATACCCTGTCCTCCTGTGGAGAAACACTACCCTTCCCTCAATCCTCATGGGAGCTACATCAAAGGGGTCAATCCCCCCTTTTCTCATTCTATCACCCCATCAAGTCATGGAGGTCTGCCACTGTATGTTCTCCATTGACTATACAGGGGATATCAATAAATCCCACAATAGGTGGATAAAGTCCCATAAGATTCAGATCCTCCTGGATCTCGGGCTACGCCCGCTCTTCTTTTGTTTTCCACTCCGACATTTCGCGAGTGGATGATCTATAATACCCTTTTGGCACACTCCAAAATAAGGGGAGGTGCTACCAAAATTCATCCATGAGCTTTACTCTATCGTATAGTATAATACTTCCACTGAAATTATGAATTTAACCCCCAACTGTGTGGCAGAGAACTGAGCTATACCATCTCATGACACCTTGGCCACCATCGGGGAATATAGACATCACAGTCACATGGTCTCCTCAGACCTCATGTGGACGAATCTACCCTCACCTTCCACATCACCCAAATACTAGCATGGACAAGCGCATGAAACCCCTATTGAACACAAAGGACCCCTTTGGACTCATAGAAACCCTCACAGTACTTGAAAAAACCAACAAAAAATAGCCATCGGCGCCATATAACTCCTGGCGCCACATAACTCCCGGCGCAGCCTCCTCTCGGCGCCAATCTCGCGCCGGGTGATGGGCGCGTCGGGAGGCCTGTCGCGTCGACCCCCCCCCTCCATTCCAGCCGCGCCGGCCACTCATCGCGCCGATAGCCCGTGAGCCCACCGTCGCGTCGGGACCCCACCGCGCTGTTTGGCCTTCTCTCCGGCTCCTATCCATGCTATTTCATCTCAACAATAGCTGCCACTCAAACATATGGTGTCTCAGCTACTTCATTGAGCCCAAATCCAGTCTAAACCCAATGTCCCACTCCTACTAACCTTCATCGTATTATGAGGGAATCATGGTTATTCATCCAGGTCCACGGGAGATACATTAATGGGGGTTTTACCCCTACATTATACCGAGTATGATGTTTTCTTTTGTCACCCTGCTGACCCTCGGAGTTCTGCCACTGCACGTCCTCCAATGGTCCCTTAAGGGTACATCTACAAACACCGTGGCAATGGAAACTATCCCGTCACACTCAAATCCTTTTTGGATCCAGGGCTACGCCCGCATCTCTTTTGCTTCCATCACGACATTCCGTGGGTGGATGACCCATTTTTTCCCCTTTTGGCATAGTCCAAAATGAGGGGATATGCTGCCGGATTTGCGCCATAACACCGTTATCATGTCCCGCGCAACATGGTTTTCTATGCATGTTTCGCATCCCGTCAGCGGAGTCAGCGTAATGGTCTTATCTTGTTTTGCCCCCGAGGCATCCTTTCTTGGCAATTAATCGAGGGTTATCCTTCATTGGAAGGACGTAATTAACGTCATAGCCTTTACGGTATGACGGACTCCGGGTCCCAACACGAATATCATAATCGACTGACTGAGTCAGGTCGAGCGCATAATGAATTGTCACTCCTGTGACTGGCACGCCTAATAAACCAAAGAAAACAAAGGATAAAGAAAAAATCATCCCCACAAGTCTGGCACACCCGGTGGGACTCCAGTCTCCCTTCATCTCTTTGCCAAGAGAGGATACCTTCGAGGGCTTCCCCCAAGAATACCGATTGTTTGTCTGTTTGTCTCAGGCGAACGATGACGGCATCCGGACTCACTGGTGTTGGCTTCGGCCCCGCAATCCTCGCCGACCACGCGGAACACGGGTACCTGGCGGTGCCCACGGTTTTTGGATACTTCCCACCCACTGTAGGCTTCCCCAACTTCTTGGGGTTGGCCTTCGTCGACATGTTACAGACGGAGTCCCTGAAGACCGTCGAAGAGAAGGTTGCTGAAAAGGTCGAGGCCCCGGAGCCTCGACACTGTGATAACTCGTCCGCAAGTCCATTCCAAGTTGCCAGCTGCATGGTGCATCATATTGCTCACGGGGCCCGCCCCGTCCCTGCCAAGAACTTCGGGAGGCGCCGACACCGGAACCCCCGAAGGAAGGTTGATGCTACTGTGACTGGATGTCTCTCCACATCCGGCAAGTCTATGCTGGTCGGTGGCCTCCGCGTCTTTCTGGATGGGCCTAAGGCTCGAGTGAGCCTGAATCGGGTGATCCCTACAGTGCCAGTCCGCAACTCCTACCAGGCTCTTGTTGGAAGAAGAGCCGAAGAAGAAGAAGCCGGCCGCCACGGCCAGGGAATGTTGGCTCCCAAGCCAAGAAGATTCAAATAGGTTTGGGTCCCCAAAAAGGTCCAACCTATCCAGCAAGAAGCTCCGGTGCAGTACCACCCCAGGTTCACCAGAGTAGAAGAGAGCAGCAAGAGGGACCCTATCCCAAGGAAGGAAAAGACAATCATGGATCCGCCACGCTGAGAAAGCTTTAAGGCCTACGCCCGACAAGCCAACATCCCCGCTGTGGGAAGAAGATTACAGCAGACTACCGAGAGGGCTCGGTTTGCTTACATTCCTCCGATGAGAGGTCAACAACTGTCCCCAACCCTGCACCCGGGCCGAGGGCAAGAAGAAATGACCAATATAGTCAGAAGCTATTTTAGGGGGTTGGGCAACCCCTCTTTGGGCCAACAACGGCTGTTGCAGGCAGCCGCAGCTGAAGAAGACTGATGTCCATTAATGGCAGTGGGAGAAGAAGAAGATAGGAGGATGACGTCATCGGTTGATGACAATGGATATGAAGATGGCTCTGATGTTCAAGCCGATGAAACTACCCCCCGTCAAGGGGAAAAGAGAAGGATCTCTATGTTCGAAAGGCTTACCTTCCCGGGGAATGTCAAGAGGAGGGTTCGCAGACAGAAACGCAGGATGCAGATCTTCACATGCAATATGGCCGGAATAGATGGCCATTATGGAAAATTGCCCGAGGAGCCTCAAAAGTTGGCCTGGCTAGCCGGAAGACCGGGGCCGAGCACTCGAAGAGTGGAGGCCACAAAAGAGAAGCTGGCGGCGACCGAAGGAAAGCAAGCCCTGCCTCGCCTCCAACAGCATGACAAGGCCGTTATTCTCACGGCAAATGTGATAATGGCAGATGAAGAAGAAGATGTCTTGCTTGACATCCTACCTGAGGGTGCATCTGGCGAGACGACAGAGGCCATCCCCAGCACAGCAGCTATGGACCCGGCCGTACTGATGATGCTCCAGAGGTACCACCAGGAGATAGAATAGCTGAAGAAGTAATTGACGGAAAGGACAGAGCAGTCCTCTGCCTCCAAGCGGCCTGATGTGCAGGCCGAATCATCAAGGGGAGCCGTCAGTAAGAACGACTTCCCACCACTCTATACCCCGCCTCTGCAGGCGGAACCAAACTTGGCGATAACTCAGTAGCACCCATCACAGCCACTTGCTCCACCAATGCTGCCACAGGTGCACCAGACACCTCCACTGCTGCATCCTCCTCCACAGACGACCACTCTGGTCACCCCCTACTTGCAGCTGGTGCATTTCTACCCGGAACCGGTCGACCCAACCACCATGAGCAAGATGATGGTAGAAAGGATGATCGAGATGAAGCTCGCTGAAAGAGCTGAAGGTGACTATGTTGTATTCGATGCATATAAGGTGCCATATCCACCGCATCATGCTGCCAAGCGGCTCCCTCCCGAGATCAGCAAGGCACCGTAGTTCGACAAGTTCAACGGGAAGGGATCCCCGAAGGAACATGTTGCCTACTACATGAACGTCATGGGTGACTTAGCCACCGACGAGTCATATTTGTTGAAGTTCTTCGGGTCCTCGCTCACAGGGCTCGCATTTGAATGGTACTCCAGCCTCCCGGCCGGGTCGATCAGCGACTGGTCGGACATGTAGAGGAAGTTCATAGAAAGATTCCACATCACAAAGAGGGAGGTCACAGTGGCTGAACTCTATTCAACAAGATAGAGGGTAGATGAGACCGCTCTCGACTACATCAAGAGGTGGAGGAACCTCGGGATGAGATGCAAGCGGCCCCCGCACCAGGAGGACGCTGTACAGATCTGCAAATAGAACCTCAGGAGAGAGGTGCTGGAGAAGATGATTGGCATGGAAATCCGGTCGTTCGACCGTCTGAACAATATTGTGGCCGAAGTGGAGGCTTTCTTAGCAAAACCGTCCCCTACACCAAATACTCCTACTGCACAAAAGGGCAAGGCAGCGGAACGGCGCCAGGCACCGAAAGAAGCAAATGCCCTTGATATCAAGGCGTTTGAACAGCAAAAAGATAAAGGCAAGAAGATAGCTGCTCCTCAGCCTACCAAGACCGGAGATGGCGAAGAAGGCCCATCCCTCCGGGATAAAATGAATAAGCCCTACTCTTTCCCAAAGGAGAAGACCAGGATCTTATTTGACTGGGTTACCCAGTATGATAAGGTCACCCTGCCTGAGCCGAGGAGGCCGGAGGACCTGAAGAGAAGAGACAGCCCAAGATTTTGCCCTTACCACCAGATGCTGGGGCATCCAATTGAAGACTATTATGTTTTCAAGGATATTATCGAAGGCATGGTAAAAAAGGAAGAAATAGAATTGGGGGAGTACAAGGTCGACCCTCCACAACCACATGCGGCGCCCGTAAGAAGAACCACCGTCAACATGGTCTCTCTGTATCAAGCCTTGCCTGAAGAGACCGCAGAAGCAAGTACTCAGCATACATATGAAGCCTGCTTTCTGGCCCCAATAAAAGAACAGGAGGGATGGCAGCAAGTCCCTGCAAGAGCCAAGAAAAAGGGCTTGCCTCGCCCGGCACCGGGGGCACATATTCGTGGCGTCACACCACGACCCCCTTCGCCAGTAGCAACACCTGTGTGGACCAATCTGCCAGCTGTTATCTAGATACCTACCCACAATCGGAGGAGGCAGACTCCGTTGTCGGTAGTCAAGAAGATCAGTCCAGAAGCCCAGTGGCTACAGGACTACATAAATGGGATAGATGAGTACGTACCGCCCAAGCTAGAACCTTTGCTGGTACGGGACCCTCTCCCGTGGCAGGAGCTGGAACGGCTGTCACTAAAACAGGAAGAGGAAGTTGTCAAAGCATCAAGCAGGGATGGCAGCCTGTTCTGGGGGCAAGCACCAGCCTAAGAAAAGAAAAGAAGACAAAGAAGGAAGGGAAGGGCCGGCAAGGCTACAACGGGAGTGATCCTTTCTTGCAACACCCTCTCTGCTCTGTTCAATTTGCCCGGTGAGGAGGATGAAGAAGAGATTTGCTTCACACCCGCCGCTGAGGAGAGCCTGGCCAAAGCCGTAACTGCCGCACATGCGACCCGGTCGGGCCGAAGGTGGGTGCGTCAGCCGCCCGCCAACCATAACATTATCTTCAGAGGGGAGCAACCCTACAAGATACCCCCTCCGGAGGTCAGGGGAGTTCAAATCCCTCCTCCGTTAGGCTTATACAACCAAAGTGGGGGAGACACTCCCGCTCCTTCATTTCTGGAGTTCATAAAGATGTCAAAAGGGAAGCAACCATGCTGGGAGGTTGAACCGGTGACCGAGGGTAGTCGCCCACAACTCCAGCAATCTCCCGAATTGTCAAGAGAGGTAGAAACTCGCCCGACAGCAGCCAGTGAGGAGCAGCCAGGAGGTAATCCCGAGGAAAAGGGTGCAGCCTCCGAGTCTGATGAGGCAGGTCCATCAGGGGCCGTAGTCCAAGGATCTTCCAAGCCCAGGTGGGTGGATGAAATGAAGCTATCCAATGTCCGAGCTGGAAGTCGGGTGGTCAAGCTACTGAAGAAGCTCCCAGCGAGATTCACTGTCTGGGAAATCCTCTCTCTCAGTGAAGAGACTCGACAAGCGATCATTACTGCTCTCCAGACGCCTGCCCAATATGAAGCCTACCTAGCCGAGGCACTGCCGGAAGCCAGCATGACCTTCACCCAGGAAGACATGTTGCTCCCCACCACCAGTCACAACAGACCTCTATATATGAGGGGGCATCTAAATGGCTAGGAGCTGAATAGAATCCTGGTAGACCCCGGGGCAGCTATCAACATTCTACCCTACAGGATATATGAGAGGCACTACTTCAACGTGCACCTACAAAAGGTCGGAGATATGCGCATCGCCGGCTTCAATCAGAAGTGCGAAGTGTCGCTAGGAGTAGCAGAATTCACACTCACTCTAGCGGACTTTGTCACAAAGGTGCAATTCCATGTCATTGATTCTCGCACCTCATACAAGGCGCTGCTTGGCCACCCTTGGCTACATGAGAATATGGTGGTACCTTCTACACTTCACCAATGCATCAAATACAGCACGAATGGGAGAGAGGAAAGAGTATTTGCTGATCTCCACCCATTCGAAGTATTCGAATGCCACTTGGCAGACGCCCCTCTATATGCAGAATGGTCGCAGAAGGCCCCTGCGGCCAAGACCTCTTCTAGCACAACAAGGGGCACTTCCAAAGTAGAATTGTTCCCTCCGCCGCCGCGTGGATACATCAATCCCAAGGTGGTTTCACACATCACTATCACCGGGGATGTAGGCCGGATAGTGCCTCCCGCCGTCTACCCCGAAACTAATAAAGTCAGGGTTGAGCAGCAGCATGACCACATTGGGATCCCCGAAGGTCTTACCAAGCCAATTCTCAGCCTCGACAATGCTACTGTCGAGCCTTTCAAAGCATGGGAGGTGACACAGATAGATGGTCCTAGCAGCCTGTTCTACACAGCTGAAGAGCACCCTACACAAGAAGACACTGATTGTCATCTGCCTGAAGATATAGAAAACCCCTCAATGCCTATACAGGGGCTGACATTTATGATAAATCAAATGGCCGAGATGTTCCAGAAGCAGCACATCCCTTCCTGCCAGCCTCGCAAGAGGAAAGAAGCATTCCAGAAGCTATGGTACCCTCCGAGCCTGGACAAAGAAATGAGGCGTGTCTCTCAGCACCCGGGATTGGGCTTCACCCTCGAAGAATACTATTATAGCGGGCGCTATGAAGTGGACACCATATCTGCTTTCTACCCAATGGAGGATAACCCACTAGGGGAAGCTATTGATGAACACCTGACAGAAGTTGAGTGCATTCAGCCAGCCCAGCCAAGAAGCCCGGAATCCGAGGCTGTGTTCCCCTGTCGGTGCTAGGAACAAGTCTATCCGGAACATGACCGAATCCACACCCATGGATGGGTCATCTGGCTACAATCAGATATGGATCACGAAACATGACCGAATCCACACTACCTTCCGGACACCCAAAGGCATTTATCACTACAAAAGAATGCTGTTCAGATTAAAGAACGCCGGCGCAACTTATCAGCGGGTGATGACTAGAATATTTGATGAGCTGCTTTACCATAAGGTCGAGTGCTACATAGATGACCTGGTAGTCAAGACCAAAAAGAAAGAAGACCATCTGCAAGACCTCCGAGTCATCTTCCAGAGGCTGAGGCAGTATGAATTAAAAATGAACCCTATGAAGTGTGAATCGTGTTTTTCACATCAAAAATAAATAAATAAGGGGGAAGATAAACAGTGAAACAAAGGGAATAAAGGGGAGCAAGAGATTGCTATTGGAGTGTGATCGCAGAGGGGTTACCTTAAAAGAAGGGAGATTGATCGCGAATACCTGGTGAAAATAAGGATGCGGGATGAGTGTAGATTCCTTCCTCCTCCTTCTACCGGCCGGCCGATGAAGGGGGTTTTCCTCTTAATTACCCTTAAACAAAGAACAAACAATCAAAAGAGGAGGGATTAGCCAAGTGTGTGTAGTATCAATTTAGAAATAAATAAGATGATGGAGTAAAAGCATGTAGTGTGCACCTTTTGGTTATTTTAAAACCCCTAAGAAAATTAAGGAAGGAAAGAGATATGATGCAGAGCTAATGCAAACTTAAAAGGGGAACGATGTATGATGAACAAAGATGAAGTAGTAAATTGATGGAAAGCACTCCCTGCTGTTCCTGACAACAGTAAAGGGAAAACCAAGTTGATGCAGCTGATGCACTAGGAAGAAGAAGACCACTGCAGGAGCACGGATTCGTAAAGAAAAGGAGAGCAGAAAGGCTTCTACTATGCTCTCTGCTATTTTAGCCAACCTTCCTATCAAGCTTCTACTATGATACCTCTTCGCGCGAACTCGACCCAGGAGGCTATTTATAGGGTAGAAAACACAAATCTAATGGGATAAGAACTAGCAAGACCCTTCTACAGTAAGGTCTCTAGTTCCCTAATCGAGCAAGATGACCAAACAAAGCAGGGGACTCTCCAGGAAAGGGCAGTTCAAGCAGGACACGGAAGGAAAAGAGACGACTCTCATCAAGGCGTTAATTGAAATTGACGACCTGCGTCAGGGCGTTAATTGAAATCACGACTGGGACAAAGGCGTCAATTCTTGGATTTAATTTTAGTAAGAAAACCTTCCTTATTTGAAAATTATAAAGAGACGCCTATAGGAGAGACGTTAATTCAAAACACGACCCAGGGAGGGACGTTACTTTTTGATTTCAATTAGGGTAGGATACGTCAAATATCAGAAACTGACGCCTCTTGCTACAGTCGTCCTTTCTTTGAAAAATGCCCTAGCTCAGGTCGCTATTTAAAACACGCCCCTCTTCGAGTCGTTAATTACAAAAATGCAAGAAAAATCATAAAAACCCATACAAAAATATAAAAACTTTATATTATAGAAATATTGAAGTACACTTTGGGGCGTTAACATAGTGACATGAGATTTGATCAACATAGTATCAATTTTAGCGTGTCTACAGCTGCCCCGCCTTGGCGTCTGCTTTGCAAGGGAGTGAGACGTAATGAAAGTGAAAGTGTAATGAAGTGGAACGAACTGATAAGTAGATGCCAAGGTGTGATGTGACACGCCTGTGACACTAGGCTTTTGAAATCTTTCCAAGATTCTGAGTGAAACAACTTCGAGTGATTCCAAGGAAACATCAATTTACTGGGTAAAGGAGACTAAACTAAACAAGTAAAATGTGCGCGTAGGCACGACAGGGAGGCACCTTTGGAGAGCGTTTACCAGCCAACGTGGACGTGCTACAACCAAGGTGAATTTGTAAAAATAAAGTGAATTGAGATGAAGACCCAGCAAAGAGGTATTTTCAAGGAACTAGCCTGAGCGGCTTCAGAGAGGACAAAGTACTCAATTTGGAGTGGAATATCTCATGTCAACTCAATCAAGAGCGAGTGACCTTCATTATTGCCATAATATGAAGATTTTCAGCATGAAGCTCAAAGTCCTATATGATGCATGTTGGGCTAAAAGAAAAATTAAAACAAACTAAAGATAGAAAATAATCAAGGATAATATTGTTAAGCCACCTAGATTTGGTCAAGAATCCAGATCTCTGAGCTGACACTAAGCCGCAGCCCGTTTGTCCGCGCATCAACTCGGAAAGTGGAACCATCGTCCCAGACCTTGAATGACTCAACGGCCTATCCGTGTAATCAAGACTCTCCTGGAATTATTACTGTTTTTAATAAAGGGGAACTCAAATTCCAGGTTCGTCAGAACCACAAGGTCCTTGATATGCTATAATAGCGTAAAATACCATATAGTAACAATGCTTACAGGAAGGAAATACAAGAGTGGGATGATGTTATTCCCATGAGTCACCCCTACGTCTCGAAACCTGCACTCTTCTGCACTTGAAAAGTTCATTAGTTCTCTCAATTCAAAGCATGATATGATCATAAGTGCATAATCATAAGTAATCCTAATCAAAATATAGCACTTAAGTTCATTAAAACATAGGGAGGAACCAAATATGTAGACCCATAAAATAACGACTGGAGTTCATGGCGTCAAAAGAATAAAAGACGACCGACATGAAGGCGTTTAAAATATAAAAGACGTCTACCATCAAGGCGTTAATTCTTTTGGGATCTCAAGAAAGTGACGACCCGAACGTAGGCGTTAAATAAAATATGACTTTAGACAAGTCATTATTTAAACAAATGACGCCCCAGACACCGGCGTTAATTAATTGCGAATTCCGAACACCACGCTTCCGACTAGGAATCATACAGCAAAACCCAGTACTACTTGTAATCGTCTCTGCAGCTTCGCACAGGCATAAAATCCTTCAAACTTCTATAAGAAGAAGGAATTTTCCTCAGCAAATCAACCAAATCCTTTTGTTTTGTTACTTCTGCTTCTGATTTCACAGGGGTTGCTACACCTGCTTCGGCTTCTTTCTACAGACAGTCACTGAAATAACCTCAGAAGATGGAGAGAGCTATCAAGCGGCCAAAGATTTCTACTCCTAGACTCTCAGAAATCAACGGACACCTTAGTAGCAGAATTGCATCGAACCAGGTATGTGAGTTTGAATTATTCTGATGTTCTTTCCCCTTTATCTTCACCACTCCCAACCTTCTTACCCTCCGTACTCTTCTCTTCTTTCTTTTCTTACAGGATTATCCAAATATTCCAGGAGCCAGGAGATATACTAAGAACAAGTGGCTCCCCCTTTTACTCTCCAAATTCAGCTCTGACATGAGAGTTTTTATATCTAGACGGCACCTCCTAGGCCTAGTTACCCATGCCAAACATTATGACCAAATCCACTTAGATTGGGCAGCTATAGGAGCTCTTGTGGAGATATGGCACCCCTCTACTCACACCTTCCTATTCTCCACCTTTGAAGCTACCATCCTATTGGAAGAGTTAGAGATGATCTTAGGCTTGAAGAAGATGAAGCGAAGAGATGAGTAGAAGATGGTCATCATGCCAAGGCAAATCTCCTCACATGAATTGTTAACAAGCTTGATTCCTAGCCCAAACCTAGTGAATCAAATCAAAGCCACCAAAGGAATCAACCTCCTAAAACTTGCCTCATGGGTCTACAAACGATCCGACCAAGCTAAAGAAGATGAAGAAGTGGAGCGAGTAGCAAAGGCTTTCGTGGTGTGCTTGGCGGGAGCAATCTTATTCCCCTCCATGGAAGACTTCTTGGATGAATCCCAATTAAGCGCAATAATTAGCCTATGGGAAGGAGAGAGAGTGGGACCGGCGATATTAGCCTTCCTATATAGTGGGCTCACTTCGGCGGCAATGGGGAGACCAATCTATGGATGCATGCTTGCACTATCAAGTTGGGTAGATCTCCACTTTAAGTTCGATCCATGTGAGGAGGCCCAACAACCCTCAAGGATATTCTCTAAAAGCCCACTTTCCTATATTACCAGCTCATTGGGGATAAGCAACAGGGTGATGAACCGGATCCCTCAAATCAAGAAGAGAGCGGAATGGAGGGAGCATCTCAAGGTAATGCCAAAGAACCTCTTTACATGCGCCCCGGGACTACTCAAAATGCAGGAACTCCGCGCACGATTCTCTCCCGGCACGGATCTTCGGCTCGTAGGGGCCACGGAATTTGTGCTATACAACTCCCACCGGTGCCTTCCTCAACTCGGGCTTCCACGGCGTCTATTCGAGGACCCATCTCATCTTCCTCCTATCAAAACTAGAGACATCGGCGGCAATGAAGATGGAGAAGAATGCACCACCATCCAAGCTCTGTGGAAAATCTGCAAGACTCATCAACCTATGGAGAACTTGGAAGAAGACAGAGATCAGTGGAAATCATATGTAATAGCTTTAAGAAACCTGAGGCCCAAGAACGGCTCATTAAGTGTAATGTAATCTCTTTCATCAATAAATCAATAATAACATTCTGATTGAGCCAATTAAAATATTTCTGATCAATTCTTCCAACAATATGTGATTCTGCTCTGAATAACGACTTAGTCAATGCCGTCAATTCCCAAAGTGACGCCTCAGTATATGTCGCTTCTCATTAATCGGCTCTCAAAATTGACGCCTTCAGCAGTAGGCGTTAACTGAATCACGAGTTAAGACAAGGCGTTAATTCGATTCAAATTCCAAAAAGTATTCGTTAAAGATCCAAGAGTAACGCCTTAGGGTAAGCCACGTTTCATGTAAACCACGTCTTCAGACATGTCGTTAATCAAAAATAGTAATCATTATTCCCATCATGTCAATCAAGTCCCATTAAATGTCTCTGACGACGGTTGTCATTCCCCATGCGAACGCAAATAACGCCTCAAAGCACGTCATTAACAATGGAAGAGACACCCTCCGGTCCAGTCGTCTTTTTAACAAGACACGACTTCGACGGGGTCGTTAATTCTTTTTGACCGTTCAACTTGCTTTCCCTCCTTTCTTCTTCTTCCTTCGTTTTGTTTCTTTCTTCCTTCTGCAACCCTAACCGAACCCAAAACTCCCCTTCTTTCTTTCTCACCCTCTATCTCTCAAACCTCACCTCCCTAAGCAATGGCCGGTGGTGGACACAAGAGGCAGCGGGTGTCTGCCCCGGAGGTGGTGGACTTGGGCGAGGAAGATCACGCCGTGGAGGAGGTTTCTCCGGCGGCGGCCGAGGAGACCCCGGCGGAGCACGACGAGGAACGCGGTGGAGAAGAACGAGAAGAAGACGATGGGGACGAAGAAGATGGTGACGATAATGAGGGGGAAGAAGGTGAAAACGAAGATGAGGAAGGTGAAGAAGAAGAAGGAAACGAAGAAGGAGATGAAGGAGGAGATGAAGAAGAGGAACCAACGTCCGTCGTTCCTCGCCCCGGCCAGCTCCGACGGCCACGGCAACCCCGGCCGCCCCGCCGTGGAGGGATGGTCGGACCTAGACAACAAAAGGTAGGCCCCCAAACCTTCATTTCCAATTTTTTTTAATTTTATTTCCATTTTCCATAGCTCTCGGTGGGGAAAAACCAGTGACTCAGAAAAGAGACGCCCCCAGGGGTGTCGTGAATTAAAGAAAAGACGCCCAGACCTGGGGTCGTGAATTCATCTTTTTTATTTGAAAAATAATTAATCATGTGAGAACACGTCCTGTAGCATGTCGTTAATTTTATTTACCATGTTTTAATCACCATGCCATTATTTTCATGCTTCTCAGTTTTTCCAATTATTTCTTCAATATTTATGCCTTGATTTATATCTCGTATGCTGTTTTTATTTTATTTTTAAAAAACCCTGAAAAACAACGCCCCCCATCGGGGCGTCAATTCAACAGAAAACGACCATAGGGGTGGTCATCAATTTAAAATAATTCCAGAATATATTTCTAGGCCCAAAACTCATTTAAGAAAAACGTCCCATTTAGAGGCGACCCAGGGACGGGCGTCAATTAAAAAACCTTTTATGAAATTAGAAATTCATTTCAAAACCACGCCTCCCACCGGGGCGTCTCTTAGATAAACAACGACCCTGGCTGGGCCGTTAATTCAACAGGCACATAGATTCATCAAAACCCATTTAGAAATAACGCCACACTCAGGGGCGTTAATCAAGCAAGCCACGACCCAAGGTTGGTCGTTAATTAAATCAAACAGCAAAAATCTCAACCAAGGCAATTAAACGAATTTACACATGAAAATTAACACTTTTAAACAAAAATTCTTTCTTTTATGCATGCAGGGGTTGATGAGGACACGCATCTCATGGGTCCAGGTCCGGGCAGCATACCACGGCCTCCCCGAGTTTCAGAGAGCTAGGGTAGATGCCATGGGGTTCGGGGCTTTCCTTAGCATAGAGCCAGTCAGACCCGACCTAGCACTGATCCAGGTTTTGAGAGCGAGATGGGACAGGACTAGCTGGGCATTTTTGATGCCGTGGGGTCACATGATCCCCACCCTAGAGGATGTGGCTAGGATCACCGGGTTGAGGGTAGACGGGGAGGCTGTGAGTGGGATCACCTATTCTGACTATACTGAGCTTACCCAGAGATTGCTAGGGTTAGAGATGGTCTACGAGACACCTAGCGAGTGCAGGACCGTCTTTCGTACCGACCTCACCACAGCTATGGGATTGGGGGATGCTAGGCAGAGACCCCGGGAGTCTTTAGAGGAGTTTTCACAGAGGTTGATGGATGGGGCTAGGGCAGCCTATTGCCAGGATCCAGCCGACAGGGAGAGGGCAGACCGAGATTTGAGGAGGTTTCTATTCTTGATGCTCAGGAGGCTATTGCTTGGCACAAAGGGTGACGTCATCAACTGCCGATTCCTAGGGATACTTGAGGACTTGGAGGGAGTCGGCAGATACGCCTGGGGAGCGGCACTGCTGGCGCACATGATGGTCGACCTGTCTACGGGGACAGGACGAGAGACGACTGTCAGTGGCTTCTCACCTTTTCTTCAGGTTTGCATTTCTTTGTTTGAATGTTTGAATGTATATGCGTATGAATGTTTTGCTAATATGATGCATGGATGCAGGTTTGGAGCCATCTATACATGCCCATGGGGCGCGTCGACCTACAACCCGGAGGTGAGGGATCTTTCCCTCTGGCGCGACGCTGGCTGCCGGTCGTGTTCGGAGCCCCACTCTCTTACGAGCTGTGGGTGTTACAGAGGGAGTTCCGCGACTTCCCTCCTTCACTGGTATGCATAATGCAATTTTTTTTCTTATTGTGTTTATGTTATAGAATGTGATATGATGGATGAATGTATGTTTGTGAATGCAGGTGCGGTGGAGACCCTATGAGGGGATGACCGACGAGGGCCAGCCGTGGGTCGTAGAGGGCCGACCTCACTTTGAGCACGAGCTTTGGGTTCATTGCTTGAGCGAGATTGAGCCGTTACGGCTTACGCTGGTGATGAGGACACTCGGCCTCCACCAGGAGTGGATAGAGGTCAGAGAGCCGCGAGGGATCGGAAAGAAGACACGCGGTCGCACCAAGGAGATCGACTGGAGAGTGCGGTTCGCGGACCAGTACGCGAACTGGCAGCGAGGCGGGATCCGAGTCACCTCACGGGTGACCGACAGCTCTGAGTACTTCCAGCGCTACTGGGAGGTTTACGCCGGCAGGCCCCAGATGAGGGTCCTAGGGGTATGTATGAATGCACTTATTCTTCAATTAAATGCGAATGCTTATGTATATCTATCATGCAACTGATGTGTAATGGATGCAGGATACACGAGACATAGCAGCGATAGATGCACAGGCCCACCTACACAGCCTGGAGGCACAGCTGGCCACCACACGGGCAGACCTTGAGACCCTGGTGAGTGTTTAATTTATTTGAATATGCAAATGAAATTTTTTTTTGATTGAATTATTGATGATTAGCCACTGACAATCTTGATGAATGCAGCGTGCCCAACAGGGAGCAGCAGGGAGAGATACGGGAGAGGCCTCTAGCTCGAGAGGGCCTAGTGCAGAGGCGACTGCACTAGTGGAGCAGCTGGCGAGGGCAGTGGCACGGGCCGAGGCGGCAGAGCGTGACCTTGCCTCACGGGTAAGTTTCAAAACTCAGACCTTATTTAATTATCTATTATTATGTGCTGATGAAAAAGGTGTTTTGCAGACGGAGGAGCTCCGAGCCGCTCTCACTTGCATTGAGGAGGGCCAGCAGGCGATGGCCACACAGGTGAGTTTTACTTTCAACCATGCATTCATTTCATAAATTGCTGAATTATTGCATTAAATGTGGAACTGATGACTTATTTACCTGTTTGCAGACTACACAGTTACAGGCGGCTCATACCCGGGCTTTCCTAGCTGGGGCGGAGTTGGCGATCCGTGAGCAGCGGATCACGGAGCTGGAGAGGGCTTTGAGGCGGCGTGAGGAGCTGCCTCAGGACATAGCAGAGCTGCGAGTCACTCTCGAGCTGGAGTGGAGAGAGCGTGCGCGAGAGCGAGAGGAGCACCTGGCGGACCGTGCCCGTCACCACGAGCTACAGCAGTCGGAGCATGCCCGGTACCAGGAGCAGGTGACAGCTTGCGAGCGTGAGCTGGCAGACTTGAGGACCCAGCTAGCCGTTACCCAGGAGCGGCTATGAGCGTCAGAGGAGCGTCTCCAGCGAGGGCGGGAGCGGGCGCGAGCTGCAGGGTACAGCTTCACCAGCTCCACCTTTGTGGCGGGCTCTTCTCTTCGAGAGAGGAGCGAGGTAAGGGGCCAGGTTCGGGTTCCAGCTTCTTCACGGGGGCCCATGCCCCCTCCACCAGCGCCACCTCGGGACGGTGAGGATGAGGTAGAGAGTAGGAAAGAGGAGGGTGGAGGCGAGAGCTGAGAGAGACTTACTTGTACTCCTCCACCCTCACACCTGTACTCAGATATTTATGATGTATATGTATATGAGATTAAAATTTTTGTTACCTGAGCACTTGTGTAGTTGTGTACTTGTGGTTGTGTACTTCGCTTCTTTTTCACGCTCTTGGCTTTTGCTTTTATTTTCCCCTATGCCTGCAGCTGTAGTTCGCACTTAAACAAACAGGTTAATTCATCTGTTCGACTTGGCCCCTTGCTCAATAAGCAAGGGATGTCTTTACTTTGACCTTGATAGCGGGTCAAGGGGCCAAGCCTTTAATCAAATAAGGTAAATGAAATAATCAATAAAGGGAGATGCATCACACAAGCACACATATGCAACCTATAACAAAAGATGCCCATGTAAAAATGCACGCACACATCATGAAAGATAAACCACTATTTTTTTTCTTTTTTCTTTCATTTTCTTTCCTCTCTTTTTTTTTTCATTTGTTTTCCAAAAAAGACGCCTTAGACTAGGTCGTTATTTGTATAGAAGACGCCCTCAGCGACGCTCGTTAATTTTGAAAAAAGGCGACCTATTTAAAGGCGTTATTTAATAAAAGACGACTTCGGCTCAGGCGTTAATTATATAAAAGGTGCCTCCCTCAGAGGCGTTAATTTTGCTATTTTCAGAATTAGGTTGACAAAGCTACTAGGGCACTTGGTCATACATGGTCATCATTGAGGATTCATTGACCTTTCTTGATTAATTAAAAAGGGGTCGACGTGCTAGTGGTTAAACTTATACGCAAGATCTCGCACGGTGCAATCTCCTAGGTCAGTCTCGACCATCGTGCTGGTTTATGACTTACCACAAAGAAAGAGATGGAAGAAGATATAAGGAAGCCCATAAGGGATTCTGAAAAGCTCGAGGTAAAAGCACCTCCCCTACCCTATGCCTGTTGGGATTCGGTCTTTGGCATAGGGAAATTTTGTTACCTTTTGCCTCTTTTTGTATTGCATGCATATGCCCAAGGTTTTCCTTGCGGGGACTTTGCCCTCTTGACATGCTTTTCTTTTCACGATTTGACTTTCACTTTGGAACTGATTTGTATTGATAAAAGACCTAATTGTACTTGGGCTTTTGCAGCATTTTGTTCCCTTTTGGGCCCTGACTTCCACTTACTAAGGCGGCGGGTAGGCTTAGCGGGTCTACCCCGAGACCTTCCTTCCTCCCTTATGGGCCGAAGAGGAAAAGAATGGGTATTGTCTTCACCTTTAGTCAGGTTTTTGACTTTCCATCAGATTTTGCACCGCTTGAGTTCGAGGTTTAAGCGTGTAGTGTGTGTGGGTGTCGACCCTATTTTAGTTAACAAGACTGACGAATGAATACTGAAATTTGACCTTTCAGACCTTGCGTCCTTGTATGCCATGGCAACGATTTTTTTGGCATTTTGGAGAATTTCTATTTTGTTTGGGATTTTGGAAAATTCTTTATTTTTATTTTTTTTTGGTTTTGGATTAGGGGTAGTATTTCTTAAGGTACAGCCCGTTCCAAGGATGAGCTAGCTCTGCTCCTTCAGCGTTAATCAATTTATAAGCATTGCCAGGATAAACATCTTTTATAACAAATGGTCCTTCCCAGTTTGGTTGGAGTTTTGAACGGGGTCCGCCAGGTTTCACAAAGATTCTCTTGATTACCAACTCACCGACTTTGAATTTTCTCTCAATTACTTTCTTTTGATAAAAACACGAAAGCCTATTTTGATAAACGCGCGCATGCTCAGCGGCGACCAGACGCTTCTCATCTAGGAGTTCCAACTGGGCAAGGAGTGAATCACGACGCTCATCAATAGAGAATTCCTTGTCCAACTGTACTCGCAGAGAGGGAATGAGAATCTCATAAGGAACTACCGCCTCCATTCCATAAGTGAGGGCGAAAGGGGTTTGCCCTGTAGGGGTACGAATGGAAGTGCGATAGGCCCAGAGAGCTTCAACTAGCTTGTCTAGTCAATCCGAAAATTTATTAGCCTCACACGTCTTTTTAACAATTTTGATCAAGGTTTTATTAGTTGCCTCTGCTTGGCCATTGCCCTGTGGATAATAGGGAGAAGAATGATGCAATGTAATGTTATACCTGTTGCAGAGATCCTTGAGCTCTTGAGAGATGAATTGAGGTCCATTGTCGGTGATGATGGTACTCGGGATGCCGAATATGGTGATGATATTCTTCATTATGAATTTGCATACGGTTGATGCTTTGATCTCCACGAATGCTTCCGCTTCCGCCCACTTGGTGAAGTACTCCGTTGCCGTGAGGATGAATGATTTTTGCTTCGTGAGGAGGTTCGAGTCACCAAGAGGTCCAATGATATCGAAAGCCCACATGGAGAAAGGCCATGGGGAGGACATAGGATGGAGTGAAGAAGCAGGAGAATGAATCTTGTCGGCGTGCAGTTGGCACTTAACACACCTTCGAACATAGATGGAACAATCCTCCTCTAGAGTTGGCCAATAGAAGCCTAGCCTAAGGATCTTCTTAGCTAGCATCTGGCTGTTCACATGACCACCACACACTCCTGAATGCGCCTCTTCTACGACCTTCCAGGATTCATCATCGTCGAGGCATCTTAATAAAACACCCGTGAGCCCTCTTCTATAGAGCACACCTCCAACCAAAACATACCGCTGAGCCACTCTTCTAATCGCTTTCTTTACTTCCATAGTGGCTTCTTCGGGATAGGATTGATCATTGCAATATCTGTCAATCTCATAATACCAAGGTTTCTCTTCATCAGCCAATTCTTCTTCCCAATCTAACAACATGACCTCTTTGCTTTTAAGAGCCTCACTCCGCCTGACCTTCTCGAGCACCTTGTCCCTAATATCGAGGAATGCACGATCCTTAATAGCTGGAGTGTCACGCTGATGAATGAGAGGAACGTGAAAATCTCGTTGGGGAGGAAAGACTAAAGCGGAGGCCAAAGAGGCAAGAGCGTCAGCTAAGATGTTCTGGCTTCGAGGGACATGGACGAAGATCAACTTGGTGAAGAGTTTGGCATAAGCTAAAGCAAGTTCCTGGTAGGGCTTGAGTTTAGGATTGATAGTGCGGCACTTGACAAGCACCTGGCTTAGAATGAGTTGACTGTCACCCATGATTCGTAATTGGGTAACACCATATTTATAAGCGGTTTGAAGACCGGCCAAAAGGGCCTCATACTCAGCTATATTATTTGTGACAGGGAAAGTAAGCTGAGCGGCGAATGGGATGGTGACCCCTTCTGGTGTTAAAAGAACCATGCCGATCCCTCTTCCTTGGGAATTTAGAGCTCCATCAAAATGTAATGTCCATCTAGGATCGTGGGGTTGATTAATGGACATTAGTTCCTCATCTGGAAACTCTGAATTGACAGGATCAAATCGAGGGAGATGGTGGTGAGCAAGATGTTCGGCGATGGCATAACCTTTGATTGCTTTCTGTTGAATGTAAGTGATGTCAAATTGAGAGAGAGAACTTTGCCAGCGTGCCAATCGGTCGGTAAGGACAGATTTTTCAAGAAGGAATTTAATCAGATTCATGCGAGCAATGAGGTGAACCTCGTGAGCTAAGAAATAATGTTTTAACTTTTGAACTACCCAGACTAAAGCAGCGCAAGTCTTCTCCATGGCTGAGTACCTCTGCTCACAAGGGTTGAGAAGTTTAGACAAGTAGTATGCTACCCTCTCCTTCCCTTCTTCATCCACTTGAGCTAGGACAGCACCTACGGAGTCATCCAGGACAGAAACATAGGGGATAAGTGGTTTGCCCGGAATTGGCGGCCTCAGGACAGGAGGATTGGCCAGATAATCCTTCAATCCGTCAAAAGCTGCCTGACATTTGTCATCCCAATTAAACTTGACCCCCGGCTTAGTAAGCTCGTAAAACGGCCTGCATCTTTACGAGTGCTGGGAGACGAAGTGGCGAATAAATTGCAACCTCCCGATTAATCCTCGAACTTCCTTCAAATTCTTGGGAGGAGGCATATCCCTGATGGCCTTTGCCTTATTGGGATCAACTTCAATTCCTCTTTTACTGACAATAAACCCAAGCAACTTTCCTGATGAAACACCAAATACACACTTCTTGGGGTTCATTTTCAACTGATATTCTCGTGATCTTTGCAAGACTTTAGCTAAAACCCCAGGATGCTCAATCCTCGTTCTTGATTTTACTACCAGGTCATCCACATACACCTCAATATAAATATGAATCATATCATGAAAAATTGCCATCATAGCCCTCTGATAGGTGGCTCCAGCATTCTTGAGTCCAAAAGGCATGACCACATAGCAGTAAGTACCCCATGGTGTAGTGAATGACGTTTTCTCTTGATCTTCTTCAGCCAGGCGAATCTGATTATAACCCGAAAAACCATCCATAAAGGAGAGAGTCTCAAATCCTGCCGTATTATCAATCAAAACATCAATATGAGAGAGGGGGAAGTCATCTTTAGGACACGCACGGTTGAGGTCCCGAAAGTCTATACAAATGCGAACCTTTCCATCTTTCTTCATGACCGGGACGATGTTAGCCACCCAGTTCGGATAGAGGACAACTCTAACAAATCTAGCCTTATGAAGCTTGTCGATCTCTTCTTTCATCTTTAAAGCCATGTTAGGGTGGAAACGTCTTAACCATTGTTTGATCGGGACAGACCCTGGCTTAAGTGTAAGCCGATGTTCAACGAGCGCAGGGTCTAATCCAGACATATCTTCATAACTCCACGCAAACGTGTCCTTGTATTCTTGAAGTACCGAAATAAGCGCCTCCTCTTCGACAGGCGGCAAATTCTTGCTGATGAGGACAATCCTAGGGTCTTCTTCCATACCCAGATTTATTTCCTTGGTAGGCTCCTCTACTGAGGCTGATGGTTCGTCAAATCTTCTCATGCCACTAGCAAGGGCATCAGCCTCGTCCTCATATTCTTCATAACTTTCCTCCTCCTCTTCAATAGGGTCTTCATCATTCATAATCTCGTAGACACCAAAACCCTCATAAGAAGCACAAGTATCCTCATATTCTAACTCTGGAAGGATAATCAGATTCTCTAGAAATTCGGGGAGGGTTGAGCATGCCCGGCATCTTCTAGCCAATTCTAACAAGAACCTACGGGGAATCTGCTTACCCTCGGATTTCCTATGTGAAACTACCCCATGGATTTTATTATTAGAAGAAGAAGAGCAACTTTGATCATTAGAAGAAGAAAAGGGAGGGGGTGAAAAAGTGGATACAGGAAGGTGTACAGATGAGGACCCCTCGCAGGAGGGGTGGAAAAGGTTTATCAATGAATCTTGGAAGAGCGGCCCCTGGGTCGGGGCACACTCAGGAAGGAGATAGGAGGTCTCCTCAAAAGAGATGGAGGATGAAAAAGTTGGAATTTTGGCATTTTTTTTTTATTTTTCGTTTTCATTTTTATCTTCATTTTCATTTTCTTTTTCAAGAAGAAAGTAGTGTGAAGGGAGAATAGAAGGAGGGGTGGAGATTGGAAGATTGGAGAAAGATTGAATCAAAGACGACCCATGCAGGGGTGTGATGGAGAGTTTGGAAAATTGCTCGAGGAGAAAGGGAGGAATTGAAAGAGAGACTTGCATTGAATTTGGGGAAAAGCTGATCATGATCGGAGGCGGTCTCGGCACATGAGAAAACAATTGAGAATGCAGAGAAGCAAGAAGATACGGATGCATAGAAGTGAGAGAGAAAAGGCCGGCCCACAGCCTGTCTATTGTAAATCCTTCTTCATATGGTACGTCAGGCTCTCCAATATCTGTGTAATCACTCAGCAGCTGCCTCTTGTCTGTTATCACCGTCGGCTTTTCAATCAGGTCGTGGATCAGTGGTGGCCATTCCGGATCTGTCGGCATGAAGAGACGGCTTAAGGCAATAGTGATGTCATTCATATCAAACCATCTATACCAGTCGCACTCTGGATCATCCATTTTCCTCCTTTTATCAGGCCTTAGAGATTCCAGGGCTTTGTATGTAACCAGTGGAGCAATATGTCGAGCGAACTGTCTAGCATGAACGTCTTGACAATCTAACATGAAAGTGATTATTGTAGTCTGCTCATTATCTTGGACGCCACCTTTAATAAAATGTGTCTGCAATGTCCAAGTGAGCGGTTGGCGATCTGTCTTCAAAGTGGAGGTCATAACTGCCCATGGTTCTTCTTCATTCTTGCTTGGTCCTTTATAGCCTAGGCCGCCCCGTGCAATCAATCTTTGTGGCTTGATAGGCTTAGTTCTGCCCTGATAATTGACACCCAGGCCTTTGCCAACCTGGTACCCCATTCTCATCAGAATATTCCAAAATGGGGTATTCATTGTGTTCTTCTTCTTCTTCCCCTTGGAAGTTAGGGGTGTCATGGCAACTGTTGTAACTGTCTCGGGTGGCATCGGCCGTGGGTGAGGGATATCCAGCACTGATAGCAATGGTTTGTTGGAAGGCCAAATAGAAGGAACTGACATTGCTAGGTGTATGTCTTCATCAGGCAGGATCGGCATGCTAGTCACTTTGATAATGCGGCCCTTGTGTGGAAACTTGAGGCATTGATGATTTGTAGAGGGCATTGCATCCAACTGTTGAATATAGGGGCGACCCAAGATGCCATTGAATGTTGGATCCATATCCAAAATGTGAAAATCGACTGTGATTGTTGCTGGACCCAGACTAACTTTTAACGTTATCATGCCCAGAGGAGGCTTCTTAGTATTGTCGTATGCTGTGATTGTTATGGTAGATGGCCGAATCTGATTTTATGGAATGCCGCACATCTTCAAAGTGGTGGGCGGCAATACATTGATGGATGCCCCAGTGTCCACCAAACATTGTTTTACTGCCACTTTATTTATGTCAACTGTGATACACAGGGCGTATTTCCTTGCTGGTTAAGGTGCCAATTCATGTTCATAAAAAGTAATTGCTGGCTGACCGCTAGCGGGCGTTAAGACTGTAGTTATCTGCTCGGCAGGGATGTCCTCATTGACCATAACTTTCTGTAAATATTCCTTTAAAGCCAATTGATGAGTGGTTGACCTCTTAATCAATTCTAAAATAGAGATTCTTGCTGGAGTTCGGTCAAGATGCTTCAGTGAATCATATTGAGTACCTGGCACGGACTCTTGCTCCTGTTCTTGTTCATTTGGCCCCCGTGCAGGCTCCTGCTCTCTCTGGGGAAAGATGCGCTGGAACATCCATCCACTGCGGAGCGGTGCCATGGTTCGACGCGCCTCTGTCGGGGCATGGAGGGAGGATTGGAAGAAGAAGGGGTGTTAGCATTGAGAATTGGAGGAGGAGTGTTTGAAGAAGAAATCGGTGAGGAATTCGACAAGGCAGCCCCCATAGGAGGCGTAGGAGTAGGAAGGGGTGCCCGAGTCTGGGAAGTGCTAACGGATTGAACAAGGAGGGTTCGGGGTATAAATGGTGGTTGAGCTGATGGTGGAGCTGTCCTTGCCGGCGTAGGAGTGATGGTAGTGGATGTAACCGGTGTTGGTGACGGGCGAATGAGGAGTGGCCTAGATGGTGATGGCAAAGGATTGGTGGCAGATGATGGAGTTTGCTGTGTCGGAGACTGTGGTCGTGGTGGACGGGTGAGGAGAGACCGGGTTGACAAGGATGAGGAATTAGTGGGTATAGATGGGTTAACGGGGTGCAAAAGGGGGCGATTTAATTGAGGGGTAGAAGAAGAAGGAAGTGTGCGCAAAAGGCGCGGAGGTTGATTTGAATTATGGTTGAATGCCCCGACAGAGGCGTTTTCTTCGTGCCATCCCTACCATCTCTCTACTTCATGGAGAGACGTGACCGGGTTTACATGCTGATTTGCTTGGTGCTCCGGCAATGGGTTGTGGACAATCCCCATATCATGCTGAGGTGCTGGAGCTTGTTGTTGTACTGGTGGAGCTGGTTGCTGCGGCTGCTGAGCCTGCTGTTGCCGAGGAGGCCTTCTTACTTTCATAGCAGCGATGAATTGTCTCATCTCGTCCCAATTAATACCGCCCTGGTCATTTAAGTCATAGATGTAGTCCTTGAAGTGAAAGCAATGGTCAATATTGTGACCAAGGGAGCGGTGGAAAACACAATAGCGGGACGTGCCAACATTAGCGGGCCACACTGTCCTTTCTTTTGGTAGCATGAGTAGATTAGCAGCCATCAGGGCATTAAATATATCTGGGAGACTTTCTGGCAATGGCGGATAATGGGCCCTTTTGGGGCCAAGTGGTCTCCTTTGCTGTTGTTGTTGCGGGCCATAGTTGGTGGGTGGCGATACTTGGTGGTACTGTTGCGGAGCTGAGGGGTCTGCATGTGGCGTTTGGTTTTGTGGAGGAGCAAGGGAAGGTTGAGGAGTAAATTGGTGTTGTGGGGGTGAGTGGAAGAGGGTGTTTTATTGTGGAGGTGGCGGAGGTCGTGGGTTAGATTGGCGAAAAGGTGTGGGGTTGCCGACCGCGCCAACTTGCTCATTGATGACGGTGCCCTCAGTCGTGGGCCCGCTATTGTTGACATTTGTATTTTTCTTGACCAACCGTGGTTTCGGTTCGAACATGCCCATGATGGGCGAATCCTTCATCTGAGTTTGAATATATCGAGCTCTTTCATAGAGCTCCTCCATGGTGGTCAATCTGTTCATGGCTAATATATGCCGGAACTGAGGGGTTGCATTTGAAATAATCATTTTAACCTGCTCTGGTTCTGACAAAGTATCTTTCAATTTCTCGGCCATTGACCGCCATCTATCAGCAAATATGATGAAATCCTCCTCGGGCTTCATTTTCTCTGCAACCAAGTCCGTAACAGATAGAGAGGGTCCAACCCGGTCCCTATACTTCTGCAAGAATTTCCTTTGAACCACATCAAAATTGCTGGCATCTATCGGATCCAAGGAATAGAACCACTCGAGGGCTGGCCCCTCTAGAGATCTTCTAAACAAATAAGCCAGTGAGGCTTTGTTGCCTTGCCAAAAAGATGTCTCATACATAAAATCCTTCAAGTGAATAAATGGATTGCCAGTTCCATTGTATCGCCGAAAATTCGGCATCTCAGAAGGTGGTAAGTGAAAAACTGGCAATGTAGGCAGAGAGATCTCTGGAGCATTCTTGGTAGCAGTAACCATGTTGAGTTGTTCTTCCATGCTAGCCAATTTCTGAAGGAGCAAAGCATTAGTGTCTGACTCGACCGGGGCCGAATTTGGAATGAAGGTATTTGGCATAGGCGTCCTTAGAATTTGGGGAGGTTGAAAGAATTGGGGCCTAGTCGCGGAATAACTTGCCTGTTGGGCCGGCATGGCCGCACCGGGCATTGGTGGACAAGAGGGGGGTTTGTGCAAGATCGACTGGTCATTAACAATGTGATGGCCACTCGCGGCCGGAGGGGGATTGGAAGATGAAGAGGGAACAGATTTCCCTTTCAAAGCGGCCTGAACTGCCTGCCGCTGGGAATCGTCCAATTGAGATAATGCATGAATTAAATCATTGACGTTGAAAGAAGGGGAGGTGTTCCCCGATGTGTTCTGATTGGATGGTAAAGCTTGAGAAGAGGGTTCAACCTCGTGAGTTGTGGTGTCAACCACATGAATTTGAGAATAATGAACCTGAGACGGAGGGTGGTTTCCCTCATGATAGATGGAATCTTGGAGAGGTGCCTCATAAGATTGATCAAAAATATTCTCTTCCACATCATCATAGGCGTACCCGTAGCTTGCCATGCTGATAATCTTACCTGAACGGAGTTGCATGTTTAAGCAGAGAAGCTTATTTTGGAGGAATTATAATTACAGTAATCACTCAATCCAATCAAGTTATGCAAACAAGTTATAATGAACGCAAGCTTTTAGATTCAAGTTTGAGATTAGAGTGAATTAAATTGATGCACAATCCTCTCTCTTTGTAGTGTAGAACTTAGTTGTGAGTTTTGGTTGTGATATCCGGGTTAACTAAGTTCTTTCTCTCTTCTCACCAACGGTGGGCTACCTAAACTCCGGGTACTTCAAGGTACAACCAGCCCGGCGTCCGTGAGGGAATCCACGGGTGCGGGGACTTACGGAGGTCTTGGAAAAGGAATTTCCGGTCCAAAGAGACGGAATGCTCAATGGAGGGTTGTTCCAATTCCAAGAAGGGTGTGTGGAATCCTAGTGTAGAGAGAGGAGGTCTCTCAACCAAATGCCACAAAATGTAGAATAATATAAGCAGAGCAATCAGGTATAATCAGATAATGAATATGTGAATCAATCCAACATGAACAAACAGATCAAGCAACTTTCTGTTAACACACAGGTAGAAAGCGACTTGGCAGAAGTCGCTAAAATAAGGAAACACGACAGCGTGGCTGTCGCTAATCTGTGAAGTCCTGTTGGGCAGTGCTCAAGAAACGCCTTGGTGTGAGGCGCAGATTGTGCAAAAGACGCCTGGGAGAGAGGCGCCGGATAGACAAAGGACGCCTACAGAGGGGGGCGTCAATTCTCAGGGAGGGAGAAAGCAGGAGACGCTATATAAAAAGGTGCCTTTGTAGAAGGCGTTAAATGCAAAAAAGACGCCTTGAGTATAGGCATTAATTCATGAAACACGCCTTGATGTGAGGCGTTAATTAAAAAAACACAGAGAACACAAACTGGCTAATCCGAGGGGTATGGGTGTGCAGTGTGCACAATGGAGGGTGCCAGTGAGGCACAGTGGATGGGTACCGTGGGTGCCAATGGGAAAGGGCACACGTGGGTGCCAATGGGGAAAGGGCACACATGGGTGCCAACAGGAGAGGGTAATCAAAAGAAAAACAGTAGAAGTCCCACCGTGATCGCCAATTTGTGAATCGTGTTTTTCACATCAAAAATAAATAAATAAGGGGGAAGATAAACAGTGAAACAAAGGGAATAAAGGGGAGCAAGAGATTGCTATTGGAGTGTGATCGCCAGAGGGGTTACCTCAAAAGAAGGGAGATTGATCGCGAATACCTGGTGAAAATAAGGATACGGGATGAGTGTAGATTCCTTCCTCCTCCTTCTACCGGCCGGCCGATGAAGGGGGTTTTCCTCTTAATTACCCTTAAACAAAGAACAAACAATCAAAAGAGGAGGGATTAGCCAAGTGTGTGTAGTATCAATTCAGAAATAAATAAGATGATGGAGTAAAAGCATGCAGTGTGCACCTTTTGGTTATTTTAAAACCCCTAAGAAAATTAAGGAAGGAAAGAGATATGATGCAGAGCTAATGCAAACTTAAAAGGGGAACGATGTATGATGAACAAAGATGAAGTAGTAAATTGATGGAAAGCACTCCCTACTGTTCCTGACAACAGTAAAGGGAAAACCAAGTTGATGCAGCTGATGCACTAGGAAGAAGAAGACCACTGCAGGAGCACGGATTCGCAAAGAAAAGGAGAGCAGAAAGGCTTCTACTATGCTCTCTGCTGTTTTAGCCAACCTTCCTATCAAGCTTCTACTATGCTACCTCTTCGCGCGAACTCGACCCAGGAGGCTATTTATAGGGTAGAAAACATAAATCTAATGGGATAAGAACTAGCAAGACCCTTCTACAGTAAGGTCTCTAGTTCCCTAATCGAGCAAGATGACCAAACAGAGCAGGGGACTCTCTAGGAAAGGGCAGTTCAAGCAGGACACGGAAGGAAAAGAGACGACTCTCATCAAGGCGTTAATTGAAATTGACGACCTGTGTCAGGGCGTTAATTGAAATCACGACTGGGATAAAGGCGTCAATTCTTGGATTTAATTTTAGTAAGAAAACCTTCCTTATTTGAAAATTATAAAGAGATGCCTATAGGAGAGACGTTAATTCAAAACACGACCCAGGGAGGGACGTTACTTTTTGATTTCAATTAGGGTATGATACGTCAAATATCAGAAACTGACGCCTCTTGCTACAGTCGTCCTTTCTTTGAAAAACGCCCTAGCTCAGGTCGCTATTTAAAACACGCCCCTCTTCGAGTCGTTAATTACAAAAATGCAAGAAAAATCATAAAAACCCATACAAAAATATAAAAACCTTATATTATAGAAATATTGAAGTCCACTTTGGGGCGTTAACATAGTGACATGAGATTTGATCAACATAGTATCAATTTTAGCGTGTCTACATGAAGTGCGCGTTCGGAGTCTCGAGTGGAAAGTTCTTGGGTTTCATTGTCAGGTATCGGGGAATTGAAATAGACCCCGCCAAGATCAAGGCGATTCAAGAGTTACCCTCCCCAAGGAATCTCTCTAAGTTAAGATCCCTTCAGGGCCGCCTTGCATACATCTGGCGGTTTATATCCAACTTGTCGGGGCGGTGCCACCCCTTTCACAAGCTGATGATGAAGGATGTTCCCTTCTACTGGGACGAAGAATGCCAGATAGCCTTCGATAAACTGAAAGATTACCTAAAAACCCCTCCAGTGCTGGGTGCGCCAGTGAAAGGACAGCCGTTGATCCTCTACATAGCAGCCACACACAATTCCCTGGGAGCAATGCTAGCCCAGAATAATGAAGAAGGAAAAGAATAATCCCTCTACTATCTCAGTCGAAGAATGGTTAGAACCGAGGAAAGGTACACCTCCATCGAGAAGATTTGCCTGGCATTGGTCTTCGCGGTCAAGAAGCTACGGCACTACATGTTGTCGCACGAAGTTAAGCTGATTTCTAGGGAGGATCCGCTTAGATACATCATGTCCCAACCGGCCCTCAAAGGCCGTCTGGGCAAATCGGCGGTGATTCTTATGGAGTATGACACCTCCTATGTACCGTAGAGGGCCGTCAAGGGCCAAGCTATTGCAGACTTCTTTGCTGAACATCCAGTACCCGAAGAGTGCCCTCTGAAACCAGAGCTTCCTGAAGATGAAACTTTAGAGGTCGGACAGGTGCGGCCCTCCCTATGCCAGCTATATTTTGATGGTGCCTCCAGAATTGACACCACAGCAACGAGATGGGCCAGAGTCCGTGCAGGAGCAGGCATAGTCTTGAAGTCTCCTGAAGGGGAAGTCATACACACATCCTGCTTAATAAACAAGCCTTGCACAAACAATGAGGCAGAATATGAAGCCCTCATAATCGGGCTACGGATTGTTCTGTCCATGGGGATTCAAATGCTAGAGGCATTCGGAGACTCCATGCTGGTTATAAAACAATTGGAAGGGGAGTTTGAGGTACGAAAGCAGGAGCTCATCCCTTACTACTATCTGACCCTGCGCCTAATGGCAAGGTTCTACTTCGTCAGCATCAAGCACGTCAACCGGGGACAGAAT
Source organism: Amorphophallus konjac (assembly GCA_022559845.1). Taxonomy (NCBI): domain Eukaryota; kingdom Viridiplantae; phylum Streptophyta; class Magnoliopsida; order Alismatales; family Araceae; genus Amorphophallus; species Amorphophallus konjac. Next base: position 352,420,668 of record CM040121.1, read on the forward strand.
GCTCAACCCGACGCCCTCGCAAAGCTGGCAAGTTCCTTGGCGGTCCCGCCTGATACGAGCCTGAATATAGAAGTCATCAACCGACAGCAGGTCCCGAGCATGACAGAAGCTTTAGCCGATGAACAAGCCAATGAAGTAGCAGTTGTTGAAACAGTCCAGCAGCCCGACTGGCGGGAATACCTCCTGCATTGGTTCCAACACCAACGGCTTCCGAAGGTGAAAGAACAGAGAATGAGACTCCTGAGAGTCAAAGATTCTTATGAGATGAGGAATGGAACATTGTTCTGAATAATGGCAGATGCCCAAAAGAAGGTATTACTTCGATGCTTATCTCCAGGGGAAGCCAGGCAGGTAATGCAAGAAGTCCATGCCGGGTCAGCCGGGGCGCACCTGGCCGGTCCGAAAATGAAAATCGAAATAAAGAAATTGGGTTATTATTGGCCCACTATATTTTATGATTGCTGCAAGTTCGCCAAGGCTTGTCAGAAATGTCAAGAGCACGCCAATGTGTCAAGAAGACCTCCAGTGCCTCTACATCCTACCTTACCGAGCTGGTCGTTTGCCCAGTGGGGTACGGACATGGTGGGGCCACTACCAGCATCTTCATCAGGGTGCAAATACATCTTAGCAGCTACAGATTACTTCTCCAGATGGGCTGAGGCAGTAGCACTAAAAGAAGTCACGGAAGAACTAGTTGCGAGATTCTTTCGGCAGAATGTAATATTTCGATTCGGGATTCCCAGCCGAATCATCTCCGACAACGGCAGCCACTTCAGAAATCAGAAGGTTTATCGGCTAGCTGACAAATACAAGATTGATTGGAGAACATCATCTCCCTACTACCCTCAGGCCAACGGACTTGCAGAGGCCTTTAACAAGACGCTGTGCACTCTGCTGGTGAAAATTATCAAGACTAACAAAAGAGATTGGGAAGAAAGAATGTACGAGGCACTGTGGGCTTACCGTACGGTCTACAAGACCCCTACCGGCTGCTCACCCTACTCCCTCGTATATGGGTCAGAGGCCGTGGTGCCAATTGAGCCGGAGATCCCCTCATTACGGGTCGCCATCCAGCACGGATTGGCGGGCAACGAGCAGGCCAACGTAGAAAGAAGACTAGAAGAGCTCGCCGAGTTGGAAGGAAAGCGTCTCCGGGCGCAACAGAATATTCTGCTCTATCAAGCCCGCATGGCCCGTGCTTTTGATAAGCTGGTTAAAGGACGGGAGTTCAAAAGGGGTGACCTGGTGATGGTTAAAAGAAGAGAGGTGATGGCCTCCAACCCCAAGGGGAAGCTGGTTGAAAATTGGGTCGGACCGTATGTCGTCCACCAAGCATATGAAGGGGGTGCGTATGTCCTTGCAGATCACAAAGGAGCCATCCAATTCTCTCCCCTTAATGGGAAGCACCTAAAGCTGTATCACACGGTTCAACCGGCGTTCCCCGAATGATTTACTTCACCCTCGGTCTAGTGGCACTCTGCCCTGACCGAGCTACCTCAAACTTGGTCCAGTGGCACTCCGCCCTGACCGAGCTACCTTCACCCTTGGTCTAGTGGCACTTCGCCCTGACCAAGCTACCTTCACCCTTGGTCTAGTGGCACTCTGCCCTGACTGAGCTACCTCAAACTTGGTCCAGTGGCACTCCGCCCTGACAGAGCTACCTTCACCCTTGGTCTAGTGGCACTCCGCCCTGACCGAGCTACCTTCACCCTTGGTCTAGTCGCACTCTACCCTGACCGAGCTACCACCCTTGGTCCAGTGGCACTCCGCCCTGACCGAGCTACCTTCACCCTTGGTCCAGTGACACTCCGCCCTTACCGAGCTACCTTCACCCTTGGTCTAGCGACACTCCGCCCTGACCGAGCTACCTCCACCCTTGGTCCAGTGGCACTCCGCCCTGACCGAGCTACCTCCACCCTTGGTCCAGTGGCACTCCACCCTGACCGAGCTACCTTCACCCTTGGTCTAGTGGCACTCTGCCCTGACTGAGCTACCTCAAACTTGGTCCAGTGGCACTCTGCCCTGACCGAGCTACCTTCACCCTTGGTCTAGAGGCACTCCGCCCTGACTGAGCTACCTTCAAACTTGGTCCAGTGGCACTCCGCCCTGACCGAGCTACCTTCACCCTTGGTCTAGTGGCACTCCGCCCTGACCGAGCTACCTTCACCCTTGGTCTAGTGGCACTCTGCCCTGACCGAGCTACCTCAAACTTGGTCTCGTGGCACTCCGCCCTGACCGAGCTACCTTCACCCTTGGTCTAGCGGCACTCTGCCCTGACCGAGCTACCTTCACCCTTGGTCTAGTGGCACTCTGCCCTGACCGAGCTACCACCCTTGGTCCAATGGCACTCCGCCCTGACCGAGCTACCTTCACCCTTGGTCCAGTGGCACTCTGCCCTGACCGATCTACCTTCACCCTTGGTCCAGTGGCACTCCGCCCTGACCGAGCTACCTCCACCCTTGGTCCAGTGGCACTCCACCCTGACAGAGCTACCTTCACCCTTGTTCTAGTGGCACTCCGCCCTGACCGAGCTACCTCCACCCTTGGTCCAGTGGCACTCCGTCCTGACCAAGCTACCTCCACCCTTGGTCTAGTGGCACTCCGCCCTGACCGAGCTACCTTCACCCTTGGTCTAGTGGCACTCCACCCTGACCGAGCTACCTCCACCCTTGGTCCAGTGGCACTCTACCCTGACCGAGCTACCTCAAACTTGGTCTAGTGGCACTCCGCCCTGATCGAGCTACCCTTACCTCAGTCTAGTGGCATTCCGTCCTGATCGAGCTACACTTACCTCGGTCTAGTGGCACTTTGCCCTGGCCAGACTCGCATAATACATACATCATTGCCATCACGGGCCTTACGCCCGAGTCGGCACAAATCTATCCTTTGCGTTAGCATTACCGTCTTGCTAACGAATAAACCCCTTCTTCGGTGCAAGACTCCGTGTCCTAGCCAGCCTCCATACATCATTGCCATTACGGGCCCTACGCCCGAGTCGGCATAAATCTATCCTTTGCGTTAGCATTACCTTCTTTCTAACGAATAAACCCCTTGTTCGGCGCGAGACTCCGTGTCCTAGCCAACCTCCATACATCATTGCCATTACGGGCCCTATGCCCGAGTCGGCATAAATCTATCCTTTACGTTAGCATTACCTTCTTGCTAACGAATGAACCCCCTATTCGGCGCAAGACTCCATGTCCTAGCCGACCTCAATACATCATTGCCATTACGGGCCCTACGCCCAAGTCGGCTCAAATCTATCCTTTGCGTTGGCATCACCTTCTTGCTAACGAATAAACCCCTTTTTTCAGCGCGATACTTCATGTTCTAGCCGACCCTCTCAGCATCCTTCTGCTACATGAGTTCAAAAAGAAAAGAGAAAGAAACAGAAATGGGGTTAAAAATAGAGATACCCCACCGGCCTTGTTCCTAAACGGGGACGAGGGCAAATTAAAAAAAGGCTATAACCCGGCTGTGGTGAAAACCCGAAAGGGCGCTACAGGCAAAATCGGGTACCCCGCCACGTGAAAACCCGAGAGGGCGTGTCGGCAAAAGCAAGAGGGGGCTAACTCCGGTGAAAACCCGAGAGGGCGCTTGAGTCGGTAAAGTGGTAATCCATTTCTCTTCATCCTCCTCTCAATGAGATTCCCAAGGGTTAACCATCAGGAGTCCCACCGGAGATCCCCTAACAAACCCATAATCGACCCTTGTCACCATCGGCAAGATCGGTCGCTACCCTTTCCGGTCCTTGTCACAATCGACAAGACCGTCTACCCTTTTCAACCCTTGTCACCATCCGCAAGATCGGTCGCTACCCTTTCCGATCCTTGTCACCATCAGCAAGACTGTCTACCTTTTTGACCCTTGTCACCATCGGTAAGATCGGTCGCTACCCTTTCCGGTCCCTGTCACCATCGGCAAGACCGTCTACCCTTTTCAACCCTTGTCGCCATCGGCAAGATCGGTCGCTACCCTTCCCGGTCCTTGTCACCATCGGCAAGACCCTCTACCCTTTCCGGTCCTTGTCACCATCGGCAAGACCGACCACCTTTCCGGTCCTTGTCACCATCGGCAAGATCGGTCGCTACCCTTTCGACCCTTGTCATCATCGGCAAGATCGGTCGCTACCCTTTTCGACCCTTGTCACCATCGGCAAGATCGGTCGCTACCCTTTCCAGTCCTTGTCACCATCAGCAAGACCGTCTACCCTTTTTGGTCCTTGTCACCATCGGCAAGACCGTCTACCCTTCCCGGTCCTTGTCACCATCGGCAAGACCGTCTACCCTTCCCGGTCCTTGTCACCATCGGCAAGACCGTCTACCTTTTTCGACCCTTGTCACCATCGACAAGATCGGTCGCTACCCTTTTCGACCCTTGTCACCATCGGCAAGATCGGTCGCTACCCTTTCCGGTCCCTGTCACCATCGGCAAGACTGTCTACCCTTTTCTACCCTTGTCGCCATCGGCAAGATCGGTCGCTACCCTTTCCAGTCCTTGTCACCATCGGCAAGACCGTCTACCCTTTTTGGTCCTTGTCACCATCGGCAAGACCATCTACCCTTTTCGACCCATGTCACCATCGGTAAGATCGGTCGCTACCCTTTTCGACCCTTGTCACCATCGGTAAGATCGGTCACTACCCTTCCCGGTCCTTGTCACCATCGGCAAGACCGTCTACCTTTTCGACCCTTCTCACCATCGGCGAGATCGGTCGCTACCCTTTCCGGTCTCTGTCACCATCGGCAAGAGCGTCTACCCTTTTCGACCCTTGTCGCCATCGGCAAGATCGGTCGCTACCCTTCCCGGTCCTTGTCACCATCGGCAAGACCGTCTACCCTTTCCAGTCCTTGTCACCATCGGCAAGACTGACCACCTTTTCGACCCTTGTCACCACCGGCAAGATCGGTCGCTACCCTTTCTGATCCTTACCACCATCGGCAGGACCGTCTACCCTTTCCAGTCCTTGTCACTGTTGGCGAGACCAACTACCTTTTCGACCCTTGTCACCATCGACAAGGTCGGCAAGTATTTCCCCAAACTGGGGTCGGTAATGTGATTACTACAAAGTATATGCTACGCCCCTGAGTGGCACTCCCATCAGTTGTCCCACCAATGATAAAGCCTACCCCGGAGGGACCTCTCGTCAGCCAGCAGTCATATTTCCGACGTTTCATGTCGGCAAGACTTACATCTGTACCAATCTGGCAACCTCTGGAACCCCGTCACGCGGTGGAGCGAGGCCCCCATCCTTTCCTTGAAAGGGTGGACGCTCTCCTGCGGTACAGACACGGGTACACTTCCAAGCAGGTCGCCAAAATTGCCACAAGATCTGATAGAATACAAGTGCAAAGGTGGACACCTAAAACAGTAAAGGAAACTTGTATTTCATTGCAAAAATGGAGGGGAATGAATACAAAAGGGGCCCTTCGGAGGGGGCGAATTACAAAGGCAGATCAGCTAAGATCGCCTGAAAATATCTGCAAAGTTAATAAGCCCAACATGGGGAGCCGCCCCCAGTTCATGGAGCTACATTTCTTCCTTCTGAACGCGAGTCACCTCAGTCTCTAGGGACGCGACTCGGCCCTCCAGTAAAGAAGTTTCCTCGATACCTTGGACTTCTTCAGCCTCCAGCCGTGGTATCTCAGCTTCTATGGTAGCCAATTCAGCCCGGAGTTCCTCCCGTCGGCTACGTAGAATATGTGCCCTAGCAGCAGAGGCTTCAACATGAGCTTTGCTCTTCTGAAGATCGGAGGTCAAAGACGTCAGCTCCGCCTGACAGTCAGCTTTCTGTAGCTTCAGGGCCGCTAGTCGGTCATTCATCACCCTCCCAAGAAAGTCCCGGTGGTTTACAAATTTTAGTAGGAACAGCACCCGCTGGGTCCAGGTGTCCAAATGACAGCCTAATGCTTGTAGCCCAATCGTCAATCGCCCGGCCACTTCCTTCAACTGGGGGTAAGATAGTGTCGGCTGAGACTCCACGACCTGGCGCAACATCTCTAAATACTGCCAGACAAATTCCTCCGATGAAGTAAAGCCCAGGGAAGCTGCCAGAGCCACCTCGAAGGTCACCTCCATGTCTATGGAAGCCCATAAGACAATATCTGGCTCGGAAGAAGAAGATGGAACGGCCACCAGAGCCGAAGTAGCAGGTACCACGGCAGCATGCTCTTGATCCGTCGGGCTCCTTGAAGAACTTCCTGCCACAGATACTGGAAGAGGCAGAGGTTCTAACTCTATTTCTGGCACGGATGAAGCTGCAGGGTCAGGCGCAATTGTCATTATGGCCGCCGAGACAAAGGCAGAACCCCTTGACGGGTCAGCTTTAACTCTCAATTCTGTTGCCGGCACCAGGGCTCGACTCTCTCCCAGCGGGCTCGACTCCATTGATGATACTTCGGCAGTTGCGTGTATTCTTACTGGCACAGGGCGAAGTATGGTAACTGCCCCTGAATGCGAAGTATGCTAACTGCCCCTTAAGAAGACACGGTGGCCAGCGGTAGCATATCCGCAGCCTCCGACGAAACCACGATAGCACCAGAAGGCGATACCGGAGGGTGAATGGCGGCGTCAGGCTCCTGGAACAAAGATTCCAGTAAGCACCAAGATGCCAGAAAAGAATGAAAAGATATGCGGCTCTGCAGAGGGGCGGGCAGAACTTACTATGGCCATAGCATCCATCTCTTCAAGCGCCTGTATGGAAGATTCTAACTCTGCAGATGAAGCAACAAAAGGAGGGGTTATCTCCACCTCCATGTCCAGTCCGGCGAATTCCTCCTGTGACATTCCCTTAGATGATGTCATCGGCAACCTCGGGGGACTAAAGATCAAAGGACCGCTCAACGGTACGAAGGGTGCCGTTGCCCCTTTGCTGGCTTCCGCAGGTGCTCGTTCGTCACCTTCTGAAGAATAATAGTCAACTTCTTCGTCAGAAGGGGTGGCAGAGCTACTGGAGGAAATATCTATGCTGATCTCGGGGTTGGCCCGCCTCCTCTGTCGCCTGGCGGGATGCCGAGTGGGTGATTACACGCCGCAATGGGATAGCACCTTTCTTTAGCGCAGTCTTATGTCCTTCAGGCTGTGAAGGAGCATCCACGGCAGGCGCCTCAACCACTGTGCTAACCACTCCTGCCATTACAACAAACATATACATAAGGCAGGGCAAAAAGATCAATAAGGAAGAAAAGTCAGAAGGATGACAGTCACTTGGCTCACCCTCGGCCTCACTATCAGGTGTAGGAGAAGGGAGTCTGACATCCTCCTCAGCAGCAGGGAGACTCTTCCCTATGGCTCCAGCTATTTTGGCCGCCCCTGCCGTGGCTATTACAGAAGACCCTATGTCTCCCGTCTCTAGGATGACTTCTTCAACACGTGGAGTGGTGCCGACCGCTCCTTGAGCTGAGGTCAAACAAAGAAGACGTCAAAAGAGTGAAGACATCATGAAAAGAACACTCCTTTAGACCGCGAGGGAAAGTGATGTCACCTTCAGCTGCTTGCTGAGTGGCCTCTTTCTGAGCGGCAAACTGCTCAAATGATGGCACTTCAGGCAGAAAAGTCTTAGCCGCATCAGTCGAAGGCTGCTTAGAAGAAGTTTTCCGAGCTTTCTTCGCTCGGCCTATTGCAACTTTCATCGCGGAGGCCGCTCTCTTTTTACCAGGTGGCAGTGGAGTAGTGGTCGGCACTGGTGCGGGAACCTCAAAATATTCCTACTTCTGAGCCTGGGAAATGATTTTTCTATAAAGTCCCTGATGCTTTATATCTGGACGGTCTGTCAAATGAAGCACATGCCGTTATAAAAGAACTGAGCAACAAACCACTCTACATGTCAACTGAAGAGGACTTACCTGCCCGGCCGTTGTAAAAAGACGAGAGGGGCCAATACTGATAAGCCACCTCCTTGCTTCGGGATGCAGCCTCCCGAACGAGCCAGCAAACGTCGCCAATCTTCTTGCACTTCTCGACTTGGTCGGCCAAGTCCGCGTGACCATGAGAAGCTATGCAATGATATAAGCCAAGATGGTCGAAGCCCTAGATGTCGGCATAATGAAAAGATACAAATAAAGGCTTGTCCAGAACACTTGTTACGGGACTGTCAAGGGTCAGTCCGTGGATATTCATCAAGACAAACAGCTAAGACGTATGTTGATAATATGCCGGGGTTCTGTCTTCTCTATTAACAAACGCCCGGTACGGGCAAAAGCGGTCCACCTCGCACTTCCATGAAACTACTTTGGAGAGCGACTCCTCAATGGGGAATGGATACTACTGAAGCTCCAAGCGGGAACCACCAATCTGGCATAGATGTTCTAAATTCTGCGTGAAAGTATCCTCATCTATGTCAGCAAGCACAGGCACCAGCTGTTCAGTTGCTTCCTCTTTTGCGACTTTCCTGCGTGCTATATATGCCTCTACCTCCTTCGGATGTTAGGAGAACAGCCGCTTCAAATGGGCTTCTTCAATATCAAAAACAGGCCCAGGCTGCTGGCTCAGAAAGGTGCGCTCAGCTACATCCCAGCATGCCACCCTGGCATTGTGATAAAAGCCCGTTCGAGCATTCCACCACTTTATATACTCTGGAGTGACTCGGGGAACGCGGTTCGGCACCGGCACTCTGAAGACATTGGCATCCCGGCGGTGAAAGTAGTCCCACCAGGAGCGACCCTCATCCACAACAGTCAAGCCGAGCTTCGACCTGCTGTCCAGAGGAAACAGGGCAACCGAAGGCGAGATGTGCTGATCATAGCCAAAATTTCAGCCAAACCTAAAAGGATAGTAGGGTTCTAAATGAACCACGCCCCCCTTTCTGAACACTAAGACACTGGGGCGAATTGATAAAGCCCAGTCAATAAGCTTAGGCTCCAAGATTGGCCGGGTCACTGTGTTGCCTGAAATGAAATGTGTGAAAGTCTCCACTGCCTCGAGCTTACATTCACGCTGGCGATTCACCAATGGAGCGGAATGTGCGGCCAAATTCCAAAAATGGATGGTCCCCGCTGAATCCATCAGAACCCTTGTCAGTCGGCCCCGGATGGCGAAAAGCTGATGAGACACTGGACCGGGTTCAGCGCTAGCAAACTCCAGCATCCTGGGATACAATGTCACTGTCTGCAGAGTCCTGGGAGCCAGCTCTGGGAACAAATTGCACACCCAGGCATTGAAGAAATGAAACGGCCCCACTATTCTGAAAGAGCGTGGGATCCGATGCCTATGAATATCTCCAAGAGATTTGTAGATCAGGCAGAGCGCTGTTGGACATAGTGCAAGCCGCATGCCCCAAGCCATCTGACAAGCCGGGTATATTGCCTCTGGCCTAATGACTGTCTCATCTCCCTATGGGAGGGCAAAAGTGCACAACCAGAAAGTGAGGTAAGCCGCACAATGCGTAAGGGGATCCGCCCCAGTGGGATTCGGTCCTCCGCGACTAATCCGTCGAAGGGAAGCGGGTAGCGCCGACTTGAACTTGGGTGGTCTGCTGGGCTTACCCGCAACAGGAGCTACATGGGGGAACTCACTGTACTTCAGAGGGCCGCCAAAGAAATACTGAATCCAATGTCCTACTCAGACTCTCAATTTGCTACTTTTCTCTCGGGGCTGATACCCCTTCGAGAATCCCCTATTCAGCGCCAAGCAGAGGGAGCGGTACGCTTTCATCAAGTACCGGTATGAGTAGTCGAAGTAATATTCACCTTCACCATCGGTCTCATCCTTGATGAAGTCATGAAGACAGACCTCCTCATAGGGCTCTCCATTGATCGGCAGACCCGACAGCTGTGACAGGCTCCAGTGGTCCAGAGAAGTTTCGCCCTCCACTGTACAGAAAGTATTGAACTACGGGCAGAACACTTCGAACATGTCGCAGCACAACCCTTTCGAGATGGGGTACCTGAAATAGGATGCATACACACTGTGATACACCCCGGCCCTGACCAGCAACGACGCATACTCCTTTAGAACATATTCTGTGAATTCTACCGCTCCTACACTGAAGAGATGGGCGTCGGTCACTTTCGTGTCAGCAAACCATCCAGCAGCCAACTGAAATTTGAACTAGACAGCCAAGTAGTTCAGGACGAATGGCTCGTCTCTATAGCCCCACTTGATGGGTGCCAAGAATAAACCATAGCCGGGTTTCTCTCGGTTAACCCGACCTGCAGTGGTGTCCCACCTAGCCGGTGTGAATTCTGGAGCCCGTGTTAGCATTTTCTGCTCTGCCTCCAGCTCTGTTACCCCCAAGATGGCGTTCCACTTGCGCCGCTCTCCAGGAAGATAGAGGGTGTCTCCGCGATACACGGAGCCTTTCAAGCTGTCCCGGTCCACCAACATGGCCCGTTCCACCATCCGAGCCAGCATGACATCTCTCTTCCCCGAGACACTGAAAGTGCAGATGAATGGTGCAAGATGACGGTCCTTCGGGAAGTCCAGGCGATACCCGTCATCGCGATTGAAGTTCAGCCCTCCCTCGACGGTCACAACGCGAGATGAGGATACCATGTCCGTTTCGGAGTCGGAGGATTCATCGACTATGGCGATCCTCCCAAGACCCCGGTCCAGTTGTCCGACGTTCCTCCAAGTCACAACAGGGCCAGACACCCTACCCTGGGAAGAACCGTCGACATCAGCAGCGCCGGAAGCAACACGGATAGAAGAGGAGGCCATTTCAGCAGCTGCAGACAAAATCAAAGAAAAATAAGATGATATGAAGAGGAAAATAGAAAAGAAAATTTCAAGAAAAAATTTGACAGCATCTCCCCTTATCCGGAGCATGCCCAGAAGTCAAATAAAATAACACCCACCAAGAGGGGGTGACTCCGCAATGAAGAGGGACGTAGTCCCGTATAAGAACCAAAGAAGAAGCCCTGGGGAGAAGGGGGAGGCTCTCCACGCCGACTGCCGCTGCGAATGGAGGATGAGGAAGCTAAAGAGAGAGAAAGCTCGATGCAAAATGAGCTTTCCCCCATCCTCACGGCGCCTAAATAGGCAAAGCCAGAAGGCACACCGAGATGACCCCCGCGCCGAGTGAAGAAAGTGACAAAAGGCGCGCCGAGAATCCACCGGCGCCGAGAGCGCTAGGCCAAGAAAAGGCGCGCCGAGAGCCGAAAGTGGAAAAGGCACTGTGGGCGCACTTTTTATTAAGTTCATTGTTTATTTGTTTATTGGCATTTATTAAGTGCGTAGGCGTGCCAGTCACAAAGTGACGATTTATTCAGACTTCATGGAAGCTCATGGTGCGCTCAATCTGACTAATCAGACAATTGTGTAGTTCGTGTCGGGACCGAAACCCGCCGCGCCATAAAGGTCACGGCGTTATTTACATCCCCCATACGGGGGAACACCCTTGATTGATTGCCGGGAATAAGAGCCCTACGGCCTAAAGAGAATACTAATAATGCAGGAGGATAGTGAAAGATGAACTATACTAGAAACCCGTCTCGGGATGTGAATGTTCAGACTATGTTGGCCACTCACGGGCCACTTCATGTTCGGACGAAGGTCCGTGTTTGTAGTATAAAAGATGGTGACAAAATCGCGCAGATGTCTGCCACGAACAAGGCAAGTTTAATGAGAATGCGGGATTGGATCCCAGTAGGGACGGGTCAAGTTGATAGACTGTTGGCCGGAGATGATTTCGGACTATGGCTATGTCGGAAATTCCATAAACCACGTCCGATACCATAAGGCGCCGTTGATTTTCTCTTTGCACCCACTCCGAGGGAGTGAGTTATTAAGCGCGTAGCCCAAGCTTACTAACGTGCGCCCTCACACGCAAAACAAACTTTTAATTATGGGGGGTATGCTATTGCCGTCATTCCGATCATTGAATTAAGTGGTTTATTCCCTTTCCATTCTTTATATTTTGTTTACTGATTTAGTCCTTATTCTCTCGTTTATTCTTTAATTTCAATAGTTTTCTTTCTTCTTTTCATTCTTTTAGTTTTCTTTTGCCACGCCGTATTAGCAAGTTGCGAGAAGATGGGCGCGCCGGTTAAGGGGCGCTGGGTTAAGATGTGAAGGGGCGCGCCAGAATTGGAGGGCAAGGGAGGAGGGAGCGCGCCATTTATGTCGTCGGTTTAGGTGGTCACCAAAGGGGCGCGCCGTATTTGGGCTTCGGTAAGATGGAGATGGGCGCGCCGTTCTTAGGATCCAAAGAAGGAGATGGAGGGAGGCGCGCCGTTTAAGGGTTCAATGAGGAGGAAATGGGGGGTACGCCATTTTTAGGTGTTCACAGAAGGAGATGGGGGGGGCGCCGTTTTAACATTTGAAGGGAGAAGATACGGGGCTTTTGTGAGGAGGGCGCGCCGGTTAGGGCCGCGCCGGGCTACAGTGTTGAAGGCACTTGTCGATTGAAGGTTCAAAGAGGATTTTGAGAGTGATGTTAAACCGACGCGGTGAAATAGTCACCGCGCCGTATTAAACTCCCCCGAGGGCTTATTGCCTTAACTTTGTGTTTCTTTCCTTTCACCCGTAGATAGATTTTATGATGTGTTTATTCATCCATTTGATAGATTAAGCGACCAGGGAGGAAGTTTTAGGCGTTTAGCTGTTCATTAGGGTGACTTAGTGTGTACTTTAAGTGTTTCGTTCGAGGGGTTTTAGTTCACAGATTTTACTGTGTGTGGTTCTTGCTCTCAGAAGTGGTTTGTTCGCTTGTTCCTGGAGGGCATCTTCTTCATTTGATCTTGAGCGTTCTTGGCCATGGCGAGAATCCGACAGCACCTCCCCCGGACCGGGACTTGCCAGAGATAAAGGAGAGTCGCCAATCGGATTGCTCCGGGGTAGACCCTCAAAAATCGGAGTAGCCTCACGGCGGTCCGAACCCAAATGGGAGTATGGAACGTTCGAGGGCCAGCCTACAAGAACGACCACAGATCACGGGTGATGATTTCGTGGAACGGGACAGATGTAGGCCGTAGGTGGCCATGAATGTTCACCCTTCGAACGGGTTCCCTCAGAGTTCATGCCACAGAAGGGCAAGCTTCTGAGGACCCCAGGTAATGTTGAAAACCGGGAGGAAGAAAATGGAAGAAAAGGGGAAGGGATCAGAGCAATAGAATACTACACATGCTTACAAAGTCACTCTTTTATTCATCCTCAAGGGAAAGGAAAGGAGGGAAGAGAGGTACAAGAGGAGATCTACCCCCCCAAAGCACAGGGAAGAATATAACAGAGAAGATAAAAGAAAAACTAGGTGTTGAGGTGGGGGAAGAAGATACATCGGTGGGGGAGAAGGAGGAACATAGCACAAGCTCTTCCCCCTCTCTCCCCTCTCACTCTCTCACCCTCTCTCTCTCTCTTTTTTCTTCACCTTGCAGGTGGGAATGGATGGAGCTTCTTCTTCTCTTCGGACGCCGGAGACCCTAGCCGAACCAGCCAGCCTTCCCTTCAGCCTCTCTTCTCCCAGCCCTTTCTTCTTCTAGCTCCTTCTATCTATCTGCCCTTCTATATGTCCCTTCAGCTTCACAATGCTGCCCCTTTTATAGAACGACCATCCTGGGAGAGTCCCTGCCACTTCCACCTCATCCGTAATGAAGTCGGGAGTTGACTGGCTGTGCTGGAGGCCGTTGATTCGTCCCGTACACTACTTCTCGTCCGAAGATGGGGCGCTTAGAGATTTGTCGGAGCTTGCCTTGCTGCCGCTGCTTATGTGCTGTCGAACGGAGGTAGAAGCAGAGCCGTGGGCATTGAATGTTCTCTGCACGCCATTATGATGCAAAACAGAGCATCGGAGTGTAGATGGGATGGCTTGTTTGCGCGCCGGGGAAGCGCTTCAGAAAATAGAATGAGGGGTTAAAACGGCGCCACATTCAAAGGGGCGCCATTGTAAGCATCAAAGGGGGAGGCCCCTTCGATAGGAGCGCGCCGTGTAGCCAAAGAAAAAAGGGGGCGCTCCGTTTTAAGAGGGGGGCGCGTCGTTTTAAGGCGCGCCGTTTTAAGGCCCCTTCGTGCCGTTTTAAGCACCAAACGGATTCTTTTCGAAGTCGCGGCCATTTATATAAATGTCGGCATTCCCAGAACGTTCCGGTTGCGACGTATGGCCTCCAAAATATTCCGTTTGTAGCCTCTGGGACTCGGTCCCAGATTCTGCGTGACTTTCGGTGCATGCCGAGACTGTGCCGGAGTTTCTGACTTTTCTCTGACTCAGCTCTCGGCATGGCCGGTCGGAGCGTTGTAGCTGTATCTTCTGCTTAGGGGGCTTCCTTAGCGGGTAGCGGACCACCAAGCGAGTTCTCGTCTTGATCGGGCGAGGCATGAGGTTTATTCGGCCTTTTCGTGTCCGGCTTGCTCTCGAGTGTTACGATGTGCATGCCGTACGATCGACGCCGTCATTTTTTGACGTCCACAGTCGTGTCGAGACTATTTTCACGCCGAGATGGGCGTGCCGGGATCGTTAGTGGCGCCGTTTAGCTCACCAGGGGTGCTACAATCATCAGATCAAGCCAAAGATGCTGGTATCCGTCCAAGTGTGCTTATGAAGCACTGGGATTATGCCAGCAGAATGAAGATTCAGAGTCACAAGAATGAACGATGAACAATGAGCAGGAGCAGACCTGAAGAAATTGCGAGGTGCGGTGCAATGTACACCCGCATGTCTCGTGTCACTCATCCTTCGCTTACACCACCTGCGGGTGGGGGGCATTTGTTGACACCTAAAAATATACCAGGAGAGACCAAAGCAGACTCAGGGCTCTGAAGTCTGATCAGAGGTGCGGCTCCTGTACCACCCCTGGAAGCTTTAAGAATCAGAATAGAAGAGATCAACTACCCCTAATACTTTATCCGGCTAAAGCCATCTCTGGTTAGGCCGCTGCCCAGTACTGCTATCATTCAGATAGTCAGGCTGATAAAACTATAACAAAATCCAGGCAACCATATGCCTGCTGAAAAGGATCTTCAGATAATTCTGATGCTCACAAAAAGGGGTTCAGGTGGCCTCACGCTCGGTCGTGACTACAAGGCGTTATGCAACCTCAGGCAGAGCGTCTACTATGAGAAGCCCACCACGCCAATGAAGGGAGCCCACTATGTTGAGCCCAGTGCCGAATGATGGAAAATGGGCCAAGCCCAACACAAGCTGAGGCGCGCCGAGAAGCTTCTTGCTGGCGCGCCGGGGAGTTCGTGCCGAGAGGCTGAGGGCCATCCCTCTATAAAGACACCCCTACCTTCGAACAAAAAAAGACGAAAAAAAAGAAGAAGGGGGAATAGAAAAAGGAGACAGGAAAACAAGAGAGAAAAAACACGGAGAGCAGTAGCCACTGAAAGAAAGGGGAGCTCGAGAGCCCTCTAAGGAAGCTGAGGAGAAGAGAGAGTTACAACGATTCGAAGGAAGAAGCAAGGTGGGGTTGGCTGCCGACGCCCCGAGGGGTTATAGTTCTTCTTCCCTTTTGTTCTGTCTGAATATTTTCTTTTTTTTCCTTTTGTATCTCTGTTTTCGAGCATCTTCGCTCCAGTAGTATTGAATGCCAATGTAACCCTGTTCTCAGGGATAGAGTCGGTGTATACGTTTTTTCTTTGGTTCGATTTCTCTTCTGAGTTGAATTCTTGTACGCCGTTTCGATGAAATAGTCAATAAAAGTGTGCTGAGTTTCACCCTTTTCATTATCTTTTTCTCTTCCCATGCATCCAGGGTTTGATATATGCAATAGCTACCACAAGTTACATAAATCTTACAGTTTAATCTTCGAAGGTTTCCCTGCTATTCTTTTTCATCACCTTGTGTCCACATCGAGGGCCTGAGACAGTCCATCTCGTGGCTTCTCATCTGTGAAATGAAGAGGGATAGACTCAGTGGTTCTGCTCCCAGCGAGGTCCTAGAGGGAAGGCCATCTCTTCCCTGGATCATCCTCTCTATAATCATCTGAACTGGTCATCGAATCGTCGAACAAACCCCCCTTCGAAATGCCCAAAGTCCCTTGAAGCCTTCACCTCAGAAATTCCCTCAAAACACTACTGATACCCTCATTTCAGAAGCCTTCCCAGCCTCCTGGCGCGAGCCTCTCTCGGTGCAAGTCTCGTGCCCTCGCGAGGGCTACCCGCGCCGACTAGATTTATCCTATCGCGCCGAGGCCCCCATCCCCCCTTTTGCTCCAAAGCTGGCCATCCCGATAGCTTCGTGCCGAAACTCTTCTGAGCCATGCCATCCTTAATCGTAATACCCTGTCCTTCTGTGGAGAAACACTACCCTTCTCTCGATTCTCATGGGAGCTACATCAAAGGGGTCAATCCCCCCTTTTCTCATTCTGTCACCCCATCAAGTCATGGAGGTCTGCCACTGTATGTTCTCCATTGACTATACAGGGGATATCAATAAATCTCACAATAGGTGGATAAAGTCCCATAAGAATCAAATCCTCCTGGATCTCAGGCTACGCCCGCTCTTCTTTTGGTTTCCACTCCGACATTTTGTGAGTGGATGATCTATAATACCCTTTTGGCACACTCCAAAATAAGAGGAGGTGCTGCCAAAATTCATCCACAAGCTTTACTCTATCGTATAGTATAATGCTTCCACTAAAATTATAAATTTAACCCCCAACTGTGTGGCAGAGAACTGAGCTATACCATCTCATGACACCTTGGCCACCATCGGGGAATATAGACATCACAGTCACATGGTCTCCTCAGACCTCATGTAGACGAATCTACCCTCACCTTCCACCTCACCCAAATACTACCATGGACAAGTGCATGAAACCCCTATTGAACACAAAGGACCCCTTTGGACTCATAGAAACCCTCATAATACTTGAAAAAACCAACAAAAAATAGTCATCGGTGCCACATAACTCCCGGCGCAGCCTCCTCTCAACGCCAATCTCGTGCCGGGTGATGGGCGCGCCGGGAGGCCTGTCGCGCCGACCCCCCCTCCATTCCAGCCACGCCGGCCACTCATCGCGCCGATAGCCCGTGAGCCCACCGTCGCGTCGGGACCCCACCGCGCTGTTTGGCCTTCGCGCCGGCTCTTATCCATGCTATTTCATCTCAACAATAGCTACCACTCAAACATCTGGTGTCTCAGCAACTTCATTGAGCCCAAATCCAGCCTAAACCCAATGTCCCACTCCTGTTAACCTTCATGCTAACCTTCATCGTATTATGAGGGAATCATGGTTATTCATCCAGGTCCACGGGAGATACATTAATGGGGGTTTTACCCCTACATTATACCGATTATGATGTTTTCTTTTGTCACCCTGCTGACCCTCAGAGTTCTGCCACTGCACGTCCTCCAATGGTCCCTTAAGGGTACATCTACAAACACCATGGCAATGGACACTGTCCCGTCACACTCAAATCCTTTTTGGATCTAGGGCTACGCCCGCATCTCTTTTGGCTTCCATCCCGGCATTCCGTGGGTGGATGACCCATTTTTCCCCCTTTTGGCATAGTCCAAAATGAGGGGATATGCTGCCGGATTTGCGCCATAACACCGTTATCATGTCTCGCGCAACATGGTTTTCTATGCATGTTTCGCATCCCGTCAGTGGATTCAGCGTAATGGTCTTATATTGTTTTGCCCCCGAGGCATCCTTTCTTGGCAATTAATCAAGGGTTGTCCTTCTTTGGAAGGACGTAATTAACGTCATAGCCTTTACGATATGACGGACTCCGGGTCCCGACACGAATATCACAATCGACTGACTGAGTCAGATCGAGCGCACAATGAATTGTCACTCTTGTGACTGGCACGCCTAATAAACCAAACAAAACAAAGGATAAATAAAAAACCATCCCCACAATAACCTACTAACCTAGGTACATGACTCAAATAAAGGAAAAATTACATAGTTTATGACTCAAAGAAAATATGAAAATTACATGGATAGACTCAGAAAAATGTGAAGAACATAATGACGCATGCCGTCGATCCATTTGAGCTTCGAAAAAAAGTGGAGGGACAAGGGATGCCCCCATCATACCCCCGGGGTGGGGAGAACTCGACCCCGTCGAGTATGGGTCCACTGGGGAAGTGGTACACTAATGCAGCTCCAGGCGAGCCACGATTTCCGAACTCAACCCGCGTCCATAGCCGGGGAATGGTGCTTCCGCTTTTCAAAGTAGCTCAGACACACCCTCATGCTGGCAATGAGATCTTGCTTGCCTAGTATTACCGCCGTGTGCTCACGTCGGGCTCTCAGGCTAATTTATGGTGGCACTCCGAGGGTGTCTCTCACAAGGATAGGTGTAAGCTCAAGGCACTCACTAGGATCCACAGCGGTGCCCTTAGAGGGTGCGGGATCCGCCACGTGGGAAGTGGGGTGAATCCCAAAACCCATTAGAAAGTCCAACCCATAAGCTGGTTTGCCAAAGCTACTCGAAACTTGGGAAGGTCCAAGTCCTCGTGCCCTCAAATTGGAGGTGACCCTAGGGTAGAGCCACTCCAAAGTCATCATCGCCAAGTTGCCAACTTGGAAGTCCAAGTGGCGCTCATGAGTTTTTGCCCGCTTCTTGTGAATCTCACCGCTTGTTACTTGATACTTGTTTGGATGCATATGCCATGCACTATGATGCGGTGTGAGTGGGAAATGTATGATATGCATAGGGGGGCCAGGACAACCATATTTAGACCAATCATGTAGAAATGCCATAGAGACTTTGATGGAATTGGGAGGACCGGGGCATCCATAAATGTCCCTCTCATGCGTAGGTGTGATAAGTGCCAGAGGACCCGGACATCCATGAATACTCCTAATATGCTTAAGACTCATGATGAATGAAGGTGGACCATTACATCCGAATATGGACCACTCATGCTTCCTACTTGACATGTGGGTGATATGAATGAATGGACCTGACTTATGAATCATGTCAAGTGGTGCGGTATGCTTAGGCAGATGCATTCCTATCCTAAAGATGACTTCCATGTGTATGGGTGTGGGGTGGCCCTTGAGCTTCCACTCGTATGGATCAAAGGGATCTAAGAAGGGGGGCATCATGGAGTGGGGCAATTCATCAATCCCAAGGTGTATGTTTCCTAAGGTCAAGGCTCCCATGGTGTAACCCGATTCTAGGAAGGGAGGGGTTTGGCCCAACATGGTGGGTGGGGATAGGGTAAGGTGAGTGGTGAGTAAGGTGGGTGGGTCACATGGGGAACTAGACTCCCATAGGCACGGATCAAAGGGATCATGATAAGGGTTACCTAGAGAGAGATACTCCATGTCCTCAAGGTCCTCACAAGGTGGTGAATCATCCTCTTCTAGTGAAATGGTTGGGTCGGTGTATGGTGGTTGGTCAAGGTTCTAGGAATCACAATGGTAGGGGAGTGGACCGGGATGGGCTCTTCCACCATGGGGAGAAGGAAAAGGAGGTCGCTAGTGTAGCAACTAATAGTGCAAATCGAGGTGATAGACCCGATACATAGGTGGATGAGGTCAAGGCTCTTGGGTCGGTCCGTCCCTAGAGTCAACAAACAAGTCAAGTCTATTTGCCACTCTAGACCCTTTAGGAGATCATCCCAACCCTCTACCTCATAGTAGGATTGGATCGTGGTGTGAAAGGAGGGGAGGGCCACAATTTGGGATTGATGTCCCATGGGTGAGAGGTGTGGGGGTGAACTAGGGACGGGGGGGCCTTGCTTGAGCCATTGGAGTATGGACTCATTCACGGTGAGGGTGTGTGGCTCTTGAGGATCTGGACTAGGGGAGGTGGGTGGAAGTGGAGATTCTTGGATTTCCTTTATGGTGGGTTGTGGATCCGGACTAGCATCAATTTCTGTGTGGGTCTCAACTTCTAATGATAATGGGGTGGGTAGGTCTAATGCGGGAGAATTGGTGATAGTCAATGCGTGGTGCACCCGAGGTGGTGAACAAGCATGGGCTTGGGTTGGGATTGGTAAGGGAAGTAGTGGAGGTCTAGGTTGGGGTTGGGTTGGGGTAGGAAGTGGAAGATGGGTGGGTTGAGGGGGTTTGGGAAGATTGTCCTTGGGAGGAGTGTCCTTGTTGGGGGACGATGGAGGGGTAATGGTGGCCGGGGTGGGAGAGGTTTCAACCACTAGGGGTATGGGAAGATGCTTCCTCGTGGGGCATTATCCGGTTATGTGCCCCAATTGGTGGCACCTATAACATTCCGGCTCACACTTACCCGAGGTTATTTCACTCACTTCTATCTCCATAGGACCTTTTCCTTTTTGAGAAGGGGTAAGGTGAGGGGTGGAGGTGGAGGTGGGGGCCAAAGGGCCTTGAGTAAGGTGGGTTGTGGAATTGGGTTTTGGTTGCATTGTGGGGAATTGGGGAATTGGAGTCTTGGGTTGGCCGGGTGGGGATGGTGGAGTTGAAGTGCTCCTTGGGCTTTGGTGATCCGAGTAGGAAGGGGACACATATCTAGCCCTAAGTTGTTCCTTCATGTTTTCCCAAGTGGTGATGGGATCTTCCCTTCTAATTATCCTTAGTCTGACAATTTGTAGCCAATAGGTTTGAGCCCGTTTGGTAAGTTGTGATTTGGCACATCGGACTTTCTCATCCTCGGACATGGGATACCAAGTGAGGTAATGGTCCATTGAGACTTCCCAATCTAAATAGTCAATAGGATGAGTTCCATCAAAGATGGGAGGTGGGGGAGGAGCCCTACTATCATCCGCCCTTGGGGTGGGCCCATTTTCTCCTAGTTGGTCGAGTCGACCCGATAGGTTATCAAGCCGCTCATTGGCATAGGTCAAGGCCTTCATGAGGTAGTTGACATGGATAGGGAGGTCATGTGTGTTAGTGGTAGGCATCCCTTGGGGGTTTGAACTCATGGAGAGGGCCGATGGGTAAGGTCGGTAAGAGGTGGCCATGCTAGTGTACAAAAGAGATGCAACCGAGGACTCTAAATGCATAAACACGCCCTAGGACCAACTTGATAGAGATAAGTTGTGAACTTGCTCTGATACGACTTGATGAGACACCACCTTGGGGTGATAGTCACAAGACCGAATGCCCTTGGACCTACAATTGCAAGCAAGTATCTTTGAGTGGCGGACTTACTCTAGCGAACTCACTCGCGTGGCGCACACAAGTGCCCGTAGGCGACTCGGCGATGATGGAGAGGGTCCGAGGCGGGACCTTGATGCTCCAATGGTTGGCTAGCTTGGAAAGAACCCCAAATGGGCTAGGGATGCCCAACTCACGGGTGGCCAGCACACCAAGGGTGTGGGATGTAGGGGATCATTCACAACTCGCCCGCGGTGATCACTCACATCAATGGCAATTATGGGCCGAGCTCTCACTCTCCGTCCGATGAAGCAATAACGATAATACTATGCTAAGCAAGGAATTAAAACCAGCCAAGAGTGGGACCGAGGCTCACCTAGTCAGCGTGAAGACGCCGACCCGGTCGGAGACGGGGGCGAGCGGAGAGGCGAGGGTATGCACCCACATGCCGCGTCGATGAAGCTTCAAACCTGTAACTTGAATTATTACATGAACTGCACCCCTTGCAAGGGGGGGGGATCTCGGGATGGGGGTTAAGTTATTATAGTCAAAACTACCTCCACGCAGGGAGGGGCCTTCAGCCGGCCAAGCTAGGGAAGGGGAGAACCGACCTAGGAACTAATTGATAGAACGTCGACGGTTCTGTCCGACCTCTGGAACAGGGGACAGGTAGTCGAAGACGATGCCGCTGCGGCTTCTCCCGAATTTTGTTGATGACGAGACTAGTGGAAAAATCTTCAAAATTGGATCAGAAAAATATCCAATTTTTGTGGAATTTTTTGGTTGGCGGTGCTGGTCGGAAAAGAGCCACGAACAGGGACTCAGATCTCTGGTTCTGACTGTCTCAGCACCACTGCAGCATAAAGCCGGAGTTGTCACGATTGCTCCCGAGCTCCGAATCGAGTGTGGCGAGAGTCGTTGGAAAATTTGTCGAGTCCTCTTCTAAACGAGACCCACGGGGACTCCAGAGGGTGCCAGAGCAGAACGGGAGAGCCCGAAGAGTGGACAGGGGTCGGTTCAGTCCCAGGAGGAGCAGAACTGCACACCTGGAGGAGAAAATTGATAAATCTTATCTCTGATTGCCGAACGGGGTTCCGCTTCTTGTCCCTCGAAGTAGGCTCGTTGTAGACGATCCCAGCCAAGTCTCGCCTGATCCTCAAGAGGGTATCCGTGGCAGACTCTGCAAATGGCTTCAGGTTGCTGACCGGGCCTATCCTGTGCCGTCGGAGAAGAATAGCTCTCCTTGGCAGTCACAAACGCAGACGGGGACGAAACCACCACCGTTGCGAAGCTGCATCGACGATGATTCCAACAATATATGGTATGTGTCCTGAAGTCTCACGATGATGCAATGGCCACTGCTACAATCTGCTGGTGCTCTGCTGCCTTCGAATTGAGAACTGCAGGTTGAAGATGATAGAGGGAATGGGGTATATGGGAGGGGAAATGGGGTGGATGGGTGTGGGAGTGACCCCTAGCTGTGAGGGGGTCTGTGAGGGAGTGTTCCAGGGTGTGGGAAGGGGAGAATGGGGGCTGGAATGGGGTGTTTACAGTGGGTGAGAGAGAAGCTACGAATTTGGGATGGGTGGGGGAGAGGGAAGGAGAGTTCTCTCTCCAAGGTTTGAAAATTGACTAATGGGGTGGTTAATGGGGCTTTAGGGATGTGAATGATTGTGTTGGGGAAGGGAAGGGGTGCTTGGGGAGTGGGGAATTCTCCCTTGGGAGATGAGAGGGTGCTTAGGGAAGGGGATTGGGTAGTTGGTGGTTGGGTGGTGGAGTATGGATTGGTGGAGGGTCTCTTAGGACTAGGGGTGGAGTAATGAGGGTTGGGGTAGTTGGGAGGATGTGTAATGAGGGGAGAGGAAGGGTTGATGATGTGGAGGACAGAGAGGGAGGGGAGGAGAGAGAAAGGGGTGCCCCCTCCTCTTGGAAGGAGAGAGAGAAAGAGAGAGGGGAATCCACCCCTTAGAGAGAGAGATATTTGGAGAATCCACTCCAATAAGACACTAAAACTCACTTGATTTAAATTGATCATAAAAGGTTGTTACATATGAGAGGAGTGGGGGCCTATTTATAGGCTCACATAATTTCATGGACTAAAATGACCTTGAACAAACTAACTAATGACTAGCCTATCCAGGTGGGGGGCGCCCATGGGCCAAGCCCATCTTTTGGGCCCATTTGGCTACTCAAACCAACCTAATGACTCATAGACTTAGGTAGATAACCCACTAACCTAGGTACATGACTCAAATAAAGGGAAAATTACATAGTTTATGACTCAAAGAAAATATGAAAATTATATGGATAGACTCAAAAAAATGTGACGAACATAATGACGCATGCCGTCGATTCATTTGCGCTTCGAAAAAAACTGGAGGGTCAAGGGATGCCTCAATTAGTTATTAACCCCTATGGGGGCGTGAAAAATAGTGGGAAGTTGTAAAAACGCGAGAATGACAGTGAAAAATGTGGAGAAAATGAAGGAGAATGATGATGAAATGACTAAAAAGTGACGGCCAAAAAAGACTTAAGATATGACTCAAAACGTGAAGGAATGGGACTTCTCCCTGAACCAAAGGCTTAGAGAAGGTAGATAGCCTTTCTCCCTCGCTAGATTTTGCTCACGAAAGCGACATCACTTCAACGTAAACTTTGATCTCCCCCCCCCCTCGCGGCCATTACTCAAGGGTTCTATTTATAGACCCTTGAAACCCTAGCTCGAATGGAGGTCTTTTGGGCCGGTATTAGACTTGGATTCTGTTGAATAAAATGAAGATAAATCTCCCAACTTTTATCAGGATCAAACGGCACCCAATTTTCCTAAGAATCCGCGTAGAAATCCGTGGATCAAGCAAGGGGTTTGACCACGGATAGAGAGAGAAATCGCCTGTCGACGTAGGAATCTCGGTTGAAAGAAACGGTCCATCGACAGACCGTCCAAGATGCTAAGCGGCCCATAAAATGACCGTTACGCATCTGGTCAGTAGTAAATAAAAATGCACCCATTTATCCAAAGACCAGGTCAAAAGGAATTCCCGCCAAGTAAATACGGTCTTTTGACAGACCGTCGATTAGCTCAACGGTCTATCGCCTGACCGTTTTTACCCTGGTCGTTGAAAGATAAAAACATGATAAATATGCTTAATTATCCACTGACTGAGTCAAATGGGAATTCCCGCCAAGTAGAAATGGCTCTCTGAAGACCGCCCCACTCATGGGATGGTCTATTGTGAGACCATTTAAAAAAATGGAAAACGACAGGCTGACGCAGTGAGGGCATCCAAACAAGTGGTCATTCAATGGACCGCTCCACAAATGAAAATGGCCTATCGCGAGACAATTACTAGGGTGGTCATTTGGAAAATGAAAAAATGTGTTTGTTTATCCAACGACCAAGTTAAATGAAACTCGTTAGGCCCAAAACTCGAGAAATTTATGCGAACAAACCCAGCCAGGAAGAAAGTACCCAAAAAAATGGGCCCAAAAACATCTGAAAATGGCCCAATGAATGATGGACAACTTGGGATATCATAAATAAAGGTAAGAAAATAGCCCAACTCAAAGGTATAAAATGGGTGTCAACACCTGCTTGAAAATTCCTACCATATCTAGCTGTATTGATGTCACCTGAATTCTTACTCTTGAAGTCACTCTCATGATTTTTGCATTGCTTCTGGCTGTTTCTTAAAACCTCCTTGAACTACTTGAAATTTGAAAAGATTTCAATAAGTGTACCATGATCATAAATCTGAAAACCATTTAAATAAGGAATCTTCTATTATACAGATATGAATGTCCAAAATAATCAGCTGGTTTAAGTTTCATGTATTCCTTGAGCTTAGATATAAATTTCTTGAAAATATTTGTGTCAATTTTAATAGACCTTAACCAGCATCTTCATGTTATGTCTTGAAAAATCTGTTGAATTCTTAAAGTTCTAAAATCATGACTTTCTTTGGTTGAGATATATGAAATTGAGTATTATTCTTAAACATCAGATAATCTGAAAACTCCTTGGGTTAAAATTTGTCAGAGCAATGACATTGGTCACTGAGAAACTATGTCTCTTTTCTATGAAAAAAAGTAGACTGTGTCATGAGGTGCCATTGTTACCTCTGTAGAAAATTTATTAAAAAACCAGGCAAAGCAATGGCTTGTTCACCGAGAAATATGTCTCACTCATCAATGAAATGAGTTGAGGTATGTCATGAGGTGTCAATGCTATCTCTGTTCAATATGAAGCACGACAGTTAGTCATACCAAGTGCTTAGGGATACTGGCGTCTAAACAACGTGTATCCTCTAGTTACAAGGTGTGTACTGAACTTAATTGCTCCTAAAAATTTGATATGAAAATTATTGATGAACAAATGAAAAATCTGAAAACAGTTACAAAAGGGAAAGTGTTAAAACCCAATATTAAAATCAGAAGCAATCATATTTGTTTAAGCTCAATACTATTTTTCTAACTTCTAAAGAAGTCATTGAAATTTGAATGAGTAAGATGAAGGGAGGTTAAACAAGATTCCAGTATGAGGGTTGATTCATTTCTATTAAAATTTGACCTCAGACATGGACATAGAATGTCACGCCCCGAGTGCGGAAGGAACCCGGTATGCGTGACGAGTTATATCGATCATGTCAATCAGAGCACGAGATAATTTGACCATAAGACAGAGTGCGCAAACAGCAAGATAAATAACCAAATCCTTTATTCCATTAATACCATCAAAAAACTCCATTACATAATCCTTCAAAGAAAAGAGTACTAAATGACATTCTAGACTCAATAAAGAGGAAAATTACAAAAATGACTCAAGAAAATAGAAAAGACACGACTAGATAGTAGCTTCAACGATCGGACGGCTCTACACTCTTCACTTGTGTCCATCCCCATCCGAATGATCTTCGTCATCGGAATTACCTGAAAAATAGGTGAAAAACTAGGGTGAGCGAACGCTTAGTAGGGATTATATCTCAAGAACAAGCTTGCTTAAAGTAAATAACATGTTACATGAAATGCAAGTATAGCTATGCATGAACTTATGATCATGTCGCGAAGGAATATCAAGAGAATAATGACGGGAACTAGCAAGTACAAGATATGATGTAAATTATCAAGAGATATCAAGCATGTAATCTTCAAGTCATGAATTGGCTATTTTATTTCAAGCAAGTATATACCCAATCTGGGCCACACAAGTCACATCATATCAAGTCAAGTCAAGCACTATAGAGATTGTGGAATGTCATTGATCAAGCTAGTCATGCACTCCGGTGTAATGTCACACCGTGCTCAATATAGCTCCCATGGGCACAAGTACTTTCGGGCGCTCCTCCTAAGACCAGACCGAGACCCATAATTTCCAGGCATTGAGTCATGTAAATATTTCGACATCCACTATAGTTTATATCCAATAGAATTCCAAAGGAATAAGCCATTGTAGGATACTAAGGTAGATTTCACGGAATAGGGAGTTCAAGGATAGAACTTGAATAAGGATGACTAGGTGATAAATCTCATGAAAACCATGACATTTCGGGAATCTGGGATAATTGGCGCCCACTCAGGCTGCCACCAATTACAGAAGTAGCGTCCACTGCATGGTCGCTAATTCTATGAATAGTAATAGGAATGAAAAGAAATGGCGTCCATATACGCGGTCATTCATTTTAATTGGCATCCACTGTCTGGTCGCACATTCCAGACAGAGACAAAACTCTCACAGAACCCTATAAATAGCGCTTTATGATGGCTAGGGCATCATATTTCTTTAGAGTGACATGATAATCAAGGTTCGAGGGTTTTTAGGGCACAACCTGCTCGGCTGCCTTGAGGGAATCCAAGGCTAGCGGAGTTTTACGGAGGTCTCAATGAAGAAAGCACCAGTCCGAAGGAAGGAATATCCCGCGGACGGTCCAATCATCACCAAGAGTTGAGGTGTAAGCGTGAAACATCATGAAACAGGGACTCTATCTTCGGAGGTGAGATAAGAGTGCCAGTAGACCTGCGGTATGGGTCAAAACCCGATAAAAACTAAGAAACAGGAAATAGCGACCACTCAAGCAGGTGCTATATAGATGTGTGATTGTTCAAAACATCGCTAAATCAATATTTTTACAGAAATTTAATAATTTTCACAAGAATGGGCAACCTTCCAGGAAGGCGCCATATACTTAAATAACACCCAAGAAATGGTCGTTAATTCATATTTTCCTATATTATTTTCCTTTTTAAATAAAAATTTAAGAATAAGCAACTCTGTATAGAGGCTCCATATCAAGAATAGGCGGCTGTGCAAATAATCGCTCATTCCTTAACGTATACAAATCATAAAGGATCGGGCATGTAATACCCCAAAATTTTGTATATGATATTTTAGAATTTTCTAGAATTTATATAGATTTTCTAAAATTTTCTAGAGATAAAAGATATTATTAAAATAATTTGGGTTAATTTAAAACCAAATAATAAGGCTCAATATTTATTAATTAACCTAGCCTTTTAAACAAGACCAAAATGTCCCAAAACCAAGCCCACAAGCTTTGGCCCACATTCTAGAAACTTAAAATAGGATATTTACGGAATTTAGGGGATAAATATACTAATTATCAGATAAATCAATGGATATATGACAAAGAGTTTGAAATGTTTCAAACTCGGCGCCCAAAGCTAAAAACGGTCTATCGGGCGACCACTTGGGGATTGAAAACGGTCTAGACTAGACCGCTACTATCTGCAGATTCCGTGAATGGAAGAAGGCCTGAAAAGATGGGAACTTTGGCATCCTAATCACCTAGGATCGATGATATCCATTAGTTAGAAGGGTCTAGAATGCTAGAGGATCGAATTGAAAACCTAATTTGGACTCTAAGATCATTCTAATCCATGGAAACCCTAGCTAACCCTATAAATAGACCCCAGAACCAACCTGCACGACCCTTACGTTTGGCTCGCGTGAAACTAAGGTAAGGAGGACGAATTTGAGGTAGGTTTTTTAAAAGGATTTGTTTATAATACTAAGGTATAACTACCCTCAAAATTTCATTCTAGGAGATCAAGCCCACGAGGAGTTAGAGGCATCCAAAGTCGCTGGTTTGGTACAAGTAACTCAGGAACCTGTGCGACCGGGCCAGATTGATCAGCAAGTTGGAAGCCCTAAACGAGGTAATTATATAGGGGTTCTTTAGAGTTATTTGTTCCTTTTAGTACCATCTTTTTACCCTCCAAGTTTCGTGGTCATAGGTGAAGAGGATCATAAGTTAGAAGGCCACGAAGTTGCTGGTTCGGTTCTAAACGAGTAGAAATTAGGGTTGACTTCTAGCTTTAAATTCGACGATGAAAGCCCAGATCAGAGGTAGGTTCTCTCATGAACGGCTTAAACATGATCTTAGGAGTAAAAGCCCTCAATTTCCAGTCGATTTCATGCATTGCACGTGGAGTATTTTATGTTTTATTAACTAATTCATTTTCCACGCATGAGTCTACTCCTTTAATGAAAAGGATGTAATTCTTACTTAATTTACATTCCCCTATGCATATTCTTGACCCAAATTTCTTTTGGCATGTTTTATTACATGTTTTTATGTCGTTTTCCATGCATCCATTTACCTTAGAGTAGCCATATTTCAGTTTTTATTGCTATTTACCGTAAACAGGAAGAAACCATCTTCCTGAAGACCGCCTGAAATCACTAGTGGCCCTACGATAGACTGCTAGGCCCGATAAAACGGTCCTCACATGACCGTTTATGTTTTATGAGTTCTGTGTTTATGTTAATCCGAAACATAATACATAATAGTCCTAAATATCATATGATAAGCTTAGCTAGCTAGGTTTTACACCTATTTTAAATGTTGTATTCTTGTACTTGGATATGTTAATCAATCATCCTAGTTGATTTCATGTTCCTTATGCACGTTGGGATTATTTTAAACTTATGCTAAATTCATGCCAAAACCATATACTCTTATAATTACATTAAATTTCACATGGCTCATGACTTGTCTAGTTTTAACTTGATCGTTGTTTTATCACGATCCTTTCTCAATCTATGAGTCATTTTTTTAAGTACAGGGCATATACTCCGGTATTTGACCATTAGTTACACTTTGCACTTATAGGCACACTCTCTTGGACTTATGAACCTCTCCGCCGGATATTCCTTCTGTCGGACTAGGGGATTATGTTTCAAGGCCTTCGTAAGACTCCGCGAGCTTGGGATTCTCACTAGGATGCCGAGCTGGTTGTACCATAAAAGCCAATTGTCTAGAAAGCACTTTACCGGTGTTTTATGTATTCTAGACCTTAGTGGCCCTATGGATGATCGCTAAAAGGCACCAAGCGGCCATTCACTAGACCGCAAAGCTCCAGAAGGTTTCACTTCGTCGACACTTCTTTTTCATGCGTCGACTCTATTCATAAAACGGTCTAGACTCTGACCGCTTTTTGCATGAAACAGTCCAGTAAATGACCGCTTTATCTTTGAACCTATCTTACCCGAGGATTGACCTTTGGGGTTGGTTTTCTTGAGTTCCTAGATGGACTTTGGATTATCTGGAGTCTCAAAACATGTTTAACAAATCAATATTAAGACATGAAACTTAATGAATGTACCGTTATGCTGTCGGAATGCCGCCGGAGTATAATATTCTTTTCATTCTTCCTTGATATCGCATGTCAATTTTGGTACGTTCTATACCTTGGTTACTTGGTCATGAAACTTATTATTTGGAATTGAATTATTGGCCGAAATCATTGTTATATCTTGTGGAAGTAGCTGGATTTATAACTTGAAGATGCATGACCGGGCACGGATTGTGTCCAAGGGCTCCATACTAGCCCCCACGGCCGATGGTCGGAAACGTGCTATAAATCATGGGGTACGATGATACTGGCGTCGCATTGCGCTGGGAGTACTTTCTCTTATAAATGAATGAAAACCACGAGTCTCGTTATGGAAATTACATACTTGTTAATGACTTTCTATTACATAGCCTTACAAGGTTGTGTAAAGTACTTTCTAGTTACATGCTCGTACATTCTTGTTCATGAAAATGCCAAATTTACATCTACATGATTAATCTTGCTTGTTCATGGTCTATACTCGCTCACATCTACTTGCTCAGTTATTTCATGATTCATGGTTATCTTGGTTTATATCGCTTGATTATCACATTTTTATTTTTATCTTAAGATCTTAGAGCTAATACACTAATCATTTAAATATTGCCTTCATGTTGATACAAAGATACCTACTGGGCAAGTGTGCTCATACCTACTTTCTCAATTTTCCAGGAAGTATAGGTGAATCGGATTCGGAACATACAAGTAGTGTGTCCGAGAGTGATTGAAGGTCAAATGGATCGAGTGAAGACCTAGTTGTCAAGTGTCTAGTCGAGTACTATTGTAATTTTCTATTTTCTTGAGTCTATGATGTAAGGATGTTTAAAGTCGTGATCTTATGAACATTTGGGTCATTATTATGAATAAAGTTAGAATTTTAAAAAATATACTTGTGTAATTACTTTTGTGTGATTGTCTTGCGCTCTGATTTTTTGCTTGCGAGAGGCTTACCCTGCCGACTGTTCACGTTCCCAAAATTTCTTCCGCTGTATTAAAAGCTCGGGGCGTGATAGTTAGAGTGGTATCAGAGCCTAGGCCTAGAAGTCCTAGGAAAGATGTCATGTCATAGGTTAAGTCCAAGGTTTAAGGACCCATACCTATGAAACAAGGAAAGAAAATTTCCCACCCATGAGAGAAATTGGGTAGAACCTAGGATGAGCTAGTAATTAGAAATTATCTTTAAGATTAACCCATCAATTCCGTTAGAATTAATAAATCTATTACTCTTCTTAGGTACCTTACTCTTACCATGGCTCACCGTGTTGATTGGGGTGGAATGCAACAAACTGTTGCGGGTCTCACTCAGGCCTTGTAAAATATGGCTCAAGCCGGTGCTAGGGCAGGAGCTGGTGATCTACACTGTAATTTCTGGAGTTTGAATCCTCCGCGATTTAATGGTTCTTCCAATCCAGATGAAGTAGAAACTGGATTGACGAGATGAATCGTATCTTCGAGGTCATGCAATGTGCCGACCAAGAGAAGGTTTGTCTTGATACATTCCAGCTTAACAAAGATGTGCGTACATGGTGGAAGTCTATACCTACACCACCTGCAGATGCACCACACACTTGGGAAGGATTTATAAGGCTCTTTCGAGCTAAATATTTCTCTGAGCATGTCAAGGAGAGGAAGGCAGTTGAATTTACGTCACTACGTCAAGGCATGTTGACGGTGGCAGAATATGAGTTACAGTTCTCTTGCCTGGCACCTTATGCTCAACATGTAGTGAGTACGGATCTTCTTAAAGCAAATCGCTTTATGGACGGGCTGCAGCCCATTTTTATCCAGCAACTTGGCCTGCAAAACATTCGGACCAATGCAGAGATGGTCCAACGGGCACACTTATGTGAATGGACCTTGGAGAAGGTCAATAAACTCAAGGTAAAAGTGGAGGAGCCGAGCTGAAAGTCTGACCGGCGAGGTAAGAAGCAAGAAAAATTAAGCATCACCTATAACTCTTGGGATAGTAAGAAGAGATCCCAGAATGGGGACGGAAAGGATGATCATCGGAACAAGAAGAGTAAAGAAGAAGATAAGCAAGTCATGGCGGCTTGCTCGTTCTGTGATAAATTCGGTCACGCGGCCAAAGAATGTTGGAAGCGTTTGGGCGCATGCCTAAGATGTGGAAGTCGGGAGCATCGCATGCCTGACTGTCCTCTGATGAAAGAGCAAACATCCACAAGGAGCAATGGTGGATGAAAGCGGCAAGCTAGATTGAATGCTGTGTTAGAGGATGAACCAACCAAAGAAGGGGAGCTCCTTGAAGGTACAATTCATATTTATTCTCATCCTGCTTTTGTGTTATTTGATAAAGGTGGTACTCATTCTATTATTGCTAATTCCTTTGCAAAAACATTGCCTATTTTGCCTGTTCCCTTACCATCGGATTTAACCATAGTCACTCCTTTAGGGTCGGGAACGGAATTGAAAACCTATTTCCCTAATAGTGAAGTTATTGTAGAAGGGCATAATCTTCCTGCTAATCTCGTATGCCTTGATATGGAAGGCTACGACACCATATTAGGAGTTGATTGGCTTGTAGACCACGACGCCTATATAAATTGTCATAGTAGGATAATTTCTTTTCGAAAACTAGGTCTTTCACGATTTTTCTTTCTTGGCATCAAATACCGGAAGCATCCCTCTCTTATTTCTTCTCTTTACGCTTGCAAACTCATTTCGCAAGGATGTCTAAGGAAATTCGGATAGAAGAAATCTCCGTAGTTAGGGAGTTTCCTGACATTTTCCCTTCCGAGTTACCTGGCTGACCGCCCGAAAGGGAGGTTAACTTTACCATTGAACTCACACCTGGAGCAGCACCAGTGTCAATAGCTCCTTACAGGATGTCCCCCATGGAATTGAAGGAACTAAAGAAACAATTTCAGGAGCTGCTAGAAAAAGGCTTCATTCGACCTAACACATCCCCTTGGGGTGCACCAGTCTTATTTGTCAAGAAGAAGGACGGTTCCCTCAGATTATGCATTGACTACCGACAGTTGAATCAACTTACTATCAAAAACAAATATCCACTGTCGCGTATTGATGATATGTTTGACTAACTTTCTGGCGCGGAGTACTTCTCCAAGATCGATCTCAGGTCAGGCTATCATCAACTGAGGGTCAAGGATGAAGACATTCAGAAGACTACTTTCCGAAGCCGATACATACATTATGAATTTGTGGTTATGCCGTTCGGTTTAACTAATGCAAATGCAAATGATGAATAATGTGTTCTGGCCTTATCTTGACCAATTTGTGGTCGTATTCAATGATGATATTCTCATCTATTCAAAGACAAAGGAAGAACACGAGGAACATCTAAGGGTTGCCTTGCAAACCTTGCGGGAACACCAACTTTATGCTAAGTTAAACAAATGTGAATTTTGGCTTAAGGAAGTCTCTTTTCTTGGCCATATTATTTCTAAAGAAGGCATTGCAGTAGATCCTTCTAAGGTTGAAGCTGTTAGGAATTGGAGCCGACCGAACACCGTATCTGAAGTTTGAAGTTTCATTGGCCTGGCTGGTTATTATAGGCGATTTATCAAGGATTTCTCCAAAATCGGCGCTCCTTTAACAAGACTCACCAGGAAGGAAAATCCTTTCAAGTGGACAAAAGAATGTGAAGAAAATTTCTTAGCCCTTAAAGAGCATCTCACCACGGCACCTATATTGGCATTGCCCGTAGAAGGTGGCGGATTTAAAGTTTATACAGATGCATCCGGCATTGGCCAAGGGTGTGTACTCATGCAAAATGGCAAGGTGATTTGTTATGCTTTAAGACAGTTAAAGCGGCATGAGGAAAATTATCTTGTTCATGATCTGGAACTGGCTATTGTTATATTTGCCTTGAAGATTTGGCGTCACTACCTTTATAGAGAGAAATTCATGGTCTATTCGGACCATAAGAGCTTGAAATATCTATTCTCTCAGAAAGAGCTAAATATGAGGCAAAGGCAATGGTTAGAGTACCTTAAGGACTTTGATTTTGCTATACAATATCATCCTGACAAGGAGAATGTTATAGTCGATGCGCTCAGCAGGAAACCGATGGGAAAGCTATCAAGTCTCATGAAAGGTATGACTAATCTTATTTCTAAATTTGCTTAGTTGAATTTAGATATTAATATGAAGATGAAAGAGGATTGCTTTATAGCCAATATCCGGGCACAACCCACATTAATAGAAGATCTAGTCAAACTCCAAGATAATCACCCTGTGTTATTGGAGATCAAAGCCAATATGGAGCAACGGTCGGATTTCTCTATTGCAAATAATGGAAGATTGTTATTCAGGGGACGAGTTTGTATACCGGATCATTTGGATACTAAGAAATTGA
This sequence comes from Amorphophallus konjac, assembly GCA_022559845.1. Taxonomy (NCBI): domain Eukaryota; kingdom Viridiplantae; phylum Streptophyta; class Magnoliopsida; order Alismatales; family Araceae; genus Amorphophallus; species Amorphophallus konjac. Next base: position 352,454,535 of record CM040121.1, read on the forward strand.
TCCTAGAAGAAGCTCATAAATCTAAGTACGCCATTCACCCTGGTGCTATCAAGATGTATCAAGAGCTCAAAAGGAATTATTGGTGGCCTAATATGAAAAGGGAAGTAGCGGACTATGTGTCACGTTGCCTCACTTGTCAACATATTAAGGCGGAACATCGAAGACCTGCTGGAAAACTACATCCCTTGGAAATTCCAGAATGGAAATGGGAGAGTATAGGGATGGACTTTATCATGGGACTGCCTAAATCAAGAGGTGGACATGATGGAATGTGGGTGATCATAGACCGTTTAACAAAATTGGCTCATTTTTTACCTATTAAAAGTCGATGGTCTGTAGATATCTTGGATGCCTTATACATGAAGGAGATCGTTAAGTTACATGGTGTCCTTGTCACTATTATTTTTGATCGAGATCCCTGATTTACTTCACAATTCTGGGAGGGTTTGCAACATTCTTTAAGGAATCGATTGAATTTTAGTACTGCTTTCATCCACAAATTGATGGACAAACTGAAAGAACCAATCAAGTGGTAGAAGATATGTTGAGAACATGTGTTATAGACTTCGGTGGAAGCTGGCACGACCATTTACCTCTAGTAGAATTTACCCACAATAATAGTTATCAAGTTAGCATTCAAATGGCACCATTTGAGGCACTATATGGGAGAAGCTGTCGCTCACCTATCTGCTGGAGTGAAGTTGGGGAAAGACAACTTCTAGGTCCAGAATTGATAAGGGATACTACCGAGAAAGTTAAGCTAATTTAAGAAAGACTCAAGATGGCCCAAGATAGACATAAATCATATGTTGAAAATCGAAGGCGTGACCTGGAATTTTAAGTAGGTGACCATGTATTTCTCAAGATCTCTCTGGGTCGAGGTATTCAAAGGTTTGGCATCAAAGGCAAGCTTACACCAAGATTCATTGGCCCTTTTAAAATTCTTGAAAGAGTGGGAGAGGTGGCGTATCGACTAGCTTTGCCTCCTCAATTAGTAGGAGTTCATGATGTATTCCATGTCTCTATGTTAAAGAAATATGTCTATGATCCGTTCCACATTATCACTTATGATAATCTGGAGATCCAAAAGGATTTGACGTACGAGCTAAATCCAATCAAAATAATTGAACAAGAGGTACGTCAACTTTGGAATAAAGTTATTCCCATGGTCAAAGTCTAGTGGACCAAATCTTGCCCACATGAAGCAACATGGGAGACGGAGGAAGCCATGCACAAGAGATTTCCCGATCTATTTAAATGTAAGTACACTCTCCCTTAAAGCCTATGTATTGGAATTTGAGGACCAAATTCCCTTAAGTGGGGGATGGTGTAATACCCCAAAATTTTGTATATGATATTTTAGAATTTTCTAGAATTTAATTAGATTTTCTAAGATTTTCTAGAGATAAAAGCAATTATTAGAAGAATTTGGGTTAATTTAAAACTAAATAATAAGGTCCAATATTTATTAATTAACATGGCCTTTGAAACAAGACCAAAATGGCCCAAAACCAAGCCCACAAGGTTTGGTCCACATTCTAGATACTTAAAATAGGATATTTATGGAATTTAGGGGATAAATATACTAATTATTGGATAAATCAAAAGATATATGACAAAGAGTTTGAAATGTTTCAAACTTGGCACCCAAAGCCAAAAACGGTATATCGGGCGAACGCTTGGGGATTGAAAACGGTCTAGACTAGACCGCTACTATCTGTAGATTCTGTGAATGGAAGAAGGCATGAAAAGATGGGAACTTTGGCATCCTAATCACCTAGGATCGATGATATCCCTTAGTTAGAAGGGTCTAGAATGCTAGAGGATCAAATTGAAAACCTAATTTGGACTCTAAGCTCGTTCTAATCCATGGAAACCCTAGCTAACCCTATAAATAGACCCCAGAACCAACCTGCACGACCCTTACGTTTGGCTCATGTGAAACTAAGGTAAGGAGGATGAATTTGAGGTAGGTTATTTAAACATATTTGTTTATAATACTAAGGTCTAACTACCCTTAAAATTTCGTTCTAGGAGATCAAGCCCACGAGGAGTTAGAGGCATCCAAGGTCGCTGGTTCGGTACAAGCAACTCAGGAACCTGTGTGACCGGGCTAGACTGATCAGCAAGTTAGAAGCCCTAAACGAGGTAATTATATTGAGGTTCTTTATAGTTATTTGTTCCTTTTAGTACCATCTTCTTACCCTCCAAGTTTTGTGGTCATAGGTGAAGAGGATCAGAAGTTAGAAGGCCACGAAGTTGCTGGTTCGGTTCTAAACGAGCAAAAATTATGGTTGACTTCCAGCCTTAAATTCGACGATTAAAGCCCAGATCAGAAGTAGGTTATCTCATGAACGGCTTAAACATGATCTTAGGAGTAAAAGCCCTCAATTCTCAATCGATTTCATGCATTGCACATGGAGTATTTTATGTTTTATGAACTAGTTCATTTTCCATGCATGAGTCTAACACTTTAATGAAAAGGATGTAATTCTTACTTAATTTTCATTCCCCTATGCACATTCTTGACCCAACTTTCTTTTGGCATGTTTTATTACATATTTTTCATCATTTTCCATGCATCCATTTACCTTAGAGTAGCCATATTTTGTTTTTTATTGCTATTTACCTTAAATAGGAAGAAACGATCTTCTTGAAGACCGCCTAAAATCACTAGCGGCCCTGCGATAGACCGCTAGGCCCGATAAAACGGTCCTCACATGACCGTTTACGTTTTCTAAGTTTTGTGTTTATGTTAATCCGAAACATAATACATAATAGTTCTAAATATCATATGATAAACTTAGCTAGTTAGGTTTTACACCTGTTTTAAATGTTGTATTCTTGTACTTGGATATGTTAATCAATCATCCTAGTTGATTTCATGTTCCTTATGCACGTTGGGATTATTTTAAACTTATGCTAAATTCATGCCAAAATCATATACTCTTATAATTACATTAAATTTCACATGGTTCATGACTTGTCCAGTTTTAACTTGATCGCTATTTTATCATGATCCTTTCTCAATCTATGAGTCATTTTCTTAAGTACATGGCATATACTCCGGTATGTGACCATTAGTTACACTTTACACTTATAGGCACACTCTCTTGGACTTATGAACCTCTCCGCCGGATATTCCTTCTGTCAGACTAGGGGATTATGTTTCAAGGCCTCCGCAAGACTCCACGAGCCTGGGATTCCCACTAGGACGCCGAGCTGGTTGTACCATCAAAGCCAATTGTCTAGAAAGCACTTTACCGGTGTTTTATGTATTCTGGACCTTAGCGGCCCTATGGATGACTGCTAAAAGGCACCAAGCGGCCATTCACTAGACCATAAATCTCCAGAAGGTTTCACTGCGTTGACACTTCTTTTTCATCCGTCGACTCTATACATGAAATGGTCTAGACTCTGACCGCTTTCTGCATGAAACGGTCCAGTAAACGACCGCTTTATCTTTGAACCTGTCTAACCTGAGGTTTGACCATTGGGGTTGGTTTTCTTAAGTTCCTAGATGGTCTTCAGATTATCTGGAGTCTCATCACATGTTTAACAAAGTAATATTAAGACATGAAACTTAATGAATGTACCGTTATGTGATAGCCACAAATCCGTCGTTGAAAAGCCGTGCGACAATTTCAAAATATTCACACTCACTCACTTTTAAAGATTGGAAAATCAAGTATAGTGGTAAGTGGAGTCGATCCCACTAGGAGGAAATAACATTTTGGAACAAGTTGGAAAAATATCTTTTTGCTTTGAAAAGCCGAGTTTTGAGTGAGATTAATCTAAGGAAAAATAAATTGCATGAAAATAAATTCACTAAAGAAGATGAGAGGGGTAAAGAAAAGAACTTAGAAGAGATAGAAAGAGGAACTAAGACAACCATAATTTGTAAAGATAAGCTTTTATTAAGATGGAAGTGAAAAGTACACTCTATGAAAATGAAAAATTACAACTCATAAAATAATGAAAAGGGGAAAGAATATAGCCAAGATAAAGATGAAGGTGAAGATCGCCGTGGAAAGAGGTGAATGAAGAAGCCATCGTCGTCCACGTCACGAGCCTTGGAACGTCACCCGCCTTGATGTGCATGCCCCCATACAAGGAGAGTTGTGAAGGACACACTTTGGAGAGAAATATAGAGAGGAGTGCGGAAGGGTTTGTGTGGAGATGAAGAAGGAAGAAGATGAGAAAGTAAGACAGTGGGAAAATAAATATAACTCGTAAACGAAAAAAGAAATCTAGATCTATAACAGAGGAAGAACGTTGATGAAGAACTCAGAGAGAAAAGAAGAGTGGAAGGTCTTCAAAACGGAGGAAGAATAGAGGCTAGCATCTTGGATGAATAGTACAAACGGGAAGATAGTACCTTGAAAAAGAGAAAATAACTTTAAAACTAGAATAAATTATAAGATGATGTAGAAGAAGACGTTGTAGAGCATTTAAAAAGGAAGAACTTTGGTGAAGAAATGAAGAGAAGAAGAGAATCCAAAATGGGGGAAATAAGGGGAAGAATCAGAGAGAAACACTGGTTCGCAGATGAACAGGACAGCACAGTGAAAAACACGAAATAACTTTAAAACAGGAAGGAATTAGAAGATGATGTAGAAGAAGAAGTTGCAGAGCATTTAAGAATGAAGAACTTACATGCAGAGTGCAAGAGCATAAAATGAACCAAAGGGGGAGAAATCGACGACCTAAGATGTGAGAGGGAGAGGGAGAGTGAAAAATTGCCAAAAGAACTCCCCATTCTCCTCCTTGTCATGGGCTATTTATAGGGAAAGTTGGGTAGATGGAGGGTGGAGATTGTATCAAAATGAGATGGATGGCTAGAATTTAGGTAGAATATGATGCATGGGGAAGAGGAAAAGGAGGTGGGCACCCCCTTTCCCAAGGCTCAGCTAGCTCTCCTTTATTTCAAACTTTGAATTTAATTTTCCCTCCAACCAAAATATGTGTTTCTTTTCCTCAATTTCAAACTTTTGAAATTTCTTTTCCCTCCAACCAAAATATGTGCTTTTGACTTGGTCAAAGTGGTGATGATAATTTTGCCCCCGACTTCTTTTACAATTACCTTCGGTGTCCTACACAAACATAATTATAATTTAGTCCATAAAAATTATCATAATGTGCATATAAATCTCAAATGCTCATGGTTATGCAATGGAGAATTAATGCTCACGGCCCTCAACTTTAATTTTATAAATAAAATCACCAAATTAATCAATTTGCGTGAAAGCTCCAAGTTAAATGCGGAGTTGAGGTTAAATATGAAATATGCATAATTACCTAATTATGTGCACATAAAATTGTGTCCATGCGATGAATTACCATCGAAAATGGACACTTATCACATCCCAAACTTACTCATTGCTAGTCCCTTAGCAATGTAAATAAATTAAAATTTAGGACTAACAAGAGTTTGAAAGATTTCATGCCTCCAATCAAGATCCCCCTTAACAGAATCAACTACGGATTAGGAATTTGGAATTATTAAAGTGTACTAGCCATATGATTAGAACATGATGCTCTCATAGAACACTCTCAAAATCTCATAGCATTTGTGCTCGTGAAATCTAAATCCATAGTTTAGACAATTACGTCCTACAGATTGCCATCTTAGCTAGGTGTCTTTCAACTCTACCTCCCAGATCAGAGCTTTGATCATAATATCCTTCATTTTTTTATTAACACATGGTGCAGCACAACCCTTCACTGTTTGACGCGAACCTCAACTCTTGTCTTAGGAGAAGCAGGCCCGGTTACTAAGATCAGGGGCATTTTCCATGATTTTTTTTTCTTTTCTTTCCATTTTTTTTCAACACATGGTGCTGCACAACCCTTCACCGTTTGACGCGAACCTCGACTCTTGCCTTAGGAGAACCAGGCCCGGTTACTAAGATCAGGGGTATTTTCCATGGTTTTTTTTTGATCTAACTCTTCACTAGGGAGGGCAGAGTATCAAACACCATACCAAATGACGGAAGGCTTGTCTTTCCTGTTTTATTAGTGTGCAAGTGAGTTTTTTTTAATGCTAAGGGACCTTAGGAGATTCTAAACTAATTTCGCTGACTAGACAAAAAAAATCATTCCATCATTCATCTCCATAGTTTTTTTTTCAGAGTCTCTTTTATGAAAGTATGAATCTTGAAAGCTCAGTTGGGGCTCTTTTTTTTTTGATAACAACATGCGATAGCAATTAGCATGATATTTGTACAAGGCAGCAGGTTGCATGAGATTTTTACAATGATTACCCTTACCCCCCAACTTAAATGGCATCGTCTCTGATGGCATGAAGAATATATGCACAAGACAATGCATACATGAATGCTTGGGAAGGAAAGGTACAACCTGGGGTGCGTAGATAGGGCTATTTTCGCAGGCAACTTTGCGAACGACTTCTTTCAACTCCTACAAACACAAATGAAAATGACTCACTAGATTATTGAAGGGAAATGGTTAGGTTGCCTCCCAACAAGCGCTAAGTTTAACGTCTTCAGCCAGACGACCTTCTTGTATTTATCATGGGTCACTCAGTGGGATTGATTCCTTTGATGAAAGTTGTTTGTTCTCCAAGTAGGGTTTGAGACGCTGACCATTGACAGTAAAAATTTGACCATTTTTAGGATCTAGGATTTTGACAGCACCATGATCAAAGGCTTTGAGCACAATAAATGGTCCATCCCATCTAGACTTCAATTTTTCGGGGAATAAGCGCAACCTTGAATTAAAGAGCCAAACTTTTTGATCAGGTTGAAATGATTTTCTCACGATGTGTTTATCATGGAAAGCATTAGTCTTGGCTTTGTAAATCTTGACATTTTCATAGGCTTCATTCCTCAACTCTTCCAACTCATTTAGTTGTAGGACCCAATGAGATCCGACTTGGGCCAAGTCAAAATGGAACTGCTTAATAGCCCAATAGGCCCTATGCTCAAGCTCAACGGGTAGGTGACAAGTTTTTCCAAAGATTAACCTATATGGAGACATTCCAATGGGAGTTTTGTATGCTGTCTGATAGGCCCAAAGAGCGTCATCCAATCTTTCGGATCAATCCTTCCTATCGGGCCTAACAGATTTCTGCATGATGTTTTTGATCTCCCTATTGGATGTCTCCACTTGGCCACTTGTTTGGGGGTGGTAGGGGGTGTCAATCTTATGAGTGATCCCATATTTCTCGAGAAGAGCTCGGAATTGGGCATGAGTGAAATGAGAACCTCCATCACTAATGATCACCCTTGGACACCTGAACCTTGAAAATATATTCTTTCGAACAAACTTCATGACAACTTTGTGATCATTGGTCCGGGTGGCAATGGCTTCAATCCACTTAGACACATAGTCGACTGTCACAAGAATTTACTCATGTCCAAATGATGGCGGAAAGGGTCCCATAAAATCAATTCCTCAAACATCAAAGATTTCGACCACTAGAATGGGGTTAAGTGGCATCATATCTCTTTTGCTCATGTTTCCAATGGCTTAACACCTAAGACAAGTCTTGCTAAATTCATATGCGTCTTTGAAGATAGTGGGCCAGAAGAATCCACTTTGTAACACTTTGGCAGCTATTTTCTTTCCCGCGAAGTGTCCCCCACAAGCTAGAGTGTGACAAATGTTCAGAACGCTTTGTTGGTCCTCCCCTGGGACACACCTCTGAATTATTTGATCCGGACCCATGTGGAACAATTTAGGATCTTCCCAGAAATAGTGTTTTATTTTGACAAAGAAATGTTCTTTTTCATGTTTATACCACTGTTGTACCCGGACTATTTTCCCAGCAAAATACCCAAAAATAAGGGTTCGAGAATTTTCTCGAACACCTTCAAGGCATGGGCTACCCGGCCCCTCTGACAATCCAGTGGGCCCGACCAACGGCCCCAACCCGTTAGCCGAGGTGCACGGTGGCACCAGCAATCGATCGGGACCACTCCCGACTCCTAAGTTGCGGACTTTGCCCGCCTTCTACACGACCACCCGGGCCATCCCGGGGACACTCCGACTACAAGCCACACCACGTGGCACCCAGTGAAAAGGCCAGGGGCCTACCCCGGGATGCCTTCTTTCAACCCTCCAATGTCAAAGGGAGATCGAAATAGGTCAACCACAGGCTCAGGAGGCCAGTAGTAAGCGTGTACGGTTCACACACGCGTGTTCGGCGTTCTACCGAACACCTTGTGTGCGCACATGTTTCAACCCTTCTACACCAATCCACGGGCCACCCCATAATTCCAGTACACCAATTGGGTCCTACAACGACCCCCCAGCAAGTCAGGGCCACCCCCGACCCTCAGACACGTGGCAATAAGCCACTAAACTTAGCTCTCGGGCCAACCCGAGGCTACCCTGCCAACCCGCCGTACAACATGGCACGCGGAACAAAGCAAGTCTCATCGGCCCAAGGTGCCTCTTCCCAGTCCCTACGGACTTCTACCCTTGGCCCTAGGCCAAATCCAAGGCCCGTCGGCCACTTACGCGGCTCGTTCGGTAGCCCGGGGTGTACCGGGCATTCGCCCGAACATTTTACGAGCGGCCACTACAACTCGAAGAATAATGGCTCTCATGGGCCATTTCAATATCCCAGAACTTCATATTCCCCAAGGGATATCCCCAAACGACGAAGGAAGACCCCCGGGGGCCATCCCTCGTGGTTCTGGCTTTGCCCGGGGTTCGTGCGCCCCAGGGTGTGGCCACGCCCCCGGGGAGAGCGAACTCCCCGGGGGGCCACGCCCGCTCCCCAGCCCGGAGGCCTGACAGCCCTCCCCAGTCCCAGTCCATGCAAACTCTCAGTTTTGCGGTCCGAGGTTCGTGCAAGGTTCGTACGTCGTACCCGTACGTGGAAGAACTCACGAAGATGAAGCCCCGGGATTACGTCGATCACAACAAACACGTTCCTCGCACGCACGTGGCCGGTCAACTAGTATCCTCCTGTCCTTTTCTTCTTAACCAATTTAGGAAGAAAATTCACAAAAAACTGGGTTTTATAGAGGTGGGACCACTCCCCCTCTCTCTCTTCTACCTGGTCCGCCCAAACCCCCCCCCTTGGGGAGGGGTTTAGGCGGACTAGCTTGGGCCTCCAAGCTGGTCTGCCTAAACCCCCCAAAGGGGGGGGGGGGTTAGGCGGACCAGCCTGGACCCCAGGCTGGTCCGCCTAAACCCTGGGTAATAAAAAAAGATTTTTAAAATAAAAAAAGAAGGACCACTTTGATCCGCCTAAACCCCCTGGGGGAGGGGGTTTAGGCGGACCAGCTTGGACCCCCAAGTTGGTCCGCCTAAACCTCTCCAAAAAAAAAAAAAAAGATTTTTCCCCTCTAAAGAGGGGTTTAGGCGGACCAGACCAGCCCCTTGGGCTGGTCCGTCTAAACCCCATCCCTCACACTCCCACACACACAAAACACACACAAATAAAATTCAAATAAGATAAAAATAAAAGCACTATTTGGGGGGTTTACCCGGACCAAGTTGGACCCTCAACTTGGTCCGCCTAAACCCCACCCCCACCCCTTCAACTTCTATAAATTGCCCCCCTTGCCAAAGGATAAAAAAAGGCATATGGTATGTGAGGCACGGACCCACGGACGGACGAGCAAACTTCCTTGGCCTAATTGTCGCACCCTCGGATTCCCGGGGCTTTCGGCAATGGTCGAGAATGCGACAAGACAAGTGCGCGCGCGGTTAGCTTGCTAGTCGGCTCACACACGCCGAGGGTATGTCGCACATACTCCCCTCACGCGATGTCTAGCCGTCTCATGCCAAGTCCATCCCCGCCACATGTAAGATGACCGTACCAACGGCAAATACGCCCGCACCCCAGGTCTACCCATGTACGGCAACTTCCGACACTTATGACGGTGACAAAGGGTACTTCATAGCACCGCGTCGGCCCTCGACACAGAACCGCGTGCCCACCGTTCACCTCCCAGTCGGCCGTCGGCCCCTCAGATCGACAAATCAAGTCTAGTCGGACCTGTGGCCCGGGAATCATAGTCCCGGGGCCGACCTCGACTCCCCAGCATGACAACACTCGCCGTCCGAGACCTGGACCCAAGCGCTCACCTTGAGCCACGTCTGACCTCCGCCAGGTGCCAGCCCGTGTCTGTTCTGGCAACCAAGGCAGTCGGACCTACACCAACTCTTCTGTAAAGAGCTCCAGTAAAACACGCGGACATCCGCTTTGTCACGCAATGACCCGGGGACCGACTCACATGTCAGAATTGTCCCGCGGCTTGCTCCAGTTGTACATCGGCCCATTATGGCCCGCTTGTAAAGCCCATGGGGCTCATCATAAAACCAGTGAAATACATACGTCCATATTCAAGCCTCCAGCTTCCTACCCACTCCACTCGGCATCCGTGCCCAACACCCTGACCACAGTTAACACCCCTCGGTCTTACGCTTACCCCTGGCTACTGGACGCCTCCGGCCCTCCACCCACGGCTTCAGACACATATACAGACTTTTCTTCAACATAGAACGAAGGTATTCGGATTCAATACGATGTAAATAAACACTGGTTGCTTGTGTCCGGTGGGGAAAGATGTCCTATACAAGATTCCCGCAATCGCCTACGCACTCGCACCCATGGAACCCCTTCTCTCCACGTGTCACCCGATCACCCGAGCCCACGTGCCACGCCCTTGTGGCACTTCCCCGGTCAAACCTTGGTTTCATGAGTGATTGTCGAGAGATCGACTGGCACGCCCGCATCTTGTCCGATTAACCCTTATCCCGACACTTCCGTGCCATTCGACCCTTTCCGACTTTCCATAAAAAGGAGAGTGCCCGGTACCGCTGTGAGAGGCATGCACCCATGAGGAGTATACCCGGTATACATCAAAATCCCGTATTTTCCTTCCCCGCTGTATCCCTTCACTCACCTCGGTAATCGGCATAAAAAACCCGCGCAACAGTGAGCATGGCATGCCCGGTGGGACCTCTCCCGCCTTCCTTATTTTTGCTGAAGAAAAGTCTGTGCCAGCCCTGAAGCCCGGTGCCCTTTCCCTATCCTTGCAGGAGAGGCAGAGGAGGGTACTTGTGCGCGTTCTCCAGCGGCTCTCGATTCGCGTTCTGATCGTCGGGCCGTTCTTGGCGACTGTCAGCGACTGTCGCCTCCGCAGCACTCAACATTCCAGCAACCATGGCGGCCGTCACTTATGGCCCCAACGTCATTGCCACTCATGCCCGGGTGGGCTACTTGGCGATGCCGATTGCTTTCGACAGCTTCGCCCCGGTTATCGGATCACCCTACTTCTTGGGTGTGATCCCTGTGGCTGCTTCTCAGCCAACTCCAGTCTCTCCAGTGGCCCCCGTGGCCAACGCGCCATGCGCGCCTCCAGCTCCAGTGTCCCGCCCGAGTGCCGAGCGCCGGACTGTCACTGCAAGCCCCTACAGGGCCCCCACATCAACGCTGGCCCGGGTGAACATCACCTCCCAAGGCCAGCTTCGTCTGATCTCCAACACGGGCCCTCCACCCCGGACTTCAATCACCATCACGGCATCTCCCTCAAGTCCTCAGCCCCGAGCCGCAGCCAAGCCGGCACCCAACACGGGCTCCCTGCCCTGGGTCCACGGCTCCTCAACATTCTCCTCGGGTCCTCAGCCCCGAGCCGCATCCAAGCCAGCACCCAACATAGGCTCCCTACCCCGGGTCCACGGCTTCCCAACATCTTCCTCGGGTCCTCAACCCCGAGCCGCAGCCAAGCCGGCACCCAACACGGGCTCCCTACCCCAGGTCCACGACTTCCCAGCATCTCCCTCGGGTCCTCAATCCCGAGCTCCAGCAAAGCCGGCACCCGGCACGGGCTTTCGGCCCCGGGTCTACGGCTCCTCAGCATCTGCATCAGATTTCTGACCCCGAATCCCAGCGAGGCCCACACTCAACGTGGGCTCACAGCCCCGAGTTCACGACTTCCCTGTAGTGCACTCGGAACCCCAGTCCCGAGCTGCAGTTGAACTGGCTCTCCCCGTGGGTCTTCCACCCAGAGGGCAGCGTTCCTCAGCACCTTCCTCGGGCATCCCGACCCGAGCCTGGACTACGTCGGCACCTACTCCGGGTCCTCGACCCAAGGGCGTCGGGGCTCAAGCACTTCCAGCAGCTTTGCCTTCCGGTGAAAGATTGTCATCTCGAGCCTCGGTGACACTCTTATCGATGCGGGTGAAGGCTTACACCCGAGTCGCCCAACCATCGACTCCTGGTGTGGGTTACCTACCCCGGGGATCGATCCCGGCACTTCAGACTAACGGCTTCATGTTGCCGGTCGTTCCGGGCCATGTTTTCTCGGTCTACCATCTTGGGGCGGAGTCTTCCTCAGCTCCTCAGAAGAAGCATCGCCATGGCCGCAGAGGCAGGCACCTCGCTGCCGCGACTAGCAATTCTGGCAAGACAGTCCTTGTCGGTGACTTGCGGATCCGTCTCGACGGGGGTGAACCAATCATACCCCAGTAATGGACCATTCCCACCATCCCCACCTCCAATCGTTTCAACCTCTTGCGTCAAACATGAGAGGACGGGGCGAAGCTCAAAGGAGCGGGGTCCTCGGCGGCAGCCCGGGGGCACCCACCGTAGCTAGACACATGGCCTCCCAAGACAACTCGTAGGAAAAGCGGCAACAAGGGAGACCAGCAACCTGACTTGAGGAGAATCTAGGTCACCCCAGAGGAAGCTCAGGCTGTTCGAAGGGCGCGTATCACCAACCCCCTGTGAGCACTCAAACGTGGAATAAGACGGGATGCGACTTGCTTCACAGTAGCATCGTCTCACGACGCCCAATCATCTAATGTCCCCTGCGCAAGCAAGCGGAGGCAAAGGCGAGCCCGTCCTTGGGCCATCCAGCAACCTTGTGGGGGCATCTCTCGCCCCATATATTTTCAAAGCCCCGGTTGCCCGCCAGCATGGTTCCATTACATCCGTCACATTTTTCTAAGTCAATTCATGTAATTTTCATATTTTCTTTGAGTCATAATTATGTAATTTTCCTTTTATTTGAGTCTTGTACCTAGGTTAATGAGTCATTTACCTAGGTTAAGTGTCATTATGTTGATAGATTAGTTTATGGGCCCAATTCATTGGGCTTGGCCCAAGGGCACCCCCCCTTCCCTTGGTTATTTGTCATTGTGTTAAGAGTCAAGGTCTTTTGTAGAAATGTGGGTTGCCTATATATAGGACCCCATTTCCTCCATTTGAACTAATGAATCAATGAATGAAAAACTTGCCATTTTGAGAGTTTACACTTCTTATCTAGTGGAGAGATTCCATTTTTTGGGTGAGAGACCCTAGGGGGGAGATTCCCCACCCATCCCTCTCTTAATCTCTCTTTTTCACTCCCCTTTCTCTCTCCTCCACACCCAATTTCGAAAATTTTCTCTCTCCTCCCTTCCCAACCACCACGCTCCCACCTACCCCTATTAAAGACCACTCCCCTTCCCCACACATCCCATTACTCCACCCCCTAGTCCCAAGAGAGCTTCCACCAATCCTAGCTCCACCTCCCAACCCCCAACTACCCCACCCACTTCCCCAAGCACCCTTCCCACTACCCAAAGTAGCCCTCCACCTTCCCAAGGCACCTCTTCCCATCCCCAAGACCACCATTAACCACCCCACATTAAAGGAAAATCAAACTCACATGCCCTCCACCCACTTGTACCCCCCCCCCACCTTCCTCCTTCTCCCTCCAAGCCCAAATTCGTAGCTCCTCCTCCCACCACCTGTTAGACCCCCTTCCAGACCCTATTCTTCTCCTCCCACACCTTGGAACACCCCCTCCTAGACCCCCTCACAGCCAGGGTTCTTCCCACACTCATCCACCTCCATTTCCCCTCCCATATACCCCATTTCCCCCCACCATCTTCAACCTCCAGTTTTCAGTTCGCTGGCAGCAGAAGAGTAGCAGTTTGCAGAGGCGACCCCGACCACATCCCAGAGAATATGAAGGCCCAAGAGGTATCCACAGAAGCATCTACCTGTCTTCTTCGCAACAGCGGTGGTCTCGTCCCCTTCCGAGCTCCGAGCTGACCGGGAGATCCGTTCTCATACAACTGCGCAGAGCTGCCCCTACTAAGCACCTGAGCCATAAATTAAGAAGTGGAACTTCTATCGACGTCCGTGGGCCATAGTTATCATTTTTCTCCCTCGGGTACGCGGTTCAGCTTCCTACAGCCTGCACCGACCTGTCATCAGTGTTCATAGTCCCCTGGTCTTCTCCGGCATCGTTTGGCTTCCCTGTCAGTTTTTCTGCGAAGAGGACTCGTCCACGATTCCAAAAACTACAGCGGTGCTTGATTCTGAGTTCGGGAGCTGACGGGGCATCTTCTGCAACCTGCTATTGGCCGCCAGAAGCTGCCAGTCCAAGAATCTGCCTCCCTGCTCGGGCCTCCACCCAGACCAGCGTCAGTGCCAGAAGAAATCAACAAATTTTGGACAACTTCCCTGGCCTCCTACGAAGATTTTCCAGGTGGTTTCATCCCCAAAAAAATTCGGCATCAGTCGCAGCAACCATTTCTTCGATCATCTGTCAGCACCCACAGAACGTGGACAGAACCGGCGACCTCCCATCTTTGGTGTTCCTCTCTCAAGTTCCCCTCCCCGCTTGGCCGGCTGAAGGCCCATCCCTATGTGGAGGTCGTTTTAGTTGTAATATCACTTAACCCCCACCCCAAGATCCCCCTCCTGCGAGAGGTGTAGTATTGTAATCATTTGGGCATGTCAAGCTACCCCGACGCGGTGTGTGGGGATCCACCCGCCTCCTCGCTCGCCCTCGTCTCCGAGCGGGACCGGTTTCTTCAAACCGGTCGAGTAAGTGCTCCAAACTTTGCTCTAATTTGTGCTTGTTCTTTCAATATTAGTTCATAAACTCCGCTGGCCGTGAATGAGAGCCCGATCCTTAAGCTCCTTTGCTATAAGTGATCACCGTGGGAAAAGAGTGGAACCCGTGCCCTCGGCATGACGTCGGCTCCCTTGAATTGGGCTGCCATTACCCTTGGGAATCAACTTAGGCCTTGCTGGCCCTCTACCAGCAAGGGCCCAGCCCACACAACCTCCACTTGGCATTGCCAAGTTACCCCGGGTTTTGGTGAGCATCGGGTGAGCGGTCGCCGACATCGGTCCGTTTGATTGTGATTGTGCTTGTTTGTTTAAGTCCTAAGTTGTGTCACATCAAACCTATCCAGGGTTCTCCTCTGACCAACATCGGGAATGAGCCCCCTCCGCAACACATCTTGGTCTTTGACAGACTAGGGACGCTTGTTCACCCCGAGCGACACCCGCGGAGGAAGCGGACGGCCCGATTCATCAATGATGCGGTTCGAGTGTTCGTGTGCTACACCACCGGTCACCAGCCAGACACCCAGTCTGATGACTTGAACCAGCCTCTGTTTCACTTTAGGAGGCCGTGCCACCAGGCTCTGCCGCCTCCCTCAACAGGTCATATCGACACTTCTGCCGGACCGCAGGCGTCGGAATGCGCGGAAGAGGTCCCGGTGGAAGATCGCGCCCCTCCTATCAAAGCAAAGCCGGTCAATAACGACCCTCCTGCGAACGAGGTTCAAGAAGTGACCCTCGACACTCTCATGAAGGAGAACCAACACCTGAAGGCTCTCCTGCAGGACCTCCTCCAGGAGCGAGACCTTCATCCGTAGCGACCTGACAGGCCTCAGGCCGAGGCACCGACACCCCCGTCAGCCCGCGATGCAGCCAACACCTCAGCGGCGATTGCCCGAACTCCGTTGGCAACAGGGTTTGGCACGCCTTTGGTTGATACTCAACCGCGAGCCTCCAACACGCCAGTGCCGGAAGATCTCTTGGCGCAACGCCAGATGATTGAGCGCATGGTCGAGACAAAGCTCACCCAGTATGGTGAAGGGATGGTCATGGTGGATCTCTACAGTGTACCCTACCCGCTTCACCACCAGTTGAAGAAGCTTCCTCCAGAATACTCCAAGCCCCCGAAGCTGCAAAAGTTCGATGGGCAGGGGTCGCCACATGAACACTTGGCCTACTATGTCACGGCCATGGGTGAGATAGCGTTGGATGAATCATATCTCCTTCGCAACTTCACCACTTAGCTCACGGGAACGACCTTCCAATGGTACTCCCACCTGAAGCCCGGCTCAGTCGTCGACTGGGCCGACCTCCAGAAGAAATTCCTCGATCGATTTCAAACAGCCGAGCGAAAGGTCTCCCTAGCCGAACTCTGCTCCCTTCGGCAGAAAAAGGGCGAGGGCGCCCTCGACTTCATCAAAAAGTGGCGAGACCTCAGCATGAGGTGTGTCAATCCACCCATCCAGGAGGACGCCATCACCATATGTCGTCGAGATTTGGCGGTTGAGGTCAGCGAAAAGCTTCTCGGCACCAATATCAAAGGCTTCGACCAACTCAACTCGGCGGTCGCCGAAATAGAGATGTTCTTCGTCGACAACCCGAGCTATACTGCAGCAAAGGGTAAACAAGTGCCAGAACGCCAGCCCGGTAAGGAGGTGAATATCATAGAATTCACCCCTACCGCCAAAGCCAGTAAAGGGGCCGAGTCTAGTGGCTCTGACAAAAAGTCAGTGGATAAGCCGGTTGCTCCTTCCTTCTCGGAGCGCATGAAGACACCCTTCTCCTTCAAGAAGGAACACACGAAGATGCTCTTCGACCTCTGCATGGCCCATAAGATCGTCAAGCTGCCAGAAATCTGCAAGCCGGACGAGGCCCTGAAGACCGGCGATCCCAGTTACTGCCTGTACCATCGCATGCTGGGTCACTCAATTGAAGATTGCTACGTCTTCAAGACTCAGGCGCAGAAGCTGATCCGAGACGGCCTCGTCAAGATGAAGAGCGGTCTCGTCGATCCTCCGCAACCACATACGTGGGCCAGGCCGGCTAAGGCCGCACACATGGCTCACCCCTCAGCCAATGTCATCCACATGATGGCCGCTGCATTCTCTTTCTCTGATGATGAGTCAGAGGAGCCCAGGGCTAATCGAAGGGAACGTTCGATCTGGTATCCAGGGTAGAGGCCTTGGCATGATCAGAGACCTCTCTCCTTCCCCAGGGAGAGAACCCGACGACTCTTCAACATCCTCATCGAGACTGGGTGAATCATGCCCCGCGACTCGCCTCCTAGCTACACCCATTGAGATCGTAGTCACCCCCAGTATTTCCCCTTCTACGCCAGAATCTACCACCCGATCGAGTCCTGTGAGGAAGTCTAATACCTCATCCAGGAACAGATCCAATGGGAGCAGATCGATGCGGAAGGAAACTCCATGTCGCTCGTCAGGCTTCGGCAAGCTGTCGAAGAGACCCTGCGCATTGCCAGGGATGCGCCAGAGCGGCCAGACTCTCCCCAAGAAAATGGGCACGTGCTGCCTTACAAGCACCCTCCGGAGTGGCTCAAGTTCCGGACGGACAATCAAGAGGCGCTCGAGCGACTGCGAAGGCGTAGGGAGCAGGATGCCAGTCAAGAGGCGGAGCCAACTAACTTTTTGCTCAACGTCATCCATTATCCTACTCCTCCGACCCTTGAGGGCTCCCAGACATCAGCACCTAGCCAGCCAATCCCGGCCACTTTGGCCGTGCAGTGGCAGTCCTGGCGGAAGCTAAAGTCTCTCCCTTTCCCTGAAGAAGACACTGCCAGGCTCCTCCGGGCCCTTCTCGGCCGAGAGGACGTTCTGGTGGGTTAGATGAATACAAGCTCTTCAGCCCTTTCTCATCCTCCTCCCGCCCTATCTTCATCACCGACAGTCGCGGACAAGAAGGGAAAGCAAAAATAGGGTGAGTCCCCGTCTCAGCCTCGGTGTACCTCCTCAGTGGAGGGGCCGTCGGGTCTATCCCGCCTACCTGTTGACACAATCTAGAGTACAAAGAAGACATCTTCGGAGTCTTCAGCGGCTTCGCTTCAAGTGGCGGGCCCATCGCCACAAGGCACCTTCATGCCGCAAACTCGGGATAACTGTGCAGAGCGACAATGTCCTGCGACATTGTCATTGGTCGCTAGGCCTAGCCCTCAATATGGTTGCAAAGGCAAGGCTAAGGAGCAGGACGACCAGTGCCCTTCTCTGCCCGCTTCTCAACAGAAGTCGCCGCCACCGTGGGTAAGGCATCAAACCACGCATATGTCCCCCAACACCGATTCCAATGTACCAGCTCAGCGGAAGACATCTCCATCGCCACCGCGGTTAAGCATAAAACCACGCACATGTCTTCGGACGCCAGAACCAGCCTACCAACTCCTCGTAGGCTCCCGTCGTCACCGCGGTTAAGGCATCAAACCGCGCACACGTCCTCGGACGCCAGCACCAGCCTACTGACTCCTCGTAGGCTCCCATCGCCACCGCAGGTAAGGCACCAAATCGTGAACACGTCTTTGGACGCCAGTCCCAGCATTCCGGCATACCAAGAATTGTCACTCGAGGTGATCGAGCAGGCGATCAATGCCACCTTCCAGATACAACAAGCGGAAGGCACCTGGATCGAAATCCGAGCGAGGAAGAGTCATCGACCTCGCCCCACAAGGGCATCAGCCGGGAGATATCCTCATCAGGATTTGTCAACTCCGGCTCCAGCACCTCTCCCTCCTACTCCCTTGGAGATGGCTATCGCCAAGAGATAAGAGAAAAACAGGAGGAAGAACCTCAGAAGGCGGCTCAAGAAACAAGCTGAACAAGCACCCGCCCTGCAATCCCCGGCCGAGCCAACGCCTCTCCAAAGGCTCCAGCGACTCATTGATGACTTGGAGGAATACGTTCCTCCTCGTCCTACCGGGGCTCTCCCACTCGACAGCTACATCCCGTGGGAAGAAATGTAGAAACGATCCCGCCTCAGAAATTAGGTCCAAGAAATGATCCAAAAGCACAAGAACGGTGAAAGACTCGTGATCCCTGACGAGCTCTCCTTGTGCTATAAAGACAAGGAGATCACCCCAGAGCAGCTGGAAGAAATGCTCCAGCGCTGCACCTGCAACATGGTGGCCATCCCACCTCTCGATAATATCAATGCTTATCGGTGGGGCGAGCCAATAGCCTCCCGGATGAGACAAAGGGCTAATGCCTCGCTTGGGCTACAGCCAGCTCCAGAGCACACCGAACGCGGTCGAGGTCGTGGCCGGGGACGCGGTAGAGGCCGTGGGAGAACTCCCGAGTTACCCCTCTCTCCGTCCACTTTCGACCCGGAGCGAATCATCCTCTTTCGAGGAGAGGAACCGGCTCCCATCCCGGAAGTGGAAATTCGGGGCGGACCTGGTATCTTCGACCCTATCGACTTTGGCGAGGCTGCGGCCAGCCTCCCAACCTCTGCACCAGTACCGACTTCTGCAGCAGAGCAAGCGGGACCGTCCGGAAAGGACGAGCCAGCCCACCAGCCACCCCCAGAAGAGTCGTCATTGGCGTCCCTGTTCCAGGAGCCCGCTGGCGATCAAAGTCAGTCTGATCCCGGTGGTAAGGGCAAGGCAGTGCAACTTCCCGACGGGGAGCAGCATGGCAGCTCGCAGAAGGTCCAACCTGACATACTACCCTCTTTTGAGGATGCTCGAGCTCGAGCTGATCGGAAAGTCCTCCACTAGATGAAGCGCTTCCCTGCTAGTGTTTAAATTTGGGAAGCCATCGCTTGGAGTAAGGATCTAAGGGAAACCCTTATCAAAATACTCCAAGAGTCAGAAGCTTATGAAGCGCATGTCGTGGAAATGAAGGCGGCTGCTTATGGAGCCTTCGCAGCCACCATCACCTTCACGGAGAAAGACATGATGTTGTCCCCTCCGTGCCACAATCGCCCTCTTTACATGAAGGGGAAGATAAACGGGCACGATGTGAACCGGGTCTTGGTGGACGCTGGTGCTGCTGTTAACATCATGTCACTCAAGACATTCAAGTCTCTATATCTGACCCCATACCTCCAGAATGTCCAGGCGGTCAAGATATCCGGCTTCAACCAGAACACCGAGGACGTCCTCGGCCGTGTGGACGTCAATCTGGTGCTTGATGATTTCACCTCCAAGGTGACATTCTACATCATCGACTCCAACACGTCTTATAAGATGCTATTGGGCAGACCCTGGCTCCATGAAAACTAGGTCGTCCCGTCGACTCTCCACCAATGCATCAAGTATGCCAAGGACGGAGAGCAACACAAGGTCTTTGCAGACCTGTCACCGTTCACACTAGCAGAATGCAACCTAGCCGACGCTGCGCTCTACTTCAAGGGGATTAGCCCGTACCCCGTGATCAAGAGCAAAAGCAATGGTTGGCTCTCAGAGGAAGATGACGATGATCTCTTCTCTGTCGACAAGGAGAAGGCCAAGCTTCACCAGCTGCGCCTCGGCTCCAAGTCAACCCCAGACCGCCCTGAGAGGCGCCAGATTCTAATCTCATTAGCCGGGATATTGGCAAGAGTATATGCTTGCCACCAGACTGCATCCAGCTCCCATGTGCATCCAAGGAGCATAGCGTCGAGTCGCTGACAACATTCATTGTCACGTTCAAGCGACAACGCCGGAACAAGAAGAATGCTAACAGGGACAAACCCATTGTCTTCTACAAAGGATACATGGTCCCTCAAGCCCCACCAGATGATGACTTCGGCTGGTCTAGACAAGCCAATGATACTCCTAAAGCAATGCAGGTGTGGGGCGACCTGTCGCCGCATATTCAAGAGATGTGTTTGAAACAACACATTCCCCTATGGCAAACTTCTACCCAACAAGGATACTTCCATCGACTGTGGGACCCTTCCCAGGTCCGGGGGCAACCCCCGTCCTTCCATAAGGATACCAGGGGGCTTGGTTACGACCAGGACCCGGACTTCTGCATCCACTACGCAGTCAATGTCGTAGGCTTGGCGCAACCAGCCGACGATCAAGCTAGAGTCGAAGCCAAATTCGACAGCTCCGGGGATGAGGGATATGAAATTCTGATCCCGATCTTCACCAAAGCCAGAACCCCGGCTCAAGCCGTCGGGGAACCTTCTTCGCCTCCCTGCCAAGATAAAGGGGCGGGAGAGGCTTCTCCGGTCTCTCAGCCAATCGAGGGACCCAGTACGGTAAACCTTCCTGAGGGGGGGGATCTTGCTGGTCCAAGCTGTGAAAGATTGTCAGCTTCGCCGGGAAACCCCAGAGAAACCTTAGCAACCCCAGTTGATGACTGCTGGCCACAAGCCGGTGGCCCAGATCGATCCCTAGCGGGTCCCAGCAACAACTGCTCTTCGGTCCCTTCAGCATCAATTGGTGGCTTTGAGAACCAAGAAATACACAAAGCCGACACTGATGATGATGATTTCATCGACCTCCAACCCGCTCCTCCCGAGCTGGAGGACGGCGGCCAGGCGACCGTCGACGATATCATGGAGATCAACCTGGGTGAAGATGAATCCCCTCAGCCTACATTCGTTAGTGCCCTCCTCACCGAGGTAGAGAAGCAGAACTACAAGCAACTCCTGCTCGAGTTCAAGGACTGCTTCGCCTGGACGTACAAGGAGATGCCAGGGCTAGACCCCTCCGTAGCGGAGCATGATCTAGCCATTTCTCCCTCAATCACTCTAGTCAAACAACCACAGCGGCGCATGCGCCACAAGTTGGAGCTCCAGGTTTTGGCCGAAGTCCACAAAATGGCGGAGGTCGACTTCATCGAGCCGTGCATCTACCCGATCTGGCTCGCCAATATAGTTCCGGTCAAGAAGAAGAATGGTCAAGTCCGCATCTGCGTCGACTTCCGGGACCTCAACAAAGCTTGTCCGAAGGATGACTTCCCAGTCTCAATTACAGAAACGATGGTCGACTTGACTACCGGTCATGAAGCCTTGTCTTTCATGGAAGGGTTGTCCGATTATAATCAAATACGGATGTCCCTCAAAGACAAGAACCACACAACCTTCAGATCCCCCAAGGGGATTTTCAATTACAAATGCATGCCCTTTGGTTTGAAGAATGCCGGTGCTACTTACCAAAGGGCCATGACTAAAATATTCGACGAGATGATGTACAACATCGTCGAATGCTATGTCGACGACCACGTCGTCAAGACCAAAAGGCATGAAGACCATTTGCGCGACCTTTGCCAAGTCTTCGAGCGTCTCCTGCAATATGGGCTCAAGATGAACCCCATGAAATGCGCCTTCGGCGTATCCAGTGGCAAATTTCTCAGCTTCGTCGTCAGATACCGATGAATCGAGGTGGATCCCAGCAAGATCAAAGCGATCCGAGAACTCCCACCACCCAGCACCATTATAGAACTTTGGTCCTTCCAAGGGAGGCTGACCTATATTCGGAGATTTATCTCTAACCTCTCCGGTCGGTGCGCGCCTTTCAGCAAGCTGATGAAGAAAGATGCCCCATTCACATGAGACTCAGAATGCCAGGCGGCTTTCGAGCAAATCAAGGGGTATCTCCTTACTCCCCCAGTCCTGGGAGCACTAGTCAAGGGTAAACCCCTCATCCTTTACATTGCTGCCATGGACGCTTCACTAGGAGCTCTGTTGGCGCAGATCAATGAATAAGGTAAAGAGCAGCCCCTCTATTACCTCAGTCGAAAGCTAATCGGTGCTGAGTACCGCTACTCCCTTATGGAGAAGGTCTGCTTGGGATTAGTGTTCGCAGTCAAAAAGCTACGACATTACCTCCTGTCTCATCGAGTCGAGCTTATATCCAAGCATGACCCTCTGAAGTATCTCCTTCGACGACCTATCCTCTCGGGCAGACTAGGGAGGTTGGCTCTCCTGTTGATGGAGTACGACATTACCTATGTCCCCAGAAAAACAATCAAAGGACAAGGTATGGCTGAATTCTTGGTAGCCCATCCAACGCCAGACAATTCACCCTTCAGCTCGGAGCTCCCGGATAGAGCGGAGATGTCTTGCATTAACCGATTGCAACAATCGGTTGAACAGAGCGGAGATGTCTTGCATTACTGGCAGCAGAGTGCTCTCACAACCACTGTTGCTCAAACACAACAACCAGTTGAACAGAGCGGAGATGTCTTACATTATTGGCAACCTAGCGCTCTCACAACCAGCGTACCTTGTTGGGAGCTCTACTTCGACGGTGCTTCCCGAGGGATCACCCGGAACAACCAGGATCCAGCCACTACGGCAGGTGCCGGCACTGTTTTCCTGACTCCTCAGGGCGGAGTTTTGTACAACTCATGCGCCCTCATGAAGTCCCTAACCAACAATGAAGCTGAGTATGAAGCTCTACTTATTGGGCTCCAGATGGCTCTCCACATGGGCATTAAATGCCTCAAAGCCTACGGGGACTCCCAGTTGATAGTTCGGCAGGTCCTCGGCATCTATGACGTGCGGAAGCCAGAGTTGGTTCCATACCACACCGCCGTCACTAGACTAACCCAAAAGTTCTATTTCTTCGAAATAGATCACATTCCCAAAGGCAGCAACGCTCAGGCAGATGCCTTAGCAAAATTGGGCGCGACCATCAAGCTCCCGCCTGAGGGCGAGGTCGACATCGTCATCAAGCATCGAAGACTGATGCCAAGCTCACTCGAAGGCAACACCGGTCTCACCATTTACGAGGTCCATGGCCTTGACCAAAGCACACCTCCAGAAGAGGATGATTGGCGTGCGCCTATCATCAAATTCAAGAAAGGGTGGTTTCCACCTGACCGAGCTCAAAGAGTCCAGCTACTCCGCCGAGCAACCTCTTACGAGTTGATTGGCGACTCCCTGTATCGGCTTGTCTAGGAGAAGGATAAGTCGATTCTCCTGAGATGTGTCTCCCTAGCGGAAGCTCGAGCCATCATGCAGGAGGTCCACTCCGGATCGTGCGGTGTGCACTAGGCCGGATATCGGATGAAACACAACATCAAGCTCAAAGGCTTCTACTGGCCAACCATGTACGCGGATTGTATCCAGTATGCCCGTGCATGCCATCAATGCCAAGCCTTTGGCCCAATACCCAGGAAACCTCCTAACCCATTGCATCCTACGGCCCCCACTTGGCCATTCGCTGAGTGGGGCATGGACATCGCGGGGCCTTTCCCGCCATCTTCCAAGGGCCATAAATACATCTTGTCCGCCACTGACTA
The DNA here is from genome assembly GCA_022559845.1 of Amorphophallus konjac. Lineage (NCBI taxonomy): Eukaryota > Viridiplantae > Streptophyta > Magnoliopsida > Alismatales > Araceae > Amorphophallus > Amorphophallus konjac. The sequence goes on from CM040121.1 coordinate 352,478,550, forward strand.
TTTCTCCCACTGGGCTGAGGCTCTACCCTTGCGAGAGGCTCTACCCTTGATAGTGTCCGACAACGGGACACCCTTCAAGAATAAGGCCGTATACCAGTTAGCGGCCAAATTCCACATCGATTGAAGAACTTCTTCGGTCTACAACCCTCAGGCTAACGGCTTAGCGGAAGCCTTCAACAAAACCCTCTGCAAGCTCCTGGCTAAGATGGTTAGCCACCGGAAACACGATTGGGGTGAAAAGGTCTTCGAAGTATTGTGGGCCTATCAGACGGTCTACAAAACCCCCACGGGGTGCTCGCCGTTCTCCCTTGCTTACGGGACAAAAGCGGTTATCCCCATTGAAGTCCAGTTAGCCTCTTATCGTGTGGCAATCCACACCGACCTTGCCGGCTCTGATGAAGACAAGTATCGAAGAAGGCTAGAAGAGCTCGCTGATCTAGAAGGCAAGCGACTCGAAGCCTACAAACACCTGCAAGCATATCAGGCTCGCATGGTCCGGGCCTATGACAAGCTCGTCAGGCAGCGAGCTTTCAAGCAAGGTGACCTTGTCATGATCAAGGAAAAAGAGGTAATGGCAGGGTGCTCCAGTGGAAAATTGTAGCCAAATTGGCGAGGTCCATACATCATCCAGAATGTCTATGAGGGTGGGGCCTACACGGTTGTTGATCACAAAGGACACAGACCGTTCCCGCCTCTCAACGGTAAACACATGAAGCTATACTATGCGCCAGAGCATGAGTTCACGCGCCAGCCAGACTAAGGCGCACCCACCAGCTACTACCAATAAGGCCGGTCCTCTCCCGTGGAGGATCCCACCAGCCACTCCTCTCGGTCTTCAATTCCCAGTCAACCAGCCAGTTCAGCTCCTCGGAATAGTCACCACGCATCCGCGGGAACCGGTCCCCTGCCCTCGTTCCCGTCACTATGGGAGCGCGGGCGCTTCTGCACTAGCGCCAGTCTAGCTGTTAGGCTCACAGGTAAGTCAAAAATAATAATAATAAAATGGCGTTAAAAAATAGAGATGCCCCGACAGACCCAGTCATCCTCACCATAATAGGGTGGCTGGGGGCAAAAAGGCCAGTGACCCGGCTGAGGTGAAAACCCGAAAGAGAACCTCAGGTAAAATCGGGAAGCCCTCGACATGAAAACCCGCAAGGGCGCGTCAGAAAAAGCTAGAGGGGGTCGACTCTAGCAAAAACCCGAAAGGGTGGTAGAGCCAATAACGAGAAAATCTTCTTCTCCCTACCAATCAACACGGCCTTCCACCTATCCCTTGGTGGGCCGTTAGTCTCACCCAGGATCAGTCTCCAATACACTTGCATTGCTACATCGCAAGCCCTCTAATCCCCAGTTAATCTTGCGTTACTCCCGCTCAGCTCGGCCAACCTTTGGCCCTCACCTCAATGTCACAGTTCAACCAGTCCCTGTGACAGTCAAACTTCCTGTCACCGTCTCGGTAAACTTACATCCCGATACATTCCCCAGATATTTATCATCCTCTGCCCCTACATCCCACATATCCAGCAAAGCCAGAGCCTTCCAGTTCAGTATAATGCCAGTTTCCCCCATACAATCCCAGATCCACTAGTTACAACTCCAGTCATACCATCCCATGGCAAAGTGGCCCTTCGCCAACATGGCTTAAGGATTTTAAAAAAACCCTTATGAATGGTCAAACAATATTCGGCTATCCTCACCTTCCAGTCTCAGGTTACGTCCCCTAACAACAACATGCTATGGACGGTAGTCTCAAAAAAAATGGGGTTAAAAATAGAGATACCCCGGCGGCCCCAGTCAACTCTCTCTACGAGACGACTGGGGGCAAAAATTGCCACCAACCCAGCTGAGGTGAGAACCCGAAAGGGCACCTCAGGCAAAATCGGGTAACCCCTCGGTGTGAAAGCAAGGGCGCATCGGAAAAAGCTAAAGGGGGCCAGCTCTGGCGAAAACCCACAAGGGCGGTAGAGCTGTTAAAGAGAAAAAAAACTCTCTTCCTCTCCACTTTTCACTTACAAAGCCATCGGTCATGACACATCCCGATGGCGAGCTCAACATCACTCCACGATAATGGTGGCCACTACACCCCCGAGGGATGGTCATCGCCAGCTTCCAATTTCCAGTTTTGGCTACAACGCCTTCACAGGCCAACTGCTAGTCTCCAGCTTCCAGTTTAGGCTACAACGCCTTCACAGGCCAGCTGCCAGTCTCCAGTTTCCAGTTTCGGCTACAACGCCTTCATAGGCCAGCCGCCAGTCTCCAGTTTCCAGTTTCGGCTACAACGCCTTCACAGGCCAGCCACCAGTCTCCAGTCCCAGCCTCGGCTACGACGCCTTCGCAAGCTAGCCACCCAGCTTCCAGTCCTAGCCTCGGCTACAACGCCTTCACAGTCCTAGCTGCCAATTTTCAACTCCAGCCTCGGCTACGACGCCTTCGCAGGCTAGCAGCCAGCTCCCGATTCCAGTTTCGGCTATAACGCCTTCCTAGGCTAGCCATCCGACCTGGTTCCAATTCCCAACCATTGCACCTTTCTAGGTCACCCAACTGGCTTCAGCTCCAGCCCCGCTTCCCAGTCACAGTCCCAGCTTCAATTTCCAGTCCCTCTCCCAGTTCCAATCTTGGTTGCCATGTCCGCCTAGGCTGTCCAGTTAGCTCAATCTCAGTTTCCCAGACACATACGTATCCCGTTCTTTGGCCAACGGCACAATGTTAGCCAATATTCCACTATCCAGCTCAGGGTTAATATACACCCTCCAGAATCACCTCTACAACCATAAATCACGCAAGTTGTCCCGTTCTTACGGGCCTACGTTGGTTCCCCGGTATGTTGGCTTTCATCCCCCAGGAGGATTGGCCCCACATATAGCCTTTCTTTCCTCTACTACCCAGTACTCAACCTCTAGTTTCTAACACCGAGTTCCTTAAACCCGGTCCCTGTTATCACTCATGACAATGTGTCATAGGACAAGCAAGCACGACTAACAATAAGTGGTCGTCAGTTCACACACATCATTCCATTCCATCAAAGAAGGGAGGGAACAACCCAGTAAACAAAGGATCTGGAGTTTATTAATACTCTGTAAAAGGAGCCCAAGACATGCCCTTGGGGTAACAAAATCTGGTGCGGACACCCGGGCAGTTGAGCGGCGCGACATGCCGAGCCACCGGTACCGCACACGGAGCACGACTCGAGCCACCTCAGCGTCCATCTAGCTCGGAGACAACCTGGAGACCCCGCCTTGAGCCTCCCCATTTTTCATATTTAATTAGACTTTATTTGTGTGTAAGGTGTGTTTATTTCATTTTATACGGTTTGCAATTATGAGTGTACGAGGGGCTTATTTGTAAAATGGGACTCCTGGGCCCCATGGGACCCCCAGGCCCCCTCCCATTGGTCCATATCAGCCTTGTGGGGTTGGTCAACATCCAAGGTGGACATCTAGAAGCCTTGACTAGTCAATTGTCCACATGGGGGACAAGGGACCAAAATGGTCAACATTTCCAACCAAACCCACCTACCATGTCCCCCCCTTGGTCAAGGTGCGCCCCCCTCCCCATTTGTTTATTATTTTTGTTGTGTTTTGATCAAACTTCATCCTAGCCATCCATCCCTAACCCCTATATCCAACGGTGGAGGATGGATTAGATGGGTGACCTATATATGCTTGTATTTTCCTATTTTCATGAATTAATGCCATAAGAATTGTGAAAAAGCTTGAAGCTCTAGCCTTGGTGCGCCCCCTTCTCCTCTCCCTCTTCCCCTTGAAGCTGTGAAGGCTTCCTTCAGGTGGTGAGACTCCACCCTATCAGTTCCGGTCGCCGCCGCCGCCGCCACGAGCCGCCACCGCACCGCCACCGCCATCAACGGAGTTCTGCCCGCGCAGTACCACAGAAGCTTCCACGAATTTCTTGTCTCAGCCACGAGCTCAGATAGATCTGGGAATTTTAGTGGATGTTCCAGAGGTATCAAGGACATCCCACAAATTTTTTTTTGCCATTCAGATCTCGTTTCATATTTTTTGATTTTCTTCCACTCTTCCATTTCGGTTCTGCCAGAGTTCTATCCAGATTCATCCCCGCCCTGAGTTTCATATCTTAGGCCCACTTTTTGATTTATGTTGGTTCGCCCAATTTTACTGGGGATTCCACCCATCCATCCCTTCATCCAAAAGTTTTCTCAATTTTTGATTCGCCCATCTCATATTTTCTAAAAATCGTTCTCAGACCCATCTACAGTTCTGTCCACCTGTTCCCAGATCCGACCACCAGTTACCCCAAAAATCATAGTAAATCACCACCACCTCCAAATCAAATTCCAAAAATAGTCCCAGTTCCGTGGTTTGATACCCTATAACTTAGAAGAAGATCTCAAGAGCTGAATCGGAGGTTTACTAGGCGGTCAACGGTGGTTCTCAGACAAGTGCTCTACAGATATGAGATTTCGGTTACTGTACAATAGGGGCTTGTAAATTCAATAAAGTTCTGATCCGACCAGATCCAGAAGATCTCTCTGGGTCTAGATCAAAGCATTTGAAGAGAGCTTTCCAACGATAGCTCATGCGTCCCGATCCGACGTCGGGATTGCTCGCAGCGGCCGTTTTCGCCGGAGCACGAGCCGGAAGACAGCAACCAAAATCCGTGGACAACTAGTTCATCAATTGGGAATCGGGGCCGATCGACCCCCGATCGGTGTTCCCGGCCGACCGCCGTCCGTGGAGGTGCGCCACCAGGGGTCCCCATCATAGTGGGTCCCACCCCCATAGATCCGGAGGACAGCGCCATCCGTGGGCCCCGCGGGCCCGCAGAACCCGCCGTTCGGAAAGCACGAAAATGCAGAGTTCGGCACCGCCGGGCGACATCAAGATGCTGCCCATCAACCCGAGTTGCATGATTCCCGGGCTCCACATGTGACCTTTTATCTCCCTGCGTGGAGTGTGTCAAATCTTTGTATTGCTGTGATATTGTTTAACCGGGAGTCCGTGATTAGGCCGGGGTTGTCTTCGCCACGCCGGGTGCGTGGAGGTAAAGGTCTTAACCTCTTGGCGTTCATTTGCTTAGCTAGTATATGGTCTTTTGCCACTGCCGAGAGCGTAGGTACTAGCCCGTGTGTCCATGTCACCGCTGTGAGAGTGAGTGTGACCCGTCCCGTGACTCGATCCGAGTCCGGAAGTTGAGTCGGACTACCCTTGACCTCCGCCGGTTCCTTAACCGCGCACGGTCCGCGCTTTCCCTCGCTTGGGACGACGAGTGAGCTTCCACTTCTGTTAGCGACGTTTTGCCACTAGGAGCTCGTAGTGTCGGGCTTAGTGTCTCCCTGGTGTGTGCTGCTGATCGCGTCTTCATCTAGAGTCCGAGGGTGGCACCTAATAGTGCCGTCTCCCGTGTCCGTCCCGCATCAGTTTGGTATCAGAGCGAGTCGAGTCTAGGGTAGTCATTGCATAAGTCTTGCATGCATCATGGTCTAAGTCTAGTCTAGGATCATCATTATTTTCAAAACAAAAAAAAGAGCGTTTTAAAATTGCATTGCATCCCGATAATTCGGTATCTTAAAAGGTGTTGTCCGAGCGTTAGGCTACGCCTACCGGGAGGTCGCACACTTGTGGGAGTGATCTTCGGATCGATTAACTCTGTCCCGTACCGGATATTGGTTTAGGTCTAAGTGCATCATTTAGTGTGTGTTTGCATTCGTCGGTGTCTTCTAGGTCGTGTGTCAGTTGCATGCTCACCCGTCGAGGTACCCAGTACTTGCCACCACCACCTATGGCAGAGTCCCGAGCCCGTAGTTCCGATGAGTCTTCCACGGCCGAGATGTTTCGGGCCATCATGGATCGTTTAGACACGCGTATGGATGGTCTTAGTACGCGTATGGATGGCATAGGGACGCGTCTAGAAGGGCGGATGAAGGTCCTCGAGGATCGGGCCAGGGTTTCAGAGCAGTCCATTCAAGGCCTTGTTGGGAGGATTGCCGTCCTAGAGAGGGGCCCAGTAGCGGCGCAACCCGCGCCGATGAACGGCCAACAAGAGCCGGTGCAGCAACCCGCAGTGCCAAGGGCTCAGGTGGAGGATGTCGGGAGGCAACAGGCGCCTATAGTGGATGATTATGCCTCCGACAATGATCACGGGGGTAACGGTCGTCGTCATCATCGACGGAATCGTGATGACGAGGATGACGACCGCATTCTTAGGGGTGTGCATGCGGACCCTCCCACTTTTAGCGGGTCCTTGGACCCTAGGGTGTATTTAGATTGGGAGGCCGGCATGGACCGATACTTCGAGTGGTTTGAGATGACGGACCACCGAAGAGTCCGATACGTAAAGATGAAGCTGCAAGGGCAAGCCCAAACTTATTGCATCAATGTAGAGAGCCTGCTCAACCAGCGACGTCAACCCCAGATCGGTACTTGGGATGATATGAAAACCAAGTTGAGGGAGAAGTACCTTCCCACCTCGTATCGCCAACGTCTCATAGACAAGTGGCAAAGCATCTCCCAAGGGAACCAATCCGTGACCGAGTACACCACCGAGTTCGATGAGTATTATTTGCGGTGCGGGGTCACGGAAGAGAGCACCATGGCGATATCCCGCTTTCAGAGAGGTTTGCGGCCCAATTATCAATATGAACTCTTTCGCCGCAATGCCACCACTTTGGAGCAGGCATATCAGATTGCTCTCGAATTGGAGCAGTTCGAGGCCGAGTTTGAGTCACCCCATCGGTTGGGCTCCTTTCCCCTTCGTAGTGTCGAGCCCCGTGGCTCATCTGGCACGTATCCGAGGGCCCCCATGACTCGACCTCAGGAGCCCGCTCGCCCCGAGCCCTTTGCTCCTAGGCCTCGTCCTCCACCCCCGAGGGACCTTCCTCGTCCCCAGCATCTTACGGCCCCACCCACAGCCCGTCCACCGGCACCCGCACCTCCTGCACATCCTTTGTTGCCTACACCTCCTATCCGTCGGGAGGATAAAGGTAAAGGACCTATGATTGGGGAGCCTAGTGGATCACGGCAGCAGTGTTATCGCTGCAATGGGTTTGGCCATTTCACCAACCAGTGTCCCACCCGCCCATCTCTTCACATTGGGGACACACAGGCCGAGGATACCACCCCTACAGGCCTCGAGTTAGTCAGCTATGAGGCCGATGAAGAGCTAGCTGACGAGTACTATGAGATGGGAGGTGAGGCCCAGGATGCCCAGCATTCGGATGATACCCACGTGGGGGTCGTCAGATGTATCCTCACCCAGCCGCAGGTCAGTGATGACTGGCGACGGAGTACAATCCTTCATGTATTCTGTAGGCTGGGAAAGCAAATTTGCAAGGTGGTCATTGATAGCGGGAGTTGTATTAATGCAATCTCCATGAACGCTGTCGCCCGTCTTGGTCTCACACCCGTAGACCATCCTTGTCCCTATCAGGTATCATGGGTGGATACCACTTCCATTTCGGTCAGGCTCCGGTGCTTGGTCCCGCTGCAGCTCCACTCCTACAGTGACGAGATCTGGTGTGATGTTCTACCCATGGAAGTGGGTAGTATCATTCTCGGTAGGCCGTGGTTATTCGATCGGGATGCCACGCTCCATGGCCGGTCGAACACCTGTACCTTCGACCACGCTGGCCAGCGGGTCACCCTCCAACCCGTTCGGCCCAGGAGCCCATCAGTCAGGGGTCCTACTGGCCCTAGTACTCCGAAGCCTTCCGTTCCCGGGCCTAGTACCCCATCCCTAGCTCGGGCTACGACCGTTACCTCTGGCCCAGGAGAGCCCTCGACGAGGAGATTGATGATGATTAGCTCCCGGGAAATGGAGCAGGAGCTTAGTCAGGGCTGTCCGGTGTTTGCCATTACGGTCCGAGAGGTGGAGCGGGACTCCGAGGGTGAGCTCCCACCCGAGGTTGTTCCTATTCTGCAGGAGTTTGCTGATATTTTTCCCGATGAGCTTCCCGAGGGACTCCCACCCATGCGGGATATTCAGCATGCCATCGACCTTGTTCCGGGCTCTTCTTTGCCCAACCTTCCTCATTATCGAATGAGCCCCACGGAGCATGCCGAGCTTAAACGGCAGGTCGATGAGCTTGTGTAGAGAGGATCTGTCCGGGACAGCATGAGTCCATGTGCTGTACCTGCATTACTCGCCCCGAAGAAGGATGGCACGTGGAGAATGTGCATTGATAGTCGTGCCATCAACAAGATCACCGTGAAGTACAGGTTCCCTATTCCCCGCCTTGATGACATGCTGGACATGATGGCAGGTGCCACTATCTTTTCGAAGATCGATCTTAAGAGTGGCTACCATCAGGTGAGGATTAGGCCAGGTGATGAGTGGAAGACCGCATTTAAGACCAAGGACGGTCTATATGAGTGGTTGGTCATGCCTTTTGGGTTGACCAATGCCCCTAGCACTTTCATGCGACTCATGACTCAGGTCCTTCGACCTTTCATTGGAGTCTTTGTAGTGGTGTATTTTGATGATATCCTTATCTATAGCCGCACCACAGGGGATCACTTAGACCACCTTCGGCAGGTCTGTCTACTTCTTCGGCGAGAGCAGTTATTTGCGAACCCACAGAAGTGTGCCTTTATGACACCTCAGCTTACCTTCTTGGGTTTCATTGTGTCTAGTACTGCGGTCTCCGCCGATCCGGAGAAGGTCCGGGCCATTGTTGAGTGGCCGGAACCCCGTACGGTTCATGATGTCCGCAGCTTTCATGGCCTTGCGACGTTCTACCGTCGCTTCATCCGCGGATTTAGCTCCGTCACCGCCCCGATCACGGATTGCATTCGTAAGGGCACATTTGCATGGACGAAGGCCGCATCTGCCGCCTTCAAGGACATTAAGGAGCGCATGACCCAGACACCTATCCTTCGACTGCCTGATTTCTCGAAGGTGTTTGAGGTCTCTTGTGATGCGTCGGGCGTGGGAATTGGAGGATTTTTGAGTCAGGAGTCCCACCTGATCGCATATTTCAGTGAGAAGCTGAATGACGCGAAGCTGCGATATTCCACATATGATAAGGAATTCTACGCAGTTGTTCAGGCTCTTAGGCATTGGAGGCACTATCTTTTACATCAGGAGTTTGTCCTATACTCCGACCACGAAGCATTGAGGTACCTCCATTCGCAAAAGAAGCTTAACTCGCGTCATAGTCGTTGGGTCGAGTATCTCCAGCAGTTCACCTTTGTGCTGAAACATAAGGCTGGAGTGGAGAACAAGGTGGCTGATGCCTTGAGTCGGCGAGCATGTTTGCTTACCACCATGAGTGCCGAGGTCATAGGGTTAGAGAAGATGAAGGAGGCCTATGTTGATTGTCCTGACTTTGGTCAGATTTTTACCACCCTCCAGGCTGGGCCCTCGAGAGACCTTGATGAGTATGTGCTTCAGGAGGGTTACCTCTTTCGAGGTAGCAGGCTATGTGTTCCCCGAACTTTGGTTCGAGATTTCTTAGTATGGGAACTACATGCGGGAGGTCTAGCTGGCCACTTTGGTCGGAACAAGACTATTGGGGCAGTGGAGCATCGATTTTATTGGCCGAGCTTGAAGCGCGATGTTGCTAACATCGTGGCTCAGTGCCGTACATGTGCTACGGCCAAGATGAAGAAGCAAAGCTCGGGCCTTTATACGCCTCTCCCCGTGCCTGATGCCCCGTGACAGGATGTTAGTATGGACTTTGTTTTGGGATTGCGACGTACCTCCAGGAAGCATGATTCGGTCTATGTGGTGGTTGACCGTTTCTCGAAGATGGCCCTCTTTATTCCTTGCTCGAAGACTTCGGATGCTTCGAGGGTAGCCCGCCTTTTTCTTACGCGTGTGGTGTGCAAGTTTGGGTTGCCTTGCACTATAGTGTCTGACCGTGATGTTAGATTCACTTCCTACTTTTGGAAGACACTATGGCATATGATGGGTACTCACCTCAAGTTTTCCACTGCATATCATCCCCAGACAGACGGTCAGACCGAGGTGGTCAATAGGAGTCTGGGAGATCTTTTGAGGTGTCTAGTTAAGGACCGCATTGGGGATTGGGATCTCATTTTACCTATGGCTGAGTTTGCATACAATGATTCGGTGAATAGGTCTACCGGCATGAGTCCATTTGAGATTGTCACAGGTCATAGGCCTAGGAAACCCGTTGACCTTGTCCCCATGCCTATCCATGCTAGAGTGTCGGAGTCGGCCGAGTCGTTTGCTAGGCACGTTAGGAGTTTGCATGACGACATCCGTCGTCACATTGAGGCCAGCAATGCACGGTACAAGGAGTTAGCCGATGCCCACCGACACCACCGAGAGTTCCACGAGGGCGAATACGTCATGATCAGGGTAAGACCTGAACGGTTTCCCTCTGGAACCGTTAAGAAGTTGCAAACTCGCGGAGCCGGTCCATTCAGAGTGTTGAAACACGTTAGATCCAATGCGTACGTTGTGGACTTGCCCGAGGAATATGGTATAAGCTCTACCTTCAATGTATCGGATCTTGTTACATATAAGGACCCAGCGGTGATCCCTAGTGAGCCTTTTGAGCCATCTCCTCCCCTTGAGAGTGATCCCACACCTGAGTGTCCACTTCCACCTCCAGCCCCTTTTTCACGGCAGCGTGAGCATATAGATTGTATACTGGACGAGCAAGTGACAGTTACCAGGAGCGGATCTTACCCGCGCTACCTAGTGCTATGGAGAGGACGACCCGCTATTGAGGACACATGGATCACACATGGCGAGTTGCAGCAGATCGATCCGGACCTTCTGGAGCGATATAGGAGCGATGCCGACCCTTACTCGATAGGGTCGAGTTTTACCCACCCGGGGAGAATTGGTGCGGACACCCGAGCAGTTGAGCGGCGCGACACGCCGAGCCACCGGTACCGCACACGGAGCACGACTCGAGCCACCTCAGCGTCCATCTGGTTCAGAGATAGCCTGGAGACCCCGCCTTGAGCCTCCCCATTTTTCATATTTAATTAGACTTTATTTGTGTGTAAGGTGTGTTTATTTCATTTTATACGGTTTGCAATTATGAGTGTACGAGGGGCTTATTTGTAAAATGGGACTCCTGGGCCCCATGGGACCCCCAGGCCCCCTCCCATTGGTCCATATCAGCCTTGTGGGGTTGGTCAACATCCAAGGTGGACATCTAGAAGCCTTGACTAGTCAATTGTCCACATGGGGGACAAGGGACCAAAATGGTCAACATTTCCAACCAAACCCACCTACCATGTCCCCCCCTTGGTCAAGGTGCGTCCCCCTCCCCATTTGTTTATTATTTTTGTTGTGTTTTGATCAAACTTCATCCTAGCCATCCATCCCTAACCCCTAGATCCAACGGTGGAGGATGGATTAGATGGGTGACCTATATATGCTTGTATTTTCCTATTTTCATGAATTAATGCCATAAGAATTGTGAAAAAGCTTGAAGCTCCAGCCTTGGTGCGCCCCCTTCTCCTCTCCCTCTTCCCCTTGAAGCTGTGAAGGCTTCCTTCAGGTGGTGAGACTCCACCCTATCAGTTCCGGTCGCCGCCGCCGCCGCCACGAGCCGCCACCGCACCGCCACCGCCATCAACGGAGTTCTACCCGCACAGTACCACAGAAGCTTCCATGAATTTCTTGTCTCAGCCACGAGCTCAGATAGATCTGGGAATTTTAGTGGATGTTCCAGAGGTGTCAAGGACATCCCACAAATTTTGGTTTGCCATTCAGATCTAGTTTCATATTTTTTTATTTTCATCCACTCTTCCATTTTGGTTCTGCCAGAGTTCTGTCCAGATTCATCCCCGCCCTGAGTTTCATATCTTAGGCCCACTTTTTGATTTATTTTGGTTCGCCCAATTTTATTGGGGATTCCACCCATCCATTCCTTCATCCACAATTTTTCTCAATTTTTGATTCGCCCATCTCATATTTTCTAAAAATCGTTCTCAGTCCCATCTACAGTTCTGTCCACCTGTTCCCAGATCCGACCACCAGTTACCCCAAAAATCATAGTAAATCACCACCACCTCCAAATCAAATTCCAAAAATAGTCCCCATTCCATGGTTTGATACCCTATAACTGTGAAGAAGATCTCAAGAGCTGAATCGGAGGTTTACTAGGCGGTCAACGGTGGTTCTCAGACAAGTGCCCTGCAGATCTGAGATTTCGGTTACTGTACAATAGGGGCTTGTAAATTCAATAAAGTTCTGATCTGACCAGATCCAGCAGATATCTCTGGGTCTAGATCAAAGCATTTGAAGAGAGCTTTCCAACGATAGCTCATGCGTCCCGATCCGACATCGGGATTGCTCGCAGCGGCCGTTTTCGCCCAAGCGCGCGCCGGAAGACAGCAACCAAAATCCGTGGACAGCTAGTTCATCAATTGGGAATCGGGGCCGATCGACCCCCGATCGGTCTTCCCGGTCGACCGCCGTCCGTGGAGGCGCGCCACCAGGGGTCCCCATCATAGTGTGTCCCACCCCCATAGATCCGGAGGACAGCGCCATCCGTGGGCCCCGCGGGCCCGCAGAACCCGCCGTTCGGAAAGCACGAAAACGCAGAGTTCGGCACCGCCGGGCGACATCAAGATGCTGCCCGTCAACCCGAGTTGTATGATTCCCGGGCTCCACATGTGACCTTTTACCTCCCTGCGTGGAGTGTGTCAAATCTTTGTATTGCTGTGATATTGTTTAACCGGGAGTCCGTGATTAGGCCGGGGTTGTCTTCGCCACGTCGGGTGCGTGGAGGTAAAGGTCTTAACCTCTTGGCGTTCATTTGCTTAGCTAGTATATGGTCTTTTGCCACTGCCGAGAGCGTAGGTACTAGCCCGTGTGTCCATGTCACCGCTGTGAGAGTGAGTGTGACCCGTTCCGTGACTCGATCCGAGTCCGGAAGTTGAGTTGGACTACCCTTGACCTCCGACGGTTCCTTAACCGCGCACGGTCCGCGCTTTCCCTCGCTTGGGACGACGAGTGAGCTTCCACTTCTGTTAGCGACGTTTTGCCACTAGGAGCTCGTAGTGTCGGGCTTAGTGTCTCCCTGGTGTGTGCTGCTGGTCGCGTCTTCATCTAGAGTCCGAGGGTGGCACCTAATAGTGCCGTCTCCCGTGTCCGTCCCGCATCAAAATCCATACACTCCAGACATCAAAAAAAGAGAGAAGGAGAAGAGGGGGAAGATACAATCAGGGCTCCGGCTCTGTCCCCTCTAGCGCCGCAAGACAGAAGTCCTCTCCTGCAAGCTCCGCCTCCAGAGTGGACAAGAGCTGGGCACTGGCTCCCGTTGTAGCCTCAGCCGCCTTCCACTCGGCTCGGACGCGCTCAGTAACTACCTGCCACTCCTCCCATGCCTTCCTTAAGGCCTCGGCCTGGCTCTCCACCTCCCTCAGCTGTGCGGCTCGCTCCTGAGATGTTGACTCAGTCGCTTCGGCGTGACTCCTCTGCTCGGCTACGGCTGACACAAGCCGAGCCCGCTGCTCCTGCGCCTCTCAGATCACCGCTAGCCTCTGAGCCCTCTACGCCAGAACCTCGTGGAGTCGCAGGTATTCGGCCCAGATCCCAGCCAACCCGGACATCCAGAGCTCACTTTGGAATCCGAGTGCGTGATAGCCCTGGGTGCACTCCCGCAGTCGCTGCCTCAGGTCCTCTGGAGAAGGGAGGGGCTCGCTCTGTGACTAGCCCCGCGCCCACTGGAGCAGGGCGGCACCTACACTCGCCTCCAGCAACGGCTCCGGTGGAGAAGCGAATGGAGGCCACTCCACCCCTAAATCTAGGGAGAGGTCTCCGGACGCAGCCAGCACTCCAATGGAACCTGCATAGTTCCAACAAACACCAAAGGGAGTAAGTAATACATGAAAGACTTCCTTCGACAAACAAGGTGAAAAACCTGACAAAAAGAAGGAGACAAATCCTGACTTGTAAAATCCCAGAATTGTATAAATTATTTTTGGTATATTTAATTGTTTTTTGGGAATTTTAAAGACCCAAAATAGATTAATAAATGAATATTAGATTAGATACGTCATTATAAGGACCAATTATGTTAAATAATTAACCTAGCCTATTTAAATAAAATCTAAAAGGTTTGAGGACCAAGCCCATTAAGTTTGGCCCATATTCTAGAAGGTTATTTAGCCTATTTGCGTATTTTAAGGATAAAATATCATTTTTATGGATAATAATATGGATAATTAACAAAAGAGTTTGATTTGTGTTGAACTCTGTGCACGTTGGATGTAGCGGTCTATCGTGCGACCGCCACAGCCATGTAACGCACCAGTCTTGATGTGTTACATCCTGTCAGTTCCGTGAATGGAAGAACGAGCAAAAAGATTAGAACTTTGGGATCCTATGTGCAGGAGATCAACTTGGGAGAGCTTATAACATTACTAAGGACTCTTAGTGTGACGACCCGAGAATCCGAGTACCGGAAAAAAACCGGCACGTCTCGAATCTCGGCCCGCCAACCCACGAGCCCGAAGACTCGGAAGGGTAGAAAGGAGTGGTGTGGGGGTACAAGAGAAGCTGCAACGACAACAGAGATAGCACAATAATCCAAAATAAAATGCACATAATAATATAAATAAATAAACTGCTACGAGGTCCACAGTGTCTCATGTCCAAAAGATAGTACAGTCAACAGAAAAGAAAGTACAACTACACGGGGCATCCCCCGGAGTACAACTACACGGGGCATCCCCCGGCTCTGGCAGAGTGGCGACTAACCCTGGCTAGAAGAACCGCGCTGAAACTCGGCCGCGCCACTCGAAGACCCCGCCTCACCTGAAAAGCAGGGGTGAGCCTCATTTCATTGGCCCAGCAGGGATCCCGCGAATCCCCACCTCGCACGAGAAGCGAGAAGGCAGAAGGTAACCCTACCTAACAGGAGTACGGTAGAACCAACAAGCTGAAATAAATAAACGGAAAAGCCGTCTACTCTAACAGTACCGTACTACAGAATCTCGGTCCAACAAAACATGAGTCCACGCCTGCCAGTGAACAGGAGCACCACCCACTAGAAGAACGACCGGATGCGTCCCCTGACGTCTTATACCGCGTCACAAGTGTCTAGCTACTACGCCCCGGGCGTGAGACTCAGACACACTCAGTAACCAGAAGTAACCGCAAAACAAGGACTAGCTGAGGTCACGCTCGTCAGCGCGAGTCCGAACCCTCAGCCTCGTGTGCACACTCAGACTGTACGCCCTAGGCCTGTCCTCTAGCTGGTATTTCCCCCTAAACCTGGACTCGGAAGTACGCGGGGGCCCTGCGGTAACCAGCCTACTCACCGCCTCTCTCGGGTACGCCGCTCAGCCACTCCCAGGCGAGCCAGCACACGCGTGCCGTGGGAAAGCTACGACTAGTGGTAGGGTCACTGGAAGTAAGGACTAATCCACGGAAACCACCGACCAACACTAGCAAGGTGCAGAGGTCATCCTCTGTACCACACCGACTCTCGGTAGCACCAGCCGACGCATCACATCCCGGGGTCCCCGCGGCACCCTCTTACAGTCCCCACACGATGCCAAGCATCAGTCGGACCGTAAGACAACACAAAGGGGGTCAGAACCCACTCACCCGGGCTCGATCGGCACGAAACGGCAGACGCGGTCACCCGAGGACCGCCTCCGGTGGTAGCGGTCTGCCCTGGACCGCGACCACATGGTAGCGGTCCTCTTGGGACCGCGACCACCCTGGCACCAGAAACATGAAGGCGGTCGCCTGATGACCGCCTTCACCCAGTAGCGGTCCCTAGGGGACCGCGACCAGGAACCAACGGTCAAAAATGCCTCGAGGCCCGTGCCGGTCCCCACGGTGATAGCGGTCGTCCCCAGACCGCGACTAACAGTCGCGGTCTGTCACAAGACCGCGACCAGCCACCGACACTTTAAGGCCTAACGGTCAAAAATCCGATGAAGGCGGTCCTCACCTGACCGCTACCATTGATAGCAGTTACTGGTGAACCGCGATCACCCCGGAAAATCGAGAACGACGGGAAATGGCCGAAAACTCCATTCCACGCCCCAATCACCCCCCGATGATGGGGAAACAAAGGGGGAACCCTCCCCAACCCTCCTAGCATGCATCTACCGCCTCGGATCGACCAAAAACGTGAAGAAACGGCGGATCGGCTCACAAACCCCAAAAACATGGTTTCACCCAAACTCGCTCAAAAACGCCCCTCTCGACCTCCCCTCGGCCTACTAAGCACGGGGAACGATGGGATGAGCATGGGGGTTCGTCTCCCTACCTCAATGGAGCGAAAGCTCCACCGAATCATCGCCGAAATCAAGGATGAAGCTTTTACTCCCACGAACGCCCCGCCTCTCGCCGCGAAAAGCACGCCACCGGGACCGCCTCGCCGCCGCCGCCGCTGCCACGCCGTTGCCGGAGTGAGAGGAGCCGCGTCTCGGTCGCCCGGGGAGAAGAAGATCGGACGCGGGGGAGAGGGGGAGCTCTCACGGTTGAAGGAAGGAGGAAGAAGAAGAAAAGAAAAAGGTAAAAAGAAAAGAAAAAGAATTGATATATATAGAAAATCTGAAAAATCTGAAAAATCTCGAAAAAAATAGAAAAATACACCTCCTCGACCGTCTCGACGCGCTGATCGCAACGGCACCACTCGCGGGTTGGTGAACGACCCGGTTCACCCGCTACAGGGTTCCGAAGGACTCGCCGAAACCCGTACGCGAAAATCGGAAAACACGCACGGAAAAGCCGCAGACACACTCCGGGCCTCCAAAACGACTCCGGATCGCGCCGATCCGAACACGAAAGATGTCCGAAACAAAATTTCAAACACAACAGGGTCGGACACTCTGATAAACCAGATCCGGGACTCACAAGGAAGGATCCGAAAGATCCGGGACATTACAGCCCTCCCCCCTAAAAGGAATTTCATCCTCGAAATTCAAGAACAAAGCACAAGGACGGGGAACAGACTCACACAAACAAATACGGATATAACTCTCGCATCTCATCCTCGCGTTCCCAAGATGCCTCGCTGCCAGAATGACGCTGCCAGACCACCTTAACCAGAGGAATAACCTTGTTTCGCAGGCGCTGCTCTCGCCGATCCTCAATGCGAACAGGAAACTCCGGAAGGGACAGATCTGGGGTCACATCAGGCCAAACGGCATCCTTGAGAACATGAGAGTCATCGGGCATATACTTCCGAAGCATCGACACGTGGAACACATCATGCACCGCGGAAAGCTCCGGAGGTAGCTGCAACCGATAAGCAACTTCCCCAACGCGCTCAACGATGGGAAAGGGACCAATGTAGCGGGGACTCAGCTTCCCACGCCTACCGAAGCGCATCACGCCCTTCATGGGAGACACTCTCAAGAAAACTCGATCTCCGAAAGCAAAGCTGAGGGGTCGCCAACTACGATCGGCATAACTCTTCTGTCGGCTCTGAGCTGCCAACATCTTCTGCCGAACGAGATGCACCACCTCAACACACTGCTGCACCAAATATGGTCCAGTCAAGGCACGCTCGCCTACCTCGAACCAATCAAGCGGAGTCCGACAAGGTCGCCCATACAATGCCTCATTGGGAGCCATATCGATGCTCGAATGATAGCTGTTGTTAGAGGCAAACTCCACTAATGGCAAATGGTGGGTCCAACTCCCCTGTCATTCCAAGCAACACGCTCGCAGCATGTCCTCCAAAGTCTGGATGGTCCGCTCAGACTGACCATCTGACTGAGGATGATAGGCCGAGCTGAATGCTAACCCAGTGCCTAGAGCCCTCTGGAAACTCCTCCAGAATCCAGAAGTGAAACGGGGATCACGATCCGATACAATGGAGATAGGGACTCCATGCAATGGGACTATCCGCTCCACGTACAGATGAGCCAAACGCTGCACGCTCCAATTGACCTTGACCGGCAGCAACCGCGTCGTCTTCGTCAGTCTATCCACTAGCAACCAGATACTATCTTCCCCACTGTACGTCCTCGGCAATCCAACCATGAAATCAGTGGTCACGTGGTCCCATTTCCACGAAGGAATGTCCAAGGGCTGAAGTGTGCCTCCTGGTCGCTGGTGCTCAGCCTTCACCTGCTGACAGGTCAAATACCTGGCCATAAACTCTGCAACATCTCTCTTCATACCAGGCCACCAAAACTGCCTCTTCAGGTTCTGGTACATCTTAGCTGATCCGGGGTGCACGGCATACCGACTCCCGTGAGCCTCACGTAATACAGTACGCCGCACCTGCCCCTCGGCTGGCACATACAATCTACCTCTGAACCTCACCGCTCCATCCTCGCCAAACTCCACCTCGGCCATCGACAAAATACGAGGTAGCTCGGGGTCCGCTCGCTGAGCCTCAGTCACCTGTCGACGCACCGCGGGCGTGACAGTCAGACTCGCAAGGACAGCCGAATCCTGGTCCTGCGGGACCTTGAGTCTAAAAGTCATGGCCAGAACCTGCTCCCAAAGCTTCCACTTCCTCAACAACAACCGACTGACCGATACCCTCCTACTCAGGGCATCAGCCACGACGTTCATCCTGCTAGGCTGATAAGACAGAGTAACATCATAATCCTTCATGTACTCCATCCACCTCCTCTGCCTGAGGTTAAGATCCTTCTACGAGAACACATACCTCAAACTCTGGTGGTCAGTGAAAAGCTCAAACATCTCGCCGTACAAATAATGCCTCCAGATCTTCAGAGCGAAGATCACCGCTGCCAACTCAAGATCATGAGTAGGGTAGTTCGCCTCATGTGGCTTCAACTGCCGCGACGCATACGCCACAACTCTCCCATGCTGCATCAACACAGCACCGAGGCCTACCCCGGAAGCATCTGTACACACCACGAAATCACCCGAGTCAGATGGCAACACCAAAACCGGAGTAGTGGTAAGCAATCTCTTCAGCTCCACAAAGCTCCGCTCACACTCCTCCGTCCAGACGAACGGCACGTCCTTCCGCGTAAGCCTGGTCATCGGGGCTGCAATACGAGAAAAATCCTGAATAAACCTCCGATAATAACCTGCGAGCCCCAAGAAACTCTGAATCTCCGTGACAGAACTCGGCCTCGGCCACTGTACCACCGCCTCGACCATGGCCGGGTCCACGGAAACACCATCACCAGAAATCACGTGCCCCAAAAAGTGCACCTCACGAAGCCAGAACTCGCACTTACTGAGCTTCGCATACAACTGGTGACCACGCAGGGTCTGCAACACCACCCTCAAGTGATGCACATGCTCCTCAACAGATCGCGAATACACAAGGATATCGTCCACGAACACGACCACAAACTGGTCCAAGTACGGATGAAACACCCTATGCATCAAGTCCATAAACGCTGCGGGGGCATTGGTGAGCCCAAACGGCATCACCAAGAACTCATAATGCCCATACCTCGACCGAAACGCCGTCTTCTCCACGTCTGACTCTCGGATCCGCAGCTGATAGTAGCCCGATCTCAAATCGATCCTCGAAAACACTCGGGCCGACTGAAGCTGATCGAACAAATCATCAATCCGAGGCAACGGATACTTGTTCTTAACAGTCGCCTGGTTCAACTGACGGTAGTCGATGCACAGCCTCAAACCACCGTCCTTCTTCTTCACAAACAACACCGGCGCACCCCACGGGGAATAACTAGGACGAATATACCCCTTGGCCAGCAACTCCTGCAACTGCGATTTCAGCCCTCGCAACTCGGCAGGCGCCATCCGATAAGGGGCCTTCGACATAGGCACCGTGCCTGGCACCACCTCAATCACGAAATCAATCTCTCGCTGCAGTGGCAACCCTGGTAGCTCCTCGGGAAAAATGTCAGGAAACTTGCACACGACAGGAATGTCCTCTACCTTAGGACCCTGTCGCTCGACCAAAACCACGGATGCGAGAAAGCCCTGACAACCTGCATCAAGCAAACGACGCGCACGGATAGCCGAAATAAACAAGCGAGAAGAGGAAGACCGAATACCTTGGAAATAGAAGGTGGGTCCATGAAGCTGTCGGAAGTAGACCTTCTTCGAGCCGCAATCCACCAAGGCATGATAAGTCTCGAGCCAATCCATGCCCAAAATCACATCAAAGTCCTGAAGCGGTAACGCGTAGAGTCTAGCCGGCAAGTTCCGCCCTTCCACCCACACAGGTACCTTCTCAAAGCAGTACGGGGTGACCATGAAGTCGCCGGTAGGCAACTCTACTGCCAAGTCACAGGACACCTCGGTCACTGGGTCCTCCACGCCCTGAGCAAAATCCTCCGAGATGAACGAATGAGAAGCACCTGAATCGAACAAAACACGAGCCGCACAACCCAAAATCGAAAGAGTACCTTCCACCAAATGCGACGCCTCAGCCTCCGCCCTGGTCATGTGAGTCACTCTGCCTCGGGATCTCTGCCTCCCCACAGTAGCTGACCGTGACAACTGAGGAAACTGTCCCTGCTGATGGTACTGCTACGGCTGTGCTGATGACTGCTGGGGCCGAAACTGCTGCTGCTGTTGCTGGAACTCGTGCGGCTGGCGCGGTCTCTGCGGACAGTCACGTGCCATGTGCCCTGGCTGGTCGCACCTAAAGCAAATCACGGGCGCCGAACACGGTCTGCCTGGATGAGAACCACCGCACTTGGGACAACCGCCCCGAGCACCTGACACCGAACCTTGACGCTGCAAAGCTACGGACTGCTGATCACTGGCCAACGACTCCTGCTGTGACTGCCCCTTCTTACCCCGGCGTCTCCTGCCAAGGCCCGCCTCCTTGAGTAACTTCTTGAGCCTCGAGCCAAAGGACGAAGACTCTGGCACAGGAGCTGCAGACTGCGTCGCCACTGAACCACCTGCCGAGAGCTGGACGGTACTCTGCTGCTGCACTACTGACGGCTGGCCAAAACCTGCCTGCACCTGACTAGCACTGCCCTGCCCTCGAACCTTCTGCAAATCTCTCTCCAGCACCGCTGCTGCCTTACATGCCGCATCCAAACTGGTCAAACCCGACGCAAGAAGATGATGCCTCAACTCCAGCCTCAGACCACCAACAAACTGATCGGTCTTCATCTCCTCATCTGCCATGATATGAGGAGCATAACGGCCCAACTCGATAAACCTGGCACGGTACTGCATCACCGACATGTCACCCTGAGTCAGCTCCATGAACTCACGCAACCTCTGCGACCTGACAAAGGACGGACAGAAGGCACGCTCAAAAGCCGTGATGAACTCCTGCCACGCAATCTGCCGAAGAGGATGAGACTGGAACACTGAACCACACTCTGACGTCCACCAAGTACGGGCTGATCCCTGAAGACGATGAGTAGCCAACGCCACCTGTTCCTCCTCGGAACACTCCATCGCACTGAAAATCCGCTGAACATCATCCAGCCACTCTCTGGCCACCTCAGGATCTGGCTGCCCACCGAAAGAAGGGGGCTGGAACAGCAAAAACTCCTTCAGCACGCGACCATGACCACCCCGAGTCCGGTCCTCACCACCATCGCCACCTTGCTGCTGATGATCTCCCTGCTGCCGCTGAAGCACATACTCAAACATGCCTCGGAAGAAGTCGTCCATCCCTGGAGCTCTCGCATCTCCAGATACACCCTCGGAAACTAAAGCCCTGCTCTGCTCCTCCAGACCACCACTAGACTCTCCCTGCTAGGCACAAGTCCTCCTCCGTGGCGCCATAACACACCTGGCATCAAAGAAAAGCAACCGGAAATCAATAAAACACACGACCCTAAGCCAGTCGCCGACTGTACAGGACATTCATGGACCTTCTGGACCACTGCAATTCGTTCCAAGTTCCGATGCACCTCCACAACCTCGCTCTGATACCAGCTGTGACGACCCGAGAATCCGAGTACCGGAAAGGAACCGGCGCGTCTCGAATCTCGGCCCGCCAACCCACGAGCCCGAAGACTCGGAAGGGTAGAAAGGAGTTGTGTGGGGGTACAAGAGAAGCTGCAACGACCATAGAGATAGCACAATAATCCAAAATAAAATGCACATAATAATATAAATAAATAAACTGCTACAAGGTCCACAGTGTCTCATGTCCAAAAGAAAGTACAGTCAACAGAAAAGAAAGTACAACTACACGGGGCATCCCCCGGAGTACAACTACACGGGGCATCCCCCGGCTCTGGCAGAGTGGCGACTAACCCTGGCTAGAAGAACCGCGCTGAAACTCGGCCGCGCCTCTCGAAGACCCCGCCTCACCTGAAAAGTAGGGGTGAGCCTCATTTCATTGGCCCAGTAGGGATCCCGCAAATCCCCACCTCGCACGAGAAGTGAGAAGGCAGAAGGTAACCCTACCTAACAGGAGTACGGTAGAACCAACAAGCTGAAATAAATAAACGGAAAAGCCGTCTACTCTAACAGTACCGTACTACAGAACCTCGGTCCAACAAAACACGAGTCCACACCTGCCAGTGAACAGGAGCACCACCCACTAGAAGAACGGCCGGATGCGTCCCCTGACATCTTATACCGCGTCACAAGTGTCTAGCTACTACGCCCCGGGCGTGAGACTCAGACACACTCAGTAACCAGAAGTAACCGCAAAACAAGGACTAGCTGAGGTCACGCTCGTCAGCGCGGGTCCGAACCCTCAGCCTCGTGTGCACACTCAGACCGTACGCCCTAGGCCTATCCTCTAGCTGGTATTTCCCCCTAAACCTGGACTCGGAAGTACACGGGGGCCCTGCGGTAACCAGCCTACTCACCGCCTCTCTCGGGTACGCCGCTCAGCCACTCCCAGGCGAGCCAGCACACGCGTGCCGTGGGAAAGCTACGACTAGTGGTAGGGTCACTGGAAGTAAGGACTAATCCACGGAAACCACCGACCAACACTAGCAAGGTGCAGAGGTCATCCTCTGTACCACACCGACTCTCGGTAGCACCAGCCGACGCATCACATCCCGGGGTCCCCGCGGCACCCTCGTACAGTCCCCACACGATGCCAAGCATCAGTCGGACCGTAAGACAACACAAAGGGGGTCAGAACCCACTCACCCGGGCTCGATCGGCACGAAACGGCAGACGCGGTCACCCGAGGACCGCCTCCGGTGGTAGCAGTCTACCCTGGACCGCGACCACATGGTAGCGGTCCTCTTGGGACCGCGACCACCCTGGCACCATAAACATGAAGGCAGTCACCTGATGACCGCCTTCACCCAGTAGCGGTCCCTAGGGAACCGCGACCAGGAACCAACGGTCAAAAATGGCTCGAGGCCCATGCCGGTCCCCACGGTGATAGCGATCGTCCCCAGACCGCGACTAACAGTCGCGGTCTGTCGCAAGACCATGACCAGCCACCGACACTTTAAGGCCTAACGGTCAAAAATCCGATGAAGGTGGTCCTCACCTGACCGCTACCATTGATAGCGGTTACTGGTGAACCGCGATAACCCCGGAAAATCGAGAACGACGGGAAATGGCCGAAAACTCCATTCCACGCCCCAATCACCCCCCGATGATGGGGAAACAAAGGGGGAACCCTCCCCAACCCTCCTAGAATGCATCTACCACCTCGGATCGGCCAAAAACACGAAGAAACGGCGGATCGGCTCACAAACCCCAAAAACATGGTTTCACCCAAACACACTCAAAAATGCCCCTCTCGACCTCCCCTCGGCCTACGAAGCACGGGGAACGATGGGATGAGCATGGGGGTTCGTCTCCCTACCTCAATGGAGCGAAAGCTCCGCCGAATCACCGCCGAAATCAAGGATGAAGCTTTTACTCCCATGAACGCCCCGCCTCTCGCCGCGAAAAGCACGCCACCGGGACCGCCTCGCCGCCGCCGCCGCTGCCACGCCATTGCCGGAGTGAGAGGGGCCGCGTCTCGGTCGCCCGGGGAGAAGAAGATCGGCTGCGGGGGAGAGGGAGCTCTCACGGTTGAAGGAAGGAGGAAGAAGAAGAAAAGAAAAAGGTAAAAAGAAAAGAAAAAGAATTGATATATATAGAAAATCTGGAAAATCGAAAAAATCCCGAAAAAATAGAAAAATACACCTCCTCGAACGTCTCGACGCGCTGATCACAACGGCACCACTCGCGGGTTGGTGAACGACCCGGTTCACCCGCTACAGGGTTCCGAAGGACTCGCCAAAACCCGTACGCGGAAATCGGAAAACACGCACGGAAAAGCCGCGGACACACTCCGGGCCTCCAAAACGACTCCGGATCGCGCCGATCCGAACACGAAAGATGTCCGAAACGAAATTTCGGACACAACAGGGTCGGACACTCCGATAAACCAGATCCGGGACTCATAAGGAAGGATCTGAAAGATCCGGGACATTACACTTAGGGGTTAGAATCTGGCAAATTAAGGACTCTAGAATCGATCTAATCCTCAAAACCCTAGCCAAAACCCTATAAATAGGACCTAGTTCTGAACTGAGCGACCCTTACTTTTGGCTTGTGAAGAAACAAGGTAAGCAGTCATAATTTTGGGTAAGTTCTTTAGAAGATTTTGCTTAGTATACTTTAGACAAATAGTTCTCTAATTTTAGTGCTAGGAGATCAACCAACCAAGGGGATAGAAGCTTCCAAAGTCACTGATTCAATCATAGCAACCCAGGAAACTGAACGCAAGACCCCTGAAGATCAAGAGATTAGGACGTCTAAACGAGGTAATTAGAGTTTAGTCCTTTAGAACTTTTTGTTCACCTTAGTTTCAGCTTCTTACCCTCAAAATTTCACGTCCTTAGGTCAAGAGATTGGAGAGATAGAGCGATGTGAAGTTGTTGAAAAACCTCAGGAAGGGAAGAACTAGGGCGTGTCTTGCAGTCCCAAATTGGAAGCTTAAAGACTAGTTAAGAGGTAGGTCATCTCATGAGTGGCAAAAACATCTTGTTAGGGATAAAAGCCCTCTGGTTTGGATTGATGTCATGCATGATAGATCATAAATTTCGTGTTTTAATAGTTCTATACATTCATGCATCTCTTAGCCCTAAATGAAAAATAAAAGATATTATCTTATCTATTCACTAAAACCCATGCATATAGTTGGCCTATACTTCGTTTATCATGTCTAGAATAGTTGTAGTATTTTGATTTCCAGGCATGTTATGGTTTCATAAACCTTTACTTTATTTTACTACCAGCAGACTCTCTAACACACCAATGTAAGACCGTCACAGTGATCTAACGGCCTTACGATAAACCGTCACACCCTCTACTGCATCTTAATTACTCTATTATCTCTGACGCACCTTAATAGGAGCGTTACACTACTGTAATGGCCCCTCGATAAACCGTCACAAGATTGTAACGCGCCTATCCTAGACTGTCATACACTGTGTTCTGTCAGCCCGAGGCAGAAGTTTACTTATAAATAAGCCTAGTTATCTAAGTTTGGACATGTTATCATGACTTTAAGTGTAGTTACTGATTCATAATAGAAATTACATGATTAAGGTATCTTAAGTTATTTTAAGTTATGTTAATGATGAGGGCATCCCTTGCCCCTCCACATTTTCTCCAGACTCGGATTGTTCGTCGGCTAGCGCCATTATGTTAGTCATGTATTTTTGAGTCTAGTCATGTAATCTTCACATTTTCTTTGAGTCAATATCATGTAATTTTCCCTTTATTTGAGTCATGTACCTAGGTTGGTGAGTCATTTTCCTAAGTCTTGAAGTCATTATGTTGATATGATTAGTTAATGGGCCCAAACCATTGGGCTAGGCCCAGGGGCGCCCCTCCCTTGGACTGTTTGGTCATTAGTTAGCTTGTCAGGGTCAGTTTGGTCTTAGGAAAAGTGTGGAGTCTATAAATAGCCCCACCCCTCTCTCATTTGTAAGAACTTATACATGAATATTGAATTCCAGATATACTCCAAATCCCTCTAGCCTTCTCTCTCAATATCTCTCTCTCTCTCTCTTTATCTCTCTCTCTCTCTCTCTCAAAGGGAAGAATTCACCCCATTCTCTCTCTCCTCCCTCCCTCTCAATCACTTCCAACCCCCACCTACCTCCAATAACTCCCCACAACTTCCCACAACCCTCCTTTACTCTCCATCTAGTCCCAACAACCCTCCACCAATCTAAACCCTACTTCCCAACCACCACCACTTCCCTAGGCACCTCTCCACCTTCCCAAGGCTGAATTAATCCCTCCCAAAGCCCAAATTCGAATTTCCCTCCCCTCTCCCATCCCTCCCACACCCTAGGTCGACCCAAACCAGACCCCCCCTTGGTCTGGTCGCCCTCCTCCCCCTCCTCTCTTCTCACCCTCTCTCTTGTGCACACCCACTCCCCCATCTCCACCTCTAGCAGTTCCATCCCCCCCTCTCCTTCCACCACTGCCACTCCTGACCTCCTGGAGCCCTAGCCACGTCCTCCCCCTCTCCCTAAACCTTCAGCCATCATTCACAAGCCTAGCTAACCCCCTTCCACTCCCTTTATTCTTGCTAGTTTGCAGTTTCAGATAGCAGGTCACAGGCAGCAGAGTTGGGTCCTGAAGATTGCATCGGGTCCAGCCGCTCCCTGGTCCTCCAAGTGTCAAGGCCTACATCTCTGGAAAGTTCATCCAGAGAGCTTTCAAGGCGAGGTGGTTTCGTCGACATCCGAGGTCGGAGCTGTCCACAGGAGCCGATCTCCCTCGACTGCACAGAAGACCCCAGGCAGAGAACCAGAGCGAGAGTGGGAGCTCTGCCACGGCGAACCTTTTGGGATTCAGATCAAGTGTTCTTCAGAAGAATTCTTCCCTCTCAAGTCCTCTTTCATCCTCAAGAAGTAGAACTGCATTTGGACATCGGCATCTAAAGTTACGAATTTTCTACTCCAAGTGTGTCAGGTCAGTTTACAGGATCCAGAACCGACACCCCTCTACTCATCTGATCGCCCCGGTCTTCTCCGACATCTTCCGACCCCGCCGTTGGCGCCGACAGAAAGAAGACTCGACCATGGTTCCAACGGTTCAGGTCTCGTCTCAATCAGAGTTTGGTAGAGATCGTGGCACCCTCTGCAACAGGCCACAATGTTCTGCACCAGACAGAGGCAGAACCAGTCAGTCCGGTTCCAGACTCTGCCCCGGCCAGCAACGATTTTACCAAGCTCAGAAAAAATTCAGAGATCATCCTTGGTCCATTGGGAAGCTTTTGGCGCAAGTCTCATCAAGTTATGAGCTCTGTGGAATTTGTGGCAGCATCATCACCGCACCCCTGTCCAGTCATTCTGAAGATTGGCAGAACCGGCATCAATCCGAACGTCGAGTTTTCTTCATAATTCTCCACCCCGCTTGGCCGGCTGAAGGCCCCTCCCTGCGCGGAGGTAGTTTTGGCTGTAATTCACATAACCCCCACCCTGAGATCCCCCCCCTTGCATGGGGTGTAGTTCATGTCATTATTAAGTCACAGGTTTGAAGCTTCAATCGACGCGGCGTGCGGGTGCATACCCTCACCTCCCCGCTCGCCCCAGTCTCCGGCCGGAGTCGGCGTCTTCACGCTGGCTAGGTGAGCCTCGGACCCTCTCTTGACTGGTTTAATCACTTGCTTAGTTTAGTATTATTGCTATTGCTTCGTCGGACGGAGAGTGAGAGCTCGGCTCAAATTGCTAGTACCGTGAGTGACCACAGCGGGCAAGTTGAGAGTGAATCCACTTAACCCACACCCTTGGTGTGTTGGTCACCCATGATTTGGGCATCCTAGGCCCATTTGGGGTTCTTCCCAAGCTAGCCAACCATTGGAGCCTAAAGGTCCCGCCTCGGACCCTCTCCAACATCGCCTAATCGCCATCGGGTACTAGTGTGCGCCATACGGGTGAGCTCGCTAGTGTGAGTCCGCTGCTCAAACTTGAATGCTTGCTAAATAGGTCCAAGGTTGGTTTTACATCAAGTGGTATCAGAGCAAGTTCACAACTTATCTCTATCAAGTTGGTCCTAGGGCATGTCTATGCATTTAGAGTCTTCAAGTGCATCACTTTTGTCACCTAATATGGCCACCTCATATTGACCTTACCAATCGGCCCACTCCATAAGTCCAAGCCACCAAGAGATGCCTACCACTAACACCCATAACTTCCCAGGCCATGTCAACTACTTCATGAAAGCCTTGACATATGCTAATGAGCGGCTTGATAACATATCGGGCCGACTCAACCAACTTGGAGAAAATAGGCCCGCCCCAAGGACGGACGATAGGATGGCCCCTTTCCCACTTCCCACCTTTGATGGAACCTCTCCTAGAGAATATTTAGATTGGGAAGCTACAATGGACCAATACTTCACTTTGTATCCTATGTCCGAGGATGAAAAGGCATGGGTTGCTAAAATACAACTTACCAAACGAACCGAAACTTATTGGATGCAAATTGTCGGGCTAAAGGTACTTAGAAGGGAAACTCCCATCACCACTTGGAAGGACATGAAGGAGCAACTTAGAGCAAAATATATGTCCCCTTCCTACCCGGGTTACCAAAACTCGAGGAGCACTCCCACACCTCCAACCCCACCCATCCAAACCCTTACCACTAGAACCCAAGTGGCCAAGGCCTCCACCTCCCCACCTAATCCCATAATGGCCACCAGCCCCGAACCCAAAACCCCTCACCCAACCCACCTCCCACTTCCTACACCAATCTTTCTCCAACCTAGGCCTCCTCTACTTCCCCTTCCTATCCCAACCCAAGTCCATGCTTGTTCACCATCCCGGGTGTGTCATACGCTAGCTATCACCCAACCACCCACCCTAGATCCCCCTACTCTATTAGCAATAGAAGTTGCTACCCACACACCTACCCAAGTGGAGAAG
Source organism: Amorphophallus konjac (assembly GCA_022559845.1). Taxonomy (NCBI): domain Eukaryota; kingdom Viridiplantae; phylum Streptophyta; class Magnoliopsida; order Alismatales; family Araceae; genus Amorphophallus; species Amorphophallus konjac. The sequence continues at coordinate 352,507,216 of CM040121.1, forward strand.
GATGCCCATCCGAATCCACCTCCCAACATAGAGGAAATCCAAAGGCCAAACAACTCACACACCTCTAGCCTAGCTCCTCTAGAAATATCCAACCTCACCATAGATAAGTCCATACTCCAATGGCTCAAGAAAGGTCTCACCATTCCTAGTTCACAACCATGCCACCTACCCATGGGATATCAATTCCAAATCATTCTCATTCAACCACCTGTCACTTATCAAACTTCCTATTGTGTGGAAGATTTGGAAGACTTAGTGAACTACCTACATTGGCAAATTCACTTGACCAATATGCTAGCCATGAGGCCGCCCTAAACTAACACCATTAGCCTAGCATATCCCACCATTGGCTCCATCACTTCCATCTACACTAATGGCCAAGTTACTAGTGAGATCATCCTCCTTCTTCCCATGGAGGAAGAACCTATCCTAGTCCACTCCCCAACCATTGAGATCCCAAGTGCTTTGATCGGCCAACCCATTAGCAACCTTGGCCCAATTATTGAGGAGGATGACTCACCATTCGAGGACCTTGAGAGCATAGAGTACCCCTACCAAGATGACCCTTACTATGATCCCTATGATCCATTCCAATGGGAGTCAAGGAACCCGTATGACCCAACCACCTTAACCACCACCTACCTTTCCCTACCCTAACCCACCATATTTGATCCAATCCACCCCATCCCAGACCCGGGTTACACCATGAGAGCCATGACTTTGGGTGGTATACACCTAGGGATCGAGGAAGTGCCTCATTTCATGATATCCACCTTGCTAGACCCCTTTGACCCATTCCAATGGAAGTCCAAAAGCCCACACATAGGAGACATCTTTGTCACAAGAGTGCATAAGTCTTGGCATACAACACCACTTGGCATGATTCATAAGTCGGGAACATTCATTCACATCACCCACATGTCAAGTAGGAAGTATAAGTGGACCGTATTTGGATGTATTGGCCCACCTTCATTAATCATGAGTCTTAAACATGAGAGGAGCATACATGGACGTCCGGGTCCCCCGACATTTATCTTACCCATACATAAAAGGTTCATCTCTGGATGTCCCGGTCCCCCTAAGTCTGTCACAGTCTTCATGGCATCAAAGCATGATCGAACTACATTTGGCTGCCCCGGACCACCTTTGCATACCATACATTGTCCACTCACACCGCATCATAAAGCATGGCATATGCATCCAAGTAAATATCAAGCAGCAAGCGGTGAGATTCATAATAAGCAAGCAAAAACTCGTGTGCGCCACTTAAAATTCTAAGTTGGTAACTTGACGATGATGACTTTGGAGTGGCTCTACCCTGGGGTCACCTCCAAATCGAGGGCACGAGGACTTGGACCTTGCCAAGTTTCGAGTGGCTTTGGCAACCCGGCTTATGGGTTGAACTTGTAAAAGGGTTTTAGGATTCTCCCCATTTCTCATGAAGCGGATCCAACACCCACTAAGGGCACCGCGGTGGATCCTAGTGAGTGCCTTGAGCTTACACCTATCCTTGCGAGGGACACCTTCGGAGTGCCACCACAAATTAGCCCGAGAGCCCGACGTGAGCACACGGCAGCAATACTAGGCAAGCAAGACATCATAGCCATCATGAGGGTGTGTCCGGGCCACTTCGAAAGGCTGAAGCGCCGTTCCCCGACTATGGTTGCGAGTTGAGTATAGAGATCGTGGATCGCCCAGAGTCGCAGTTCGATGTACTACTTCCCTGGTGGACCCATACTCGACGGGGTCGAGTTTTCCCCACCCCGGGGGTATGATGAGGGCATCCCTTGCCCCTCCACATTTTCTCCAGACTCGGATTGTTCGTCGGCTAGCGCCATTATGTTAGTCATGTATTTTTGAGTCTAGTCATGTAATCTTCACATTTTCTTTGAGTCAATATCATGTAATTTTCCCTTTATTTGAGTCATGTACCTAGGTTGGTGAGTCATTTTCCTAAGTCTTGAAGTCATTATGTTGGTATGATTAGTTAATGGGCCCAAACCATTGGGCTAGGCCCAGGGGCGCCCCTCCCTTGGACTGTTTGGTCATTAGTTAGCTTGTCAGGGTTAGTTTGGTTTTAGGAAAAGTGTGGAGTCTATAAATAGCCCCACCCCTCTCTCATTTGTAAGAACTTATGCATGAATATTGAATTCCAGATATACTCCAAATCCCTCTAGCCTTCTCTCTCAATATATCTCTCTCTCTCTTTATCTCTCTCTCTCTCTCTCTCAAGGGGAAGAATTCGCCCCATTCTCTCTCTCCTCCCCCCCTCTCAATCACTTCCAACCCCCACCTACCTCCAATAACTCCCCACAACTTCCCACAACCCTCCTTTACTCTCCATCTAGTCCCAACAACCCTCCACCAATCTAAACCCTACTTCCCAACCACCACCACTTCCCTAGGCACCTCTCCACCTTCCCAAGGCTGAATTAACCCCTCCCAAAGCCCAAATTTGAATTTCCCTCTCCTCTCCCATCTCTCCCACACCCTAGGTCGACCCAAACCAGACCCCCCCTTGGTCTGGTCGCCCTCCTCCCCCTCCTCTCTTCTCACCCTCTCTCTTGTGCACACCCACTCCCCCATCTCCACCTCTAGCAGTTCCATCCCCCCTCTCCTTCCACCACTGCCACTCCTGACCTCCTGGAGCCCTAGCCACATCCTCCCCCTCTCCCTAAACCTTCAGCCATCATTCACAAGCCTAGCTAACCCCCTTCAACTCCCTTTATTCTTGCTAGTTTGCAGTTTCAGATAGCAGGTCGCAGGCAGCAGAGTTGGGTCCTGAAGATTGCATCGGGTCCGGCTGCTCCCTGGTCCTCCAGGTGTCAAGGCCTACATCTCTGGAAAGTTCATCCAGAGAGATTTCAAGGCGAGGTGGTTTCGTCGACATCCGAGGTCGGAGCTGTCCACAGGAGCCGATCTCCCTCGACTGCGCAGAAGACCCCAGGTAGAGAACCAGAGCGAGAGTGGGAGCTCTGCCACGGTGAACCTTTTGGGATTCAGATCAAGTGTTCTTCAGAAGAATTCTTCCCTCTCAAGTCCTCTTTCATCCTAAAGAAGTAGAGATGCATTTGGACATCGGCATCTAAAGTTACAAATTTTCTACTCCAAGTGTGTCAGGTCAGTTTACAGGATCCAGAACCGACACCCCTCTACTCATCTGATCGCCTCGGTCTTCTCCGACATCTGCCGACCCCTCCGTTGGTGCCGACAGAAAGAAGACTCGACCACGGTTCCAACGGTTCAGGTCTCGTCTCAATCAGAGTTTGGTAGAGATCGTGGCACCCTCTGCAACAGGCCACATTGTTCTGCACCAGACAGAGGCAGAACCAGTCAGTCCAGTTCCAGACTCTGCCCCGGCCAGCAACGATTTTACCAAGCTCAGAAAAAATTCAGAGATCATCCTTGGTCCGTTGGGAAGCTTTTGGCGCAAGTCTCATCAAGTTCTGAGCTCTGTGGAATTTGTGCCGGCATCATCACCGCACCTCTATCCAGTCATTCTGAAGATTGGCAGAACCGGCATCAATCCGAACGTCGAGTTTTCTTCATAATTCCCCACCCCGCTTGGCCGGCTGAAGGCCCCTCCCTGCGCGGAGTTAGTTTTGTCTGTAATTCACATAACCCCCACCCCGAGATCCCCCCCTTGAATGGGGTGTAGTTCATGTCATTATTAAGTCGCAGGTTTGAAGCTTCAATCGACGCGGCGTGCGGGTGCATACCCTCGCCTCCCCGCTCGCCCCCGTCTCCGGCCAGAGTCGGTGTCTTCACGCTGGCTAGATGAGCCTCGGACCCTCTCTTGACTGGTTTAATCACTTGCTTAGCTTAGTATTATTGCTATTGCTTCGTCGGACGGAGAGTGAGAGCTCGGCTCAAATTGCTAGTACCGTGAGTGACCACCGCGGGCAAGTTGAGAGTGAATCCACTTAACCCACACCCTTGGTGTGTTGGCCGCCCATGATTTGGGCATCCTAGGCCCATTTGGGGTTCTTCCCAAGCTAGCCAACCATTGGAGCCTAAAGGTCCCGCCTCGGACCCTCTCCAACATCGCCTAGTCGCCATCGGGTACTAGTGTGCGCCATACGGGTGAGGTCGCTAGTGTGAGTCCGCTGCTCAAACTTGAATGCTTGCTAAATAGGTCCAAGGTTGGTTTTACATCAGTTAATTTCATGTGCCAAAATTCTATAGTTTTGTATCTAAATCATGATTTTTAATGATGTATGGACGGAGTTTTATCTTGGTTTTGTGTTGCTACACATTCTCTCTCTATCTATAGAGTCATTCTTTAAGTACATGGCACATATTCCGGTATGTTGTCCATTAGTTCACACTTTGCACTATAGGAACACTATCTTGGACATGAGGACCTCTCTATTGGATATTCCTTCCAATGGACTATGAAATCTTGTTTCAAGGCCTCTGTATTTCTCTGCGAGCCTGGGATTCTCACTAGGACGCCGAGTTAGTTGTACCATTAAAACCCAATTGATTAGAAAGCACTATCGATGTTTTCTAGTTCTAGCAGTGTAACGGACCTATATTGGACCGTCAGGCCCATATAACGGCCCAATATACAACCGTCACATTTAACTGAGTCCAATTATTGTTTCTAGAATCAGTCATTCTAACGGATCAAGGCTAGACCGTTACATGAATGTAACGGCCCAGTCTTTGACCGTCATAATGCTTGAGCTAGTTAACCCGAGGTTTGACCCAAGGGTTGATATTCTAAAGTCCCTAGATGGCTTGATAATGGTCTAGGACTTATCATATTGATCAAGAAACTTAATATAATGAATGAAAGTTAAAGAAATGTACCGTTATGTTGCCGATTTGTTCCCATAAGCATAACATTGTCTTAATTTATTCTTGATCTCGCATATTCTAAAATTGAAGCATCCATTCAATTGAATTATTGTTATCATGAACTGTTGAAATTATTACATTTATAGCCATACTTTATTGTTACACTCATGGAAGTAGCTTGATTTATACGTGAAGATGCAGTTCGGGTGTTGATTGTGTCCAAGGGCTCTATGCTAGTCCCCTCGGCTGATTATCGGAAACATACTATTATAAACTATGGGGTATAATGCTACTGGCGTCGCATTGTGTTGGGAGTACTTTCTTTATAAATAAGTGAAATCCATGAGCACTCATGAAAATCTAATGAATTGCTACATGATTGACGTTCTCGTGCGTAACCTTTATGGTTATGAAAGTGAAAGTGCATTCTCGTTACATTCTTGTTCTGGAAAGGCCATGCTATATTCTTGATCATACTTGTTACATTCTTGCTAGTTCATACTTGCTCTCATCCTATCTTACATGATCATCTTGTTACTTTGATTTGATCGCATGACTTATCGCATTCGCATGATTTTACCTTATATTCTTTAGAGCTAAAATGCTAATTACTTTAATAGTGCTAATCATGTTGATGTGAAGATATCTACTGGGCAAGTGTGCTCATTACCTATTTCTAATCTTTTCAGGAAATGAAAGTGATTCGAATTTAGATTCAGGTTATACAAGTAGCGGGTCCGAGAGCGAATGAAAGTGTTGTCAAGATGAGAGTGAAGACTTAGGAAAGTCTATATTGTTTAGATTGAGTCTATGTAATTTTCCTATTTCTTGAGTTTGATAGGTTGAAAGAAGATATTGTATTTGAATATTGATTATAAAAGAAATAAGTTGGAGATTTGATTAAAATATTGTGCAATTACATTTATGTGTGTGATTGTCTTGCGCTCTGATCATTCTTGCTTGCAAGAGGCTTACCATGCCGGCTGTTCATGTTTTCCCCAAGCGAGTCTTCCGCTGTCAATAAAGGCTCGGGGCGTGACATGACTCCTTACCTAGAGCAAGTCCAGCCGACTCTGTGACATCATCTGTCGGGGTCGGGGAAGGCAGCTACACCTCTGCCTCTATAGTATCACCTACCAGGGTTGAAGAGGGCAATGGTTCCTCCACCATCCGGTCATCTCCAGTAAGCACGGGTGGGACAGGAGGCTCCTCCTACCCGCCTTCGTCAGGAGTCGACGCGTGCTCCTCCCCAGGATCCGATGCTGCAAGTAACTCAAGAACGGCAGCACTCTGCCTTATAGAGCATACAAGCACTAAACAAAGGCGGAGAGGACCACTGCATACCTCCAGAAGTGGTCCTCGTCAGAACCTCCCTACCAGCCGAGTCACCGGAGGATGAAGAGCTCGAACTCTCCTCTTATCTCCATCTCTGAGCCGCCTTCGTCTGAAGAGCTCGACGAGGTCTCCGACGGACTCCCAGAGGTGGCCAAACCTGAAGGTCCTGCAAGCCAACACAGCAAACAAGGTCATCTGATGAGGACATCACCTCCCATGCCCACGTTCACAGCTCGTCTCCTCGCCCCGGTTGCATCCGGCATGGTCTAGTTATTTAATTTTGAGTCCTATGTAATTTTTATTTGAGTCATTTGATGTATTTTCCCTTTTATTTGAGTCATGTTCCTAGGTCTTGTGTTTATTTCCCTAAGTTTGAGTGTAATTAGGTTGTCTAGTTAGCTATTGGGCCCAATTCATTGGGCTTGGCCCAAGGGCTCCCCCCTACCCCCTCGGTTATTTGTCATTAAGTCAATTGTCAGGGACTTTTGTAGAAATGTGGGTTTCCTATATATAGGACCCCATTCCCCCCATTTCAACTTAATGAATCAATGAATGAAAAAAAATGCCATTTTGTGAGTTCTATCTTTATTTTTATGGTGGAGTGAATCCATTAGTGAGGTGAGAAGCCTTAGGGAGAGAATCCCACCCAACCCTCTCTTAATCTCTCTCTTTCACTCCCATTTCTCTCTCCTCCACACCCAATTTCAAAAATTTTCTCTCTCCTCCCTTCCCAACCACCACTCTCCCACCTACCCCCATTAAAGGCCACTCCCCTTCCCCACACATCCCATTACTCCACCCCCTAGTCCCAAGGGAGCATCCCCAATCACTAAGCCACCCTCCAACCACCTCATCCCTTTCCCAAGCACCCTTCCCTCTCCCCCATGCAACCCTCCACCTCTCAAGACCATTTGAATTTGAATATCCCCTTCCCTCCATAGCCCAAAGTCGCTCAACTCATTTCCCCATTGAGTAGGCCACCCCCATCCCCTTCCCTTCACTCCACTCTACCAAGAGTAGCCACCCCATCACCCTTCCTCCACCTTGGCTGAGAGCCTGCAGAGAACCAGTGGAGTGCAGCAGAGACCCCATCTTCCCCCTGGCGTCCCTGGAGGTCCAAGAGCTATCGTCGGAAGCGTCTGCCTGTCTTCTTTGCAACGGAAGTGGTTTCGTTGTCGTCCGAGCACCGTGCTGCCCGGGAGAGCCGTTCTCCCTCGATTGCGCGAAGCTCTCCTGACAAAGCACCTAAACATGATTGGAAGCTCTGCCATGACAAATCCAGCGTGAATCAAGACAAGATCCCTTCTGAAAAGTTTTTCCTCCTTCTGTCTACTTTCAGAATCAAGAAGCGGAACTCCGTTCGGCATCCTATAGCAGGAGTTATCAATTTTCTCCCTCAGCCACGCGGTTCTGCTTCCCACAGTATGCACCAACTTGTCGTCATTGTTCAGAGTTTCCTGGTCTTCTCCGACATCGTTTGGCTTCCCCGTCAGTTTTTTTGCGAAGAAGACTCGTCCACGGTTCCAACGACTCCAATGGTGCTCGATTCTAAGTTCGGGAGCTATCTGTCCGAGAATCTGCCTCCCTGTTTAGGCCTCCACCCAGACTAGCATCGACGACAGAAGAAATTAATAAAATTTGGACGACTTTCCCGGCCTACTAAGAAGATTTTCCAGGTGGTTTCGTCCCCAAAAAAATTCGGTAGCAGTTGCAGCAGTCAATTCATCAGTCTCCTATCAGCACCCACAGAACTGGGCAAAATCGGCAACCTCCCATCTTCGGTGTTCCCTTCTCAAATTCCCCTCCCCGCTTGGCCGGCTGAAGGCCCCTCCCTATGTGGAGGTAGTGTTTGGATGTAACTATCATCTTCCCTTCCCCACGATCCCCCCCTTGCATGGGGTGTAGTGTTGTAATAGCTTAAACAGGTCAAGCTACCCCGGTGCGGCGTGTGAGGAACCCACGCTTCCCCGCTCGCCCTCGTCTCCGAGCAGGACCGGTTTCTTCAAACCGGTCGAGTGAGTGCTCCAAAACTTTACTCTAATTCATGCTTGTTCTTTCAATATTAGTTCATAAACTCCGCTGGCCGTGACGAGAGCCCGATCCTTAAGCTCATTTGCTATAAGTGATCATCGTGGGAAGAGAGTGGAACCCGTGCCCTTTGGCACTTCGTCGGACCCTTGATTTGGGCAGCCATACCCTTGGGGAATCAAACCTTGACCTTGCTGGCCCTCTACCAGCAAGGGCCTAGCCCACACAACCTCCCCTTGGCATTGCCAAGTTACCCCGGGTCTTAGTGAGCATCGGGTGAGCGGTTGCTATTATCGGTCCGTTTTGAATGCTTAATTGTGCTTGCTTGTTGAGTCCTAGGTTGTGTCACATCATCATCGCCAGACCCAGCTCTATACAAGAGTGGTTCTCCAGCTAAGAGTTGCAAACAGAAAACTCACCGGTCGGAGCACCCCCTCCGAAACCTTCTCGATATCGACAATCTCCTCATCGCCCTCAGTAAAGGCCACTTCTGTGGGCCCCTCCTCCACCATCTCGGCCCCGTTGCGGGGCAGCACACTTTCTTCTAGGGGCGAAGGTACACCTGTAAACAATACCGACAAGACTTCAGCACCAGAAGATAATCAATAATAAAAGGCTTAACAGAAGTGGTTAAGTCTCCAGTTACGCACCTGAGGGTCCCATGCTCGAAGACCCAACCAGCCCCATAGTGCAGGCTGACACCACAGCCGGCAGGGAAGCTTGCTCCACCCCCGCCAACAGTTGCGGCAACAAGCTAGACACTTCCTCGGTCGTGGGCAGCATTGAAGCACTCCTCCCCTCAGGCTCCCCGTCAAAGGAGGGAAGAGACACGGAAGGGCCAGTACGGACCAACTCCTAAATCATCTCCAGAGTAGTGGCTGGATCCTCACCTGGCAAATGACCTCATAAAGTTAGTCAGTATCGGCATCCCCGCGGCTGTATAACGAAAGGGCAATGCCCTCCGTAACAGTTCAATACTTACCCAAGCCATCCTGGGTCGCAACGGGCTCCTTCCCATCAACAAATGGGGGCACCTCGCCTCGCATCTCAGGAGAAGCTGCGGTCTCTGATGCCTCGGCCACCTCTGCACAACACCAGCAACTATGTTAACTTCCAGAAACAGATACAGCCATAAACGCGACACGCTCGGTTCCAGAATTATTTACCTGGCTGGGCATCCGTTGAAGCCTTCCATGGCTCAAAATCGGGAAAGGTCTCAGCATTGGGGGCGGTCTCGTCCATCAAACGAAGAAGCCCCTCCATATCTATCTCATGATCAACCCCCTCGTCAGGAAGTGGGTCGACCTCCTGAGGTGGCGAGAAGGCCACATAAGCCCCGGTCTTCAGTGGTGCTGTGGAAAGCAAATCCAATTGCACAAGCTTAGCCAATCGTCAAGGCTGAATCAATATAAAGCAAGTAGGCGAATATGGCACTTACTTAGAGCCGGCTCCACCTCGATATGCTCCCTGGCAGTGGGTCCCCGAGAGGACTCACCAACCTCCCTGACTCCGGTCTTCACCCGGGGGTGCTTCCTCCGGGGCTGAAGGGCCCTGTCACCATCCCCAGAAGATGTCCCTGTGGAGAGGGGATCCATGTCCGCCGCGGAACCTGCCAAACACAGCCACACAAGATCTCTCAACCATACGCCCTAGAAAACAACAAAGTAGGGCTAGCAGGCTAATGAAGAGGTCTTACCTGAAGTCATGAAGGGGGTCAGTGGCAGAGGAACTAGCTGCTTTGGCTTTAAACCCACAACCCGTGCGGCTTCACGACCGCCTCCTTCACGTTCCTCAGGGTGTAGGCGCACTCAATGAGGGACACGTGCTCTACAGGTCCAGCTGACCCTATCGCATGGGCGATATGACGCCTCCAATCGTCAGCCACCGTATCTGCAAATCTCCCCTCAGGGAGCACTCGGTCCAGCGAACCCCGCTGCTCAAACCCGCAGTCTGCCAGAAACTGGGTCCACCAAGTCCTCGACGTCTCGGGTCGAGGTGCCCTGACTCTGGTACCTCCAGGCGCCGCCCGCGCCTGCTTGAGGGGCTTCAGTGCCCCGTTGCCGCTCCACCCCGTCGACAAAGAGCCTCGGCTCCCCCGGGGCGCCTGCTGCGCCAGCCTCTCTACCTCCCGGTGGATCCGAGAAAAGTGAGTCCGCAGATACCCGTCATCCAGTGTGATGAGAGGTAGGTCCTCCCTCAAGAGACGGGTCTCCTCGACTTTCTGGATCTTCGAGGCCTTTTGTCGGTACTGGTGACTATGCTCGAACCACCATCTGGCGTAGTGGACGTCGAACCATCCCCTGCGTCCCGGCACAGGCGTCGACAGTCGCTCCGGCTCTCAACAACAGCAGAAGTCCCACCATGTCACGGCTAGCAAATGTGTGTCCCGACCTTTGTACTGACGACCCGCCAAAGGGAACTCCTAGTTCGGCGGGATCCCCTGGTCGTACCCAAAGTTCCGAGTGAACCTGTGCGGGTAGTACGGCTCTAAGAAGCTCGTCACAGACTGGTGTAAAGGCAGCACCGCTGGTCGGGTGCTTATCACCCACTCTGTGTACAATGACGCATCCGGATCCGGCTGGTAGGGTAGGGCGCAGGCCGCCCCACCTTTCAAAGGCACCATGATCAGGTGGGAGTCCCTGGTAGCACCGTCAAAAGGAACACCCTCCTCGCCCCTGTCGGGCAAGTAACACAAAACTCTCTTAGCTTCCTCCACCTGCATCACTACGTCCCCATCGGGCTGTCCGGTGAAGCGAAACAACAATGGTGCCGCCTGGTTCGTCACAGACCCGCGAGACACCAACCTTGGGAACAGCAACCCAGCCCATGCACTGGGGTAGTGAGTCGGCAGAAGCAGGCTCCGCTCACGTGGCGCCGGGTGCGCCGCCAGTACTCCCAGTCCCTAGTAAACATTGGCCAAAGCCGCTGGGGCTAAGGCCAGCCTTCGTCCCTCTGCCAATTGGCACACAGGCCACAACAGCTCTACTCACAGCTGGCCATCCTCCCCGTGGGGGACCATGAACGTCGCCAGCCAGTACGCCAAGTACGCGGCCAAGTGCGTCACGTCTGAAAGTCTATGGGGGTTTCACCCCTCCTATGACACGTAGATATACTTGCTATATGTCTAGAAACGCAGCTCCACCTCTATGTACTCCTCCCAGCGGGTCTGGTCCCTTGCGAACTCCTGGTGAAAGCAAAAGGGGCCGTCATAAAAGTGGCGAATCCACGCATTCAGCGACACCCTGGGAGTCTGCGCCGCTCTTTCCTTCCCAGCTAGGGCCAAGTCCCTCCAGGTCTTCAGCAAATACCGGTAAATGTAAGGAACCCGATATCATCCATGCCCATCAGTGTGGCTACGATGGAGGTCATCCAGCACTATCTCCTCGTACCCCTCGCCACTAATCGATAACCTAGAGATGATCCACAGAGACCACAAGTCTAATGAGGTCTCTCCCTCAGCTGTTGCCACGGTGTTCCACCTGCGGTTGAAACGCTCTATCAACGCCTCTAAAAGCCCTGTATAGCAAGGATACCCATACAGAGCCGTAGTCACAGCATATCTGATGTCAGCTCGGTCTAGCAACACCCGATAGTGGTGTACTATGCCCATCAACCACTCGGTAGCTCCCTGGCGGTATCTGTGTGACGGAATCATCGCCCAACGACCATACCAGCTAACGACTATTTGTCACAAAATCCTGGACAAAAGGCTGTGGTCGTCATAGCTTTCCCCGGCATACTCCAGCCCTGATGGCTCCAGTACCAATCCCGGACTGCCCTCTGTCTCCGCTCAGTGGTGTCCATGCAAATCCCAGAAGGCGGGACCCATCACTCCAGCACGAACTCCGAACTGGTCTGCTTTGCTGAAGAAGCCCAGACACTCAGCACTGGGAAACTGACTCTGCCTCCAGTAATCCATAGAGAAACTCAGAAAGCCGCAAAGGACAATCCCGTGCAAGCTATCTCGACCCACCAAGATCGCCCGCTCCAGTCGGCGACGAGCTCCAGCAACCCGTGAGTCACTCTCCTCCATGCTTGGCGGGACAAAGTGCCTGATAAACTCAAACAAGTGTCGGTCCAAAGGAAACTCCACTGGATAGCCACCGCGGCGGTCATAAGTGTAGAGCTCGCCCGCCTCCGACGCACGGGCTAGCTCCACAACCCAAACCCCGTTGCAGCACTCGCCGACGGGGCCCTCTGCCACAGCTGTCTGCCCACCATCAAGTTGCTCCATGTTGGCCGCAGTGATAACTGGCGGGCCCAAAGGGGGAATGGGCCACTCGGTCCTCCTCACCCAGTGGTCCTCCTCCCGGACCACACGCCTCGGGACCCTCTCGTCCCTGCCAAATCGGGCCATAGCTGCAAGACATAGCAAAAAAATCTTCAGTATGCCAGAAATTCAACACATACAATACAGCAAATCACAAGTATATGAAACGTCTAAATGCAACTACAACAACTCAAAAGGAGAGGTTCACGGGCCGTACACCCTCGTCTCCGCCTCCGACGCACGACCCGTGGGGGGCATTTGTTGTATCCGAACTATTTCCCCAGCAAAATACCCAGAAATAAGGGTTCGGGAATTTCCTCGAACACCTTCAAGGCATGGGCTACCCGGCCCCTCCAAAAATCCAGTGGGCCCGACCAACGGTCCCAACCCGTTAGCCAAGGTGCACGGTGGCACCAGCAATAGATCGAGCCCACTCCCGACTCCTAAGTTGCGGACTTTGCCCGCCTTCTAAACAATCACCCGGGCCATCCCGGGGACACTCCCACTACAAACCCCACCACGTGGCACCCAGTGAAAAGGCCAGGGGCCTACCCTGGGACGCCTTCTTTTAACTCTCCAAGGTCAAAGGGAGACCCAAATAGGTCAACCACAGGCTCAGAAGGCCAGTAGTACGCGTGTACGGCTCACACACGCGTGTTCGGCATTCTGCCAAACACCTTGTGGGCGCACATGTTTCAACCCTTCTACACCAATCCACGGGCCACCCCGTGATTCCAGTACACCAATTGGGTCCTACAACGAACCCCCAGCAAGTCGGGGCCACCCCGACCCTCAGACACGTGGCAACAAGCCACTGAACTTAGCTCTCGGGCCAACCCGAGGCTCCCCTGCCAACCCACCGTACAACAGGCACGCAGCACGATTCAAGGCCCATCGGCCCAAGGTGCCTCTTCCCAGTCCCTACGGACTTCTACCCTTGGCCCTAGTCCAAATCCAAGGACCGTCGGCCACTTAAGCGGCTCGTTCGGCAACCCAGGGTGCGCCGGGCATTCGCCGGAACATCTTGCGAGCGGCCACTACAACTCGAAGAACAATGGCCCTCATGGGCCATTTCAATATCCCGGAACTTCATATCCCCCAAGGGATATCCCCAGACGATGAAGGAAGACCCCCGGGGGCCATCCCTCGGGGTTCCGGCTTTGCCCGGGGCCCGTGCGCCCCAGGGAGTGGCCGCGCCCCCGGGGAGAGCGAACTCCCCGGGGGGCCGCGCCCTCTCCCCTGCCCGGAGGCCCGACGGCCCTCCCCAGTCCCAGTCCATGCAAACTCTCAGTTTCGCGGTCTGAGGTTCGTGCAAGGTTCGTTCGTCGTACCCGTACGTGGAAGAACTCGCGAAGACGAAGCCCCGGGATTACGTCGATCACAACACCTATGTTCCTCGCACGCACGTGGCCGGTCAACCAGTATCCTGCCAGTATCCTCCTGTCCTTTTCTTCTTAACCAATTTAGGAAGAAAATTCACAAAAAACTAGGTTTTATAGAGGTGGGACCACTCCCCCTCTCTCTCTTCTACCTGGTCCGCCCAAACCCCCCCTTGGGGAGGGGTTTAGGTTTAAGTGGATCAGCCTGGACCCCAAGCTGGTCTGCCAAAACCCCTGGGTAATAATAAAAAGATTTTTAAAATAAAAAAAGGACAACTTTGGTCTGCCTAAACCCCCCCTGGGGAGGGGTTTAGGCGGACCAGCTTGGACCCCCAAGCTTGTCCGCCTAAACCTCTCCAAAAACAAAAACAAAAAAGATTTTTTCCCCTCCGAAGAGGGGTTTAGGCGGACCATACTAGCCCATGGGGTTGGTCCGCCTAAACCCCCCCTGGAGGAGGGGTTTAGGCGGACCAGACCAGCCCCTTGGGTGGGTCCGCCTAAACCCCATCCCTCACACTCCCACACACACAAAACACACACAAATAAAATTCAAATAAAATAAAAATAAAAGCACTATTTGGGGGGTTTACCCAGACCAAGTTGGACCCTCAACTTGGTCCGCCTAAACCCCACCCCCCACCCCTTCAACTTCTATAAATTGCCCCCCTTGCCAAGGGATAAAAAAGGGCATATGGTATGTGAAGCACGGATGCACGGACGGATGGGCAAACTTCCCCGGCCTAATTGTCGCACCCTCGGATTCCCGGGGCTTTCGGCAAGGGTCGGGAACGCGAGAAGACAAGTGCGTGCGCGGTTGGCTTGCTAGTCGGCTCACACATGCCGAGGGTATGTCGCACGTACTCCCCTCACGTGGTGTCTCCCACCCACATGTAAGATGACCGTACCAACGGCAAATACGCCCACACCCCGGGCCTGCCCGTGTACGGCAACTTACGACACTTACGACAGTGACGAAGGGTACTTCATAGCGCCGTGTTGGCCCTCAACACGGAACCACGTGCCCACCGTTCACCTCCCAATCGGCCATCGGCCCCTCAGATCGACAAATCAAGTCTAGTCGGACCTCTGCCCCGGGAATCATAGTCCCGGGGCCGACCTCGACTCCCCAGCATGACAACACTCGCCGTCCGAGACCCGGACCCGACCGCTCACCTCGAGCCACGTCCGACCTCCCCCAGGTGCCAGCCCGTGTCCGTTCTGGCCACCAAGGCAGTCGGACCTACACCAACTCCTCTGTAAAGAGCTCCAGTAAAACACGCGGACATCCGCTTTGTCACGCAATGACCCGGGGACCAACTCACATGTCAGAATTATTCCGCGGCTTTCTCTAGTTGTACTTCGGCCCATTAAGGCCCACTTGTAAAGCCCATGTGGCTCATCATAAAACCAGTGAAATACATACGTCCGTATTCGGGCCTCCAGATTCCTACCCACTCCACTCGGCATCTGTGGCCAGCACCCTGACCCCAGTTAACACCCCTCGGTCTTACGCTTACCCCTGGCTGCTAGTCACCTCCGGCCCTCCACCCACGGATTCAGACACATATACAGACTTTTCTTTAGCATAGAACGAAGGTATTCGGATTCAATCTGATGTAAATAAACACCGGTTGCTTGCGACCGGTGGGGAAAGATGTCATGTACACGATTCCCACAATTGCCTATACACTCGCACCCATGGAACCCCTTCTCTCCACGTGTCGCCCGATCGCCCGAGCCCATGTACCGTGCCCTGGTGGCGCTTCCCCGATCAAACCTTGGTTCCATGAGTGATTGTCGAGAGATCGACTGGCACGCCCACATCTTGTCCGGTTAACCCTTATCCCGACACTTCCGTGCCATTCGACCCTTTTCGACTTTCCGTAAAAAGGAGAGTGCCCGGTACTGCCGTGAGAGGCATGCACCCATGAGGAGGATACCCGGGATACATCAAAATCTCGTATTTTACTTCCCCGATGTATCCCTTCACTCACCCCGATAATCGGCATAAAAAACCCGCGCAACAACCACCCATTAGGAATTTGTCTCACAGCTAAGAAGTTGACAATGTCAACGAACCATGGGAGTTAACTATAGGTGATGGACAAGAGGTGTTCATCTGGAAATGAATCTTGCAAAGGAGCAGTATCAATTGTGAGAATCCGAGAAAGATGATCGGTAACTTTATTCTCAGAACTTTTTTTGTCTCGGATCTCAAGATCAAATTCTTGGAGTAAGAGGATCCACCTAATGAGTCTAGGTTTGGCATCCTTCTTGGAGACCAAATATTTGAGTGTTGAGTGATCAGAATACACAATGACTTTTGCCATTAAAAGATATGATCGAAATTTTTCGAGGGCAAAAATGATAGCTAACAATTCCTTTTCTGTGGTGGTGTAGTTAAGTTGAGCATCGGCGAGGGTGCGACTCGCATAATAAATCACCACCGGACACTTCTCAATCCTTTGGCCTAGAATTGCCCCTATAGCGTAGTCAGAGGCATCACACATAATTTCAAAGGGCAGAGACCAATTGGGAGGTTGGAGAATGGGTGCTTTGGTCAAGACCTCTTTAAGGAAATTGAAAGCCTCAAGGCAGGCAGCATCTAAATGGAATGGAGTGTCTTTGGCCAAGAGAAGAGTTAACGGGCGGGTAATCTTAGAAAAGTTACTTATGAACCGATGGTAAAAGCCGGCATGACCGAGGAATGAACGAATTTGCCTCACAGAGGTCGGAGGAGGGAGATTAGAAATGAGGTCGATCTTGGCCTTATCCACCTCTATACCCCGTTTGGACACAATATGGCCCAAAACTATGCCCTCTTGAACCATGAAGTGGCTCTTTTCCCAACTAAGAACAAGGTTGGTTTCAATACATCTCTCAAGCACTTTCTTCAAATTTTCCAAGCAATTTTCAAATGACTCCCCAAACACAGAAAAATCATCCATAAAGATCTCCAAGAATTCTCCTACCATATCTGAGAAAATGGCCATCATGCACCTTTGAAAAGTGGCTGGTGCGTTTCAAAGACCGAATGGCATTCTCCGAAAGGCAAATGTTCCATATAGACAAGTGAATGTGGTCTTCTCTTGGTCTTCCGGATAAATAGCCACTTGATTATACCCAGAATATCCATCTAAGAAACAAAAATATCTTTGGCCCGTCAATTTCTCCAGAATTTGGTCAATAAAGGGGAGTGAAAATGGTCCTTTTTTGTCATGGCATTTAGTTTCCTATAATTGATGCACACTCTCCATCCCGTGGTGGGCCTAGTGGGCACATCCTCTCCTTGTTCATTTTGGACAACAGTGAGTCCCGATTTCTTAGGAACCACTTGAGTATGACTCACCCATTGGCTATCTGATATAGGATAAATAATTCCCGTATCGAGCCATTTGACAACCTCTTTCTTCACTACCTCCTTCACATTCGGGTTCAACCTCCTTTGTATTTCCCGACTAGGTTTGGCATTATCCTCTATGTAAATGTGATGCATGCAAATAGACGGACTTATCCCCTTCAGATCGGCCACTGTCCAACCTATGGCACCCTTGTGAGTCCTAAGGACTTCTAGGAGAAGTGTTTCTTGGGTAGGGGTAAGATTGGAAGCTAAGATAACAGGAAGGGTTTGATCGGGGCCTAGAAATGCATATTTGAGGGAGTCCGGAAGGGGCTTAAGCTCAAGTTTAGGAGGGCTTCCAAGTGATGGAAGGGCCGGTTCATCTTGCAAAGCCGGAAGAGGTTCAACCTTATGCCAAATGATACTATGATGAGGGGAATCTTGAAGAGCATTGACCTCCCTTATTTGACCCATGCCCAGATCATTCTCAAGAAGTTCATCGTAGATGTCTATGAAGTGGCATTCTTCATCTAGGTCTAAATATTGGGAGGCTTTGAGCACATTGAGAGAAACTTTTTGACCTCCGAATGAGATGTCCATCATCTCCGTAGCACAATTGATGTTGGCTTTGGCAGTAGCAAGGAATGGGCGGCCTAGGATGATTGGGGTGTGACTTAGCTCCGAGGAGGAGGCCATCTCAAGAATGAGGAAATCAACGGGGAAGTAGCAATCATGGACTTTCACAATCACATCCTCTATCAAACCTAGAGGGGTCTTGACTGAACGATCGGCCAGTTGGAGAATGACGGGGGTTGGCTTAAGTTCCCCTATGTCAAATTGCTCATAAATAGAGGTGGGTAACAAGTTGACACTAGCTCCTAAGTCGAGGAGGGCACGGTCAAAGGTTACACCACCTATATCACATGAGATGGGGGGAGCACTGGGATCCTTCAACTTTCTAGGGAGATTGTTCATCAAGACCGCACTAACATCCTCGGGGAGCCAAATTTTCTTAGGGGTCAACTTGGGCCCTCTTCTTGGAGTGGAAAGCTCTTTGAGGAATTTGACGTAGGCCGGAACATGTTTTATGACATCTAGGAGTGAAATATTGATGTGAACTTGTGAAAAGAGCTCCATGAATTCCTCATTTTGGGCCGGCCCAGTCTTAGTGGTCTTGGGTTCTAGAGCATTAGGGAAGGGGACCTTGGGTTGATAGGAATTTGGATCTTCATGGGCCTTTCCTTTCCCTTTAGGATCTCCCCCCAACTTATCTTGAGTGCAATCATCCTTGCTTGCATCCTCATTATCTTGATTCTTTTCTATGGAATCTTGCAACTCCTTTCCATCCTTGTATGGGTCATATAACACCTTCCCACTCCTTAAAGTTGAAATAGCCTTGACATTTTCAAATTATGGGCTTTTAGGTTGGGCTTGTGGGATGGGCTGAGGTAGGAGGCCCGGTTGTAGAGGAAAACCTGGGGGTTGGTTTCTTGGGTTGGCCACGGGTTGACTTGGAAGTTGGGCCGTTTCTCTTTTCATTATAGCTTCCGCCAATTGTCCTATTTGACTTTCTAACTTGGAAATGGATTGTTGTTGATTCAAGATGATTTGTTGGAGTTGATTGAATTTATCTTCAAAGTTGGATTGAGGCGGAGGTTGGTAAGTGGGTTGGCCTTGATTAGATTGGAAATGTGAATAGCCCATAGAAAAGAATTGAGCGTGTGGACCTCTACCAAATGGATTGAAGGTGTTGGGTTAGGTTTGAATTTGACTTTGCATGGGTTACTTTTGGGCATGATGAATAGAGGGGTTGGTTGCTTGAGGTGGAGCTTGTTGGCCCTTCCAAGAAAAATTAGGGTGATTTCTCCAGCCTGGATTATAAGAATTGGAAAATGGGTCATAGTTGGGCTTGGAGAACCCTTGGGCAGCTTGAACTTGCTCTTGTATAAATGGTGGTAATTGGGCCGCAGTTGGACATTCTGTGATGTGATGGGTCGGGCTTGAACATAGAGTGCATGCTTCATGTGAAGTGCCAGATTGACCCGAGTATGAATTAGGTGATGGTTGGAAAGAAGGGTCTTTCAAAGTTAATAGTTGGTCTAACTTTTGTGTCAGACTCTCTACCTTATCCAACTTTTGGGTGATAAGGCTTATGTCTAATTTTGGCTCAAAATCTCCCTGGGCTTTGACCTCATATAATCCGGCCCGCTTGGAGGGCCCAATGGATCTCTCATAGGATGATAAAGAGGCATGATTGATAGAATTCTCACTAAGTATCTCAAACAAATCATACGCCTCATCCTCACTTTTGCTCATGAATGCCCCTCCACATGATGCATCTACCATTTGCCTAAAATAATCGGATAGGCCCTCATAAAAAGCTTGAACTATTTGTCATGTGGACAACCCATGGTGAGGACACTTCCTAAGTAATTCCTTGAGTCTTTCCCATGACTCATGTATTTGTTCCCTCGGAGTTTGGGTAAAACCCATGATTGCCCTTCTCATGATATTGGTGTGGCCTATAGGGTAGAACTTCTTCAAAAATTCTTGTTGCATCTCTACCCAAGTTCTCATTGTCTTCCCTATAGTGCCTAACCAATATTTAGCCTTATCCTTAAGAGAGAATGGAAAAAGGGTCAATCTAAGGGCATCATCCGAGAAATTTTGGATTTTTACTGTGGAACAAATTTATAAAAATTCATCAATGTGCTTGTAGGGGTCCTCATTGGTGTTTCCATAAAATGTGGGGAGTATTTGAATTGTGCTTGACTTGATCTCATAATGGATGGCTTGATTTTGAGGAATGTGAATGCAAGATGGAGGTTGATATTGGTTGGGAATGAAATAATCCTTCATTTGCTTCGGAGGGTTGGGATTTCCGGCCATGAGATTTTGTTGGTGAGGTCCTTGATTTTCGGCCATAGGATCTTCTTGGAGATCGTCTGTTGGATACAAGACTCTCTCTATTTTCTGAATGGGTCCTAGTAGGTTTGGATGTTGTGATCTTCTTCCTTGCATAAATTAGGACGAAGAGAGAGATGAGAGAGATTTTTTTATGATGATTTTTGTTTGTTTATTTTTTTTTGGTTTTGACACAAACAATGATGAAGAGAGAGAAGAGGAGAAATTTTTATTTTTTTACTCTTTTTTTATGCAAACACAAACAAGTTATCACACAAATTACTTAATGACCTAGATGTGACCCAGACCTACAAATTGGGTTTCACAAAATGGCCAAAGTGTAACTTGAGTTCACCCTCAATATTTTCACTGGCCAAGTAAGGGGTGGGGTAGTGGGAGGCTCCCCTTGCTTTTGCAAGGTCCTAATTAAAAATCACTAGCCCGCGTAAGGCGTTTGCTATCCGACCATCTTGCCTTAGGCACCGGTTTTCATAAGAGGGTAAGCCCAAATAACATAAGAACCACAGTATGAACCTAGGGCCAACGTCTACAGAATTTTATTTAGTGTCTAGGTGATGCAAAGATGAAGGAAATTATGATTTGTGGGCTAAGGAAGGGTGATGAACTCCCCACCTTATGTTGTTTAGGAGGTAATACCCTTATGATATTTTAAAATAAAATGCACACCACAAATTCAAACAAGGGATTCTATGCAAGCATGGAAATGCATGAGCATGCTTTTAGAAGAAGTAGAGATCTCACCTTGCCCCCCCCCCAATCTTCAACAAAGAGAAACTTACTAAAAATAGAAACAACTAAAAATGCAAAGCTAAATGATGCATGGCCTAAAACATTGAAGTGTGGGTTCTACTCTTTCAATGAAGATTTTTATTGAAGTTCAAGTGATTTTTTTTTTAATGAGCCAATCTAACCACAAGATATGAAAAATAGAGAAATGAAACAAACATGAAAAAGGAAAAATTTGGATACTTACTTGAAGTACGTTCCCTCATTCTTTTTTTTTTGAAATGAATGACAAAATAAAAAGATGAAAGAGATGAAGGAAAAATCACCTTTGATTTGTTTTTGAATTTTTGCTTTTTTTTGTGCAAACAAAAAATAAGAAAAGAGTGCTTTATTAGTACACTATAAACAATAGGAAAATAAAGTTCTTAAACCAAAAATAATCATTCCTCCCCAGCAACGGCGCCAAAAATTGATAGCAACAAACCCATCGTTGAAAAGCCGTGCTACAATTTCAAAATATTCGCACTCACTCACTTTTAAAGATTGAAAAATTAAGTATAGTGGTAAGTGGAGTCGATCCCACGAGGAGGAAATAACATTTTGGAACAAGTTGGGAAAATATCCTTATGCTTTGAAAAGTCGAGTTTTGAGTGAGATTAATCTAAGGAAAAATAAATTGTATTAAAATGAACTCACTAAAGAAGATGAGAGGGGTAAAGAAAAGAATTTAGAAGATATAGAAAGAAAAACTAAGACAACCATAATTTGTAAAGATAAACTTTTATTAAGATGGAAGTGAAAAGCACACTCTATGAAAATGAAAAATTACAACTCATAAAATAAAGAAAAGGGGAAAGAATATAGCCAAGATGAAGATGAAGATCGCCTTGGAAAGAGGTGAATGAAGAAGCCATCATCGTCCATGTCACGAGTCTTGGAACGTCACCCGCCTTGATGTGCACTCCCCCGTACAATGAGAGTTGTGAAGGACACACTTTGGAGAGAAATATAGAGAGGAGTGTAGAAGAGTTTGTGTGGAGATGAAGAAGGAATAAGATGAGAAAGTAAGACAGTGGGAAAATAAATATAACTCATAAATAAAGATGAATTGGAGGAAGTGATAGAAGAAGAAAATCTAGATCTATAACATAGAACGAACTTTGATGAAGAACTCAGAGAGAAAAGAAGAGTGGAAGGGCTTAAAAATGAAGGAAGAATAGAGGCTAACATCTCTGATGAACAGTACAAACGGGAAGACAGCATCTTGAAAAAGAGAAAATAACTTTAAAACTAGAAGAAATTAGAAGATGATGCAGAAGAAGAAGTTGTAGAGCATTTAAAAAGGAAGAACTTTTGTGAAGAAATGAAGAGGATAAGAGAATCAAAAATGGGAGAAATAAGGGGAAGAATCAGAGAGAAACATTGGTTCGCAGATGAACAGGACAGCACAGTGAAAAATATGAAATAACTTTAAAACAAGAAGGAATTAGAAGATACTGTAGAAGAAAAAGTTACAGATAATTTAAAAGAAAAGAACTTACATGAAGAGTGCAAGAGCAGAAAATGAACCAAAGGGAGAGAAATTGACGACCTAAGATGTGAGAGGGGGAGGGAGAGTGAAAAATTACCAAAAGAAGAACTCCCCAATTTCAAACTATTTGGGTAGATGGAGGGTGGAGATTATATCAAAAAGAGATGGATGGCTGGGATTTAGGTAGAATGTGATCCATGGGGAAGAGGAAAAGGAGGTGGGCACCCCCTTTCTTTGACTTTGGGCACCCCCTTTCCTAAGCCTCATCATGTCTCTCCTTTATTTCAAACTTTGAATTCAATTTTCCCTCCAACCAAAATATGTGTTTCTTTTCCTCAATTTTAAACTTTTGAAATTTCTTTTCCCTCCAACCAAAATATGTGATTTTGACTTCAAAGTGGTGATGACAGTTTTACCCCTGACTTCTTTTGCAATTACCTTCGGTGTCCTACACACACATAATTGTAATTTAGTCCATAAAAATTATCATAATGTGCATATAAATCTCAAATGCTCATGGTTATGCAATGGAGAATTAATGCTCACGGCCCTCAACTTCAATTTATTAAATAAAATCATCAAATTAATCAATTTACGTGAAAGCTCCAAGTTAAATGCGGAGTTGAGGTTAACTATGAAATATGCATAATTACCTAATTATATACACATAAAATGGTGTCCATGCGATGAATTACCATCGAAAATGGACACTTATCATTATGCTGTCGGAATACCGCCGGAGTATAATATTCTTTTAATTCTTCCTTGATATCTCATGTTAATTTTGGTACGTTCTATACCTTGGTCACTTGGTCATGAAACTTATTATTTGGAATTGAATTATTGGCCGACATTATTGTTATATCTCGTGGAAGTAGCTGGATTTATAACTTGAAGATGCAAGACTGGGCACAGATTGTGTCCAAGGGCTCCATCATAGCCCCCACGGTCGATGGTCGGAAACATGCTATAAACTATGGGGTACGATGATACTGGCGTCGCATTACGCTGGGAGTACTTTCTCTTATAAATGAGTGAAAACCACGAGGCTCGTTATAGAAATTACATGCTTGTTAATGACTTTCTAATACATAGCCTTACAAGGTTGTGTAAAGTACCTTCTAGTTACATGCTCGTACATTCTTGTTCATGAAAAGGCCAAATTTACATTCACATTATTAATCTTACTTGTTTATGGTCTATACTCACTCACATCTACTTGCTCAGTTATTTCATGATTCGTGGTTAACTTGGTTTATATCGCTTGATTATCGCATTTTTATTTTTATCTTAAGATCTTAGAGCTAGGACACTAATCATTTAAATATTGCCTTCATGTTGATACGAAGATACCTACTGGGCAAGTGTGCTCATACCTACTTTCTCAGTTTTCTAGGAAGTATAGGTGAATCGGATTCAGAACATACAAGTAGCGGGTCTGAGAGTGATTGAAGGTCAAATGGATCGAAAGAAGACCTAGTTGTCAAGTATCTAGTCGAGTCCTATTGTAATTTTTTATTTTTTTGAGTCTATGATGTAATGATGAAGTCATGATCATGTGAACATTTGGGTCATTATTATGAATAAAGTTAGAATATTGAAAAAATATACTTATCCAATTACTTTTGTGTGATTGTCTTGCGCTCTGATTTCTTGCTTGCGAGAGGCTTACCCTGCCGACTGTTCACGTTCCCGAAATTTCTTCCGCTGTATTAAAAGCTCGGGGCGTGACAGTTAGAGTGGTATTAGAGCCTAGTCTAAGAAGTCCTAGGAAAGATGTCATGTCATAGGTTAAGTCCAAGGTTTAAGGACCCATGCCTTTAAAACAAGGAAAGAAAATTCCCCACCCATGAGAGAAATTGGGTAGAACTTGGGATGAGCTAGTAATTAGAAATTATCTTTAAGATTAACCCATCAATTTCGTTAGAATTAACAAATCTATTACTCTTCTCAGGTACCTTACTCTTACCATTGCTCACCGTGTTGATTGGGGTGGAATGCAACAAATTGTTGCGGGTCTCACTCAGGCCTTTCAAAATATGGCTCAAGTCGGTGCTAGGGTAGGAGCTGGTGATCTACACCGTAGTTTATGGAGTTTGAATCCTCCGGGATTTAATGGTTCTTCCAATCTAGATGAAGCAAAAAATTGGATTGACGAGATGAATCGTATCTTTGAGGTCATGCAATGTGCCGACCAAGAGAAAGTTTGCCTTGCCACATTCCAGCTTAACAAAGATGCGCGTACATGGTGGAAGTCTGTACCTACACCACCTACAGACGCACCGCCCACTTGGGAAGGATTTCTCACGCTCTTTCGAGCTAAATATTTCTCCGAGCATGTCAAGGAGAGGAAGGCAGCTGAATTTGTGTCACTACGTCAAGGTATGTTGACGGTGGTAGAATATGAGTTACAGTTCTCTTGCCTGGCACCTTGTGCTCAACATCTAGTGAGTACGGATCCTCTTAAAGAAAATCACTTTATGGACGGGCTGCGGCCCATTTTTATCCAGCAACTTGGCCCGCAAAACATTTGGACCTACGCAGAGATGGTCCAACAGGTACACTTATGTGAACGGACCTTGGAGAAGGTTGATAAACTCAAGGTCAAAGTGGAGGAGTCGAGCCGAAAGTCTGATCGGTGAGGTAAGAAGCAAGAAAAATTCAGCATCACCTATAACTCTCGGGATAGCAAGAAGAGATCTTGGAATGGGGACGGCAAGGATGATCGTCGGAACAAGAAGAGTGAAGAGGGGTGATCTCGCGTTGGTCCTGAGCTGGAGAGATGATCACCGATCAGTGAACTGCAAGGAAGGGAAACGGATCAGGGGGCCCAGGGGTGGTTCCCAGGGGAAAACCCTCTGATGCCTAAGTCAGTAGAGCAGTGGTGGAAGCTATGAAGGGAGGAGGAAAGAGATGCACGAGATCCCTCTCCACCAAGGTGGTGAGGTGGTTCTTGCTCAGGGAGTTTTAGGCGTGTGTAGGCCTTACCTTTCGCTGGAGGGAGTCCCAGGTTTAAATAGTGCGCCAGCCTCATGAGTCCCGTAAGCTGAGCAGTTTCAGGCGGGGGTTACGTCCTCGACGTGGGCTCTTTACGTCCTTATCGTGGGCTCTTTATAGCCTTGAGGAGTCGTGGGCCCCCTTATCCTCATAAACTCCTGCTCAGAAAGGGCTCTCGGTGGTAGCTTGGATAAGCATTCATCGGTCAACCCAAGCTTGAAGAGTGCCAGCCCTGTCCCGAGCGATAGGCATAGCTCGGATGAGAGTCGGTCAGAGTGGGCGCTGGGCGCTAGCCTTTATCCCGGTTAGGGGAATAGATCGGGCGTGGGTCTTCCTCCGACCGGACCGACGCTCGGCCTTCTGAGCCTAATGGCCGCCTTGGAAGTGCTTGATGCCGAGTGATCTTATTGGGCTTCTATGCTAAGTGGGCCCTGTGGGGCAGGTCACTTAGATGAGTTGGGCCTCATTTGGTCTCGCTGGACCTAGTTTGGATGCTCTTAGATGGGCTACAGAAATCCCCCTCTCCACTTGTCCCCCTCCTACTCCCGAGCCTTGGCAAGCTCGAAAGAGTAGCCGTTGGGGTTTTGGACTAGCGTGGATCAAGTGGGTGAAGATCTGGCGGTGTTGAGAAGCCACGTGTCATGGTCATCTGGGCCTGTAATAATGATATCCCTGACGGATTTGAAATGAAGGGGCCCCTCTTTCTCGGAGGTCGGAACGACGCACCGCCTCCCGCGAGGGGATATAAGCATTGTGCGCTTGCTGTCATTCCATACTCCCTCCGCTCTAGGGTTTTGCCATTCTTCATACTTGCTTTCGGGCTCTCTGATGCGTCGTGGGGATATGGTGAAAGAGCAGAGACTCACAGCGACGTTCGCAGAGTTGGTGGAGATAACAGCGGAGGCTGTTCGACAGGTTCCCCTTCGTCCAGAGTCTTCAGGGTCTTGTGAGCCTTCCCCGTCAAGTTCATCTTCAGACTTTATGGTGGATCAACGTCCAGAGATTGAGGAGTTTGAGGGTGAGCCTGAGGTGAGGGCGATGGTGATACCGTCGGCTCTGAACTGCAGCGAGCGGGGGGAGGCGGAGGTGAAGCGGCTGGAGCATCAATTTCACCTGCCCTATCAGTATTACTTCGCCGTGGCTACCCCAAATGAGACGAGCCTGAGTTCTCGTACGGGTCATATCTGCTCCTTCCTTCTGTCGTGGAAGGGTGGGTTCCGTCTTCCCTTTGACCCTTTTGTTCTTAAGCTTCTCAATTTCTTTCAGTTGGCTCCCATACAGTTGGTAGCCAACTCTTATCTTCTTCTCTCCGCTTTCTGTATCCTCTGCATCCAGTGTGGGGTTCCTTCTTTCATGGACCTCTTCCATTATTTTTTGGAGTTGAAGGGGCATTCTTCGGTCGGGAAGGGCTTCTATTTTGTCCAGGCGAGGCAAAATAGGAGCTGTGTCTCCTTAGCTGCGAAGGACTCTTCCCACAAGGGGTGGAAAACTCAGTTCTTCGGGGTGGGGATTTTTTCGGTGGAGGAGACTTGGAGGTGTCCCGTTATCCCCAACTTTCATCCGAACATCCATCCGACGCAAGATGAGTTCTCT
This sequence comes from Amorphophallus konjac, assembly GCA_022559845.1. Taxonomy (NCBI): domain Eukaryota; kingdom Viridiplantae; phylum Streptophyta; class Magnoliopsida; order Alismatales; family Araceae; genus Amorphophallus; species Amorphophallus konjac. The sequence continues at coordinate 352,534,143 of CM040121.1, forward strand.
CCGGACATGGAGGAGTACGTGGCCATTCTGATGAAGCATCGCCAGTCCACGGAGGAGCTGGTGACTCCGGAGAATATCGAGCGATGGTTTCTCCAGTGGTTACGTCCGACAGGTACGGGCACCCCGAATCAGCTTCCTCATCGGATGATGAAACCATTTTTCTTTTCCTGGCCGTATTTTCTTCTGCGCAGACGCCAGGCGGCTGGCCGCGAAGGAGGATCTGGTGTCCGAGCGGGAAGTGATCGATCTGGGTGATGACTCGGCTGTCATCGAGCCGCAAGCTCCAGAGGGCCACTCCGGAGCCCGAGATAGGGGCAAGGGGAAGGCCCGGGAAGGGTCTTCCAAGCCACGGGGGTCCAAGCGCAAGGATCCCGTGGAGGGGATGATACGGGACGCCGTGAGGACCAAGAAGCTGGCCAAGAAGGCCGGGGCCATCCTCGTAGTCGAAGGTGGCTCTGGCTCGGCTCTCCCCTCTGCCGAGCGTGACAGGGCCGACCCTATTAGGCTGGCTCTCCCATCCGCCGAGCAAGAGGGGGCCGAGCAGGCCAGGGCCGTTTCTGTGGTTGGCAACGGTGATGGCCCGGCTCTCCCCTCTGCAGGAGCCGAGGGGGCCGGGGCCGAAGTGGGTGACTCCCAGACTGCGGCTGAGACTGGAGCATCGGGTGAGGCAGGCGTCGCTCCGAGTGGCGACGCCCGGGCCGAGCCAGTCGAGGCCAGGGGGTCTCAGGGAGAGGCGACACAGCCCCAACCGACCGAGGCAAGAGGGCCGGATGAAGCAGCGGCTCAATCCAGGCCGGTCGGCGGGGATCCCGAGGCGAAGCCGCTCGAAGGGGAGGCCCTTATGCTGGCGGCTCTGGAGAGGTTGGGCATCTAGGGCCCTCTATACCAGAAGTGTCACAGCATAGCTGCGAAGGTGGTGAAGGGAGGAGATAGGCAACGCTCCCCACCCATGGCCCTTGAGATGGTTATGGAGGGTGGTCTGATCCTGACCTAGATAAGGGCTTCTCTAGCTGAGGCCTATGCTCGGTCGGAGTCGGAACGGGCGAACCTTGCCTAGACCCTTGGTGCGTCCGACAGGAAGGTAGCTCGGCTCGCTGACGAGCATGATGGGCTTTGGCAGGAGCTTTCCTCGGTTAGAGAGCGGGCGAGAGTGAGCCAAGCAGTGGCTCGGACGCTGGCTGAGCAACTGGCTCAGGCCCGCGTGTCGTTCGAGAGGAAGAGAAAGCTTCTGGAGGAGGAGCGTCTGGCCTGCGTCGAGCAAGATGGCCGGTGGGAGGCCGAGCGCGCCAAGCTACTGGATCGAGCGGAGGAAGCCACACGTCTTCAGCTAGAGGCTGAGGCTGATCGGGCTGAGGCGGAGAAGCGGATAGCCGAGGTAGAGTGGAGGTTGGCCGAGGTGGAGCGGGAGAAGGCCGAGCTTGCCAGTAGGGTGGGATCGGTCGGGGCGGAATCACTCGAGCAATACAAACGCTCAGAGGTCTACCAGGTCGACCTTAAGGAGGCTGCCCTCCCCTACTATGAGTTAGCACTTCGCCAGGGCATCCACAAGGGGTTCAAGCAAGGCTATGGCCGGGCCATCTCCTACGTGGAGGAGCAGGCGTCTGGGGTAATTGATTTCCCGTCCGGGCAGCGCTATGACTCGGATTCGGCGTCCTCTGATTCCTCTAGTTCGGCGTCGGGGGAAGAAGGAGACCATGGGGACATGTCTTCATCCGAGGGTCTGCCAACTGCGGATGCCTCGGGAGGGCACGCAACCGAGGTAGTTCCCACACCGGTGGGGTCAGTGCTAGGGTCGGCCATCACCGAGGGTGCTGGGGGCAGACCGTCCGAGCCTTCAACTTCCGAGCCGCAGGAGGGGCCAGGGGCTTGATGTATCTATTTTTTTCCTCCTTGTATGTTTTTCTTTTTTCGAAGAAAAACTTCTTTCTTTGTGTAAAGGAAGGTCAAAAACGTAAGGCAGTAGTGTTATGATAAAGACTTGACTATCTTTTACCGTCATTGCCATGGTTTGACCAGCGTATCCGCAGTACTTGGAAAGTGCCGATACTTTCTGTGTGGATCTCGCATGATGGTTGGGCGGGCATCTGACAGGCTGTCTTTCCGTTTTCTCATTCTTTAAATGCCCGGCCGCTTCGTGTGTCCCGTCGGGATGGAACCGAGGAGTCTGAGGTGACCGTTCGCATGGAGAGGTCCCTTTAGCATGTTTTTGAGGGGAGAATCATATAAGGCAAGTATCCTCCCTTCGCCTATAAAAGGTCTGAAGGGCGTCTCTTCCTCTCCATCGTTTCGGGTTTTCTCTGACAGTCTTTCCTCCCTCCTTTTTCACAAAGCGTTGTGTCATCAAATTTGAAGCATGGAAGATGCTCTGGAAGACGAAGCTGCAGACGACGGAGGGCAGAGAGTCCTTGCCACTTCGGGTTTGAAGGGAGTTCGACAGCCGGTGGGCAAGTTAGAAAGGGGGTTCGACGTGTGGAAGCACGTCGCCTTTATTTTATCAGTTCCGGCGGCGCTTGCGGGGAGGGGCGTAACGGCAGACGGATAGGGGGATCAGGCACCCCTCTCTCTCGTCCCTTCTCGCTCACTCTCTGGAGGGGATTTCTCTCAAGATTCCTATTCACTTCCTGCTTCTACCCCCTTCTTTCGCAGCCGCTTTCTCTCTCTTCTGCCCTTCTTATTATTTCTTTCGCTCTTCGGAGGGTTCCTCTTGACATCCTCTTCTATTAGTTGGCTTCCTCTTCCCCTTAATCTTTCCTGCGCATCTTGGAAGGTAGCCTTCTTCTATCACCTTTGTTCCGAGTTACCCGAGCCAACGGGGTCGACTATCCTTTATCCGAGCCAGTTTCCGCACGAGGCAGAGTCAGTGGCTGGACGTAGGAAGGTTAACCGAGTCAGCCGAGCGATGGGCTCGTACGGCGGTGCCAGATGAAATTTTGCTTTTTTGACATGTATTGTATTGGCTTCGGCCTTTCTAATGTACAAATAATTGTTTGAATGAAAGAGGAAGGAAATTTTTGCTTTATCTCATACTGCTTACACAACTGAGGTGTTTAGAAGTAGAACTTGCGTAGTGTAGTCGCGTTCCACATCCGAGGGATGAGTTCTCCTTCCATAGTAGATAATCGGTACGCTCCTTTCCCGAGCGTCTCGACCACTCGGTATGGGCCTTCCCAATTAGGGGATAACTTTCCCGCCGCCTCAGGTGGTCGAGAGGCTTCGGCTTTCCTGAGAACAAAGTCTCCCAGCTGGAAGTGTCTGTCCCGTACTTTGGTGTTGTAGTATCGAGTGAGGCGGCATTGATATTCCATTGCTCGGATGCTGGCAATCTCTCGGACTTCATCTGCTAGGTCGAGGTTTTCGAGCAGTTTCTGGTCATTTTCCTCGGGCGAGAAGCAGATGACTCGGAGGGAGGGATTGCCTATCTCCAACGGGATCACGGCCTCGGTGCCGTACACTAGCTGAAAGGGACTCTCACCGGTTACAGTTCTGGGAGTCATTTTGTGCGACCAAAGTACGTTAGGCAATTCCTCGAGCTAACTGCCCTTGTCTTTGCCGAGCCTAGTCTTAATGCCTTTTAAGATAGTCTTATTGGCATTTTCGACCAGCCCGTTAGCCAGAGGGTGGGCGACTGAAGTGAAGTGATTGGGAATGTTCAGGTCGGCACATCTATCTCGAAAATAGCGAGAATAAAATTACCGACCATTATCGCTCACTATCACCCGGGTGATGTCGTAGCGACAGATGATCGATTTCCAGACGACTATCTCGGTGATCCTAGCTGTGGCTTCAGCCTCGATCCACTTGGTGAAGTAGTCAATGGCGGCGATGATGAACTTCTTCTGGGCCTGAGCCGTAGGGAACGGCCCAAGGATGTCGATCCCCCACCGAGCGAAAGGATAAGGCTCAGCTAAGGTGACGAGCTCCGTTGCCGGCTGATGGACCAAGTGGTCAAATCGCTGGCATCGGTCACACTGTTGCATGTAGGTCGAGCAGTCGCGCTGCAGAGTGGGCCACCAATAACCCTGCCGAAGTAAGATCCTGGCAAGCGACCTTCCTCCTTGATACACTCCGCACAGGCCTTCGTGAACCTTTTGAGAAGAAATGGAACTTCATACCGGCAGATGTCCAGCTAGCCAGAGCTTCAATCCGGCAGATGTTCAGCCACCCGGAGCTTCAATCCGGTAGATGTTCAGCCACCCGGAGCTTCAATCCGGCAGATGTTCAGCCACCCGGAGCTTCAATATTCTTCTTTATATTTATTTTGTTTATTTATTGGCGTGCTAGTCACCGAAGTGACAATTTTATTGTGCGCTCGATCTGACATGGTCAGTCGATTGTGAAGTCCGAGTCAGGACCCGAAGTCCATCATACCATGAACGCTATGACGTTAATTACGTCCTTCCAAGGAAGGACAACCCTTGATTAAACGCTAAAAGTAGGAGGCCTCGAGAGGCAAACGTATATTCATGTGTGGAAACGGAACTTCATACCGAAGCCAGAAAGGCGGGCAAGATAATGACACCAACCGTAGAAACAGATGATATCGCTAAGTCAGCGGTTCAAAGCCCGGGGTTAAGGGGGAAGGAGGATCTCAATCACAGGTAGCCTGAGCCGCGACCGTGATGAGGTTTAAAACATCGATCAGTATTTCGACAGCATCTTCCCTTTATCTGGGTTATGCCCAGGGGGAAATAGGCTATCACCCACGGAGTGCCGGGATGAAAGCCAAGAGAGAGAGAAGTGTTGAACTTCCCGAATCGCATATTTGCCATGGGGCAATGTTTGGTATTCCCTGTAGAAGACGGTGGGACTCATGCAGTGGCAGAGCCCTCCCGAGCTAAAGGGGTTATTCGTGAACCCGATGCGGGACGACGGAATGTAAGCGAACGCTTAATGTTGCGCCCTCGCACGCGGATCGACCTGCGCGGTCAGGTCGCGGGGACAATGCAGTAACAACATTTGAGTAGGTTATCAATGCAGTTCAAGCATGCATAGGTTCCCGGCGCGAAGGCAGAATGGCCAGGGTTCCCGGCGCAGGAAGGAGGGTTCTCGGCGCGCTAAGGGATGGGGTTCTCGGCGCACGGGTTCTCGGCTTGGCAAAAATGGGCAAGGGGGCTTCTCGGCGCGCCAAGGGATGGGGTTCTCGGCGCACGGGTCCCCGCGTCGGGAAGCCTCCGCCAGAAAAGGTTGCATAGGGGGGGGGGGCTTTCGGCCAGGGGTCTTCTCGGCGCGCCCATTACCGCGTCGGGAAGGTGGCGCCGGGAAGCCCTGGGCTGTGGGGGTTCATGTGGAAGTGGCTTCTTGGCGTGGAGCCTTTGGCTGGAAGGAGCTCTCGGCACGGGGCTTCCCGGTGCGCTCATGGCCGCGCCGGGAGCCTAGCGCCGGGAGGTTGTGGGCTATAGGGTTTTTGCACAAAAAGGGGCTTGTCGTTTAGCTGAAAGGAGGGGAAGGCCTCTCGGCCTTACGGTTCTCGGCGGGGAAACTTGCACGCCGAGAAGGTGGAATGCGGAAGGATTTCAGGGTTTCAGAACTCAATAACGATGCTCTGTTTCTGGGATTTCTGGGTTTTATGGCTCAGATTGAGACCGAATCAGGGGTGTATAAAGGGGGGTTTCATGGGTACTTCTGTTAGAAGGATGCCAAAGGAATCTGGAGGGTGGAATTGATGGGGAAATGAGACCGTCATATAGCCTTCTAAAGGATGCACTTCTTCCTGCTACCGGCCGTCTGGGGGGGAATCAAACATGGGGTTTCAATGAACTATGAGAATTTTGGCAGCACCTCCCCTGGACTTAGCATTTGCCAGGAGATGATAGACAATCACCCACGGAGTGCCGGGTAAAAGCCAAACAGAGGGGTACTGGACCCCTGGCCATGTTCGTGCCTGCAGCACCATTTTGATGTTCCTTTGGAGGTCAACGAAGCTTATGCAGTGGCATAGCTCCATCGCCTCGTAGGGTTATGCAGAAGACTTTCTCTGATCATCTGATGTTCAACCGGTCAAGAGATTGATGTCTCTGACCCTGAACTAGATGTGAACTCGATAGAAATTCACGATGCTCCAGAGGGTCTATCGTACCATGGAAGAAAGGAGAGGGACGGAGCCCAATAACCCATTGAACGAGGGTTGGGGTTCCGCCTTCATTCTTCACAGGAGAACCGACTCCGAGATATGAAGCACCGGACGAAAACCAAAAGCATCTAAGTAATGGACAAGCGGATGCAAAAGAAATAACGGAGGAAGATAACAGCAATTTCAATTCATCAGTACCCAAATAGGCCACTGTAATATTCTATTTCGATGCGTTTTCCCAGACTTACATTGCTCATAGGGAGGAAATGAGGAATAGGGAGATACAAATCGAGGCCGGGATTGTCCGGCTACACTCTATCAATCGAGATGAAACTCTAAAGATTACATGAAGGAAAAGAGAAAAGAAAGCATGGGGGAGGGCGGAGCATTGACTCCTCTCCCTCCCCCTATCAGCCCACCTGGAGCCTCTCTTCCTTCTTTCTTCTGCTTCCCCCTTTCGACGGAGACTCTCTCCCTCTCTTTTCCTATCTCTTTTCTTTCTGGATATCTCTTCGCTCTTTTTTCTTTGCCTCTTTCTTTTCTTCTTTTCTGTCTGTCCGCCCTCTTTCTTGTGGGAGAAGCAATGGGTTTTATAGAACCCTTGCCTTGCAAAAGGGATCTCGGCGCCTGTATCCATGGGAGAAGTTCCCGGCGCGCCTTCCTTCAGGCTCTCGGTGCGTCCAGCGGCCCTTCGTTGAGGTTCCCGGTGCCATGGTCAGAAGCCCAATCGGCCGGCCCATTTAGTGCTTTTAGGCCGCATAATTGCCTTGGCTTCTCTTAGTTATTTTGTATTGACTTTTATCAGCACCGAAATAGGCCCCTTTAGTAGTGACACAGCTTTGTTGAGATCATCTCGAGGTTCCATCAGTGAACAAACTGGGGTTTTATCAGTATTGCCATCTGAATGATGACGATAACACCGGACATCAGCCAGGCCTGAGATGGTCCTAGCTGGGCAATTAGTTGGTGGTGAGGATCCTCCCTCAATCCTGACTTCGTAGGCATCTTCCAGTCTTCGTTGCTGGTCTGGTCCCATCTTTATCTTTGTTCATATTTTAGCTGTCAACACTATCTCCTCCTGATGTAGCTCCTCCAGCGATGACGTTGATGTGGACACCACGAGGGGCGTTGTCGATCTCCTCTGGGGTGCCTTGATCTTCCTTATGCCCGGCCACGAACCGGGATAGGTGTCCCTGGTGGACGAGGCGCTCGATCTCATCCTGGAGCTGGTGGCAATCGCCGGTATGATGCCCGTGGTCACTGTGGAACATGCAGTGCTTGCTGCGATTGCGGCTCTTTGACCTCATTGGCTCAGGTTGGCAGAGAAGGCCCGAGCCTTTGATGTCTTCATAGATCTCGTACACCGGAGCTGTTAAGGGAGTGTACCGCTCGTACTTCCGGGATGGTTCTTTGTGCTCTCTGTCTCGGTTCCGCCTTTTTCCTTGGCCCGAGCTTGGCTCGGTAGCTCACTTCTTGTCCCCCTCCCGACCCGAACCGGTTGCGCCTCGGCACCCGCTGAGCACTTCTTCGCACTCAGCGTGGCATAAAGCCAGAGTCACTAGCTCGGCAAGGGTCGAGGGAGGGTGGAGGACAAGTTCACAGCGGAGGTTCTCATCCCGGGTGCCTCCGGTCAGCGCGGTTATGGCCGAGGCTACATCCAGGCGGGGGATTCTCAGGGCTTTCGACTTGAATCGATTGATATAAGCCCAGAGTTTCTCCCCTTGTGCCTGTTTGAGAGCCAATAGCCCAGCTACCGACCTTGGGGGGCCGCTACCGGTGCCGAAACTCTTCTTGAACACTTGCCCGAATTGCTTGAAGTCTCGGATGGATCCGAGGGCGAGGGCTCGGAACCACGCTTGGGCACCTTGGACCAGGGTGGTCACGAAGGCTCGGCACTTGATGACGTCGGACGCCCTGTGGAGGGTCATCAGGGCGTCGAAGCTGTCGAAGTGGTCAGCCGGGTCACCCTGGCCATGGTAAGACTTAAAGGTTGGAATGGGGATTCTGGGAGAGATCTTCACCTTCAAGATGTAGTCGGAGAACGGGGATTTATCCTTATCCTCTGCTGGGGAGGTCTTCTGCAAGGCGCGCAAGGTGCGCTCCTACTCTGCGAAGCGCCTCTCGAACTCTCGCAATCTGAGGGATAACTCCGACTGCCGTTGCGTCGTGGGGCTAGGGGGGCACGATGGTGGGCTGCCCTGGCGTTCCCCAGGGACTTCGGTCTCTAGGTGCGGGCAGCGTGCTCCTGGTTTGCCCCTTCTTGGTGTGGAGGATGCCTCTTGCTCCGGAGGAGGGGCTTACAAAGGTCCTCCTGACCTGTTGTGAATAAGCCGCCATTCTCGGAGGGTGAAGCGACCTCCGGCACTGTATTGGGATGCATTTTTGCGGAGAGGGCATTCCGGAGGGATGCATGACCTTCCTTCCCTGGCCGCCTGGGTCCTCATGAGTTTTACGAGGATGTCCAGTTTTGCGTTGAGGGATTGGAAAGCATCAGTGCCCTCGTTGGGTAGTAGCTCCACCACTGCGGGCGGAGGAGGTGGTTCGTCGGCGGGGGTGCTGGCGTTGGAGGGGGGTTCTGTGCGGCCTGAGAGGGGCCCTCTCCCCCCACCACCATGGCTTTCCCCCTATCGCCGGTGGACCTCCTCGCCGAACTCCTTCGCACCATACTGGCTCTTTGATCATTTCCCACAGACGGCGCCAGATGAAGAGGGGTGATCTCGCGCTGGTTCTGAGCTGGAGAGATGATCACCGATCAGTGAACTGCAAGGAAGGGAAACAGATCAGGGGGCCTAGGGGTGGTTCCCTGAGGAAAACCCTCTGATGCCTAAGTCAGCAGAGCAGTGGTGGAAGCTATGAAGGGAGGAGGAAAGAGATGCACGAGATCCCTCTCCACCAAGGTGGTGAGGTGGTTCCTGCTCAGGGAGTTTTAGGCGTGTGTAGGCCTTACCTTTCGCTGGAGGGAGTCCCATGTTTAAATAGTGCGCCAGTCTCATGAGTCCCGTAAGCTGAGGAGTTTCAGGCGGGGGTTACGTCCTCGACGTGGGCTCTTTACGTCCTTATCGTGGGCTCTTTATAGCCTTGAGGAGTCGTGGGCCCCCTTATCCTCGTAAACTCCTGCTTAGAAAGGGCTCTCGGTGGAAGCTTGGATAAGCATTCGTCGGTCGACCCAAGCTTGAAGAGTGCCAGCCCTGTCCCGGGCGATAGGCATAGCTCTGGTGAGAGTCGGTGGGAGTGGGCGCTGGGTGCTAGCCTTTATCCCTGTTAGGAGAATAGATCGGGCATGAGTCCTCCTCCGCCGGACCGACGCTCGGCCTTATGAGCCTAATGGCCGCCTAGGAAATGCTTGATGTCGAGTGATCTTATTGGGCTTCTATGCTAAGTGGGCCCTGCGGGGCGGTCACTTAGATGAGCTGGGCCTCGTTTGGTCTCGCTAGACCTAGTTTGGCCGCTCTTAGATGGGCTAAAGACGGCGAGTAAAGAAGAAGATAAGCAAGTCATGTCGGCTTGCTCATTCTGTGATAAATTCGATCATGCGGCCGAAAAATGTTAGAAGCGTTTGGGCGCATGCCTAAGATGTGGAAGTTGGGAGCACCGCATGCCTGACTGTCCTCTGATGAAAGAGCAAACATCCACAAGGAGCAATGGTGGATGGAAGCGGCAAGCTAGATTGAATGCTGTGTTGGAGGATGAACCAACCAAAGAAGTGGAGCTTATTGAAGGTACAATTCATATTTATTCCCATCCTGCTTTTGTGTTATTTGATACAGGTGCTACTCATTCCGTTATTGCTAATTCCTTTGCAAAAACATTACCTATTTCGCCTGTTCCCTTACCATCGGATTTAACCATAGTCACTCCTTTAGGGTCGGGAACGGAATTGAAAACCTATTTCCCCAATAGTGAAGTTACTGTAAAAGGGCATAATCTTCCCGCTAATCTCGTATGCCTTGATATGGAAGGCTACGACGCCATATTAGGAGTTGATTGGCTTGTAGACCATGACGCCTATATAAATTGTCACAGTAGGATAATTTCCTTTCAAAAATAAGGTCTTCCACGATTTTCCTTTCTTGGCATCAAATACCGGAAGCAAGGATGTGAAGCTTTTCTTGCCTCCGTAGTAGTTACCGAGTTTAAGAAAATTTGGATAGAAGAAATCTCCGTAGTTAGGGAGTTTCCTGACATTTTTCCTTCCGAGTTACCTAGCTTACCGCCCGAAAGGGAGGTTAACTTCACCATTGAACTCACACTTGGAGCAGCACCAGTGTCAATATCTCCTTACAAGATGTCCCCCACGGAATTGAAGGAACTAAAGAAGCAACTTTAGGAGCTACTAGAAAAAGGCTTCATTTGACCTAGCACATCCCCTTGGGGTGCGCCAGTCTTATTTATCAAGAAGAAGGACGGTTCTCTCAGATTATGCTTTGACTACCGACAGTTGAATCAACTTACTATCAAAAATAAATATCCACTGCCGCGTATTGATGAGCTGTTTGACTAACTTTCTGGCGCGGAGTACTTCTCCAAGATCGATCTCAGGTCAGGCTATCATCAACTAAGGGTCATTGATGAGACATTCACAAGACTGCTTTCCGAAGTCAATATGGACATTATGAATTTGTGGTTATGCCGTTCGGTTTAACTAATGCACCTGCTGCATTCATGCAACTGATGAATAATGTGTTTCGGCCTTATCTTGACCAATTTGTGGTCGTATTCATTAATGATATTCTCATCTATTCATAGATAAAGGAAGAACATGAGGAACATCTAAGGGTTGCCTTGCAAATCTTGCGGGAACACCAACTTTATGCTAAGTTAAACAAATGTGAATTTTGGCTTAAGGAAGTCTCTTTCCATGGCCATATTATTTCTAAAGAAGGCATTGCAGTAGATCCTTCTAAGGTTGAAGCTGTTAAGAACTAGAGCCGACTGAACACCATATCTGAAGTTCAAAGTTTCATTGGCCTGGATGGTTATTATAGGTGATTTATCAAGGATTTCTCTAAAATCACCGCTCCTTTAACAAGACTTACCAGGAAGGAAAATCATTTCGAGTGGATAAAGGAATGTGAAGAAAATTTCTTAGTCCTTAAAGAGCATCTCACCACGGCACCTATACTGGCATTGCCCGTAGAAGGTGGCAGATTTGAAGTTTATACAGATGCATCCGGCATTGGACTAGGATGTGTACTCATGCAAAATGGCAAGGTGATTTGCTATGCTTCAAGACAGTTAAAGCGGCATGAGGAAAATTATCTTGTTCATGATCTGGAACTGGCTGTTGTTATATTTGCCTCGAAGATTTGGTGTCACTACCTTTATGGAGAGAAATTCACGGTCTATTCGGACCATAAGAGCTTGAAATATTTATTCTCTCAGAAATAGCTAAATATGAGACAAAGGCGATGGTTAGAGTACTTTAAGGACTTTGATTTTGCTATACAATATCATCCTGGCAAGGCGAATGTTGTTGCCGATGTGCTCAGCAGGAAACCGATGGAAAAGCTATCAAGACTCATGAAAGGTATGACTAATCTTATTTCTAAATTTTCTCAGTTGAATTTAGATATTAATATGAAGGAGAAAGAGGATTGCTTTATAGCCAATATCTGGGCACAACCAACATTAATAGAAGATCTAGTCAAACTCCAAGATAATCACCCTGTGTTATTGGAGATCAAAGCCAATATGGAGCAACGGTTGGATTTCTCTATTGCAAATAATGGAAGATTGTTATTCAGGGGACGAGTTTGTATACCGGATCATTTGGATACTAAGAAATTGATCCTAGAAGAAGCCCATAAATCTAAGTACGCCATTCACCCTGGTGCTATCAAGATATATCATGACCTCAAAAGGAATTATTGGTGGCCCAATATGAAAAGGGAAGTAGCGGACTATGTGTCACGTTGCCTCACTTGTCAACAGATTAAGGCGGAACATCAAAGACATGTTGGAAAACTACATCCCTTGAAAATTCCAGAATGGAAATAGGAGAGTATAGGGATGGACTTTATCATGGGACTACCTAAATCAAGAGATGGACATGATGGAATATGGGTGATCATAGACCGTTTAACAAAATCGGCTCATTTTTTACCTATTAAAAGTCGATGGTCTGTAGATATCTTGGCTGCCTTATACATGAAGGAGATTGTTAAGTTACATGGTGTCCCTATCACTATTATTTCTGATCGAGATCCCCGATTTACTTCATAATTCTAGAAGGGTTTGCAACATTCTTTAGGGACCCGATTGAATTTTAGTACTGCATTTCATCCGCAAACTGATAGACAAACTGAAAGAACCAATCAAGTGGTAGAAGATATGCGGAGAATATGTGTTATAGACTTCAGTGGAAGCTGGCATGACCATTTACCTCTAATAGAATTTGCCTACAATAATAGTTATCAAGCTAGCATTCAAATGGCACCATTTGAGGCACTCTATGGGAGAAGCTGTCGCTCACCTATCTGCTGGAGTGAAGTTGGGGAAAGACAACTGCTAGGTCCAGAATTGATAAGGGATACTACCGAGAAAGTTAAGCTAATTCAAGAAAGACTCAAGATGACCCAAGATAGACAGAAATCATATGCTGATAATCGAACGCGTGACCTGGAATTCTAAGTAGGCGACCATGTATTTCTCAAGTTCTCTCCGGGTCGAGGTATTCAAAGGTTCGGCATCAAAGGCAAGCTTACACCAAGATTCATTGGCCCTTTTGAAATTCTTGAAAGAGTGGGAGAGGTGGCGTATCGACTAGCTTTGGCTCCTCAATTGGCAGGAGTTCATGATATATTCCATGTCTCTATGTTAAATAAATATGTCTATGATCCGTTCCACGTTATCACTTATGATAATCTGGAGATCCAAAAGGATTTGACGTACGAGCTAAAGCCAATCAAAATAATTGAACAAGAGGTGCGTCAACTTTGGAATAAAGTTATTCCCATGGTCAAAGTCTAGTGAACCAAATCTTGCCCACATGAAGCAACATGGGAGATGGAGGAAACCATGCGCAAGAGATTTCCCGATCTATTTAAATGTAAGTACACTCTCCCTTAAAGCCTATGTATTGGAATTTGGGGATCAAGTTCTCTTAAGTGGGGGAGGGTGTAATCCCCCAAAATTTTGTATATGATATTTTAGAATTTTCTAAAATTTATTTAGATTTTCTAATATTTTATAGAGATAAAAGGGATTATTAAAAGAATTTGGGTTAATTTAAAATCAAATAATAAGGCCCAATATTTATTAATTAATCTCGCCTCTTAAACAAGACCAAAATGGCCCAAAACCAAGCCCACAAGGTTTGTCCCAAATTATAGAAACTTAAAATAGGATATTTATGGAATTTAGTGGATTTATATACTAATTATCGGATAAATCAACGGATATATGACAAAGAGTTTGAAATGTTTCAAACTCGGCGCCCAAAGCCAAAAACGGTCTATCAGGCGACCGCTTGGGGATTGAAAACGGTCTAGACTTGACCGCTACTATCTACAGATTCCGTGAATGGAACAAGGTATGAAAATATGGGAACTTTGGCATCCTAATCACCTAGGATCGATGATATCCCTTAGTTAGAAGGGTCTAGAATGCTAGAGGATTGAATTGAAAACCTAATTTGGACTCTATGTTTGTTCTAATCCATGGAAACCCTAGCTAACCCTATAAATAGACCCCAGAACCAACCTACACGACCCTTACGTTTGGCTCGCGCGGAACTAAGGTAAGGAGGATGAATTTGAGGTAGGTTCTTTAGAAGGATTTGTTTATAATACTAAGGTCTAACTACCCTCAAAATTTCGTTCTAGGAGATCAAGCCCACGAGGAGTTAGAGGCATCCAAAGTCACTGGTTCGGTACAAGTAACTCTAGAACCTATGCGACCAGGCTAGATTGATCAGTAAGTTAGAAGCCCTAAATGAATTAATTATATAGGGATTCTTTAGAGTTATTTGTTCCTTTTAGTACCATCTTCTTACCCTCCAAGTTTTGTGGTCATATGTGAAGAGGATCAGAAGTTAGAAGGCCACGAAGTTGCTGGTTCGGTTCTAAACGAGCAGAGATTAGGGTTGACTTCCAGCCTTAAATTCGACAATTAAAGCCCAGATCAAAGGTAAGTTATCTCATGAACGGCTTAAACATGATCTTAGGAGTAAAAGCCCTCAATTTTCAGTCGATTTCATGCATTGCACGTGGAGTATTTTATGTTTTATTAACTAGTTCATTTTTCATGCATGAGTCTAACCCTTTAATGAAAAGGATGTAATTCTTACATAATTTACATTCCCCTATGCATATTCTTGACCCAACTTTCTTTTGGCATGTTTTATTACATGTTTTTATGTCGTTTTCCATGCATCCATTTACCTTAGAGTAGGCATATTTCGATTTTTATTACTATTTACCGTAAACAGGAAGAAACGATCTTCTTGAAGACCACTTGAAATCACTAGCGGCCCTGCGATAGACCGCTAGGCCTGATAAAATGGTCCTCACATGACCGTTTACATTTTCTGAGTTCTGTGTTTATGTTAATCCTAAACATAATACAGAATAGCCCTAAATATCATATGATAAGCTTAGCTAGTTAGGTTTGACACCTATTTTAAATGTTGTATTCTTGTACTTGGATATGTTAATCAATCATCCTAGTTGATTTCATGTTCTTTATGCACGTTGAAATTATTTTAAACTTATGCTAAATTCATGCCAAAACCATATACTCTTATAATTACATTAAATTTTACATGGTTCATGACTTGTCTAGTTTTAACTTGATCGCTGTTTTATCACGATCCTTTCTCAATCTATGAGTCATGTTCTTAAGTACATGGCATATACTCCGGTATGCGACCATTAGTTACACCTTGCTCTTATAGGCACACTCTCTTGGACTTATGAACCTCTCTGCTAGATATTCCTTTTGTCGGACTAGGGGATTATGTTTCAAGGCCTCCGTAAGACTCCGCGAGCCTAGGATTCCCACTAGGACGCCGAGCTGGTTGTACCATCAAAGCCAATTGTCTAGAAAGCACTTTACCAGTGTTTTATGTATTCTGGACCTTAGCGGCCCTATGGATGACCGCTAAAAGGCACCAAGCGGCCATTCACTAAACCGCAAAACTCCAGAAGGTTTCACTGCGTCAACACTTTTTTTTCATGCGTCTACTCTATTTATGAAACGATCTAGACTATGATCGCTTTCTGCATGAAACGGTCCAGTAAACGACCGCTTTATCTCTGAACCTGTCTAACCCGAGGTTTGACCTTTGGGGTTGATTTTCTTGAGTTCCTAGATGGTCTTCGGATTATCTGGAGTCTCAACACATGTTTAACAAATCAATATTAAGACATGAAACTTAATGAGTGTACCGTTATGCTGTCGGAATGCCACCGGAGTATAATATTCTTTAATTTCTTCCTAGATATCTCATGTCAGTTTTGGTACGTTCTATACCTTGGTTACTTGGTCATGAAACTTATTATTTGGAATTGAATTATTGGCCAAAATTATTTTTATATCTCGTGGAAGTAGCTGGATTTATAACTTGAAGATGCAAGATTGGACACGGATTGTGTCCAAGGGCTCTATGCTAGCCCCCACGGCCGATGGTCAGAAATGTGCTATAAACGATGGGGTACGATGATACTGGCGTCACATTGCGCTGGGAGAACTTTCTCTTATAAATGAGTGAAAACCACGAGGCTCGTTATGGAAATTACATGCTTGTTAATGACTTTCTAGTACATAGCCTTACACGGTTGTGTAAAGAACTTTCTAGTTACATGCTCGTACATTCTTGTTCATGAAAAGGCCAAATTTACATCTACATGATTAATCTTGCTTGTTCATGGTCTATACTCGCTCACATCTTGATGTGACACCACCTTGAGGTGATGACCACAAGACAATATGACCCTTGGACCTAAGGTTGCAAGCAAGCAAATTGGCGATGATACCACTCGAGCGGCTCACTCGCTTGGTGCACACTTGTGCCCGTGGGCAACTAAACGATAATGGAGAGGGTCCGGGGTGGGACAATGATGCTCCGGTGCTTGGCAAGCTTGGGGAGAACCCCAATTGGGCCAGGGATGCCCACTCACGGGCGGCCGTCACACCATGGGTGTGGGTTGAAATGGCTCGCTCACAACTCGCCCGCGATGGACACTCACGTGTTCGGCAATTTGGGCCGGGCCCTCGCTCTCCGTCCGACGCAGCAAAGCAAGAATACTAAGATAAGCAAGTGATATTGACCAGCAAGGAAAGGGGGACCGAGGCTCACCTAGCCGGCGTGAAGACGCCAACTCCGGCCGAAGACGGGGGCGAGCGGGGAGGCAAGGGTTTGCGCCCGCAAGCCGCGTCGGTGTCGCTTCAAATCTACGAAAATATTATTACATGAACTACACCTCTCGCAGGAGGGGGGCTCTTGGGGTGGGGGTTAGACTTATTACAACCAAGATTACCTCCACGCAGGGAGGGGCCTTCAGCCGGCCAAGCGGGGTGGGGAAATTATGAAGAGAACGCCGACTCTCCAAGCTTCGCCGGTTCTGCCACTCTTCAGTTTTGCTGAACAGGTTATCGATGAAGATGCTGCCATGGACTCAACCGAGCTCCAAATTTGATGAAACCGGTGCCAAAAGTTCCCCATCTGGCCGAGGATGATGTTTGAATTTTTTGGGAAGCTCTGGAACTCAGGGCTGATCGGACCAGCGACTGGAGCAGGACAGCAACACTCTGCCTCTGACTGATGCAGAACTTTTACAGTGGATTGCAGAAGGCACTGCGATCTCTTCCGAACTCCAAATTGAACTAAACTGGTGGTGACGCGATCGTGGTCGGAGTGGCTTCGAGCAGAAATTGACGGGGCCACAATCCGAGGTCGGAGAGGAGAATGGTGGCCGGAGAAGTGAAGACAGGTCGAACCTGGACCTGCAGGGGGCAGACTGCACACTCCGGCGAAGAAACTCAGAACAAATAGCTCGGGTGGGCGATTGGCGTCGTTCCTTCTGCTACTGATGGAGGACTAGACGAAGAAGAATTTTGTAGAAGGAAGTGTGATCGAATTCCTCCAAGGTTGGCCGCTGAACGGCTTCCAAGATCGCCCTGGCCTTCAGTCTGGGACAGATTACGCAGTCGTTGAAGATGACGTTTCTCCGGACAGATCCGATCTTGGATGCAGGCAGGAGTACCACCGTTGGAAAGAAGACTTGGAGACGATTCCAGCAATATAAGATATGCCATCGGGAACCTTCAGGGGAAGTCGTGGCTGCTACTGCAAATCACTGCTTTTCTGAAACCTGCAACAGGGACAGAATAGGTGGAGGAGAGGGTGTGGGGAAGGGCATGAACAAGGGGTTATTTAGTGGATGGGGAAGGGGGGGTGCGACCTTGGGTGGTTAGGGAGGTGGGGAGATGAAAGGGCACAGCCCAAGGGAGAGGGAAATTCGAAATTTGGCCTAGGGAAGGGCTCTTTCAGTCTTGGGGAGAGGGAGGGTTGCTTGGGAGAGTGGAAAGGTGCCTAGGAGAAGGGGTTTCCACCTAGGGGTTGGAGGGGGAATTGAATGAGTGCATGGGGAAGGGGAAGGGGCCTTAATTAGGGGTGAATGGGGAGGAGAGAGAATGAATTTCGAAATTGGGGTGGGGAGGAGAGAGAGGGGGCACAACCCACTTAGAGAGAGTGATAGTAAGAGAGAGAGAGAGGGAGATATTGAGAGGGAACTAGAAGGTGTGAAAATTTTCTGGATTCAATATTCAAGCATAATTGTTACAAATGAGAGAGGGGTGGGGCTATTTATAGACCCCACACTTTTCCTAAGACCAAACTGACCCTGACAAACTAACTAATGACCAAACAGTCCAAGGGAGGGGCGCCCCTGGGCCTAGCCCAATGAATTGGGCCCATTAACCTATCAAACCAACATAATGACTTCAAGACTTAGGAAAATGACTTTCTAACCTAGGTACATGACTCAATAAAGGGAAAATTACATGTTTAAGACTCAAATAAAAATAAGAAAATTACATGACTCGACTCACAAACACATGAGGAACATAATGGCGTACACCGACGATCAATCCGAGCTTCAGAAAATGTGGAGGGGCAAGGGATGTCCCCATCATACCCCCAGGGTGGGGAAAACTCGACCCTGTCGAGTATGGGTCCACCGGGGAAGTAGCATCCCAAACGCAGTTTCGGGCGAACCTTGTTCTCCAAACTCGACCCATGTCCATAGCCGAGGAACGGTGCTTCCACTTGACAAAGTGGCTCGGACACACCCTTAGGCTGGCGAAGAGATCTTGCTTTGCTTAGTATTACCGCCATGTGCTGACGTCGGGCTCTCGGGCTAGTTTGTGGTGGCACTCCGAGGGTGTCTCTCACAAGGATAGGTGTAGGCTCAAGACACTCACTAGGATCCACTGCGGTACCCTTAGAGGGTGTCGGATCCGCCACGTGGGAAGTGGGATGAATCCCAAAACCCATTGGTAAGTTCAACCCGCAAGCGGGGTGCCAAGGCCACTCGGAACTTGGCAAGGTCCAAGTCCTCGTGCCCTCAAATTGGAGGTGACCCTAGAGTAGAGCCACTCCAAAATCATCATCATCATCAAGTCGCCAATGTGGAATTTCAAGTGGCGCTCACGAGTTTTTACCCGCTTTTTGTAATTCTCACCGCTTTTTGCTTGATGCATGTTTTGATGCATATGCCATGTACTAAGATGCGGTGTGAGTGAGTAGTGCGTGGTATGCAAAGGTGGTCCAGGGCAACCACATGTAGACCTATCATGCATTGATGTTATGAAGACTTTGAATGTCTTGGGAGGATCGGGGCATCCATAGGTGTCCCTTTCATGTGTGAGTGTGATGAGTGCCGGGGGACCCGGACATCCATGAATGCTCCTAACATGCTTGAGATTTATGATGAATGATGGTGGACCATTACAACCAAATATTGACCACTCATGTTTTCTTCTTGACATGTGGGTGATATGAATGAATGGACCTGACTTTCTAATCATGTCAAGTGCGGTGGTATGCCTAAGCACATGCATTTCAATCCTAGTGATGACTTCTATGTGCATAGGTGTGGGGTGGCCCTTGAGCTTCCATTCGTATGAGTCAAAGGGATCTAAGAAGGGAGACATCATGGAGTGGGACCATCTATCAATCCCATTGTGTATGTTGCCTATGGTTAAGACTTCTTTGGTGTAACCCAATTCTAGGAAGGGAAGGTTTGGGGTTATCATGGGTGGTAAGGGTAGGGTAAGGTGGGTGGTGAATAAGGTGAGTGGGTTACATTGAGATCTAGGCTCCCATAGAAAAGGGTCAAAGGGATCATAGTAAGGGTCACCTTGGTAGGGGTACTCTATGCCCTCAAGGTCCTCGAATGGTGAGTCATCCTCCTCAATAATTGGGCCAAGGTTGCTAATGGGTTGACCGATCAAAGCACTTGGGATCTTAATGGTTGGGGAGTGGACTAGGATAGGTTCTTCCTCCATGGGAAGAAGGAGGATGATCTCACTAGTAACTTGGCCATTAGTGTAGATAGAAGTGATGGAGCCAATGGAGGGATATGCTAGGCTAATGGTGTTAGTTTCGGATGGCCTCAAGGCTAGCATATTGGTCAAGTGAATTTGCCAATGTAGGTAGTTCACTAAGTCTCCCAAATCATCCACCCAATAGGAAGTTTGATAAGTGACATGTGACTGAATGGGAATGATTTGGGATTGATATCCCATGGGTAGGTGGCATGGTTGTGAACTAGGAATGGTGAGACCTTTCTTGAGCCATTGGAGTATAGACTTATCTATGGTGAGGTTGGGTGTCTCTAGAGGAGCTAGGCTAGAGGTGTGTGAGTTGTTTGGCCTTTGGATTTCCTCTATGTTGGGAGGTGGATTCGGATGGGCATCCTTCTCCACTTGGGTAGGTGTGTGGGTAGCAACTTCTATTGCTAATGGAGTAGGGGGATCTATGGTGGGTGGTTTGGTGATAGCTAGCGTATGACACACCCGGGGTGGTGAACAAGCATGGGCTTGGGTTGAGATAGGAAGGGGAAGTAGAGGAGGCCTAGGTTGGGGAAAGATTGGTGTAGGAAGTGGGAGGTGGGTTGGGTGAGGGGTTTTGGGTTGATTTGTTTTGGGAGATGTGTCCCTTTTTGGGGATGATGGTGGGTTTGTGGTGGTGGTCAAGGGGGCTTGTGGGGTACGGGTTTGGTGAGGGGTTTTGGGTTTGGGGGTGGTGGCCATTATGGGCCTAGGTGGAGGGGTGGACGTGGTGTCCACTTGGTTTTTAATGGTGAGGGTTGGATAAGTGGTGGTCACCATGGAGGGAATTGGGTCGGTTAGGGGTCTCTTGTCCTTGGGATCGTTTGGGGTGGAAGTGGGGGCTAAAGGGGCTTGACTAGTGTAGGTTAGGGAAGGGGGGTTTGGTTGGGGTGTGGGGGCCCTCATGGGGTTAGGTGGGGAGGTAGAGGCCTTGGACACTTGGGTTCTAGTGGTAAGGGTTTGGACGGGTGGGGTTGGAGGAGTGGGAGTGCTCCTCGAGTTTTGGTAACCCGGGTAGGAGGGAGGAGGTCGGGGAGTGTAGACTTTCCTAAGTTCGGCTCTCATGTTCTCCCATGTGTTAATAGGCTCTAGCCTCATAACCCTCCTAAATTGTTCAATGAACTTCCACCTATCCTCGGCATGGTACACAAGTCGACTCTTGGCAAGGTAGATTTTCATGGGTTCAGTCATTGGATTCCTTTTAAAGTATTTGTCCATGTTTTCCTCCCACTCTAAATATGCACTAGGGTGGTATCCGTTAAAGATAAGGTCCTCAAATAGGACTTTGTCCAAAGGGGTGTCAATCGGACCTTTGCGGAGGGCCGAGTGAGATAGATGTGACTTACATGAAGTAGCCATGCTAGTGGACAAAAGAGATGCAACCGAAGACTCTAAATGCATATGAGCGTCCTAGGACCAACTTGATAGAGACAAGTTATGAACTTGCTCTGATACCACTTGATGTGACACCACCTTGGGGTGATGACCACAAGACAATATGACCCTTGGACCTAAGGTTGCAAGCAAGCAAATTGGCGATGATACCACTCGAGCGGCTCACTCGCTTGGTGCACACTTGTGCCCGTGGGCAACTAAACGATAATGGAGAGGTTCCGGGGTGGGACAATGATGCTCCAGTGCTTGGCAAGCTTGGGGAGAACCCCAATTGGGCCAGGGATGCCCACTCACGGGCGGCCGTCACACCATGGGTGTGGGTTGAAATGGCTCGCTCACAACTCGCCCGCGATGGACACTCACGTGTTCGGCAATTTGGGCCAGGCCCTCGCTCTCTGTCCGACGCAGCAAAGCAAGAATACTAAGCTAAGCAAGTGATATTGACCAGCAAGGAAAGGGGGACCGAGGCTCACCTAGCCGGCGTGAAGACGCCAACTCCGGCCGAAGACGGGGGCGAGCGGGGAGGCAAGGGTTTGCGCCCGCAAGCCGCATCGGTGTCGCTTCAAATCTGCGAAAATATTATTACATGAACTACACCTCTCGCAGGAGGGGGGCTCTTGGGGTGGGGGTTAGACTTATTACAACTAAGATTACCTCCACGTAGGGAGGGGCCTTCAGCCGGCCAAGCGGGGTGGGGAAATTATGAAGAGAACGCCGACTCTCCAAGCTTCGCCGGTTCTGCCACTCTTCAGTTTTGCTGAACAGGTTATCGATGAAGATGCTGCCACGGACTCAACCAAGCTCCAAATTTGATGAAACCAGTGCCAAAAGTTCCCCAGCTAGCCGAGGATGATGCTTGAATTTTTTGGGAAGCTCTGGAACTCGGGGCTGTTCGGACCAGCGACTGGAGCAGGACAGCAACACTCTGCCTCTGACTGATGTAGAACTGATACAGTGGTATGCAGAAGGCACTGCGGTCGCTTCCGAACTCCAAATCGAACGAAACTAGCGGTGACGCGATCATGGTCGGAGTGGCTTCAAGAAAAAATTGACGGGGCCACAATCCGAGGTCGGAGAAAAGAATGGTGGCCGGAGAAGTGAAGACAGGTCGAACCTGGACCTGCAGGGGGCAGACTGCACACTCCGGCGAAGAAACTCAGAACAAATAGCTCAAGCGGGCGATTGGCATCATTCTTTCTGCTACTAATGGAGGACTAGACGAAGAAGAATTTTGTAGAAGGAAGCGTGATCGATATCCTCCAAGGTTGGCCGCTGAACGGCTTCCAAGATAGCCATGTCCTTCAGTCTGGGACAGATTGTGCAGTCGTTGAAGATGACGTTCCTTCGGACAGCTCCGATCTCGGATGCAGGCAGGAGTACCACCGTTGGAAAGAAGACTTGGAGACGATTCCAGCAATATAAGATATGCCACTGGGAGCCTTCAGGGGAAGTCGTGGCTGCTACTGCAAATCACTGCTTTTCTAAAACCTGCAACAGGGACAGAATAGGTGGAGGAGAGGGTGTGGGGAAGGGCATGAACAAGGGGTTATTTGGTGGATGGGGAAGGGGGGGTGCGACCTTGGGTGGTTAGGGAGGTGGGGAGATGAAAGGGCACAGCCCAAGGGAGAGGGAAATTCAAAATTTGGCCTAGGGAAGGGCTCTTTCAGTCTTGGGGAGAGGGAGGGTTGCTTGGGAGAGTGGAAAGGTGCCTAGGAGAAGGGGTTTCCACCTAGGGGTTGGAGGGGGAATTGAATGAGTGCATGGGGAAGGGGAAGGGGCCTTAATTAGGGGTGAATGGGGAGAAGAGAGAATGAATTTCGAAATTGGGGTGGGGAGGAGAGAGAGAGGGGGCACAACCCACTTAGAGAGAGTGATAGTAAGAGAGAGAGAGAGGGAGATATTGAGAGGGAACTAGAAGGTGTGGAAATTTTATGGATTCAATATTCAAGCATAATTGTTACAAATGAGAGAGGGGTGGGGCTATTTATAGACCCCACACTTTTTCTAAGACCAAACTGACCCTGACAAACTAACTAATGACCAAACAGTCCAAGGGAGGGGCGCCCCTGGGCCTAGCCCAATGAATTGGGCCCATTAACCTATCAAACCAACATAATGACTTCAAGACTTAGGAAAATGACTTTCTAACTTAGGTACATGACTCAATAAAGGGAAAATTACATGTTTAAGACTCAAATAAAAATAAGAAAATTACATGACTCGACTCACAAACACATGAGGAACATAATGGCGTACACCGACGATCAATCCGAGCTTCAGAAAATGTGGAGGGGCAAGGGATGTCCCCATCATACCCCCAGGGTGGGGAAAACTCGACCCTGTCGAGTATGGGTCCACCGGGGAAGTAGCATCCCAAACGCAGTTTCGGGCGAACCTTGTTCTCCAAACTCGACCCATGTCCATAGCCGAGGAACGGTGCTTCCACTTGACAAAGTGGCTCGGACACACCCTTAGGCTGGCGAAGAGATCTTACTTTGCTTAGTATTACCGCCATGTGCTGACGTCGGGCTCTCAGGCTAGTTTGTGGTGGCACTCCGAGGGTGTCTCTCACAAGGATAGGTGTAGGCTCAAGACACTCACTAGGATCCACTGCGGTACCCTTAGAGGGTGTCGGATCCGCCACGTGGGAAGTGGGATGAATCCCAAAACCCATTGGTAAGTTCAACCCGCAAGCGGGGTGCCAAGGCCACTCGGAACTTGGCAAGGTCCAAGTCCTCGTGCCCTCAAATTGGAGGTGACCCTAGAGTAGAGCCACTCCAAAATCATCACCATCATCAAGTCGCCAACGTGGAATTTCAAGTGGCGCTCACGAGTTTTTACCCGCTTTTTGTAATTCTCACCGCTTTTTGCTTGATGCATGTTTTGATGCATATGCCATGTACTAAGATGCGGTGTGAGTGAGTAGTGCGTGGTATGCAAAGGTGGTCCAGGGCAACCACATGTAGACCTATCATGCATTGATGTTATGAAGACTTTGAATGTCTTGGGAGGATCGGGGCATCCATAGGTGTCCCTTTCATGTGTGAGTGTGATGAGTGCCGGGGGACCCGGACATCCATGAATGCTCCTAACATGCTTGAGATTTATGATGAATGATGGTGGACCATTACAACCAAATATTGACCACTCATGTTTTCTTCTTGACATGTGGGTGATATGAATGAATGGACCTGACTTTATAATCATGTCAAGTGCGGTGGTATGCCTAAGCACATGCATTTCAATCCTAGTGATGACTTCTATGTGCATAGGTGTGGGGTGGCCCTTGAGCTTCCATTCGTATGAGTCAAAGGGATCTAAGAAGGGAGACATCATGGAGTGGGGCCATCTATCAATCCCATTGTGTATGTTGCCTATGGTTAAGACTTCTTTGGTGTAACCCAATTCTAGGAAGGGAAGGTTTTGGGTTATCATGGGTGGTAAGGGTAGGGTAAGGTGGGTGGTGAATAAGGTGAGTGGGTTACATTGAGATCTAGGCTCCCATAGAAAAGGGTCAAAGGGATCATAGTAAGGGTCACCTTGGTAGGGGTACTCTATGCTCTCAAGGTCCTCGAATGGTGAGTCATCCTCCTCAATAATTCGGCCAAGGTTGCTAATGGGTTGACCGATCAAAGCACTTGGGATCTTAATGGTTGGGGAGTGGACTAGGATAGGTTCTTCCTCCATGGGAAGAAGGAGGATGATCTCACTAGTAACTTGGCCATTAGTGTAGATAGAAGTGATGGAGCCAATGGAGGGATATGCTAGGCTAATGGTGTTAGTTTCGGATGGCCTCAAGGCTAGCATATTGGTCAAGTGAATTTGCCAATGTAGGTAGTTCACTAAGTCTCCCAAATCTTCCACCCCATAGGAAGTTTGATAAGTGACATGTGACTGAATGGGAATGATTTGGGATTGATATCCCATGGGTAGGTGGCATGGTTGTGAACTAGGAATGGTGAGACCTTTCTTGAGCCATTGGAGTATGGACTTATCTATGGTGAGGTTGGGTGTCTCTAGAGGAGCTAGGCTAGAGGTGTGTGAGTTGTTTGGCCTTTGGATTTCCTCTATGTTGGGAGGTGGATTCGGATGGGCATCCTTCTCCACTTGGGTAGGTGTGTGGGTAGCAACTTCTATTGCTAATGGAGTAGGGGGATCTATGGTGGGTGGTTTGGTGATAGCTAGCGTATGACACACCCGGGGTGGTGAACAAGCATGGGCTTGGGTTGAGATAGGAAGGGGAAGTAGAGGAGGCCTAGGTTGGGGAAAGATTGGTGTAGGAAGTGGGAGGTGGGTTGGGTGAGGGGTTTTGGGTTGATTTGTTTTGGGAGATGTGAGTCTTTTTGGGGACGATGGTGGGTTTGTGGTGGTGGTCAAGGGGGCTTGTGGGGTACGGGTTTGGTGAGGGGTTTTGGGTTTGGGGGTGGTGGCCATTATGGGCCTAGGTGGAGGGGTGGACGTGGTGTCCACTTGGTTTTTAATGGTGAGGGTTGGATAAGTGGTGGTCACCATGGAGGGAATTGGGTCGGTTAGGGGTCTCTTGTCCTTGGGATCGTTTGGGGTGGAAGTGGGGGCTAAAGGGGCTTGACTAGTGTAGGTTAGGGAAGGGGGGTTTGGTTGGGGTGTGGGGGCCCTCATGGGGTTAGGTGGGGAGGTAGAGGCCTTGGACACTTGGGTTCTAGTGGTAAGGGTTTGGACGGGTGGGGTTGGAGGAGTGGGAGTGCTCCTCGAGTTTTGGTAACCCGGGTAGGAGGGAGGAGGTCGGGGAGTGTAGACTTTCCTAAGTTTGGCTCTCATGTTCTCCCATGTGTTAATAGGCTCTAGCCTCATAACCCTCCTAAATTGTTCAATGAACTTCCACCTATCCTCGGCATGGTACACAAGTCGACTCTTGGCAAGGTAGATTTTCATGGGTTCAGTCATTGGATTCCTTTTAAAGTATTTGTCCATGTTTTCCTCCCACTCTAAATATGCACTAGGGTGGTATCCGTTAAAGATAAGGTCCTCAAATAGGACTTTGTCCAAAGGGGTGTCAATCGGACCTTTGCGGAGGGCCGAGTGAGATAGATGTGACTTACATGAAGTAGCCATGCTAGTGGACAAAAGAGATGCAACCGAAGACTCTAAATGCATATGAGCGTCCTAGGACCAACTTGATAGAGACAAGTTATGAACTTGCTCTGATACCACTTGATGTGACACCACCTTGGGGTGATGACCACAAGACAATATGACCCTTGGACCTAAGGTTGCAAGCAAGCAAATTGGCGATGATACCACTCGAGCGGCTCACTCGCTTGGTGCACACTTGTGCCCGTGGGCAACTAAACGATAATGGAGAGGGTCCGGGGTGGGACAATGATGCTCCAGTGCTTGGCAAGCTTGGGGAGAACCCCAATTGGGCCAGGGATGCCCACTCACAGGCGGCCGTCACACCATGGGTGTGGGTTGAAATGGCTCGCTCACAACTCGCCCGCGATGGACACTCACGTGTTCGGCAATTTGGGCCGGGCCCTCGCTCTCCGTCCGATGCAGCAAAGCAAGAATACTAAGATAAGCAAGTGATATTGACCAGCAAGGAAAGGGGGACCGAGGCTCACCTAGCCGGCGTGAAGACGCCAACTCCGGCCGAAGACGGGGGCGAGCGGGGAGGAAAGGGTTTGCGCCCGCAAGCCGCGTCGGTGTCGCTTCAAATCTGCGAAAATATTATTACATGAACTACACCTCTCGCAGGAGGGGGGCTCTTGGGGTGGGGGTTAGACTTATTACAACTAAGATTACCTCCACGCAGGGAGGGGCCTTCAGCCGGCCAAGCGGGGTGGGGAAATTATGAAGAGAACGCCGACTCTCCAAGCTTCGCCGGTTCTGCCACTCTTCAGTTTTGCTGAATAGGTTATCGATGAAGATGCTGCCACGGACTCAACCGAGCTCCAAATTTGATGAAACCAGTGCCAAAAGTTTCCCAGCTAGCCGAGGATGATGCTTGAATTTTTTTGGAAGCTCTGGAACTCGGGGATGTTCGGACCAGCGACTGGAGCAGGACAGCAACACTCTGTCTCTGACTGATGCAGAACTGATATAGTGGATTGCAGAAGGCACTGCGGTCGCTTCCAAACTCCAAATCGAACGAAACTGGCGGTGACGCGATCGTGGTCGGAGTGGCTTCGAGCAAAAATTGACGAGGCCACAATCTGAGGTCAGAGAAAAGAA
Source organism: Amorphophallus konjac (assembly GCA_022559845.1). Classification (NCBI taxonomy): domain Eukaryota; kingdom Viridiplantae; phylum Streptophyta; class Magnoliopsida; order Alismatales; family Araceae; genus Amorphophallus; species Amorphophallus konjac. The sequence goes on from CM040121.1 coordinate 352,561,372, forward strand.
TGGTGGCCGGAGAAGTGAAGACAGGTCGAACCTGGACCTGCAGGGGGCAGACTGCACACTCCGGCGAAGAAACTTAGAACAAATAGCTCAAGCGGGCGATTGGCATCGTTCCTTCTGCTACTAATGGAGGACTAGAAGAAGAAGAATTTTGTAGAAGGAAGCGTGATCGATATCCTCCAAGGTTGGCCGCTGAACGGCTTCCAAGATCGCCCTGTCCTTCAGTCTGGGACAGATTGTGCAGTCATTGAAGATGACGTTCCTCCGGACAGCTCCGATCTCGGATGCAGGCAGGAGTACCACCGTTGGAAAGAAGACTTGGAGACGATTCCAGCAATATAATATATGCCACCGGGAGCCTTCAGGGGAAGTCGTGGATGCTACTGCAAATCACTGCTTTTCTGAAACCTGCAACAGGGACAGAATAGGTGGAGGAGAGGGTGTGGGGAAGGGCATGAACAAGGGGTTATTTGGTGGATGGGGAAGGGGGGGTGCGACCTTGGGTGGTTAGGGAGGTGGGGAGATGAAAGGGCACAGCCCAAGGGAGAGGGAAATTCGAAATTTGGCCTAGGGAAGGGCTCTTTCAGTCTTGGGGAGAGGGAGGGTTGCTTGGGAGAGTGGAAAGGTGCCTAGGAGAAGGGGTTTCCACCTAGGGGTTGGAGGGGGAATTGAATGAGTGCATGGGGAAGGGGAAGGGGCCTTAATTAGGGGTGAATGGGGAGGAGAGAGAATAAATTTTGAAATTGGGGTGGGGAGGAGAGAGAGAGGGGGCACAACCCACTTAGAGAGAGTGATAGTAAGAGAGAGAGAGAGGGAGATATTGAGAGGGAACTAGAAGGTGTGGAAATTTTCTGGATTCAATATTCAAGCATAATTGTTACAAATGAGAGAGGGGTGGGGCTATTTATAGACCCCACACTTTTCCTAAGACCAAACTGACCCTGACAAACTAACTAATGACCAAACAGTCCAAGGGAGGGGCGCCCCTGGGCCTAGCCCAATGAATTGGGCCCATTAACCTATCAAACCAACATAATGACTTCAAGACTTAGGAAAATGACTTTCTAACCTAGGTACATGACTCAATAAAGGGAAAATTACATGTTTAAGACTCAAATAAAAATAAGAAAATTACATGACTCGACTCACAAACACATGAGGAACATAATGGCGTACACCGACGATCAATCCGAGCTTCAGAAAATGTGGAGGGGCAAGGGATGTCCCCATCACATCTACTTGCTCAGTTATTTCATGATTCGTGGATATCTTGGTTTATATCACTTGATTATCTCATTTTTATTTGTATCTTAAGATCTTAGAGCTAAGACACTAATCATTTAAACATTACCTTCATGTTGATACGAAGATACCTACTGGGCAAGTGTGCTCATGCCTACTTTCTCAATTTTCTAGGAAGTATAGGTGAATCGGATTCGGAACATACAAGTAGCGGGTCCGAGAGTGATTGAAGGTCAAATGGATCGAGAGAAGACCTAGTTGTCAAGTGTCTAGTCGAGTCGTATTGTAATTTTCTATTTTCTTGAGTCTATGATGTAAGCATGTTTGAAGTCATGATCTTATGAACATTTGGGTCATTATTATGAATAAGGTTAGAATTTTGAAAAAATATACTTGTGCAATTACTTTTGTGTGATTGTCTTGCGCTTTGATTTTTTGCTTGCGAGAGGCTTACCCTGCCGGTTGTTCACGTTCCTGAAATTTCTTTCGCTGTATTAAAACCCACGCGTGATAGGGCAGGTACTTATCTAGACATAAATCACTGTTCATTTCTTCCCGAAATGTCAGAGCCAAGTGCCCATCCACACTCTCCACTTCCCGCCGGGCTTTTGAGCCTCCCTCGTGTCATATGACGAGCGGTAGAGTGTGCGGTACGCCTTCATCAGATAAAGATAGGCGTCACCTGCCAAATACCGACCCTCACCATCGGTCTGATCTTTCAGCCAATCGGGCCAGCAAACCTCCTCGTACGGCTCTCCGTCGATGGGTAAACCACTGAGCTATGAGAGGCTCCATAGATCCAAAGAAGTTTCTCCCTCCGAAGTATAAAAGGTGTTGTACTCGAGGCAGAATACTTCGATCATGCCGCAGCATAGGCCTCGAAATATGGGGTAGCGGTACCTTGAGGCGTACACGCTATGATATATGCCTGCCCTGGTCAAGATGGGAGCGTAGTGCTGCAGCACATAGTCTGTGAATTCCACTGCTTCGGGTCTGAATGCGTGGGCGTCGGTGGCCCTCAACTCGGCAAACCACCCCCACATATATCTGATGCTTAAAGCGGACCGCCAGGCAATCCAACAGAAAAGATTCTTCTCTATACCCCCATTTCAACGAGGCAAGAAACAAGCCAAAGATCGGCTTCTCCCGATCTACCCGACCTGCGGAGTCATTCCACCGAGCAGGCACAAATTCAGGGGCACTAGTCAGCAGCCCATATTCTGGAGCCAGATCTTGCAGTCCAAGCACGGCGCTCCATTTCCTGACTTCTCCAAGAAGATAAATAGGCCTTCCCCACACCACACAGTCTGTCAAACTGTCCCTCTCCACTAGCAAGGCTTGCTCGGCTTTACGGACAAGGAACATATCTCTCTTCCCCAGAAGATTGAAGCACTTAAGGAAGGACATCAGATGTTTATCCTTGGGGTGATCCCTCCTGATAGCGTCTTCCCGGTCATAATGAAAAGAATCACCCCCGAGGATGAGGAGATGGCTAGTGTCCACCGTGTCGGTCTCTGAATCTGAGGACTATGCGACTACGGCAAGCTGATCGTGCCCCGATCTAGGGAATGAACGTTCTCCCATGTCACCATAGCACGGGAGGCAGAAGAAGAGGATCCAGATGCCATTTTAGCTGCAAAAGGCACATCAAAGAATAAGCAAGGTCAGAAAACAATTGATCAAGATAAATTTCTGACAAATTTTTGGCAGAGTCTCCCCAGCACGGGAGATTGCTAAAGAAAAGCGGGAACACGTCCACTAAGGGAACGGTCCCTTGAAGTAGCCATCGGCATTACACCGAGGCCAAACGGGACACCCGGGGGAGTAGCTCAGAGGGCAAGCCCTACTAGAAGCCTCCCGGGGCCCAAAAGATGGGTTTTAAAACCCGGATAATCAACACTCTCACTCACCCGCTCGAAGGAGTAGACCGCAGTCGCTCTCAACTCACTCGGCGCCGCGAGGGGAGAAGAAGAGAAGAGCAGGAAGAGAGAGAAAACTCTGTTGCAAATGAGGAAGGATGAAAGGAAAAATAAAGAAGAAGAAATATATAGGGGAGTCTTCCCCTTGGTTAATCCAGCGCGCTACTTAGCGCGCCGAAATAACACCCTCCCAAGCCAAAAGGCGCGCCGTTTAAAGGCGCGCCGAATTAACACCCTTCCAAGCACCCAGGGGTGCGCCGGATTAAGACTCCAATGCCAAGGGCGCGCCGGATTAACTTCCAATTCTCAAGGGTGCGTCGGATTAAACCCCGTGCTGTATTAACCCCTTCAGTGTCATGTCGGATTAACATCCGCGCTGGATTAAGGACCACTTCCGAGCACCTGTCGTCCAGATGAGAAATCTACCCAGGCGAAGCTCATCCGTCGGTCTTGCTACACTCGTGCCTTGCTCGCAACACCCACGGCTGGGGGGCATTTGTTGGCACTCAAAATATGATTAACAGCGATCAAGCCTCAAAGACGAATGACACGGCCCACTGAAGCATGGAAGCTGATGAATATCAACATGTAGAAGCCCTCTCAAGCTGCCAAAGTCCCAGGTCACCCTGTATGAATACCGGGGACTTCACCTCAGGAGAATCGAGATGAATTCACAACCAACCGACAGTGCGACCAAGCCTGCCCAATGAACCGGCATCGACTCCATCATGCCGCATACGCTACACCCGCTGTCTGACCAAGGACAACGGTCTGCCAGGTGGCCCGCCACCTCTTGAAAGACTCTCCTAAGATGAAAGAATGTCCTTGGCTCTTCAGAATGGAGGACCGAGGGCTCTGTCGGTAGAAGATCCCGATTACCCGACACGGGTACGGCTTCTCGCCAAGCTGGGTCCGTTAGTGGCCGAATGATTGCCCAGCCAAGGCAGAACTATCCTGGGTGTCATCCCACCCTTCAAGAAGCTTTGAACATGAGTTAGGCCGAGCTGGCAGCATGAATCATAGTGCCGAAGGCCGTGTCAGCGGAAAACCCGCGTGTTCAAGACAAAGATATATGAAGTGCTGAGGAAGGCTATACGTCATCTTGAGAGCTTTGACAAGGCTTCCCGTCAAGGTTTTGAAGAATTGTGGCAAGATGAACGATCACGACGACTCCCGGGACCATCCCCGGACTCACCGGCTAACCCGCGATGAGCAGGAGATTTTAATACGGCGCGCCCCTCACCGGCGCACCCCCCTTATCTGGTGCCCTCAAATCTGGCACGCCTAAAAAGCTTCGAGAGTCTTTTACCCGGCGCGCTAATCCCCATGCCGGATTAAGCTCTTCTATATAAGAGCACTTGGTTCGACTGAAAAGAAAAAGGAGAGAGAGGCGAATCGAATTAAAAAAGGGAGATCACTGGCGACTGCTCAAGAGAGAGAGAGAGCCTGAGAGCCAATCAGATTCGAGGGAGAGAGGATTTCCTTGGGGGGAGAAGAAGGGCCCTTATTGAGCGTCCCCTCGCCGCCATCCTCCTCTACTCTGCTTGAAGTCTTCCGGAGTCGGAGCCGGAGAAGGAGAGAGTCTTACACTCTGTTTTGCCGGTGAAGTCTTGGTGGGTTTCGTGGACTGCTTCCCGAAGACCCCTCTGCTGTTTCCCTTTTCTGCTGTCGTGTAAGTGAGGGGGGAGGGGCGATGATATGAGCCCATCTCCCCCCTTCACCACCTCTTCGTCTTTCACTTCCCCTCTGTAATCCCTTCTCTGCGATCAATGGAATGGCCGCCGTGCGACAACGCCGGCGCGCCGAATGCTTATAATATGCTAGGTCTTTCGCTTCCCGTCAATGGGATGAATGATGTTATGCTCTATATGTTTCTTTTCTTGTTTCATTCTCAGTTCGCACGCCCAATCGCTTCGTGTGATCGAATGTCAAGTTTCACTCCGTGAAACCGAACATGCCCAGGAATCTCCATGGGCTATATAAATGTCTCCTCGTTCCCCGGGGCCTTCGTGCCGGCATGCCGATTATGTTTTGCATCATCTGTTCTGTGGGTGCGTGACTAGAGGGGTACTTATGTATGTACCTCTGGCCGTCCCAACGAGAGGTCGACTCTTCAGCGACTCCCGGCAATATCCCCTGCCCCTTTCTCTGCACAGCAAGTACATGACTCTGTGAATGTTAGTCTAACCTCGTGAGCATTAATATCCTAACTCTGTGAATGGCAATCTGTCGATATCGAATATCTCCTTTCCTCTCGTGTGTGGTTTGCAGTCACTGAACTATCCTAGTTCCGTTAGCTTTGTCCCAGTGATCCGGGGAGGGGGACATTCTCCGCTGTCTCACAGAACCGTCAATTGGCCAAAGGGGCTCCATCTGTGAATGATGGATGTTCTCTACGGGCCATAGGGCGAATATCAACAGGGGCTTCAGCCCAACAATTCAAATCCACGGCCCTTCGGGGCCCTGTGGTGACTAAGGGATGCGTGCTCCTCGTAGGCTAGTCCTCGGGGCTTCTCTCCCTAACAGTCGTCCCTCTCTTTCGGATACAGCGCAGACTATAGGTTGCTCACCCCTCGTAGGCTTGCCCTCGGGGTCGTTGCTTCCTTCATTAGATGCCTTATCTGCCTGTTTCAACCCACGGAGCCATGGTACCCCTTGTAGGCCAGTCCTCGAGGTTTCCTATCTGATTGGAATTTGCTGGCCGCCGCCGTGTGGTCCGGCTAGTTAGGGGCTTACTCCACACGTGAGTATGACCCCGTTTCTCCCCTGCAATCCTTCTAGGATGGGGTAGATGCTGCCCAATTTTTGGCAGAACTTCTTAATTAATATGTAATACCCCAAATTCTTTTAGAAATTTATTTGAATTTATTTAGAAATTATTTGAATTTATTTGAATTAATGGGAATTAATTCGAAATTAATTAGATTAATTCTTTAATAAATAGAATAAGTCACATTTCGACTATTTTATAAAAATCCATAAAAATCATATTCTTGTAGAATCAATTGCGTTTAACAATTTGTTCTTCTATGGCCAACCCTAATAAAATCATTAACTAGGCCGAATTAGTGAGATTAGTCAAATTTTCACACTTACCTAACCAAATTCGTGCTCAATAGTAACCACCACCTTAAAACATCAAATTCGAGCTCATTTCTCAACCAAATCAGGTGATTCCAGGGGCAAATGAAAGGTATTAAAGAAAGGATCATTTCCCCTCTCACAATGCCATGAAATTTTTATCGTATGGGAAGCATTTGGTCGCACATGGGTTAGGTCAAATATTTCGGGGCCGTTTCAAACACTCACCTTGCATCGACGAATTCTCCTAGCACCGAAGGCTCCAGAAGGTGTATGAGCTAAAAAAATAAAGCTCTTCAACCCTAGAATCCTTTGGTAGCATCGGCGGTTGCAGTGGAGATCGATCCAGGGAGATCTCGGGACATTAGTGGAGGTGTGTCGGCATCCCGTCGTCCTCCTTCCTTCTTCTTTGTTCCTTCGATTAAAGAAGGTACCCTCGACCAAAATATGCACATGAGTTACCATTTTGATCCTTGTTGTGCCCTGTGGTTTTGATGATGGCAATTGTGGCTTTGCTGATGGTTTTGATGATGATTTCAATTGTGGCTTTGCTGATGGATCTTGATGATGGCCTTGATATGATTTTGATAGTTGATCCTTGATGTGTGTGTGTTATTCACTGTGAGTCATCCTCCTGTGTGAGTAATCATGCTATTACTCACCTTTTGATCATAATGCAGTTCTTCATAAGTTTTGATATGGCATTGCATATTAGATTATGTTCAGTCTTGGCTGATTGGTCAACTCCTCAGTTCATGCATTGTCTTAGGCTAAGTGTGTACAGCGTCTTAGGCAAAGTCTGTACAGCGTCAACGCACTTCATTGGAAGTGTGTACAGCGTCAACGTGTGAAGTCTGTACAGCCGTGTCATATGCTCCTAAGTCTATGCATTACTGTTCATGTATCAGTCTTCATCAAGTCTGTACATTGACACGCCAACCTCCTTGAAGTCTGCACACTAGTCTTCACTGTCAAGTCTGCACATTGGTCTTCGATTTCAAAGTCCATACATTGGACTGTTCTTCAAAGTCTGTACATTGGCTTCACATCTTCAAGTCTGTACAGCCGTTTGCTTTGAATTTCAAGTCTAGACATTGCACTGTAGCATCCATCGTCTTCGTGTTGTTTTAGTGTCTATGTCTTCATGTTGTGTTTACGTCTTCGTGTTGGTCTATCTTCGTGTCTTCGTGTTGTTTTTGCATTCGTGTCTCCGTGTTGCTACAGTGACACTTCGTGTCGTTCTTGTTTCACCTCGTGCTGTTCTCACTTACTTCGTGTCGGTTTCTATTTTTTATCCTTGAGTTGTTGTCAACCCGTGTCATTTCACCTCGTGCTGTTCTCACCGTCTTCGTGTTGTTTTCAACTCGTGACGGTTTCTGTTATGTGTCTTCGTGTCGTGGTCAGCCCGTGTCGCCTCGTCTTCGAGTCGTTCATTCGAGCTATTTTATGCTCGAGTTGTTTCTCTTATGTTTTCAAGTGTTGTTTCACTTCGTGTCGTTTCCGTATTATGTCTTCGTGTTGTTTTTCCTAATACCTTGTGTCCTTCTTGTTTTGTAACCACACTTCGTGTCGGTTTCTGTTGTTTCTGTGTTTGTGTCGTCAAGTTGTTTTTATGACTTCGTGTCGTTTCCTTATTGTGTCTTCGTATTGTCTCCGTGTCTCCTCGAGTCATTTTTTCTTCTGGTTTCACTGCTTCATCACGTGTCGTGATAGCCGTGTCTATTTTTCTATCCTCGTGTTGTCTTTCCTAGACCCCGTGTCTGTCTTGTCTTGTGACCACACTTCGTGTCAATTTTTGTTTTCGTATTCGAGTTGGTTTCAGTCCATGTTGTTCTCGTGCCGTTCTCTTTGCTGTTTATTATGTCGTGTCGTTTTCTTTACTTCGTGCTGTAGTCATCGTATGTATCTCGTGTCGTTCTTCTTTTTACCTCGTGTTGTTTTCATCTTCTTCGTGTCGTTCTCTTTGTAGTGTTATCTCTGTTACAGTATGTATCTCGTGTCGTTCTCTCCTTACTTTGTGCTGTAGTCACCTTGTGTATCTCGTGTCGTTCTCAGTGCATCTAGAATTGCTACCACATACCTCGTGCAGCTTTAGTTATTGTGGCCCTCAGTTTTAATGGTTTTCATCTCCTTGCAGGTCCGAGGAAGAAATATTCCCCAGTGACTGGCAGCACGTGATCCGAGGGTGGAATGAAGCCTGCTGAGAGACTGCCACGTGGTCCTAATATTTAGGGCTGAAAGTGTGGAGGCCACACGACGGAGCTGCCGCTGCTGCTGCTGCTCCTGCTATATATATATGAACCTTCTTCCACAGAAAGAAGGTAGATCGAGGGGGGCGAAAGGTGGAGTCGATATAGAGAGCCACGATCCAGACAGAGAAGAAGAAAAGGAAAAGGAGAGTGAGAAAGAGAAAGAAAGAGAGATTGAGTAAGAGATCGAGATAACAGAGTGTGAAGAGAAGAAGAGGAAGAAGAATAGAGAAGAAGAGAGAACTAGAGTGATAGAAGCTTCAACTGAAGATTTGTTCCTACTGGACTGTGGATCAGATCCAGGCCAGCCAGCTCCTACGAGAGCCACATTTGTTTTTGTCTTTTCAGCTTTCTGTTGTTGATTTCATTTTTCTTTTTAAACTATCCATTTGCTATTTTTCCGATTCTCTGTAGAGAGGTCGGGGTCCCTCCTGTTGGTTCAGGAGAAGGGAGATCGCTATCTCCGGTTGCAAGTAGCTGGGTGCTACTTGTGGGTTCCCTCTGGTTAGAGGAAGGGAGGCTCGTCCTCCGGTTCTGGGCTTGTAGGTTTCAAGTCCAAGGGTCCCTCCGGTTGGGAGGAAGAGAGGTCCTAGACCTCTGGTTTGCAGGTGACGTAGTGTCACTTGTGCTTCCCTCTGGTGTTCAGAGGAAGAGAGACTTGGGTCTCTAGGTTCCCCTCCGGTTTGGAGGAAGGGAGGATTGGTCCTCCGGTTCTAGTCTTGTGGGTTGCAAGACTAGGTGTTCCCTCCGGTCTGGAGGAAGAGAGACTTGCGTCTCTGGTTTGCTAGTGACTGGTGTCACTAGTGGTTCCTTCCGGTTGGGAGGAAGAGGGGAGGTTGTTCCCCTGGTCAAGCTGTTTGGCAGTATTTGTTGTAGACTGAGTCTGCTATTTCTAGCGTGAGCTAGTGAAGCCACACTCGGTTGAGTGTGGGGTGGATGTAGGTCTGGAGGACCTAACCACCTAAAACCCCTTGTGCACTGTGGTTTGGTTTATCTGCTTTTGATTCCGCTAGATGATTGCATAGGGGCGCTCTAAGCGTTTGGCTTCTGGTTGAGCAGAAGTGTTGATTAGTTTTCTTAGAATATTTTAATCTGTCAAGAGAGCGAAATTCCAGTTGAGCTTCAGATTGTCGAATCTGTCTTGTTATTATTCTAGTTTTAATTGGGTGAAGTTTTTTAACGGGTTATATTCATTCACCCCCCCTCTGAATACTGCACCGAACCTATCAATCCTCTCGGAGAGCTCTTTCCATTGGTTGTAAAAGCCCCAAATTCTGTTAGGTGTGGAGGGAGATCTCGTGGATATAGTGAAGGGCTGTCAAACGGGCATTCTTCGTTCTAACTTCTAAATCTCTCTTCGATTCAGGTAGATGATAGCAGACCCAACTCTAATTAATGTACATGGTTGTAATCATCAGCATGTTATCTATCATTTGGCGTAGAAAGCCCCAATTTTTATAGACCATGCTTAGAGTATTTCGTGTTTGATTAGAAGCATGCTAAGACTAGGTTTTTAAGTGTTCTTCCTAGATAGGTTGTGATTTTGATTGGTTTTCCGGTGAATTTAGTGTTCCAAACCCTTGTAGTATGACCCTAATATGTCCATAAAGAACCTAGGGGTATGGGGTTAAGATCTCAGTCCAATTAGACCCCAATTGGGTGAGATTTGTTGATTTTCGGAAGTCTCGTTCGCATCTGCGAACCCAGGGGTCGACCCATACACAGACAAGAGTCTGTCTGCGTGAGGGTCGACCCATTGGGTCGACCCAAACAGCAGACAGCAGTCTGTCTGTGCAGGGGTCGACCCCAGGGGTCGACCCATACACAGGCAGACCCCTGGTTTTCCAGGGGTCAACCCATTGGGTCGACCCATATGCTGTCAGACCCGTTAGACTTGTTTTTGGCTCGAGGATCGATCCGGACCGTGAGGGGATCGACCCATTCAAGTCTAGTCCAATTGAAAACCATATTTTGAGGAACCAATGACCCATACATGCAACCCTATGATCTCAAATTAAGCCCGGTGTTCCTCCATCCAAAATTGAAGAACAATGGTCCCTGCACTCAATCAAAGTGTATAAACCATTCCGATTATTATCTCCACTTCAACGCACACAAATAGTTAATTAGATACCCATATAATAAAATGGTAACTTTAAAAGTAAATTGCTGTCATGTATTACTGTCTATTGTCATTATTGACTTGTTCTAGTATCTTGAGTTACCATCTTGTAATTAACTTATCTCTTGAAATTGAGATTTATAATAATTCACGAATCAAGGTATTTTGAAATGGCTGTTAGGAAATCAATTAAAAGCCCTTATACCCCGGTAGAATAGACTAATAGCACACTAACAATCTATATGGCATTACGACCATTAAGCCTAAATTACTGTCCCTTAGTATGATTCTACCCGGACACTCTATCCAACGAGTTAGAATCCGCCATTTTGAGACCCGTATGACCCGGCTACAACCTGAAAATTCATGACCAAATCGCTGAGTTAAGTCACGGATCGACTTGGGCTAATCAGCACATGAGCAGCCCATAGTTGACCGCTTGTCTCCATGAACGGTATAGTGTGGTCCGTATAAGTATCGTAATTATGTCTTAAGGTCACGTACTGCTTACTTACCTAAACGGCACCCTGTCAACCGTTCATTCTTGACCTCGTGGACCGAGATTTGGTCCAGTTCTTGTAATGCGGCCAGTAGTAGCCGTATGTCCTGTCAAACGGCCCAGAAGTGACCGTATACCGAGTTTTTAAGATAATGAATCCAAGGACATGTTAGTCCTTAAATCTCGTACTTTTGACAGAAATTACTCTAATTAATTGGCCATTAAACTTGATTAAGTGTCTAGATAAAACTTGGGATCTTGGATCCAACAAATCAATGCCAACGCATCATAAGGGCCCGGTCTGGTCCTGGGGAGAGCGCCCGAAAAGTACTTGTGCCCATGGGAGTTTGTAATGACATGGTGAGGCATTGCACCGAGTGCATGATCAGCGTGACGTCTACGACAGAAAATCTCTTGTTATACTTGTTACATTATCGTGCTTGACTTGATGTTTAAAATACTTGCTTGTTGGCCAATTCTATATTTCAATTTCCTATTGAGCATTCTTGTACTTGATATTCTTGTTAAATTCTTGTCATCATGTATTTCTTGACCTTGCAAGATCTTATATTACGTTGTTTTTATCGTCTCGTCAGTTATTTCTTTTCTTGTCATTGCATATGAAAATGTAACTAATTGGTTAATCATGTAAACTTGCCTGTTATTATCTACTGAGCGTTAGCTCATATAGTTGTTTTCCCCCTTTCCAGGCTATTCAGGTGACGATGCGCATACTGAAGGGGAGGGACAGGAGTGATACCCTTGAGTGTACCTGTTAGTAGATGCCGAGTTGGCATAGTTATTTACATTAGTTACTCCCTAGTGTTGTGTTAGCACTTTATTTACCTTTTGGGAGTCAGTTATTGTATTAGAATCAGTTAGAAGTTATGTTTGATCATGTTTAAGCATTGATGGTTATTGTAATAAAACTTGGAGTTTTTCTTGATCAATAGAAGTACTTCTTTCCATAGCACATGTACGATTGTTTAGTTTAGCATATTAATATTATCTCTAGCTAGTTTCTAACTGTACGTCCTGATATTCCGCGTTGGGGCGTGATAGTTTAGTTGGTATCAGAGCCTAGGTTTAATATTCCTAGGTTTCCCTAAAAGTTCTAGGTTTTCCAAGTTCTAGGGTTCTAAGTGTTATCATAGGACCCCTAACCTTGTTAAAGTCTAAGGACCTGACCTGGTGAGATTGGGTAGAAACTTTGGGTTAAGTTCATATCTTAATCGTGTTATTATCTATTTTTAATGAACCTAAGTAATCTATTCCACGTGTAGGCCTTTACAATGGCAACTGATCGTGTGGAATGGAGGAACTTGCAGCGTACGGTTCAAGGCCTTACTCAGGCCTTGCAACAAGCGGCCCAAGCAGGAGCTGCACACCATGGCACTGGTGATTTATATCAGAACTTTTGGGGAATGAATCTGCCAAGATTTGCGGGCTCGACTGACCCTGATGAAGTCGAGCATTGGCTGGATGAGATGGGAAGGATATTCGAAGTAATGCAGTGCAGCAATCAAGAACGTGTCCTTCTATCAACTTTTCAACTTGAACGAGATGCAAGAACATGGTGGGAATCAGTAAAGGTGACTCTCGGTGATCAGCAAGTCACATGGGAGGAGTTCGAGGAATTCTTCAATGGCAAATATTTTTCTGATAGAGTGCAAGAGAAGAAGGCAGTGGAGTTCGCAGCTTTGAAGCAGCGAAGTTTATCTGTGGCAGAATATGAAGCTCAGTTTTCTCAGCTTTCTCGTTATGCTACTCACTTAATATCCACCGAGAAAATGAAGGCTAAGCACTTTCTTAATGGACTGAGGCTGCATTATATCAATCAACTGGCACCGATGGAAACTTCGACTTATTCCGAGATGGTGAGGAAAGCTCAAGTCCTAGAAGATACACTAGAAATGACGGAGAGAATCCGTGGAAAAGGCACAAAGAAGGAACAACCTACGGGTTCCGAGAATATCAAACCCGAGTATGACAAGAAGAGGCCTATTATCGGAGCAAGCTGTTGGGGTGCTAGGCCCGGATATAGAGGGGGGTGAATGTATCCCTCTAAAAAATATGGCCCAAATTAAAACACTAAACGCTCAGATATGCGGAATAAAAATTAATGAGCTTTCCAAGAGAAGATGATGATCAAACAATTGATCAAACAGTTGGACTGCAACAATGCAGCCACCTGATCACACCAGACTCGCAAGCAGAGCTAATCAACCCAAGCACACTTAGCAGAAGACAATGCTCAGAGATTACTCCCAATTAACACAACTAACCAAGCATGCACAACCTGTGAAGGGGAGGTAGAAGGCAAGGAACAAACGCACAAAGCACAGTCACTTGCACAGGAGATTTTTTAGGTGGTTCGGTCACCAAAACCTACATCCACCCCTCACTCCCAACAGGAGTGAGGCTTCCATAGCACAAGCTAGTAACCTGCAGACTCAGTCTGCGAACACACACTGCCAAACAGCTTGACCAGGGGAACATCCTCCCCTCTTCCTCCCAACCGGAGGGAACACCAGTGACACCCAGTCACCAGCAACCAGAGACCCAAGTCTCTCTTCCTCCAACCCGGAGGGTACACCTGGACCTGCTACCAGCAAGACCAGAACCGGAGGGCTAACCTCCCTTCTCCTGACCCACCAGGAGGAATCCGATTCCCAGCAGGGCAATCGAAAGAACAAGAATAACCAAATGAAAAAGAAAAACTAAGAAAGGGAAAATACACAACAATCGGAAGGCTGTAAATGAAGAACAAGAATGTAGCTCTCAAAGGAGCAGATCTGGCTTGGATTTAATCCAGACGCCAAAGGACAGATCTTCAATAGCTTCTTCCTTCTTCTCCACGAACTCTCTCTCTCCCTATCTCTCTTTCTTTCTCCTCTGCTCTCCTTTTCTCTCACGCTATTCTCTCCTTCTTCTCTGCAACCCTTTTTCTTCTGACGGCTCACTCTTCTTCTATTTCTTCTTCTTCTCTTTTTCTTCCTCTTTTCTTTTTCTGGATCGAAGGGCTTTTCGCTTTCCAGGCTTCTTCTTCGATCAGTCTTCTACAAAGGATGAAGACTCGTATATATAGCATCATCAGGCACACTGGGCGTGTGTGGCTTCCACATTTCCTGCCCTAGAAATTTGGACCACGTGGCAGCATCCCGCCCCTTTTTTCCATCGGATCACGTGCCCCCTCATCAGTACGCTCAGCAACTGGAGTGAGGTGGCGTTAACGAACTTGCTTCAAGGAGTTGACGCAGCCTTCGAAGACATTCTACCAGCAAAACTCAAGTCTGCTGCGTTGACGCTTCCAACCCATGGCGTTGACGCATTGATGCGTTCCAGTGAGCAACCAGCCTAGCCCTATTGACAGTTGCGTCGACGTTGCTCCACTGCTGCGTTGACGCATCGGTGATCCAGTGATCAGGTCTTCAGCAGTTAGACGTGTTGCGTCGATGCTCTCATCATGCTGCGTTGACGCATGGAGCTGCAGCGTCTGAACTTAGATGGCTTCAGCCCTCTCACGTTTCGTGTGGAGTGCGTTGACGCATTGTGCAACTGCGTCCACCCTCTGCTCACCTTGTCGATCCATCAACCTGCTGCGTCGACGCCACTTGATGAATGCGTTGACGCACCAGAGTAATCCAGTAAGCTCCTTTCTTGATTGTTTGAACTACTGCATCCACGCCACTTGATCAAGGCGTTGACGCTTCGGTGTGTTCCAGCAAGCAAACAGCCTAGCCTTTTTAACTGCTGCGTCGACGCTGCTCCACTGCTACGTTGACGCATTGGAATATTTCTGACAAGGCCTCTGCTTCTTGAGTGGCTGAGTTGACGCAGCCTTTGCGTAGAGTTGACGCTGTGAAGAGTATCCGTGGATGCATCTTCACTGGTGCGTGGACGCCTTAAGCTCCCAGCGTCGACCCTGTTCCAGACTTGCCCAATGTGTTGACTTCAACAAGGAGGCAGTGGCTGAAATGCAAACGGTTTCTTAGTTGACGCTGCAGCCCAATGAGTTGACGCTGCAACGTATACACTTTACGTTCAACTGATGATGTGTAGACTTGAAGTTAAACAAACCAGCCCATCAGTGTTCTGATGGGTCGATGCATCAGCAAGAGTGGGTCGACCCACTACTGTTCATACTAACTAAGCAGAGTGTAGCAATGAATGATTTATGCATCAGTTAACATGACTGAACATCAAAAAATGTTAACTAAACTGAGCAGCAAGATGACTGAACATTTGATAGACTGAGTTATGAACAGAAAATAACTGAATAACAGCATGATGACTCACACATCAGGATGACTCACAGTGATAACTGAATAACAGCATGATGACTCACACATCAGGATGACTCACAGTGATTAACTCAATTCAAAAACCAATCATCAAAACCACCATTAAAACCATCATCAAAACCACAGGGGCATAACAATCTCCCCCTTTTTGATGATGGCAACACTACACAGTGAGTCAATCTGATGACTCAAACTATTCTCCCCCTTTGACTTCATCAAAAAGAAAATAGTTTGAGAAATTATAGCATGTATAAAAATTCAGTCAATTTCTCCCCCTTGCAAGAACATGATTCTCCCCCTTTAAGAGTTCCAGCAAAAAGTCATTAGTTAGAGATGATCAAAAGAAGCCAGCATGCAATGATTGAATGAAAATCTCCCCCTTTTTGGCAAACAATCTCCCTTATTTGGTATAATCAAGATGAACCATGGGAAGGGGTATGAATGCAGATGCAGATACCAGAATGCAAGATCTCAATTCTGTTGACACCCGTTTTATACCCAATAAGTCGGGTCATCTCCTTATTCATTCTATATGATGCTCCAAGTCGTTCACTCTTCATTGAGTCTCTTGATTGGTTGAAGCCTATTTCTTGGGTCTGATCTCTTTGATCGGACATGGCTCATGGTGGCGTTTCATTGGATGAATCTTAGCAAGCCCCTTCATTTCATTTTTTGAACCTCAATGATAATAACGGTCGGTCCTAGGCGCGTTGTTTCATTCTGACGGATGGGTCCTGGACCGTTACTCTTTGAAGAGTCCTAAGGCTTAAGGCCTCGTTTTTAAGCTTATCCTTTTGATTGCACGTTGATAATAACGGTATGTCGTGCAACCGTTGTTTCATTCTGATGCCCTATGCCTTGGCCGTTGCTTCCTTGAAGAGTCCAACTTGTTGGGTCTTCTTCCCGTTGATCTTATCTTTTAGGGATAATGTTGATAGTAACGGATGTTCCTTGGAGCGTTATTTCCAAGTGGCAGTCTGTCGTGCAGCCGTTACTTCCTTCAGAGAGTCCTGGCAGTTCAGGCCTTTTCTCTGCTACTCCGTGGCCGAAGATAAGGGTTTGGATTGACGATATCTCTTTCAAATCTGATCCTCAGAACCTTCTGTTTGATTCTATGGACTCTTGGTGATATTATCTTCGAGGATTTGCTAAGAGTTATCCCTTTATCTTGCTAGATTATCCTCTGCTCGACCCAAGAGTTTGAGGGTCTATAAATAGAACCCTTGACTTCATGGCAAAAAGGAGGAGGATTTTGAAATTCACGACGAAGTGCTGCCGAACTCAGGAGCCATCTTCATCCAAGAGGAACTGCTTCCCATGTTCATCCATCTCATGATCAAGGGAGTACTTCGGTTTTAGTCTTTCAAGTTCATTGCATGCTTAAGTTCTTCCCTGGTTTTTCCTCAATCAAAGCATTGTCCCTCCTCTTTCTCCACGTTTTCTCACTGTTCTCTAAGCATCCAAACATCGTCCTAATCTTTTAAAAACGCCCAGAGGGGTTAAAAAACCAAAAACTCCCCGGTAATCCCCTTTCCTTTTGATGTCCTTAAGTTCTTTGAGAATTGATGCTATATTATTGAAAGGGCTAATTTGGGTTGTTTTGTTCTTGTCTTCTACATCTTTGGCAGGTTTACAGGTTCACCAGTACGAGGCCCAAGTCTTCTAGCCGGCTGGAAGAGTTGGAGTTAAAAGAATCTACATTTTGCTACTGCAGGTTATTTGACAGTCTGGTGCAGGCGCGTCATCTTCTCCTGGCGGTCTATCGGGTGGCCGTTACTTTCCAAGTAACGCACAGGGTCCTGACCGTTATTTCTAGCTAACCTGCAGGTTCTCTTTGGTTTTCTCTCCCGTGGGCGGGTGCTTCATCCACCTATTTCCAAGGTATTTACAGGTCTTGTGCTTATTTTTACTTTGGTGGCGATCACATCTTTCCTTAGTCTTGGGCATTAGCTTTCTCATACATCACATATCTCTTTTATTTCCTTGCTTGCTCCAGCCCTTGCGGTGTGTTTTATTTATTCTTTTGCTCCACACCCCGGCGTGTGTTTTCCCTCTGCTTTAGCGTAGTTTGAGCGAGATAGCATGCCCATGCTAGAGCTAGCTTTGATTGCCTAGGTTCATGATCACATGTTCATAGGTTAAGAGCGGATCTTTGATTACTTGCTTGTCGTTTCATTATTCAAAACCCCCAAAGAAAAGATAGATAGGCAAAGTAAAATCAACATATAATTTTTTGGCGATCACGGTGGGACAGCTTGTGCCAATCGTGCTTTTGATTCCTGTTTAGACCTGCCATCATCTGCTCGTTGAGTTACCCTTGGTTTCCCCATTTACCTCCTGCTGATTCTGGTTTTCTGGGTGCTCCGACGGCCCTGTGGCCCTACGTTACAGTTCTCTGACGCAGGGGCATTAGACCGCCACTTTGGTTCTGCTGTGTGAGCTTCCACGGGTTTTTCCTGTTATTTCTGTCTGATTTTTGCTCTGGCTCATTTGACGGACCCATCTCCCTGCGTTATATCATTTCTGGCAGTCTGGCATTCGACCGTTATTTTACTCTGACGCAGGGTTCTTCGACCGTCATACTCCTGGCAGGTACGCATCCAAGGTGCATTTATTTCCGCAGTTTCTGCTGTGATTTATTGCTTGGGTGGTACTTGACTTCCTCCTTGTTTTGTTCATATATTCATATCGTTGTGTGCATCATTGATTGCTAGATTTTAGGCTAGACTTTGCATGCACTCCGGTGCACATAGGGTCATTCATCTTGTCATATCTTAGATTGCATTTTCCTACCTTGTTGTTGTGGATCCCTTTAAAAATCCACACTTTTGGTGTGAGGTTAAAAAGGAAGGGAAAAGGGAAACATTAAATAATGGTGGAGATGAAACAATGCACGAGGTGCACAAGGGGAGTGTGTGATCGCCAGAGGGTTTACCTCAATAAAAAAAAGAATAAGATCGCATGTACCTGGTGAAAGATGGGATGCGGGATGAATGTGGATCTCTTCCTCCAACTCCAATCGGCCGGCCGACGAAGTGGGTTTTCTTGATTGATTACCTTGTAAGAAAGACAATGAAAGACAAGCAAAAGAAAGGGGATCAGCCAAAGTGCAGTAGTATCAGTCAAAAACCAACATAAAAATGATGAAAAGACATCAACATGCGCACCTTCTTTTTTGTTTTCTTTTTAAACCCCTTAAGAAGACTTAAGGGAAGGGGAGTTTGATGATAAAAAGAAATGCAACAAAACGTGAACAGATGTGAAGAGTGAATAGAGATATAAAGGACGGAGGGATGATGGTATGAATGAAGTAAAAACAAAAAAAGATGAAAAAGATGAGAACCCTGCTGTCCCTGGCGACAGTAAAGGGAAAAAAACCGAATGAATATGAATGTAGATAGACGAAGCACCGGATGCAGCCCAATCGAAGGATGCAGAGGGGAGGCAGCAAGGGACGAAGAAAGCTCTGCTCGTGATGAATAAGCTTCTGAGCGCTTAACCCTCTGAACGTTTAAGGTGCTTAACCTTTTGCACGATCGGTCAAGGCTTCAATTTATAGTGCCTCAAGCGGATATGATCAAACCAAGGAATGATAAGAACAGGCAATGAGGCATCCAGGGAAGGATCAAGATCGGGCAAGAGTCCCATGGATGGCAGGGAACTGTGAGGGAAAGATGGAAAAAGGAAGGACTCTGGAGTGAAACACGCCTTAATACAGGGCGTCTTTTATGAATTGACGACCTTCACAGAGACGTTTTCTTGAAACACGACCTAGGAAAGGGCGTTTCTTCCTGGATTTAATTTTGGAAACGAAACCTTGCCTTGTTTGAAAGCTGAGATAACACGCCTGAGATAACGGCGTTAATTAAAATCACGCCCTGAGAAAAGGCGTTACTCACAAAATGCCTTTTATTTTGAAAATAGATAATTCCAGAAATTAAGGGATAACACCAGGAATTGACGCCCTCACATACGGTCGTCCTTTCTTTGAAAACGCCCTACAACAGGTCGTTACTTTTTAAATTAACGCCCTTAATCAAGTCGTGACTCACAAAAATACAGGAAAAATGCAGAAAAACTCATAAAAATAGAAAAACTTCCTGTTATAGGAATATTGAAGTCCACTTGGGGCATTTATATAATAACATGAGATTTGATCAACAAAACGTCAATTTTGGCGTGTCTACAGCTGCCCCGCCTTGGCGTCTGCTTTGCAAGGGAGTGAGACGGAAATGGAGCGAAATGTAATGAAAGGAATGAAGTGGAACGAACTGATAAGGAGACGCCAAGGTGTGATGTGACACGCCTCAGACACTAAGCATTGGAAATCTTTCTAAGATTCTGAATGAAACAACTCTGAGTGGTTCCAAGGAAACAATCGATTTGTTGGATAAAAGGAGGTTAAACTAAGTAATAAAGGGTGTGCGCGTGGGCACGGCAGGGAAAGACCATTGGAGAGCGATTACCAGCCAATGTGGACGTGCTGCAACCAAGGTAAATTTTGTAGAAAAGTAAAGAGAATTGGGATAAAGATCCAACAAAAGGAACACTTTCAAGGAATCAGCCTGAATGGCTTCAAATAGAACGAAGTACTTGATTTAAAGTGGAATATCTCATGTCAACTCAATCGAGAGCGAGTGAACTTCATTATTGCCATAATATGAAGATTTTCAGCATGAAACTCAAAGTCCTACATGATGCATGCTGGGCTAAAAGAAAAGGTTAAAAAAATAGAAAATAATCAAGGATAATATTGCCAAACTGTTTAGGTCTGGTCAAGAATCCATATTTCTGAGCTAACACTAAGCCGAAGCCCGTTTGTCCGCGCATCAACTCAGAAAGTGGAACCATCGTCCCAAACTTTTAACAACTCAACGGCCTATCCGTGTGATCAAGATTCTCCTGAAATCGTCATCGTTTTTGATGAAGGGGAACTCAAATTTCAGGTTCATCAGAACCACAAGGTCCTTGACATAATATAATAGCGTAGATATCATATAGTAACAATGCTTACAAGAAACAGATACAAGGTGGCAAGATGTTGCTCCTATGAGTGATCCAAACGCCTCGAATCCTGCAAACTCCTGCACTTTTAAACTTATTAGCCTTTTTCCATCAATTTAGAACATGTCATGATCATAAGTGCTTAATCATAGACAATTTCATCAAAATAATAGCACTTAGGTTCATTAAAGCATCAAAGCATGAAGAGGTCAAAATTCGTAATCCAATAAAACACGCCTAAGAATAGGGCGTTAACAGCATGAAAACGCCTGACCATAAGTCGTTAAACATTTAAAACACGCCCTACTCAAAGGCGTAAACAATAACGGAAGCTTAGAAAAACACGCCCCATGCTAGGGCATTAAATAAAACACGTCATCAGTCAGGTCGTCAATTTAAAAATAGACGCCCTAACCAACGTCGTTAATTCAGCACGAACTGCCGCTTCCTAATTTAACAGCACAGTCCTTAACCCAATCGAACTTCTAACTTCCAACAGCCTTACAACTCTCTAAATCTCTATTAATAGGAGGCCCTCCTTCAATATAAACAACCACAACCCTGCAGCCGCCGAAACTCTGTATTCCCGTTCTTCTTCTTCTTCATCTGCTCTGCAGGTTGCACCGTCCAAGCCTCTCCTGACGATGGACAGGGCACTGAAAAGACAAAAATTCTCAACTCCCAGGATTAACGATATCCAAGGTCATATAAGCAACAGGATATGCATGAATCAGGTTAGTTTCAACTTTCTTTATTGTGCATACTGTTCTGGCGAACTGCTCACATGCTCATGTCATATGCTCATGTACCTCTTCTTTTTGTTTTCTTCCCCTCCTCTCACAGGAGTACCCAAATCTTCCAGGGGCTAGAAGATATGTCCAAATCAAATGGTTGCCCCTCATCCTCTCCAAATTCACATCAGACATGAGGGTATATGTAGCTAGATGGCATCTCTTGGGGTTGATAACCCATGCCAATCATTATGATCAAATCCACATAGATTGGGCTGCCATAGGAGCATTGATTGAGACATGGCATCCTTCCACCCATACTTTCTTATTTTCCACTTTTGAAGCCACCATCTTGCTGGAGGAAGTAGAGATGATCCTAGGCTTAAGAAAGATGAAGCACGGAGAAGAAGAAAAGATGGCCATCATGCCAAGGCCCATCTCCTCCCACGAGTTGCTAACCTCGTTAATACCTAGCCCAAATATAGTGAACCAAATCAAGGTCACCAAAGGAGTTAACCTCTTGAAGCTCGCCTCGTGGGTGTACAAGAGAGCGGATCAAGCTAGAGAGGAAGAGGAGATAGAAAGAGTGACCAAAGCCTTCGTGGTGTGCTTGGCAGGAGCACTCCTATTCCCATCCACGGAGGACTTTCTAGAGGAGTCCCAATTGAGCGCAGTGGTGAGCTTATGGGAAGAAGAGAGAGTTGGACCGGCGATCCTAGCATATCTCTATAGCGGGCTCACAGCGGCGTCCATGGGAAGGCCCATTTACGGGTGCATGCTAGCACTCTCAAGTTGGGTTGATCTACACTTCAAATTCGACTCATGCCACGAAGCCCAACAACCCTCAAGAATTTTCTCAAAGAGCCCACTCTCATATATAACCGGTTCATTAGGTATAAGCAATAGAGTGACCAACCGGATTCCTCAAATCAAGAAGAGAGGGGATTGGAGGGAGCACTTAAAGGTAATGCCAAAGAATCTTTTTACTTGCGCCCCGGGTGTATTCAAAATGCAGGAACTTCGTGCACGCTTCTCCATCGGGACGGACCTTCGTCTTATTGGTGCTTCGGACTTTGTTTTATATAATGCACACCGGTGCCTTCCTCAGCTTGGGCTCCCAAGGCAACACTTAGAGGACGTCTCTCATCTTCCTCCAATCAAATCAAGGGATCTAGGCAATAATGAAGACGGTGAGGAGGTTATCACCATTCAAGCTTTATGGAGGCTAAGCAAGCTTCATCAACCTGTAGAAGACTTGGATGAAGACAAGGAACAGTGGAAAAAATATGTAACTTCATTGAGAAAATTAAGGCCCAAAGTGGCTCATTAGTCATTGTAGTTCCTCTTTTCAAAATAATAAAGATTGTTCTCTGATTGAGCCAACTGCCACTGTGATTATGAACCAAGTCATCCAAAAAACTGT